>JASTWQ010000025.1:0-726333 GCA_035220615.1 Leptothorax acervorum | reverse complement strand
TTCCTCGTCGCGTTGGATGTCCCTCCCTCTCACCATTTTCCCCGCGGAGTTTAACACCGTGGGACGAGGGTAGGACGTTGGTGGATCGCGCAAGATCAGCGAAGGGAGACGTAGAAGATTGCGAAGGGTGCCGCAAGGGGATCCGATCGCCCACGATGACAGGAGATGGCTTCTTTTCGAGCGACGAGCAACTTAATCGTCCGATTTACCACCCTGTAGATCTCGGCGTGTTAAAGTTAGTCGTACATTATCCCCACCAGTCTCAGGGTGTGTCTTATGTTTAATTCCGAGAACGAAAACACGGGTTAATTAACGGGTTCGGAATTGCCTCGATCGATGCATTTTAATTGTTATTTCGGCCGATAGCTGGCGAAATAAAAATGGACGTTGAATTGCAATTTTATTACGTTGGCTTTAAAACGTTAATGTCATTTCATCTCTGGGCCGACAATTTATAACGAAATGCTAAAATAAAACGAAATAGATGCGTGATGGGGCTACAAGTAATAAATTATCTCGCGTAGATGTAATCCAATTTACCACTTTCAAAGCTATTTTATTTTACAATTAAAACCAGAAAATTTTTATATTTTAAATGATCTGTAATATTCAACATGTATAATATTAATGTAGCAATATATTTTTAAATAATATACGATGACAAGCAGTGGCGCGCGCGGCTGCATAGTGGCGATTTTATTTTATTTAAAAAATCAGTATAATCAAGTTATATTAAGCTTAACGGTAAAAATAAACGGTATAAATATATTCATGTACAATTTATACCTACAAAATATTTATATCCTCTAAAGATAATAAGATATTGTTCTCAGTAATCTAAAATTGCAGCGCGCTTTGCTTTACGTATTTTACATACACAATTTCATGGAAACGTATACCGATCGCCGTATGGCAGCTAAGATTTACTTTCCACGTGTTTGCAAGCGATTGTTTCACGTGATACGGAAACCGACCAAATTCGCCGCACGTCGTCTACATCGTAAACTCCATGCAGGCGCAATGAAATTCATATCGCAAACGTGGGGCTTGGTGTACACTCGAGTTTCAGACTATCGTTTGCGATTCCTCTATAATCTTGGCAGTCTATCCTCTAAAATGCATCTTTGTTAAACTCCTCGGATATCAATTATATAATTTAATGAAGAATGTATCTTTTTCTTAGAAATTTATGTTAAGAATAAATACACACTTTCGTGTAATTATCTATTAAATTTTTAGTATATTTGTATTGATTAATCAGAAAAAAATGTTGAAAAATTATGAGAAAAAAGTGGCACTCTTGCCAAAGGCAAGTAAACTTTAGCCAAAGTTTATAATAGGTGAAAAAAAGATTTATATATTCACGTGAAACGTGTTTTCATATTGCCAGCTTTTTTTGTTGGAAGTGGATGTCTCCCATTTTGAAGCAACCGCTTTGAATAACCACGATATATCTTCTCTCTCCCCGTTCCAATAACGGCGAAATGATAACATTTCGCTTAGCAAACGTGTGACTCAGAAATAATAACTCGTTCACTTAGTACGGTGTTCACGTTCCGCAGCTCTTTTTATTAGCACTGCCGAAGCATCCCCGACGAGTGGGGGGTGAGCAACACGTCGGCGACGACGGAAAATTGGGAAAGGTAAATGGCCGCGTTAAAAGGGTGTCCGACTCGCACCTTCCTAATTCAGTTACTCCGTTGCCCTCGGGTTTTTAACCCCGAAGAGGCGGAACACTTAGTTACCCCGGAACCCGTCGTAGATTTCTCACGTGCCCGCTTCGCACGCAGGTGGCAAAATATGAAATATCCATCCCCCGCTCATGAAACATTATTATTACGACCCTCTATGTCCGGAGAGCTTTTTGATAACGTTGGAAAAATAGTGAAATCTCCCCAGCAACTTCATGCTTACGCTCACGAAGAAGCTACTTTACTTTAATTTTATTTATTATATTCTTCACGTGTATTTCTTAACCCCCTTTACTACTCCTTACTTACGTCTTTACTTACTTTCTGCTCACGCAAGAGCTTTGCGTTGAATACGAGAAATTGAACCTATGTGAATTCTATCATTAAAGAAAATTTAGTTATTAATTCACTCGCTCTCACTGTAGCCATGACTATATGTGGAATTATGAACGAAATATGAACTTATGTGGAATTATAAAATAAAATATTGATAGTAATATATCTGTATTTTTAGTAAATATTTATCAGTTTCTTTTAGTTTTGTGTAGATTGATCTAATAGGTATATATTTTGATATGTATTTAAAAATATCTCGGTAAATAGAGTATTATAAAAAATAAACAGATATTTTTTGTAGCTTTAATGGGAATGGAGGAATTATACATCTATCTCGTACTTTGTCAAGGAATGCACACATGTCTTATATCTGCGTATCTGTCTTTTACTCATTTCTCGTTCTTCGCACGTTCAGGTAATCGCGCGTAATTAGACGTCGTCATTGATTAAATTATACGTTATTTATGAGGCGCATCCCGGCCGTTCCTTGCTTTTTAATCGCCGACTTTTAATCGCAGGATATCGGAACACTTTTAATATAGGTCGGGAATATTGACGTGAGGCGAGTACGCTCCACGGACCAGGCCGACCAGACGCATTTTATGCGTACATAATTGAAAAAGTTTAGCCGCGTTCGTGACGACAGGCGTCCGTCTCTCTCTCCCTTTCTCCCCGCGTTATACGATTAGTATTCCATGTAGCCACCGGCTGCGGTAATAGCTACGACGACGTGATATTTATGAGATTTTTTGTTGGCTGTATGCACGAGGTACTCGTATCCGGATATTTTGCGGTTAGCTTTGGCTTTGCCGTGTTCGCGATTTTTTGCAGATCGACGTAAAGCTTCCCTTTCTCGCCGAAAAACGACTCTTTATGAGCTGGTATATTAACTCATATAATGATATACAATGATATACAAGTTTTAAACTGAAGAGACCGGAGATTTTTAATATGAAATTTCAAATTCGTATAAATTTTTTATTAATATTTTTTTAATTCGTAAATTTGTATTGACATATAAGATTTTGGAATTTGTACATCAACGAGAACATCATGCAATTTGGTTTATTTAATATTCACAGGTAATATCTAAGTTTTGAATTTAACAATTTGAAGGAAATTATTGCTATATGTGTGTGTGTGTGTGTATTTCGTTTAGCTAATACAAATCGTATCCACAATTATTAATCACAGTGTAATCATAAAACCGTCATTATGACGCGATGCAAACCACCGACAAAACCGCACCATTTAACGAAAATCCCTCTGCCACGGGGTGACCGATTTCCAATTCCCCCATCGTTTTGCACCATTAAAAACGTAAATATTGGACGACTGCGGGGACGGATCGCGCGATCGCGGGAACGGCCGGAACGCAGTGTGCCATGCACTGAATCGATCAAAAAAGTTGCTTCCGCATGGTCGCTAGATTTGTCGTCGCGTGTGCATTAATATTCCGCGACGCAATCGCGCCGTTGAATGCATCGAGGCGAGACGGTTGCGTCCGTATTCCGTGCACCGCGATGTGCACCACGTTCTACAACATGCTCGCCCCGCGCGCTGCGCTTCTCCCACGAGAAATCAACACCGCGTTATCCTTGCTCGCGCGGAGGCTGTTCAATTTACGGACAAGTTAGGGCATACAAAGCAGCGGCACACTTCGACAGGCAGTGCCGAGGAGAGGGTGGAGGGAAGGGGAATTTTGAACTACTGTAGGTAGGTATGTAATCGCGCACACAGATAACCGTGCGTATATACGCGAGCGGAGGAGAAGAGCTAAGATCCTATCATTGGCATTGCGGCAGTTGCGGCGTGTAAGAGGATGCCGCGATAATAAACGTCTACTCGCTCATTGCCCGTCGATGCGCGCGAGTCACACCGTACGAATTGCATTTACGAGAGCGGGAGTGATATGTCACACGGTGAGCTTGCACGAGATTGTTTTATCGTGTGTGTTTTGTGCTAGAGTTTCGAGTAGATACATGCCTTATGCTCGCGATAGACACACATGTTCCTTTACTCTTACCCTTACCAGAATGTGAGATCTTGATTATGTACTTTATTCTACTCTGTTTGTTGCATTCGTACAAAAAACTTTGAATTATCTGTATTCTGTAAATGTGTCTAATAAATTAGAGACAAACAATAATAACATATTTTATAGACAGTTAAAAGGATTTATAGGAGAATAAAAATTAATGTGCATAAATTAGGAGATAAGCCTTATTTCAAGGAAAATTAATTTTAGTAAATTTCGTAGAGACATATCTAACTTGTCTGTTTATTCATTTAAATTCTTTATTATATTCTATTATCTCCTTTTATATCGCACATTTTTTATTGTTCGTATATCTCGGAAATTCCAGATAAATGGTTGATAAATGGACTTCAACTAATCAAAGAATGAGTTACAGTTATCCGACGAGATATCTTCGAACGCTTGTTAATTCTGCCTTTCCTCGAGTAAAGGGCTTTAAGTTTATGTTTACACGGTTATCGGAGCGGAATACGAGACGTGCAACTTTCCTCGATCAGCGGATGATGCATGCGGCGATACCCGGTTATTGAAATACGATATACGAGTGCCTTCACCGTATCCAGTCGGCATAATAATGCGCGGGGCATAAATTCAACTCGCGAAAAGTCTGCTGACGGCGTATATATAGACGTAATGCCCGTCCGCTTTTATGCGATATCGCGTCCGAAAGTTGAATTTCATTCGCACGCGAAAACGGATAAAAATTGTGTGAAAAACGAGAGAGAGACGGAATTGATGGTCTTCTTTTTTTTTTCAAAAAAGAAAACTGTAACTCTAACAATTCTAGACATACTATACTTTGCATTGGAATTACTGCTATTCCTTTCGTCTGCAAAGAATTTAATGCTACTCTTTGCGTAACATTTTTTAATATTTAATATAAAACATGTTAAACATAAAATTGAAATAATTAAAAATGTAGTTATTTTGTAATTAATCAAGATATTTATTAATAAAAATTATATTAATTAGGATAAAATATAATCAATCTAGGATAAATTATTGATTAAAATTTTATTGCCTTTTCACATTTTGTGGGAACCACACTGGCAATATTTTCTATTGCTATTCTAGGAAGTGAGAAAGAAATGAAAAAGAAAGTATGTTGTGTTTTGCTTACAAAAATAAAACAATAAAGCTCCTTAGTATCCCAATACATCATATGTAGCAAAATCCTATCAATTCCTAATATTTATATTACTTATAACTGTCCTATCGTTTGCTCAAGAGAGAGGAAGAAAGAGGAAGAGAGAGAGAGAGGGAAAGAGAGAGAACATTATTCGAGTGCAACTTTGTGCGAAATATCGACTGCGATGTTACGAGCCGCGATTTACAGTCAAGCACGATTAAGTAGCTTAACTACAAACTCTCGACTGCGTTCGAAACTTCGTCTGGAAGTACTGCGCGCGTAACACAGGCAGGGGTTATAGTTGCCGCCAGTAATTTGGGCCATTAATCAACGGACTGTTTGGCATGAGGCAAAACTGGACTGGCTATCGTGTTAAAACGGTATATACATAAAATTATTGTTATTTGCCACTCTTTCTTCCACTCTCGAAATGGAAGGGTCGTTCATCGGCACTACCGTTCAGTGATTAGCAGCCTTTTTGTATATATAATTAATTGTGCTGAAGTAGCATTTGATATCCATTGATTTGTAATTAAACATATTATCGCAGTATCGATGTCTTGAATTCGATATTAAAAACATTTTCTATATGTATATCAAATATTTCATATTTAATATATTTGCTTTTAATATCGAGCTTTTCTCTGACAATTGTTTGACTCTGTTTTAGGCAAGGAATAGATTGGGAATATTTTACGAAACTTGTGATACTTAAAATTTATAAAAGAATATGTTTTAAGTTTATACAACTTTTAGATATTATAATTTTTTAATTTTGTTTTTCGAAATAATGCTTGTGCAGTTAGCCGCGAAATTTATGAGAAGAAAATGTAATTTGTGGCATATAATCCTAACAGACTGCGAAATAATCTTTGGAATACCTACATTATCCCCAGAACCTTAAAAGGGCAAATAAAGGGTACGCAAGTAATCCTATTTTATCCTGTTAAAATGAAAGCCGCGTATATGTATATAGGGTAGGATTTCGTTGAATTTTACCATAATTAAACAAGACAACGGTTCGTAAATTCTATATTCAGCTACGTATATTGATGAATTATTTGCTTTCATAACATCAAAAGTTATTTTGATCTAATATTAGTGTACGTTGTTAATAAATATATGTTAACTTTGTATAATATATTAATAATATTATTAACTACATAATAATATTATTTAAAAAATGTATGTTTGTCGAAAAATGTTAATTAAGAATCAATAATTAGGTTGCAATAAGGCAACAAATTATATCACCGGAAATACGACGATGTAACTAGTTCTCCGAAGGGATGATTGATCCATACAGTCATTTGGGTTTAGCGAACCCATGGACCCGAGTTCAATATACTGCGGACACACATACATTTACACTTCATATATATCTACAATATCTACATTACACGTTTTGTGAACGAAATTTTTACAAACAAAAAGAAAAGTGAGAGCAAAATATAATCTAATCTAAAAAGATTAGGTAAGAAGACAGAGAATGTATGTATAGATCCTTTCACTCCTCGCGGAGCATTAGGGCCTCCAAGGAGGTTTCAGTAATCGCTTTAAATTCAGATGTGCGGGTGATTAGCCCACAACACCCTGGCATGGTGGATATTGCCATATAGTGTTTGGACCAACGGTTTAACGTCTCTTCCGAAAGACGGAGCACAGTTTTCCCATTTAAGAATTTTTCTCGCCTGGGGGGCGCAGTTTCTGGAAATAAATTCCAGTGTACTCAAGTGGACTCGAACCCGGTTTCCCGGATTGCGAGTCTGGCGCTCTACCACTAAACCACACTGCCGCCCAAGTAAGAAGACAGAGAATAAGAGCAATAAAAATAAAAAAAATAAAAACAAGACTCATACACGTTTTGATACAGCTCGAGCAGGATAGTGAAAACTACAGCTTTTATTCTTTTAAAGAAAAAGCTACAACTAGTTGATATTATTGTACGCGAATTAATATCTTTCTCTCTCTTATTCGTTTTATTTTATTTTTTATGAAAAGCTTAAAATATATATCACGTCTTGGGCTTCAAATATTACATGTGCCTGTATCATAATTTAATTATTATAATTTAACTTACAATTAGTGCGAAATAATAATTGCTTGCTTTTCTTCCGCAAAATGCGAACAATTTAAATCTCAATGATCTTGTATTGATCAGCATTTTTGAGGATGTTGGGATTTAATCGAACGATGCGATTGGTCGCGAAACAAATCTTCGAGAAACACCGTATCGTATAAACGGAACTTGTACTTGGCCAGTACACGGGAATACATCCGCATGTATCTTCCCACAAGCGAAGTATAACTCACAACGTCTCTTTTTCCAACCGGTACAACTGCAAACGGCTGTTTATTTTCTGCACATTAATCTCGGCCGAACGATCTCTCTCTTTCTCCTTCTTCCGAAGTACACAATTAACGATTGATCGATGGCCAGCGGTCTTTTATTTCGCTTTAAACGACGATCCCTCCCAACTACGCCGCGCTTAAGCCAAATTTACACGGTTCGCTCTTGATGAGCGGCCCGAATAAATCATCCGACGTGAGTGCATCTGGATGAATACGTGTTTTTGTTGAAGCGTATACTGCCGGAAGAAAATCACCCGATATCGCCAGAAGCGTTTACAACCGGCATAATTTCGATAAATTTAATTATGATTTGCATAATTCATTGCATAATTCACAGTTTAATTGTCAAATTAATATTCCATGCTATTGCATGATTGTTACCTTACGCGGATTGTCGCGTTTCCAATCTCTCGAATAAATATCAGTGATGGCGTGTCTGTAACATCGAGAATCCAACTTATTACATTTGTATCAGTACATATGCATGTATTATATCCGCTATTACTCGATAGTCTCGATACAATATAAAACATTTCTATATACATTCTTAATTTCGAGAATAATTGAAGCTCTAAGTAATTTTGTCCGTGAAATTTAAACTTACGTATGTATTTCGTGTCTTTCCCAATTTCCTATATGATTTGAAATAATACGATAATAAGACTAATGCTCCAAATGTAACACTCGATTATTCGTCAAACACATATACATGCATATCTAATATAGATAACTAAATAATTAATTTTTCTCCTATTTCCCCTCTTCCATACAAAATTATAATTGAAAATAAACTGCGTAAAACTGTTTCTGACAATGAGTAGGTATATCCGCACACGATATTTCCCCAGTCAACACGCATAAAATCTAATTCGTTGCTGTGGTTCGCAATTTACCGTACGATTAAGCGTGCAATGTTCGGCCGCGGAATCTCGTCTGCGGAACCGCGATACTCGTGCAACGAGGGAGAAGGAGAAAGGGACAGAGAGAGAAGTGAAGACGAACATTGCAAACGCTAGCATTGCGCCAAAGGTCGAGCTTATCTTGAATCGAGGGGTTAGTCACGCCTGCTTCTCTCTCTCGAAGATGCTTTCGCACCCCGCGGCGCGGCCTTAACTTTGCACGAAAGTTAGGCTCCGCTCACGCCGAAAGCTTCAATCTCGGGACACGCGCGGCCCTAACGAGATGGGTCTTGCCGACGGTCCCTTAATGAACTCGATCAACGTTTAAACGCAAATTCGAGCGGCCCCCCATGTATCATATAATGACATTGTAAACACGTTATTTTCCAGGAATAATATTATAATAATGCTGTGCCCTCATACGAGAAGACATGATAACACCGTTTCCTGTATGATATAATTAGTCGAGAACTAAAGATAGAAAAAAATTGATTTTTATAATTTTTCTTTCGAAACGTGTTAAGATATATAATGTATATTATATAATAAAAATTAGTAGATTAGGAATAAAGATAAAACATTATTTTAAAAATCAAATGGTATAGAAAACAAGAAAAGAATAAAACCGTATTAAGTAATGTACAAAATAGTACATTCGTCTCCAAAAATATAGTTGATATGATAATTAAATAATATACACGACGCTAAAAATTATTTTTACTCGATCACATTGTAAGAATTAAGACAATATAATGAAGATGCGACAAATCATCCAAGAACACGTAATGCAATCAGCAATATTAACCAAATACACTATCGTTTGGAGATATGATGTAACGAGCTCGTAGTTAAACTATAGCAGGCTGAATCGAAGCTGATGCGATTAATTGGTTGCATGTCCGTGTTCGTTGCACCTAGTGCCATCAACGAGACGAGCGCGGTGAAACGTAATTATCGTCGCTCGGTTGAAACAGCCTGTACTTGTTGCGGCGATATATACGCGTTATGTACGATACCGGTGTATGTACATAAACACACGAGCGTATTCATATACACGCCCGGCCTCACCCACTCGCGGCGAACGTGCAGCAGATGCATGTGCTTCGTGCACTCGCTAACACAAAACACGCCCTCAGCCCGGAGGCCCTACAAGGATAATTTGGGATAACCGCGCCGGTAAAATCTGCATATCAGGCTTGTATGCTCGGGAAAACTTGGAACCCACTTCGAATTGGAGTTAACGGAACTCGCGAGATCTTCCACTCTGGTCTCGCCATAGTTCTACAACCGCGCGCTCGATTAATGCAAAGATTATCATAGTTCCCAGAATTTGCATAAATTCAAGAGATGATAATAAGTCTGAAACCTGCGTAAGTAATAAGAGCGTCATAGTTTATCCAGAGTAAAATGATGAAAACTTGTAAAATTTGAGTATAATTTATTTAGCTTGATAGAATCGCTGTGTAAATAATACAAGACGTTGCAATAAAGAGAAGTGATTATCTCATTGAAAATATAATATGTTTTTGCGTGACAGATTGCTAGTTAAATGGCCATTCTTTTGTCGATGACATTGCGTGTTTCCGCATGTTGATCGTACATTTGCGGATGCAATCACAAAAATACGCCACTTGTGACGTTTATCAGCCCTGTGCGAGGCCATGGAAATCAGGTTTCCGAGAAACCATTTTCGGGTTATTGTGTCCGCGGAAATGGTATTTCCGCTGTTTCGAGCATGCTCCCGCGTGACGGAAACTTCCACCAAGAAATTCGCGTTAGTTACACATGCAAAACTCATGTGAGACGCTTCCCAGAGATTCCGCGCATAACAATCTTACTTTATTGCTTTACTGTGCACATTTATAATCGGGATGATTGAGATGCACCTAACTTTATTTTACCATAATCTTTTTATTTTAATATTTAATGTCTAAGCTATTCTCAATTTTAAGTCATTTTCTGGAAACGTAAGTTTTACTTTTCCTTACTTAAAAAATAAAAATATTTTTTACACATTAGTTAATAACAGAAAATTTGAAACTTTGATTCGAAATAGTTTCGAATTGTACTGTAATTAAAATAGTATACAGATATCAATATTCAATACTGAATACCTATATATAAGCATCAAATAAATTCTACAGATCCTCGTCCATATTCACGAATATTTAAGAAAAAGTGAATAGGCAATTCCATACGCGAAATCGAAAGTATTCTACGACGGCACGTTTGGTGTGTTATAATTAAAATCTTTCGTTTCCTCGTTTTCAAGATCTCCGTAAATTACCGTCCTCCGCAAAACGTAATGCGACGTGTGGCGTGACATATAGAAACGAGTGCGTGCAGTAACGAATGTATATAAGGTACGAACGTACATTCGCATTACGGCAGACCGCAAATTTTTCTCTTCTTTCTTACTTCTTTTCTTTTTACTGTTGCGGTTACAAGTACGCGCTCGTGAAAGTGCTCAATTTCGACCGCTTCTATTCGTTTCCGCTAGTTCTCTCACAGCTGTATAAAGTTACACGCTGCTCCGATGTCTAAGTGTACTCGGGTACACATACTTCAGACACCACGAATGACGGACGGATCTGAAGACGAGTGAAGAAAGCAGAAAAGGAAAGAAGGTAAAAAGTAACGCGCACGCGAAGGCGCCGCAATTAACGGCTCAAGAAGGAATTTCGCGACGAATCTAAGTTGCTTCGCTCGACCTGCGTCGCGTCTTTAAGAGCTCTCCACCAATGTTTCGTGTAACTTATTGTTAGTGTTATAAACAGGATCATAAAATATCTTGCAATTATCTAATATAACAGAGA
The DNA here is from genome assembly GCA_035220615.1 of Leptothorax acervorum. Classification (NCBI taxonomy): domain Eukaryota; kingdom Metazoa; phylum Arthropoda; class Insecta; order Hymenoptera; family Formicidae; genus Leptothorax; species Leptothorax acervorum. The sequence continues at coordinate 715,072 of JASTWQ010000025.1, read as the reverse complement.
TTTACTAAATGCGAAAGTTATTTTACGCATATAATGATAAATATAATATATTGAGATATATGTACATATATGAAGTTGTGAGACACCCTATATATTATTAATAATGTAAGTATATACAATATAATACATATATTATTAATAATATGTATAATATAAATATCATTCATATATTTTTTATTTTATTTATATATATTTTTTTATTTTAGTAAGTTTAAAGAATGAATCGTACACATTCGTTCATGATCAGCCATTGCTTTCAAAAATTGAATCCTCTTTCATCGGTATTGCATGTTATAACTTTCTATATCGACTTTCTATTTACGCTATCGGTGTTATATTCCCGGGTATCGTTATCAACCAATTCATTAAAAGGTCTCCCAACAGTCCCAACACTGTTGTGTTGCTTTTGCACTCTTGTTAGCAGCCAGGCGCCTACGGATTCTGTTTTCCGACCGGTCTTATCTCTCTTGCAAAGCTCCCGATATCTCGTCTTTTTGTCTTCTTTTCGTCGTATTCTCGCTTTTTTCGTTTCTTTTTAGAGTATACTTCGTGCCCGATAATCAACGCTCTTACCAATAGACGGATCGTGATTTCATTCGGACTTAACTAGCTCGCGTTTCCGCGAAACTCCATTCAAATTTCTCGATCTTATCGTATCCCGTTGCTCCTTAATTTTACATATATTTTTTGCGACGTTTTCTGCTGAGATATACGCTAGAAAATTATTATTTTGTGATCGAATATATAATTAAAATATATCTCTCACACAGAATCAGTTCAGAATATGTTTTCTAAATATTTTTACATTTCTCTCTATAAAATTAATTGACCGTGCTAGCATGAACAAGTCTATTTTATGAAACAAAGTAATTGGTAATGAATAATTAAAAATACATATAACTCTTTTTTTAATTAATAAAAAAGGAACTTCCTGAGAAAGCGACTTTTAACAAAGTTCTCTCCATTGTGAAAATAGATCTACATTTCTAGCCTCGCTTTCGTTGGGATCGCGAAGGGGACAGAGAGTAAAACGTGTTTAGATACGAATCGCATAACACGTGGTAACGTAATCGACATTCGAATCGCAATTTTTTCCTATTCCGTACGAACGCGGTAGATCCTAGTACGGTCTAGCAATACGGAGCGGTAGATTTGTATTGTATATAGCGGCCGATGGCGCTAACACCCGTAGTCCCTCTAAAAGCCGGGATTAACAGACTTAACAATCCGCGTTTCGTGTAATCTCGCATGAATCTTCATCATTTGCATTCCCATCGCGGCGACCTCGCACGCACGCAGCATCCACGCGTTCTTAATCTCTCTAATACGCATAAGTACCGATGCATATACCGATTTTAATGTTGACAAGCAGAAGACGAGAGAAGAAATGGGATACTAGGAGTAAAGGTAGAAAAATATGAAAGATATAAATACTAAAGAACGGAAGAGAAAAGATTAAGTCAAAATGTTGATTTCAAAGAAATTGTTATTGAGAAATATAAAAAATAATTATGATCACGTTGAAAGTTACGGCTATTCTAATAAAAGCCACAGACTAATGAAATTAAGAATCAGGAATTATATATTAATTTAGATGACAATGGATGAAGAGGGAGAAAAGGAATTTCATTATGTACCGTGAAATGAAATCCCGGATGGGAGGGCTAAACAAGAAACACAAAGAAGTGCAATGAGCAAAAAAAGACAGTGGATGTTAACGTCAACGTTTTGCCTGGATGTAACTAAAGCTGGCTAAACAACGGGTGAAAAGAAGATTAAAGGACAGAAAAAGGATGCAAGAGGCCACAAGGATATAGTTACGAAGAGAGAAATGTTTCAGACGAGAGCAGAGAAAAAGAAAGAGAGAGAGAGAGAGAGAGAGAGAGAGAGAGGAAAGGTGGAAACATGAACGAGGACGATGAAGGCTATTTACCCGTGTCACAGGATGCAGCACCGACAGTCCGGTTATACGTGGTTCATATGGATTCATGGTCTGACTTTTCGCATGCTGTATCAGGCTGCCCGAAGCGTTTATGATATACAGATAACGCGCCGAGACATGAACTTCATGGTCTATCGATCGGAAACGGACCAGTTTAACAAATAGCAGCCATTGCAAATTATAATACTTGTTTGCGCAAATTGCTTCAAGTGCATCAAAAGAAATGATCTTTTCAATAACAATCAGAGTGAGAATGTCAAGTTCAATGATCACTAGGTTTATATGTAGGATCTATCTTTCTCGGCGGATGTGTATAGTAATGTACGTATACACGTATAGTAAATCACATTGTATAGTAATTTTATGTAATATAATTTCATATTATATACACGAAAATATAATACCAATTTTTTATTATTATGTAGGTACGTAATAATTATTTAATTTATTGCTAATTTTGTGACATTAACAGCTTTCTCTGTTATTTTTTATATAGCATATTTTTCGTTTAAAATCAATAGCATTTTTTTATTTAACGACGTATTATTGGTACTATATTATTTATCAAATTACTGTACACTGAAAATTTCATAAAATAAGATTTATTATCAAATCGTAACTTAAAATATGTATAATATATTTATGTCCATCATAGTAGGCAATGAAAAGGCGAAAGGATTGCTCGCTATCATGGCAGCTTTCGTTAATTCAATCAATGTAGATCTTAACGTGAACACCGCCGACTCACTCTTCTCGGCCGCAAGTTATGCTCGGCCGAGCACAGTTTGCCGATAACGGCCAGCACCGACTGAAATGAACGATCGGATTTTGCGAGCTCGCAGCTGCATAGGTCCGGTTTATCGCGGCCGGCCCTTGTCACTTATCGAACCTATTGGCTGACCCCCGGTAGCTATCGTCCGGATCGCAGGTATGCGACCGACACGGCGCACGGGTTTCGACATCTGGCACCGTCTGCACCATCGATATAACGGCGGTTAGGGGTAAATTCGAGAGAACGAACGGTAGCTCTGGTATGCGGCGCGGATCAAGCTCCGGTCGGGCAGGCGATCCGCGAGTTCCCTCGCCGCCGCGCCGACAGATCTCGGCTGCTCCGTGATGCGTGAAATGGATACACGCCGCACGTGAGCGACGCGTATAGATCTAAACAATAAGCGGGATTATTAGTCTTGCCTGGGCTGTGCAGGCTGTGCTGCGGCCAGGTAGATATCGATGTCGTGATGTTCGAGCATCGCTGCGCTGCGAGAAGGGATCTGTCTACGCGTTCTGCTCACATTTTCCGCGTTGTCTCGAATTTCTCGTCTATTGATAATAAAAAGGATGGAAAATCGAGATAATATAGATGAGAATATAGAAAATGTAGAAGACAGATATTTTAAACAGTCACTTTTCATATAATACTAGATTTATTTTTTAATAAAACGCAGGAGAACTGCTCTCTATTCCCCTACTCTCTATTCTTCTTGTATCTCATAAAATTCAATCCGACGATTTTTGGACACCCTATATGAATAGGTGCATCCGGATAAAACGGATAAAACGTAATGGTGCGGTGCACCCTTGTATCGACATTTCGGATAATCCTGGGGATCGCGCAACAGCGCGTAGAAACGCCGGACTGTGTAAACTATTGCCCGGCACCGGTCATGTATTTATTAAACACGGACCCACCCCATGACCGTCCACCCTATATCCCCCTTGCCCTCAGGAAATGATACGCGGAATGAACACTATCGGTTTATACTTCTCCACCGTCACCCGCGCGTCTCTCCTGTTCGTAAAATACGCGGATGAAACGTGACAATTATCTCTCTTCGGTCAATGATCCATCGATACATTTCTCGCTTTTCGTTCACGTGGCTCGATTTTCTCTTTTCTATTTTTTTTCCGAGAATATAACGAAAGTTTTAACGAGAGAAAGAGGGAGTAAGAGCTCGCAAAGTTTTTGTCATTTGTATAATTTATCGAACGTTGTTATACGTATTGTTATAAACTGTAATGTATCGACAGGCTGGAGTAGATTAATCGCTCTCCTAATCGATTTAAAAAATGGAGTCTGCGAGAGGAACATGAGAGTAATTTTACCGCACCATTACGTTCTCAAAGGACTAGAAAAAATTCAGATTTGTAAGTAAAAATTCCTAAAAGAGAAGCTTAAAATTAACTTGAGACCGATTGCATGTGATGATGATTAAAGATTACTTAATTTTTAATGAAGCAACGATAATAACAACATTTTTTATTATATGGAATGTTCACGATAGAAAAAATAGAACAAACATCGCAACTTTTATGAGTAACTCGACGCATTTAAACAGGCAACAATATTTTATTTACGTTGCCCTCCAAATTGTGGCATATATATACTAATGTACTATAGGTATACGATGTTTGTCGAATTTCACGACACGTAATTATTTTGAGATTACATCCCAACAGTTAATGCGCGAGTATGCGTTATTGTAATTTCCATTGTTGTAATCTCAATGGTGCATCTTACCGTCACGGCATCCGGTGAATGGAACACGTTTTGCGCGTACAATAGAAATCGAATAATCGATATCGAGTGTCGAACGTGCGAAATCAAACATTGAAGCCGTCCATTATGTTGCGTTGAATATCGAAGCGCATTGTACGTACGTATGGAAAAGTGTTTGTATCGCATCGCACGCCCACCGACGTGAATTAACATTAAAATTGAAAGCGTCAGAATAAAATCATTGTAACGGTACGCCTCATCGTCTTGAAACACTTGCACTCGAGTTAGACTGACGTTTCAGAGTTTGGTATGGTAATAAAACACGCATTGTGTGTAACTGTGTAGCATGTGACTATAGTACGGTCGTAGAAAATTTTAATAAACGACTTTCATATATCTTTTGCTTTAAATAGATGCTTGACATAAATAATCAAATTTAAAATAGACATTTCATTTAAATAATCAGACTGACGTGTTTTGTTAAAAATATTCAATATATTATACTGATATATATTAGACATGTAATAATTAAAATGTTCTCTTTTAAACCATAATGATTTCAATATATCGCTCTACATTAAAAATTGATTATAATAAGTTTATAGCAACCTATAAAAATAACGTCAATGTAGCAATAACAATAATTTAAAAATATATTACGAGCATAACCATTTGTAATTTATGGATGTTTATTCACGTTTACCTATTTTTGAATAAATAATTGTGATTAGATGAGGATATTAGATGAGTTGATCTTTTCTTTGTAATGGAATAAATGCATATTCGTTATTCTTATAAAAATAGTATTTTATTTAATGAGAAACAACTAGGAGCTTTTTTCAATCTAGCTACGTTTTCTCGCGAGCGTAAAACGCGAAATAACCATAATTCCTCGATACCGGTTGCGCCCCCAGAAAGTTTCGACACTTTAACGGCACAGCTTAAGACTTTGTTTTTACGTGGATTTCCACTTTCCGCGCTCTATCGCCGCTCTTGACTATCGATTTACGATCGCCGAAAGGCAGAAACCAATTCCGGACGGTCATTTGCTTCAGAAGCGAGCCTGCGCGAGAGTCTCTCTCTCTCTCTCTCTTTCTCTCCATTTTTTCTCTTTGTCCCGCGAAATAAAAGCGAATAAAATTGCGCGCCGATATTTGCACAGGTCGCACGAATACACGCGCAGTCGATTGAAAATCGCGCAAACATCCTGTGCATATTTAATCCCGCAACACAACGTATTCCCGTTAAACTGGTGACAAAATCGCGATGGTGTGTTTCCACTCCGCGAACGGGACCTCTGCTGATGAGGCAATTACGTATATTCGATTCGAGTGTACCTCATTACGGCTGTTGTGTAACTCACGGCGCAGCCGGCTAATCGTTTAACGCTACAGCTAAATTCTGATATATTATGCGGTGAGGATTGATCACTTACTAATTATCCATTAGTCATATTTTATTTTGTTTTATTCTAAACTAAAAGAAAATTAAACATTATGGATTTTTAAATAAAAATTTATACTTTTCATCCGATAATCTCTTACAATTATCAGTACTTTCAACTTCTCACTGCTTAAAGATATATTTTATAAAAAATATTTAAAAATTAAATCTTTTCTTAAAACCAATAATTACCGGAAAATAAATTGTATCTATATGTATATCCTGATAATTGCATGCCCGTTTCTCGAGCTTAATACCTCACCGAAATTTCCATACAGCTGTGCGGTAAATCTCCGATTTTAAGGGACTTATGATAATCGACAAGTGTCGAGAACGCGATAAATTTCGCTTGGGGCAGTGAAACAATCTCCGCGAAATCGCTTTCGACGCTTTCGATAATACCAAAAAGGCAGGATTATTACAGTGATCTCTAAGAGCGTTCTCACTCAGAGTTCCTCGATCAATGTTAAATACATCGAATTGCTGCGCGAGCATAGACATTAACGAGTTAGAATTAATCCCATGGACGTATCTTTCCACATATATGCAGACATGTAATTTTAGAATTTGCATTATTGTTAACATGTGGGCATTTAAATTACTATTTGTCATCATCTGCGAGAGAAATTTCTGATTAAAATTATTAAAAAATTAATACTTTTCAATTTTCTTTTCATAATCAGATACGTAGTTTATTTAGCAAATGATTAAAATAAAATCCCAGAATTGTTTCCTTTTTTATGCATTTTGCTAGTTGATTTCAAAATTATTATGTAATGCAGTATGATCAGACGTATACTCTAATATTCTTAAAAATTCTCGGAACCAACAATTCATAAAAAATTTAAGTTTTTTTCTTAAGAAAAAGCACATCGGTATACTGAAAGGGTTGAAGCAAGTCATTATTCAGCGGTATCACAATGGCATATCCGTGGTGCATCGTGTTCGAAAATACATCGAAATAAATGAGAGCTTTCAGATGAATCGATGAAAGGTCACAAACGGGCTATGGCGCCGTAGAAAGTGGCTCGTATGTGAGACGGGTCTCAAAAGTTCCTCCGCCAGTATTATATACGCGCCGCACCGACGATATTTCTCCAGAAAATCTACGGAGTCGATCTGACTTACTCCGAGATACGTTGTGTTATTCGCCGGAGGGATATACGATGTTATCTCTTGCAATATGTATTGTATCATCCAACAAATCTTTAATATAAATCTAAAGAATGCGAACTATCCCAAATACTATCCCAAAATCGTATGATATTTAATGAACTATATATATTTATGAATAGATTAATATAACATTTAAATAAAAAAGTTTTAATTCTGAAAACGCTTATGAACGTTCGTTTCTTCCTATCTTATTTATATTATATAATATCAAATTTTTGTTTTATTTTTTACACGTTTATGTAATTATAAATTTATTTATATAGATAATTATAATGTGTATATAATAGAAATTATTTATATATATAAAAGACAGAGAATATCTTTGCCATAATATGAAATACCGAATATGATTTTGATCGACGCTTTCATTCCATCATCGCGTCGCGGAAATTGATGAGAAAAATGCAAATAATTCGGTAGAAAGGAAATAAAGGCTCATCGCGGCTCCGATATGTCGGACCTGCTGCTGGAGAACCGTTCGCAAATTTGAATCAAGCAAATATACGCGGCCACAAAATCGCTCGATCGCCGTCCAGTCAATTCTGGTGCCAAACCACGATTGCGACCAACTATCGACATTCCAGTAGATTAAAAATTCAAAAAATTACGTCGCCTTGATGGCAAAATTTTCACAATGTTGAAATTAATATACCGAAATTGACGATAACATTCTACTAACTTGCAGGAGCAGAGGTAACTTTGTATCGACATAAAAGATCGTCATTTTTTATAATTATCTCTTGTATCTAAAAAATCCTTTCTAAAAAAAGGCTGTATCTAAAAAATTATCAAAAAAATTAAAAACTTGTTAAGCTTTAAATACTTCGAAAATCTTATAAAACGATACGAGAAATATTCAAAATTCCTATAACAGTTTATAAAAAATGGTTATAAATCCGTCTGATGTATTTAACAAAGACCGTATTGTACCTAAATTAAATAATCCAAAGAATATTTACTTAGCGTAGACTTTTAGACTAATATCTGTGCATAAATTACAGCTGCGCACGCAAAAATATTTATCTTAAGAGGTCCGCTTATTAAATATTTATTTTGAGCCAAACGCGAAATTTATACAACATAAATAGCTAACAGGGGTTAATTAATAAAATGTAATCAGCCAGGTGGCTAACCGCAAACGCGTGCAATTCGAGCCTCAACGGTGAGCACCTCGCGTAATTTCGGACCCGGCAATTTTCTCGCCTTCATCCTCGCGAAGCTTAACTCCCGCTCGAGCGGCGCGGCGCGCACGATTAAACGTAATCGTATATTATCGGGTTATATTGCGAGCGCCGGCCGGTGCTGACGCAGCGATGTCGGTGTTATATCAGAGCGGAACAATTTTCTCCCCGGGTCCGCGTGCTGGAGAATCGGTGAAAAATATCGGAACACCTCCTCGAGACGATAACCACCACATTCATATGAAGTACCATGGTCGAGAGAGGATACGTACAACACGAGTTAAGTCTTCCAATAGCGACTTTATTTATTAAAAAGAAGTGTAAAATTTCACGAGTTACTTCTAGAAATTTTCAAAACATTGTGTGAGAATTTTATCTTGTACGTAACATTTTAATTTATTATTGTAATTATTTTATCCATTTTAATGCAAACTATAATTAATATACTACTATATAATATATTAAAGATATGCGTAAGGTGACAATGTTAAATATATTTACCTAAATTTTTATTTATTTTTATTTACTGAAGCAACATTTATTCTATGCGTAAAATTGCAGATGACGCTAAGTGACTCCAACTATAACTTAAAATATGTCCACGACAAGAGTAATACTAAATGGCTCTGAAACTTTGTACATTACCGACGAAAAAGACTGCGATTGGGTACACTTTGAAAGAGCAAAGGGGTTAAGGCGGATTACGGTCTGCGAAATCGTGAAACTCGCTTGTTGTATTCCCTTAATATTACTTCACGTTCCGCCGGGGTTAATCCCCATTAGCGGAATCACGGGTAAAATTATAATAAAGCCGGGCAGCGCGGTTAAAGCCGCGCCGTGTGTTTCCGACGGGTATATATCCGCGCGAAACGCGGTCCGCGTGCAATGTATGCAGATGAGGAGGACGGACAATTTTCTCGCAGTTATGGACGCGCGGAGTAGCGAGGTCCGCGTTAAATCTTAATGGAGGAAAGTAGCTTATAGCTAGGAGCCGCTATCGAACGCACGGCTGCTAGACGATCGGCGCCGCTCATTAGTCGCCGGCGGTGCATTAATATTAATGGACTATCGATACCCGCGCGCTGGTAAAAGCTATTTAATAGCGCAGTTAATAGCATTGCGCACGGGGTTACTTCGCTGTTACTAGGGTCCATTAGCGAAATTATATGAAATCGCGGCGGAATCAGACGGTATTGTCTCGGACGGATGCTGCGGAATACATTTCCGCGCAATGCGCCCTGCGCTGGTGTCGACATTAAAAAAAAAAGTTACAACTGTGGGAGTTTCTTATTTCGAGAATATTGCCTTCTAAGATTTCAGGTATTTTTTAGTTGCTAATACAACCTAAAGATTTAATAATATAACTTATTTTGGCAACTTGTTCATATTTATAAATTGCACATTTAATAAATTTACTTGAATATATTTAAAATAATATTATCATAATCGTATATTAAAAGAAATAACTAAACGCAACTAAAAAAGGCTGAAAGAAAAATGGAAAAATTTAATTATATCATTTAATATTAATGAGAATATTTCGTTGCCTTGGTAAACGAGTTCTAACATCATTATTGTAATATATCATCGGTTGATGCTAATGCTTGTCGATGTTCACAACATAAAACCTGACCGACATCACTTTCATTATCAGCAATCGCTTATCTCTCCGCGCGTGCAGTCGAAACTCGAAGTTGCGTCTATCGATCATTCCTCGGAGCTGACGAGAGAGCGGCATCATAACTTTGCCGGGTCGATCGGCTTCCGCGCTCCGCTGGGAACTTGTTCGTAACGATTAGCGGTTCCATTGGTCGATGAGACTGAGCAGAAGCCCGACAATGCGCAAGAGAGGTAGAAAGATGGCAGAGGAAGAAAAATGGGTTAAGAGAGAATAAGAGAACTTTGAAGTTGAGATCCATATCAAAATGTTTTATAGTTTTTATACAAATTCATGAATTTGTATGTAACGTAATGTTTTCTGCAGAAAACACAACGTAATGGAATTATATGTAAATGCTCACCAATTAGTACGTAAATGTTAAAAACAATTCAGATGAGAACTAGAATAAGAGAACAATGAACGAAACTAGATTGCAACCGGAGATTCATAATTAAATTGTCGAAGACGAAATAATGGATACACGCAGCAATCTCACACGCGTTTTGTGTAACGATTCTATACACGCAATAAATAAAAAGCAAGAAAGATATTCGAGGCAATTATTTACGCCATGAAAAAGACTTGGAGAATTATAATCAGTTAACTAATGTTTAAGTTACAACAACGTTCTTATGTGTGCATATCTCAAATTATAATCTTATTTGCTTCTCATTGTCGGCTCTTTAGTTGATAAACAATAAGATATGTCATACGCTTTTACATGAAAGATAAAGAAGGAAATGGAGATCCCGTCGTACGTTTGTCCGGCAGGAGGCAAATCACGTACAACGTCCTTCGCGGACTACCGAATTGAATTTCGGACAACACTTACGACGGCGGTCTCATGAATAATGCACCGGTCGCGGTCGGCGGCCGCGAATGTCGCACCCGGAAAAGTGTTGACCCCTTCGACCAAGATGGATGGGACATCCGTTGATTATCAAAGACAAACGTTCTCTCTCTCTCCCTCTCTCCTTCTCTTTCTACCTTTTTTTCTGTTTCTCACTGTCGTGCGCGTGCACGGCCGACGTCGTCGACCGCCCCCGGCTGCAGGCTCCGGGGGCCGCATACGTGACCCTACAGGATGGCGTGCCGCGAACGTTCCACTGATAATTTACAAGGACGATAGAGAGCCTGAGTAACGACGCTGCTTGTGTAAACGCGGCCTCCCGCGAGGATGCTTCGTGTGCAAAATTAAAAGCGTATGCATTTACAGTGAGAACGGGTATATAAATAGGAACAGAGTTGTTTTTTTATTATTTGCACTGCAGTATTGTCTTCTGTAACACTAAGAATCATTTCTGTAAGAATGTATTCCCTAAATTTGAAAAAACTGCTCCTGGAATTTTTATATTAATCGCGAGATAAATATATAGCATTAGAACATATAAATTTTATTGAAGTGTGTGTTATCTTTTTCTAGCTTCGAGTAAGGAAAATATATTTTCTATCTTTCTATTGGACTCACATATGCTATATAAAATTATAATATAATTCTAATTAAAACAGTTTAATTTGGCAAACTAATTCACTTTTCTCTTTGAACCTATTCTTTTCTCAGTTTGAACGTCGAATGTTATTTTCAATTGCCATAAAAAATCTACACGGGAAACGTAAAAACGGACAAATGTTTCAAAAAGACTCGAAATGTATGAGATTTGCTTTCGCACGAAAGCTCGCCGATGCAACGTATAATATCTGGCCGCATGCGAAATAAGGTGATACACTACGGCAGCTATTACGTTTCATTGCACGACATTAGACGAGATTACGTTGCTTCTCGTAATGTTACGCCGAGCCTCATGACTTAATGGCTTATTTCATCATCGTTCCACCTCGAGTATATGATACGTACCTCGCCGTTGTGTGCGTCTTTTTAAGAGTGCCTCCGAGAGCACGGTTTACTATCATTTGCATAAGCGTTGCATAACCGCGACATGCAAAACGCATGCAATCATATTTATAACTTACGTCGATGAAGCGTATCAATTTTATACAATATTCTTTAATTTTAGCTTAAAATCTTTTCGTTTTTTATCGTTTAGAACATTTCGCTCTTAAAACATTTTCATTAAGTTGTCACCAATATTACCAATAATTGCTTTCTGTGTTGTATCTCACTGTTAAAAAGTTTTATTTCTTTAAAATATTATTCTTTACAAATTTTTCCAATGACATGTCAAACTTTAATATTGTCATTATGTCTTGCAACTTTCTAATTTTTAAATAAGCACCTTCGTAACCAAATTAGTAAATAAAATTTAGCTAAAATACAATCTATAGCATTTTATATCTAAAATACTAGTTTTTTATATCTGAGGTTTCTAAAACTTGATTCCAAAAAACCCTTTAAATTTTTATACGCAGATATATATAATTAAAAATCTTTATTTTAGAGGAAATTAACGCAAATTTCATAAAAAACAAGTCTATTTTTAAGATATCTTGGGATAAATTTCGTTGAATCACAGGCTGTACTGAGTATTGAGTTCATAATAAATTGCGAGAACAAGAATTAATTATAAGCCTGTAACAGCCAATCGATGTCTTACTCAGCGATTCGTATAGAGAAAGTCTATATAACGGCTCAAATTCGCTTCAAATCCGCTTGCCGGTTCCCGATTTCCACGCACACGAGAGTGTTGCACGTGCACGGGCATCATTAATCTTGCCTGACCAATGATCAACAACCTCTCTCATTGACTACGGCGTACGAGCATGCGAGGCGTACGTGTGCGGTCCCGCGAATGACTATCGAAGGGTGCGCGCGGCTCTTCTTAGTCTACGAAAGTCCATAAAGCATTTCTAACAAATGTGGTTTGCACGCACTATGAACCGTAATGAGTATCCCAATTGAAGAGCTAATTAGAGTAGTACAGAGATAGTAATGTTCTTGGATACATTTATCTTCTTTTGAGAGTTATTCCATTGCATAACTTTAAGATGATGCCATTTTACAACGACAGTTGTTAGTACATTCTAATTGCATATTATGTAACATATATACGATATTATATATTATAAAATTTATGATTTATATATGTATATCAAATGGTCTATTAAAATAATTTTTTTCATTGCTTTCGTTTTTGTGAGTTTTCAAATTAAGTTCATGTAATTGTCCGTATTGTTATTGGTAATAAATCACACGCTTGGTAACAAAGATCAGATTTTAAATGCGTCACGTCGGACATTACACATGGAGCTATTACACGGCGAGAATTCTAATTGCGACAAATTTATCTCTCTCAATAAAACGCAATAGGCCATTGTCCGCCGAGGCACCTAATTAGATCGGAAATGTAATAGCACGTGGAATAAACTCCTGATATCCGCCCACGCACACGTGAATGCCGCACGTGTCTTGGTAAGTAATGTACTGTCGTATATACTGGATGTTCCAGAGACTCCGTATAACAATTATAAAGCGACATTCTCTTGTGGACGTTACATCTTGTTACATTCCAATTTGCAACATTAAATATGATTAAATCAATGATTAAATATATATATTTATGGTATTATATTTGTCGACAGACATATCGAGGTTTATTTACATTAGAATATTAAAAGTCCGCTTGAAAGTGAAGGGTAAAATAAATTAAATACTATATTGCTTAATTATCTTTCATAGGTTTTTCCAAATTAAATCAACTTAGGTCTCGCTTTTAACAATGAAAATATCGACCCGAAACTTTATAAGAAAACACTGGCTCATTATTGCAAGCTCTCGCGAACACCCGATATAACTGCCCTGTAAAACGGTGTCACCACAGCGCGCCGTTAGGGTCGTAGGGATGCGAGCTGTTCCGCGAGTAGGCGGGGATTATTAATGACCACGAGCCGCCTTATCTTTTCCACTTCCTATTCGAGATGCATAATACGTGGGCCGCCTCGCGCGCGGTAGTTGCATCGCGTCGCAACATTGTGCGTAACCGGCTTCTCGGAGGCTCTCTCTCGCTTCTCGTCTCTCATTGTGTGTGCCCCTCGCGTATAATCGTGACGCTGCGCATGCACCCGCGTATTTATCATCGCCCGGAATCGCACCCGCGTTGAGGCAAAGGAATGACTTGAACGATTAATCGTCGTTATCCTCGATCGCGCGGAAAATTTTATTGCCGTTGCTGCAACACGTAATATTGGACAGAATGTCTCGGCGACATTGTGTAGTTACGCGGCTTCAACTTCAGCAAGATCTGAATTTTGTATTATATTAAATCATCAAGATATTTAACGCAAATTGGAAAGTGTCGCAGCGAAATGTGACATCCAAGTTTGATGGAGAATATCACCTTATAATTTATTGGCACACAAAGCTCCGAATTTTGTATCCGAACATCGTATCGAATCATTGGGATATTCAACACAAATTGGAAAGTTATAACGAAATGTAGTATCCAAGTTTGATGGAAAATACCGCTTTATAATTTACTCTTAACAAAGCTCTGAATATTGTATTATAATATCGCATCGAATCATTGGAAATATTTAACGCAAATTGAAAAGTTGAAATGAAATATAATGAACACTGACAAGTTCGGTAGAAAATACCGTTCTATTATTTACTGTTACACAAAGAAATGTTTTGCATTGAAGCCCATATTGTTATATACAAAATACGTAACACTGAAATACATGTGAAGCGCTATAAATGCTTTGTACGTTTTATTCGTAATTTATTCTTGGATTTCTTTCTTTAAAAAAGATGAGAAAATACTTGAAAAAATACTGCTCTACATTGGACAGTCTTATCTTCAGCAGTCTTACTCGTAAACCCGAGAGACGTAAGGAGTCTGGGAAAGAATATAAAAGCAACCCCCTGGAGGAATAGGCGCTGCGGCTTCTTTTATTGGCGAAATTAAAGAACACGTAGAAATGCAATTGGCGACTCTTTATGCAACTTCCTAAGAACCCTACGGGTCCTTCCTCGTGCTGAGAGTGGTTCACGGATTTAAGTTCGACGAGAAGGAGGTCGGAACCCTCGCATACGAGTTCTCGAGGGGTAGATCCAGATTTTCGATATTATTTGCTTTGTACCGCGTTACAGGGAGAAGAGGAAGATAGATATATATATATATATAGAGAGAGAGAGAGAGAGAGAGAGAGAAGACGAGAAACTGTGCAAATCCTCGGTAACAGGAGGCGAACACGAGAACCCCATCCCGTTATTCCTCCGGAAAATCGCTTCGCCTATAATAAGCCCAAACGATTGCTTCGCGAAATTGCTTTTCTTCAAACAGAGGCGTTTGATGTCGCGTCTCCTTTTTGACGGATCGTAATCGCGCGCGTGTTAGTGCGCTCCGAGCTGTCGGACCTCGCAGCCGGAAAAGATAGAAAGATCTCTTTGGATCTTTAGCCGACGTTTCCTATCTCGTATTCATGGGCAAATGGGCGACGCGGAATATTTGCTCCGCGCGAACAACTCGCAAAGAATAAGTACAGTAAAGTCTCATTTTCTCCCTAGTGTTAAATAGCAAAATATTACTGTCAGTGCGAATATGAAGCGTGCAAGAGATAATCTGCGATTTAATTCGACGACACAAATATTAACAAATTGTACGAATAACTTTTTTATACGTGTCTAAGAATTAAGAATATTGTTAATTATATTGTTAATCGGTATCGAACAATTGAGAATTAAGCGTAAATGTAGCATAATGTAGCATATCGTGTTTGTCGAGACCTATCTATATCTTTAGATATCATCAGTGAGCGCATTGTATGTAAAACTTTTCATTAAGAAACTTTGCTGAGAAATTAACTAATTTACGATAGAAAGAATTGTCTGAGCTTTATATAACGTGTCACACATATCAAGCTTTCGCACTTACATTTGCGAAGTACGATCTCTGACGTCACTTTTCCTTTGCAGCGGCTCCCATGCATCCGGAACATCCTATGGGACAGCCATCGGGCGACAGATTTTCCACAGGAATGTCCGGTCCAGGTTTCATCGACGGGTGAGTATACCAGACTCTGTTTTTACGTAGAACACAATACGAGTCAGTTGTAAGTTTCTTCGCATTTAATTGACAGAATATCGAACGCTTTCGCGAATCACAATAAGCCGTTCTGAAGTAGGAAGTAATTTATACCTCTTTATTGCCAATGCCAGCAAATTTAATTACTTTTTATCCGATAATTTATTGCTACGCTAGGAGCATCTCTTCTTGAGTTTCTCAATCTCTCTTTTTCTTCAAAAAAATGCCCGCAGTCGCGGAAATTTCATGCATAAAAATGGCGATCGGACGGAAAATATTGCGCGGACAAAAATCGACCGTAAAATCACGAAATTTCGAGATTTTGGGGAGCTGTCGTGTATTTCATCATTCTGCTAATTCTGTCAAAGTTGTTTGCCAATACTTGCCGTTTTACTTACTTGGTTTTAATCCCGTCACTCTCTCGACGCTCTCGGCGCGGAGGAGAGAAAATTTTTAGGACGATTTCCTGTGCGACGCGAGTGACGCGACGCTCGCGATCAAATTAATTTGAATTTTCACTCGAGCGAACACGACGCGAAAGGGTGACGCGACCCGTGGCGCAATCTGTCGACGGGCTCACCAACAACGTTCGCGACAGGCTGCCTGCTCTGCTCGCAGCACTCGGCAGTCGGCAATTAGTTTACAAATGGTTGACACCGGGTGTGGTGTCAAATGACACGAGCTCCTGCACGCCAAGCCAAATGTTTTGATAGTTGATCTACGAATTATGAAGCTACTCTTGTACCTAGCATTGTTGCAGAATACGTGTATTTTTATACGAGCCGTAATTAACGCCGGAAACGCGACGGAGCCGAGGTAACGCAGGGCGGAGCAAACCAATCGTCTCGCGAGGTTACGTGGAGTCAGGAGCATTTTTTTCGAGATAACGCGGCATTTCGAGCACGAAGTCAATACGACTGATAAGTGGCCGGTCAGCGACTGATAACGAGCGACTTTCTTACGTCGATTTGCCTCGAAATGCGACGAATGACAGCTAGAAATCTAACTTTCCTGCGACTTCACTGGGGTTATGTTTTGAAATAATAACGCGTCCATTCCAGTCCGAATCATCACATAAAAATATCACGGACGATAATTCTTTCTCCATTTGTTAACGTAATTTTGCTTTGGCTACTTACTTAAAATAAATTTGCGCGAAATCTAAGTCACGAGAACCCTATGTGAAAAATATAATCTTTACCAAGACGTTTTCATATCAATAAATAAATTAAGAATACAAGAGTATGTGTAAGATTTGTTGTCTTTTTTTGTTGTGACAGCATGGGACATGGAGACATGTTGGACATCTCGGGGGGGATGTCTACGCCTCACATCTCTCACTTGGCATCCGCGAATCCGTTCAACATACTTTCGCCACAACCAACCAGCTCACAATCTAGCACTATGGATTTCAATACAATCAGCGGCCTTACTAATGGCAATATACAATTCCCTCCTAATGTGAATTTTGATGAGATGTCAAGCATAAGTTCAGTTTCAGGCAAAAAGGACAATCATAAAGGAACCTGCGAGGTATTTGAATATAAAAATAGATTTTAATTAAGAGAGAGAGAGAGAGAGAGAGAGAGAGAGAGAGAGAGAGGGAGAGAGAGAGAGAGATATTAATAATGTATAAAAAAGAGTTACAAGATAGTTGAATTTTTACAGGTGTATATAGGAAAAACCTGTGCTCAGTTTGTAGGAAACCAATCAGTTTATATTATATATCCCATGACACAGAAAATGCTCGAGGAGAAATTAATGAAGGCCTTTCAAGTTATCAATTTCTCCAAGTACGTTGCTTTGAAGCTTTAGAATATATTGAAATGAAATTTATTGAGCTGAGAAAAACTAAAATGTTTTTAACTGTTTTATCACACAGCGAGCTCTCGTCAAATTGTGAAGGGTATGCAAAGCCATCTCTTTGCTATTCGGCCTTTCCAATATGCCGCGACCCTGCTAACACTCAGAAACCGAAGAACGCGGAAGCGAGCACGCAACTCTTCAACCTCCTGAATTCCAAGCAAGACGATTTCTTAGACGACGGAGACCGCGACGACGCGGATGATTTTTCAAGACTGCACAGCGTTCCCAAACGTAGTCCTACCTTGGGCCCGAATTTCGACTTTATGCCTAACGAAGATGGGAAGTCGAGCAACAAGAAGATAATTAATCAGAGTTACGGCGACACGCGAGCGTCCAGCAGAAACGAGATTAATCGTAAATTACGAAAGATATGCCGTGAGGAATGTGAAATGCTGGAGAATGAGTTGTGCAGGAAGGAATATGCGATAGCGAAGAGGCATCCGTTGATTGGGCATCAAGTACCTTTGGTTGAATGTTCGGACTTACCACTGGAAGGGACAACTGAGGCTCGTGATTGCTTAACGCTTGGATTGTCCATTGTAAGCAATGTGCAAGAAAGTATGTATCTTTTTGCATTTTTATTTAAAATCTAACGTGATGTAAGAATCAAAATTAACATTTCTAAACACACTGTACACACTGCAAACTCCTATTAAATTGATTTTAGCTTCAAATTCTATCGCCTACATATCAAGGCAATCTTAACATGTTTCTTGCAGATGATTATTGCTATTGGGGGAGTGGGAAATCCTATCGAGGAACTGTGAAAACAAGCGTCAGTGGAAGACCGTGTTTACGGTGGTCTCATCACGTCAACCTTCCGATTTCTGATTATCCCGAATTAGCTGGGCGTCATTCTTATTGCCGGAATCCTGGGGGCAAAGAAATTCAACCATGGTGTTACGTTGATGTCAATAATAGAATGCAAAAAGAATTTTGCAATATACCTAAATGTGGTAAGAATTTGTAAATTAAGTATATTTCACTTATATTATATGTGTACTTAATAAAGAACACATATTTCTGTTACTTTCAGTTGAGAATTTATGGATTTACGCGGTCGTTGGTTTTGTACTAACGGGAGGATTTGTTATTATATTAATTTGTTATTGCTGCTGCTACAGAAGTAGAAAATCGAGAAGGCAAATGAATCATTTACCATCCAATAAAGTAAATATATCAATATTTCTAAATTATAAGTTGCAACTAGATAATACTAAAATATTACTTTATTTTTAACAGATGTTAACTAGTATCCAGTGTGATAAGAACATATATGATGGAAGGAGGAGCACGACGCAACCTATGGAAATGAGTTCTCTCTTGGCAGGGCCTGGTAATACGACGCCGGGCACTGGCACCTTAAGCAGTGGCAGTAGTAGAACTTCTAATAATAGGATACCGCAATTTACTACAAATAATGTCGTGCTCTTGCAAGAACTCGGTGAAGGTGCTTTTGGTAAATATTAAAAAATTATTCATTTTTGGTTGTGTAAATTTGATAAATAATTTGCTTTAAACTAATATTGATTATATCTTTAGGAAAAGTTTACAAGGGCGAATTGCAAACCGGAAATAAGTGTGAACCACCTATTTATGTAGCAGTGAAAACACTGAAGGAAAATGCGACTCCGAAAACTCAGAGCGATTTTAAAAGAGAAGTCGAATTGATGACGGATCTACGACATCCGAATATCATTTGTTTGCTTGGTGTGATATTAAAAGGGGAACCAATGTGTATGCTCTTCGAGTACATGACTCAGGGAGATCTGCATGAGTTTCTAATCTGTCACTCCCCGAGATCAGATGTTCCATTAAATAACAGTGGCGGAAAAATTCTAGAGCAACCGGAATTTTTGCATATTGCTTTACAAATTGCTTCCGGTAGGTATTGATTTATTTTACGATCCAGTCGATATAATTTTGTTACGTACAATAATTATCGTTCTCCTTAGGCATGGAATATTTGGCTAGTCATCATTACGTCCATCGCGATTTGGCAGCGAGAAATTGCCTAGTAGGCGATAATCTAACAGTCAAAATCTCAGACTTTGGTCTGTCGCGAGATATATACAGCAGCGACTATTACAGAGTACAATCTAAGAGTCTACTCCCTGTTCGATGGATGCCACCCGAGTCGATTCTTTACGGTAAATTTACGACGGAGTCGGACGTATGGAGTTTCGGAGTTGTACTCTGGGAAATTTACAGCTACGGTTTGCAGGTAAAATCAAAATAACCATCAAATATTAAAAGCAATAATAAAATGAATTTTTGAATTTTTTTACATTTATGCACTTATTGCTTTGTTTAGCCATATTACGGATACAACAATCAGGAAGTTATAGACATGATTCGCTCGCGGCAACTACTACCGTGTCCCGAAGACTGCCCGACGATGATTTACAGTCTGATGATTGAGTGCTGGCACGAGGTGGCGAATCGTAGGCCACAGTTCCCGGAAATCCACCATCGGCTGCATAATTGGTACATAAATCAAACCTACTTGAGCGACTTCTGCAACGAGTCTATCACCAGTTACTCTGGCAGTAGTCACAAGAGCACAAACAAGACCAATTCGACGCAACTGTCAGCGCCAATATATAAAAGCGATCACAAAACAAACACGGAGACCATGTGTAATCTTAACGATCACAACAACGCGATAAAAATGCTGCCACCGATTAATACTTTCCCGAATTCTAATTGCGTTGAGCAGAGACCAAATTGCGGTTTTAACACGGAGCATGGAACGCCGATAAAAACGCCTAATTACCAGAATCCCGCTACAAATGTCAATCTAAACGATATCTACGACGACAAGCTGTGTTGCTCGCCCAAATTGAGCGGCGCGAAGAAAGTTCTACCTGCGGTAATACCTCAGACGGGTGTGCCCAAGTTGAATGTGCCCAGCAACGGCACAAGACCGATGCAAAACGGCGCGCAATTGGTTGTCAGGTTACCGGATCCCAGTAAAGTCACGACTGAAACGAGGGTATCAAAGTGAACGACTTCATTCACGAATACGAATGATTAATCTTCGATCAAACGAAACACAGTTTCTGATCTCTAACGGGAACATTAGTTCTTTACCAGTCACATTCTCAACACCAAGGGATTTGGAATCGTATAGATTGCCATTGAAACAGGCACTGGTGCCAGTTTTTTAATCGAAAAGAGGAAAAAGAAGAAGCTGTCGAATGCGTACGTTCTTCGTATATTTGCCGTGATTTGTCAACGTCGATGAAAATGTATGTTTATACGATACTATCGGATACTTTTTTTGATAGTATTAAACAAATAGAGTAAAAACAGACAGCTGCTTTAATAACTAATCATTGCCATATACATACATTTATTTATTTTTACAAATATACACGTATTTTATATTGCCTCTTATTTCGGATAACGTATATGTTTTCTCACGATCTATCGGATGATTATTTTGGATGGTATCGAACAAATAAGATAGATACCAGAGAGTAGCTACAATACTTAATCACTGCCATATATATGCATTTATTTATTGTTATAAATATACACGTATTTTATAATATATATAATATTATCATTTATTTTGGATGGTATATATACATATATATCTGTAATGTTTTACACCTAATTTAATACGATCTAGTTTAATACGTACATACGTGGGACGTAGAACCGGATGTGATCTAACGATTCCATTCGTGACCATAATAATGTGACACAATAGAACGAAATTTTTAAGACGTGCTCTTTTATTTTTACGAAAAGATAGATATATTCATTGAAACATTATACTACTTAGCGAACATGTGTACAATTGATACGTTTATTTGTAAAAAATATATAACGAGCGAGAAATAATTCTATTTCACAAAGAAGAAAAATTAATTCTCTCTTACAGAACACGATATCAACGAATGTTGATATCTATAACATTAAAACGAATGTTTAATCATGTGCATGCTCTGTCCAAAGAGTATAATATTGTATGGAATATATTGTTATGCTCTATATAAGGCATACCCCTTATGAATCACGTTTTCAAATAATCTTTACAGAACTGTTCAAAAAGATTCGTATATGCGGGCAATCGGATATATATTGTAATAAGCGAAAGTGAGAGAAAAAATGAAAGAAAGAGCGATAGAGGAAAGGTATGTTGGGTGCGTGCGTGTATGTGTGTATTTTGTGAATATATATTGAGATGTTTTCTAAAAAGCAATTTTTATAATCATATCGTATGCCAAAACCCGGATAGCGAATATTGATTGTTAATAAAAAATATTCAACTTGTACATTTTTATAATAATCGCATATATATCTTTTATCTGTAAATCTTTGAGGTCGCTCTTTTAGCCGAAAACGTAATTTATTGCTGCAATTGTGCTACATGAATTGGTTGGGATATGTTCTATATCTAAAGGTGCGTCCAGACATGTATCGTATCACCGTATCATATCATGAACGCCTCTTATTAGGGTATCCAGATCGGTATCCAGAGGACGCACCTTAATAAGAGGAGATCATGATACGATACGGTGATACGACACATGTCTGGACGCACCTTAAATGTAAAGAACCAATAAGCAATGAAAAATATAAGAATAAATTTATTTACTATAATGTTTGTGGCTTCTTTATGTCAAGCGCGCATTGTCAATATTCACAGATACTTGATGTCGACGTTGTATCACCGCTAACGAGAGATAATTTACGCAAAATTTTTTAAATTGCTATTCTTTCAGCCACATATTCTTAGTATTCTTTGACCTCAAAGACGCAAACGACTGAGATTTGATACTCACGAACACTCAGCGATGTTTAAATGTAAAATTTTATCGGCGTTTTGTGTATAAATTATATGTTATTTGTGTATGGGGCGTATAATATACATTCTAACAGGCGCTAAAACATTTTCGCTCGATTCGAAACCGGATCGAGCAACATCCTAAGATGAACTTTGCGAAATTAATTCCCACTTTAAAGCGAGATAGCGAATATTAGCGCAGAGCGATTAGGGAGTGAAAACGTAGAATTAAAGCATTCAAAGGGGGAGATTGTATTATACTTTTTATAATTTTGTATTAATAAAAAAGAAACATAAAGAACGTGTTCCGTTCGTTGGAGAAAAAAAAAGAAAGACTGGACTTAACAACATCGTCCGGTGGTTTTTACTCCCACGTCCATTAACTGGACAATGATCGGAGAGTGCGCGAAAGTGCTATTGAGTTAAATAAGACTTTTAGAACTGACGAACCTCCGAATCGAAATTTATATCGACTGTAATCCCGACCGTCTCGAAGGTTTGTCACGGAAACTTAGACTTAAGTTAATTTATGTAAACTTCAGCGAAGGATTATACACATTTATATATTCAGTCAAATATAATATACAATTCATGTTTTTCGTATATTACAGACTGGTCATTCCCCTTTTCACACATATAAACATATAAGAAAATATATTGAATAACCGCAACGAACTCCTCAATTTACACGTGATAAATAATTCTAATTAACTCATAAAATCGATTAATAGATCTTTAAGAATAAACTTTTCTGCTTTTATATATAATTTATCCTCTCTATTGTTTTTTACAACTTAAATCACATTTTACGAGAGTATGATAATTTAATTGTCTATATAGATAGCATATATACTCCAAAGTTATGATAATTTGAGTTCTTTCCATTCCGGAAGGCTTTATTTTATAGTGCGATAATGGATCAATTTGTTTCATCTGCTGTTTTTTAAGTAACAATACGTATACTAGCTTATTTTTTTATTTATAAAATCTGTAACAGATGTTAAAAATGTCCACATGACGTGTAATTACTGATTTGCATGTTTCACTCATAGTGAAATCACGTGTGTATTGATGACCTTGATCGCTTTAATCTTCGCATTAGCTGTGCGATAACAAATCAACGCGCCATTAAAGCGCCGAGCAATCAATTTGGTCGAGAAAAAAGCACATATTTATCCTATACATCATGATAGCGACTAAAATTGATTAGCGATGAATAAATGACGTAAACACACAAAGGTACTGCAGGATATCTCGATCTACATTCAAATCATTACAAAGCATTGAATACATTGAATATTTATAATATATACATAATCCTGCAAACTATAAGATATGTATTTACTCTCTTCGTCAAATGAGAAATTCTGGTCAAAGAATGAATAATTGATGAATACTGCATTAATGCAATATTAATTATACATATACATTTTCTTTCTCTTTTTCTCAGCTATAAAGAGAGTTGCTTGCATTAGGGAGACAATTTAACTAGCTGCAACTGTCTCATATTTACACTGTGGACAATGCGATCAAGGATAGGACATAATAATAATTTCCATAATTATACTGCGCAAGAAAATAAAATATATCGCATCGTCGTTGCAAATCAACAAAAGCACGTTACAAAACGTCTTTGACAGACAAGCGTTATTCCCGGTTATTTCGAGCGTTGTCATCGTCCGAAACGAGATGAACGGCGTGATTTGGAGCAAGACGCAAAAAACTTTTGTGCCAATTTCCAGCGTGCCGGTATTTGCCATGATGCAACAAGAACGTCTTAGACAAAGTCGAGCACTGGAAACCCACAATTTCCAACTGCGCAACTTGACTCTAACATCCTTCCAGGTATGTTTCTATAAGAAGCTCAAATTTTTAGATATATTCTAATTCTACGACATTTCTACACTTCTTTCATTAGAATTAATATTCGATAATTAATAATAATAGTACGACAATTGCTATTTAAAATCTTCATGTTACGAAAAATGTGTATATCTGAAGCTATATCTATTGAATATTTGTAATTATCTGTAAATTATCTGTAGCTCTTCGATTTAATGTAACAGAAAGTTCTAAGATAGTATAATTAGGTAATTAATAGCATCACGTAGACCAAGTAATGAAGTAATGATGATAGAAATATCGTATCTTTAACGTGGCAGCTAATGCGAGAGAGAAAAATTCCTCTACTATATTTTGGGAAATTATTTACTATTCTTACAACTTAATAACGTTATATAATTTAGTAGATAATTACAAACTAAGAAACATAAACTGACATCGAAGACTGGATGATAATTTCTTTGATTATGTATTTTAGGAACCGCGTTTCCTTGAATTTTACGATAACGATATGAAAGTTACAGGACTCTGCGGCGAATTATGGACTCTTCTTTCTGAGAAATTGAATTTTACGTAAGATTAAACTGTAATCAAACTGTCTCGATTTATTATTATGAGATTAATTATTGACGAAGCTAACAGTAAACAATGTAATCAAAATATACTTCATGTTCTTAGATTACAGCCAGTAAGATCAAATGAAAGTGGTCTGGGTGCATCAGAAAAAAATCAGACCATTTATACGCAAGGATTATTAGGTATAATTGTGCGCAATCAAACTGATGCGATACCAAAAGTCGAAACTTATAATGTTCGACGTATAGCTGCTGATTTCACAATGCCTTTATGGATGAACAGGTATGTTTAAGTGCTCTGCTTCACGATGATGTCACAATGATATCTTCTAAAATGCTAAATAAAAGGATGAAACAATGCAACTTTTGAAAAAAAACATATAACGTAAAAAATTTATTCTTATAAATCTCAGATAGCTATAACAAACTCAAAATAATTTTACAGTCAGCGATTATATATTCAAAATGAGATAATACATGACAGCACATGGATGGCAAATGTGTTCTCCTGGAAAATATGGTGCATTATATTCGTTATGTATCTACTATTGAGCGTATGCAGTTTTTGGTCACAAACTATTCTCGCACGGATCGGAAATAATTGCAGACGCGCGACCATCAGCGATCATATTTTTTACACCTTTGGAATGATCTGCAATCAAAGTATGAATGGTTGATATGAATATGTCTTATCCTGTTCCTATTTTTTAGCTTCAGCTTAATTAAAAGGCAATGTAAACACCACATTATGTCATATTTATAAACATTATAAGATCTTTCGTTAAAATGTTTACCTTCACAGAGTTCACGTGATTTAGAAGTCGGATTTTTTATTTTATGAATGCGACATAATTATTACGATAGAAAGTTAACTTTAATTTAAAATAATACAAAAATAATATAACTATAATCGCAAAATCCTTAGCGAAATAAAATGATATATTTAATCGTGTAATAACGAAAAATTATAACTTTGAGTAATAATTGTAACAGGCTATATTCCCGATGTTCTTGTTGGAAGATCAAGAATATTGGAAGTATCGCTGGGCCTCTTCTGTTCTGTACTGTCGATGGCCTTTGGAGCTTTGTTATTCATTTATATAGCGAAAAGGATTAACATTAAACCGCCATTCAATAATCTAGAATCTCTAGTGACCGATACTTCATATGACGTTGTCATTTTGAAAGGTTCTATTGGAGATATCGCGTTTAAGGTATTAATAAAATACGTTTAATATAATTTATTTTGTATACCTATATATTAGATTAATTTATAATTTATTAATCTTCGAATTACATCAAGTGTATGTATAGATAATAGCTATTTAAAAAATTTATAGGTAAACCCTAACAAACCTTATGTACTGGTAAGAACTGCAAAACGATTCGTCGTTGCATCAACAGTCGAGGAAATGTTTAAATTGGCTTGTGAAAAAGGTAAAAAGAAGTATACCGCACTACAAGGTGAAGACGAGTATAAAGCAAGAGGTCAAATTGGATGTGAGGTGATCCCAGTTGGAGAATCTTATTTCAAAATGTGGGTAGCTTCCGGCATTGCGAGAAATTTTAAGTACAAAAGGACCATCGACCTCGGGTAAAGAAATATAGCGGGAGTTATAATATAATCGGATATAATGCTAATGTGTGTGCTATGTGAACAAGTAATTTTTATGTACAGGATACTCAGATTAAAGGAAGTTGGATTGTGGGATGTGTTAACGGATCGTTGGTTAATAGAGAGAAGTCAACATCATAATAATGCCAAGGTAGAAGCGATTAAAATAGATCAAGTTTTTTTAGTAATTTTAATGATGTGCTGTGGAATGATAACAGCTTTTATTATTCTCATAATTGAGAAAATTGTCTATTCTTATCAACGCAAGCTATCGTAACTTTTCGCTTATGTTGTCACGATATTGTGATGTCTTAATTTGACTTTATTTACTCAAAAGATTTATCTGTCAGCAGTGATTTAACTTCGCCTCTGAAAAATTCTATTACATTTATATCATACATGAATGTGTAAACCACAATTAATATTGTATAATAATTGAAAATGTGATAAATAATAAAACTCTTAATCAAACATGATTATGTATGAGTGTCATTAGAACTGCAATTCTCTTATGTGCTTTTATTTATCTTAATTACGTTATTCTATATTCTGCGAATTATATAACTTAGTTTTAAGTGGATAATATTAAAATAAAAAGATTATAATTAAAAATTATATAAATTGTACACTAATAGTAGGATAAACAAAACTTATCGAAAAATTGTCGATGTAATTGTGCTAATCATACTTTATAACAAGACGAGCTTTTTATGTTTCTGAAAGTACTTGATCAAAAAACGATTGTAAAAAATGACAGTATATTAAACAATTATTTTAATACACCTTACAAAATTTTTTCCATTCTCCGAAAGACTTTATTTTATATTACAATGAGAAATCAATTTGTTCCATCTGACGTTTTATTTAAGTAACAATACGTGCTAAATAAATTATCTATTTATTTACAATCTGGAACAAATGTTAAAAATGTCCACGACGTGTCATTACGGATTTACATGTTTCACTCATATCGAAATCACTTGTATTCATGATCTTGATCGCTTCGGTCTTCGCATCAGCTGTATGATAACAAATCGACACGCCATTAAAAGAAGCAATTTGATCGGAAAAAAGGCACATGTTTATCCTGCACATTATGATTAGCAACTAAAATTAATTATAGCCATAAATAAATGACGTAAGCACAATGTACTGCAGGATATCTCAATCTACATTAAAATCATTACAAAGCATTAAATACACATTGTATATTTCTACCGTATACATAATCCTGCAAACTATATAAGATATGTATTTACTCTCTCCCTTCGTTAGATGGGAAGTTCTAATCAAAGGATAAATAATAGATACTGTATTAATGCAAAAAAAATATTAATACGTATACATTTTCTTTTTCTCTTTTTCAGCTATAAAAAGAATTGCTTCAAACCATGCAGCACAGAAGCTTGCAATTACATTGCCAGGAACGTTGCAGTATTGCAATATACGATATTGTAACGTTGCTGTAATATTACTGCAAGCTTCTGTGGTGTGTGGAAAGTTAAATTGTCTCCTGCATAAAAGAAACAATTTAACTGCAATTCTAATATTTAAACCGTGGACAATGCGATCAAAGATATGATAATCATAATTTCCGTATTTATACTACGCAAAAAAATAATACCTACATATCATTATCGTTGCAAATCGGCAAAGCACATTGCAAAATGTCTATGTGAGACAAACATTATTCCCGATTACGTCGAGCGTTGTCATCGTCCGAAACGATGAACGGCGTGATTTGGAGTAAAACGCAGCAGACTTTTGTGCCAATTTCCAGCGTGCCGGTATTTGCCATGCTGCAACAAGAACGTCTTAGACAAAGTCGAGCACTGGAAACCCACAATTTCCAACTGCGCAACCTGACTCTAACATCCTTCCAGGTACGCTTCCATGAAGCTCAAATTATTAAATATATCCTACGATATTCTACACTTCTCTCATTAAAATTAATATCCCATAATTAATAATAATACAATAATTTCTATTTAAAAATTATTATATTACGAAAAATGTGTATATCTGAAGCTATCCATTGAGTATTTAAACTTTACGACACTTTTATCTGTAACTTCAATTTATTCAATTTATTGTAACAGAAATTTCTAAGAATGTACACAATTAGGTAATTAATAGTACCACGTGGATCAAGTATAATGAGAGAAGTATTTTTAATGTGGCAGCTGTGATAATGTCAGAGAGAGATAAATTCTTCTACTATATTTTACGAAATAATCTACTATTCTCACAATTTAATAACGTTATATAATTTATTAGATAATTACAAACTAAGAAATATAAACTGACAGCAAAGACTGGATGATAATTTCTTTGATTATGTATTTTAGGAACCGCGTTTCCTCGAATTTTACGATAACGATATGAAAGTTACAGGACTCTGCGGCGAATTATGGACTCTTCTTTCTGAAAAATTAAATTTTACGTAAGATTAAACTGTAATAAAACCGTGATTTATTATTATAAGATTAATTGTTGACGAAGCTAACGCGGTAACCAATTTAATGAAAGGATACTTCATATTCTTAGATTACAGCCAGTAAGATCAAATGAAACTGGCGTGGGTGCAATATCGAAAAACTTCACCGTTTATGAGGAAGGATTATTAGGTATAATTGCGCGCAATGAAACTATCGCGATACCAAAAATCGAAACTTTTAATATTCGACGTATAGCTGCTGATTTCACAATGCCTTTATGGATGAACAGGTATGTTTAAGTGCTCTGCTTCACGATGATGTCACAATGATATCTTCTAAAATGCTAAATAAAAGGATGAAACAATGCAACTTTTGAAAAAAAACATATAACATAAAAAATTTATTCTTATAAATCTCAGATAGCTATAACAAACTCAAAATAATTTTACAGTCAGCGATTATATATTCAAAATGAGATAATACATGACAGCACATGGATGGCAAAAGTGTTCTCCTGGAAAATATGGTGCATTATATTCGTTATGTATCTACTATTGAGCGTATGCAGTTTTTGGTCACAAACTATTCTCGCACGGATCGGAAATAATTGCAGACGCGCGACCATCAGCGATCATATTTTTTACACCTTTGGAATGATCTGCAATCAAAGTATGAATGGTTAATATGAATATGTCTCATCCTGTTCCTATTTTTTAACTATAGATAAATTAAAAGGCAATGCAAATACCACATCATGTCATATTTATAAACATTGTGTGACAACTTTTGTCAAAATTTTTACCTTCACAGAGTTCACGTGATTTGGAAGTCGGATTTTTTAAATTTATGAATGCGCCATAATTATTACGAGAGAAAGTTAACTTTATTTTGAAAAAATACAAAAATAATGTACTATAATCGCGAAATCCTTATCGCCAAATAAAATAATATTTAATCGTGTAATAACAAAAAATTATAAATTTGTGTAATAATTGCAACAGACAATATTCCCGATGTTCTTGTTGGAAGATCGAGAATATTTGAAGTATCGCTGGGCCTCTTTTGTTCTATATTGTCGATGGCATTTGGAGCTTTGTTATTCATTTATATAACAAAAAGGATTAACATTATTCCGCCATTCAATAATCTAGAATCTCTAGTAACCGATAGTTCATATAACGCTGTCATTTTGGAAAGTTCTATTTGGAATATCGCATTTAAGGTATATAAATACGTTTAATATAATTTATTTTGTGTATATTAGACTAATTTATAATTTACTAATCTTCGAATTACATCAAGTATATGTATAGATAATGACTATTTAAAAAATTTATAGGTAAACCCTGACAAACCTTATGTAATGGTAAGAACTGCAAAACGATTCGTCGTTGCATCAACAGTCGAGGAAATGTTTAAATTGGCTTGTAAAAAAGGTAAAAAGAAGTATACCGCACTACAAGGTGAAGACGAGTATAAAGCAAGAGGTCAAATTGGATGTGAGGTGATCCCAGTTGCAGAATCTTATTTCAAAATGTGGGTAGCTTCCGGCATTGCGAGAAATTTTAAGTACAAAAGGACCATCGACCTCGGGTAAAGAAATATAGAGGGAGTTATAATATAATCGGATATAATGCTAATGTGTGTGCTATGTGAACAAGTAATTTTTATGTACAGGATACTCAGATTAAAGGAAGTTGGATTGTGGGATGTGTTAACGGATCGTTGGTTAATAGAGAGAAGTCAACATCATAATAATGCCAAGGTAGAAGCGATTAAAATAGATCAAGTTTTTTTAGTAATTTTAATGATGTGCTGTGGAATGATAACAGCTTTTATTATTCTCATAATTGAGAAAATTGTCTATTCTTATCAACGCAAGCTATCGTAACTTTTCGCTTATGTTGTCACGATATTGTGATGTCTTAATTTGACTTTATTTACTCAAAAGATTTATCTGTCAGCAGTGATTTAACTTCGCCTCTGAAAAATTCTATTACATTTATATCATACATGAATGTGTAAACCACAATTAATATTGTATAATAATTGAAAATGTGATAAATAATAAAACTCTTAATCAAACATGATTATGTATGAGTGTCATTAGAACTGCAATTCTCTTATGTGCTTTTATTTATCTTAATTACGTTATTCTATATTCTGCGAATTATATAACTTAGTTTTAAGTGGATAATATTAAAATAAAAAGATTATAATTAAAAATTATATAAATTGTACACTAATAGTAGAATAAACAAAACTTATCGAAAAATTGTCGATGTAATTGTGCTAATCATACTTTATAACAAGACGAGCTTTTTATGTTTCTGAAAGTACTCGATCAAAAAACGATTGTAAAAAATGACAGTATATTAAACAATTATTTTAATACACCTTACAAAATTTTTTCCATTCTCCGAAAGACTTTATTTTATATTACAATGAGAAATCAATTTGTTCCATCTGACGTTTTATTTAAGTAACAATACGTGCTAAATAAATTATCTATTTATTTACAATCTGGAACAAATGTTAAAAATGTCCACGACGTGTCATTACGGATTTACATGTTTCACTCATATTGAAATCACTTGTATTCATGTAATTCATGACCTTGATCGCTTCGATCTTCACATCAGCTTCAGTCTTCGCATCAGCTATGTGATAACAAATCGACACGCCATTAAAAAAAAGCAATTTGGTCGGAAAAAGAACACATGTTTATCCTGCATATCGTGATAGGCATGATAGCGACTAAAATTGACCATGAATAAATGACGTAAGCACAATGTAAGTACTGCAGGATATCTCAATCTACATTAAAAAATCATTACAAAGCATTAAATACATTGTATTAATTGTATATTTCTACCGTATATGTAATCCTACAAACTATAAGATATGTATTTACTCTTTCTTCATTAAATAAAAAGTTTTAATCAAAGGATACATAATAATAAACACTGTATTAATGTAAAAAAAATTTTAATACATATATCTACATTTTCTTTTTCTTGTTCTCAGCTATAAAGAGAGTTGCTTCAAACCATACGCACAGAAGCTTGCAATTACATTGCAGAAACGTTGCAGCATTGCAATATACGATATTTTAACGTTGCGCTGTAATACATATATAACAACAGGCAAATGAGAGCTAACGCTGTTGGTCGAGCGACAGTTATAATAATAGAAAATTAATCCTAATACAAATATAACATACGTTTCCGTCCCGTGGTTTGGACATTTATCAGTGTAATAAAAAAAATCAAGACATACAGTTATGATACCATAGTCGACCGCTCAAACGTCGCAACATGTTTGTACGAGTACATCGGGAATCGACATCCGTACTCGTACAAACAAATTGCGATGTTTGATCGGTTAACTATGCATGGTATCATAATATTGCATGTCTTGATTCTTTTTATTACACTGACGAAGGTCCAAATCACAGGACCAAAACTTCCATGTCATATATTAGGATAAATTTTCTATCATTATAACACTGTCGCTCGTTGACTCTCATTTGCCTGTTTTTATATTAATACACATGTATTGTATTTTTGATTGCTGTAATGTTATTGCAAGCTTCTGTGCTGTGTGGGAAGTTAAATTGTCTCCTGCATAAAAGAAACAATTTAACTGCATTGTCTCATATTTAAACCGTGGCTAATGCGATCAAGGATATGACAATCATCATTTCCGTAATTTATACTGCGCAAGAAAATAATACATATCATTATCGTTGCAAATCGGCAAAGCACATTGCAAAATGTCTATGTGAGACAAACATTATTCCCGATTACGTCGAGCGTTGTCATTGTCCGAAACGATGAACGGCGTGATTTGGAGTAAAACGCAGCAGACTTTTGTGCCAATTTCCAGCGTGCCGGTATTTGCCATGCTACAAAAAGAACGTCTTAGACAAAGTCGAGCACTGGAAACCCACAATTTCCATCTGCGCAACTTGACTCTAACATCCTTCCAGGTACGCTTTCATGAAGCTCAAATTTTTGGATATATCCTAATACAATATCTCGACACTTCTCTCATTAAAATTAATATCCGATAATTAATAATAGTAATTTCTATTTAAAAATTTTCATACTACGAAAAATGTGTATATCTGAAGCTATCTATTGAGTATTTACACTTTACGACACTTTCATCTGCAACTTCAATTTATTCAATTTATTGTAACAAAAATTTCTAAGAAAGTACAATTAGGTAATTAATAGTACCACGTGGATCAAATATAATGAGAGAAATATCGTATTTTTAATGTGGCAGCTGTGATAATAGCAAGAAAGATAAATTCTTCTACTATATTTTGTGGGAAATAATTTACTATTCTTACAATTTAATAACGTTATATAATTTATTAGATAATTACAAACTAAGAAATATAAACTGACAGCGAAGACTGGATGATAATTTCTTTATGTATTTCAGGAACCGCGTTTCCTCGAATTTTACGATAACGATATGAAAGTTACAGGACTCTGCGGCGAATTATGGACTCTTCTTTCTGAAAAATTAAATTTTACGTAAGACTAAACTGTAATAAAACCGCTATTTGTTATTATGAAATTAATTGTTAAAGAAGCTAACGGTAAACAATATAATCAAAGGATACTTCATATTCTTAGATTACAGCCAGTAAGATCAAATGAAACTAGCGTGGGGGCATCATCAAAAAACCAGACCGCTTTTGAGGAAGGATTATTAGGTATAATTGCGCGCAATAAAACTGATGCGATACCAAAAATCGAAATGTACAATGTTCGACGTATAGCTAGTGATTTTACAATGCCTTTATGGATGAACAGGTATGTTTATGTACTCCGTTTCACGATAATATCACGATAATATCTTCTAAAATGCTAAATAAACGCTTGAAACAATGCAACTTTTGAAAAAAAGATATATAACGTATAAAATTTATTCTTATAAATCCTAGATAGCTATAACAATCTTAAAATAATTTTACAGTCAGCGATTATATATTCAAAACGAGATAATACATGACAGCACATGGATGGCAAAAGTGTTCTCCTGGAAAATATGGTGCTTTATATTCGTTATGTATCTACTATTGAGCGTATGCAGTTTTTGGTCACAAATTATTCTCGCACGAATCGGAAATAGTTGCAGACGCTCGACCATCAGCGATCATATTTTTTACACCTTTGGAATGATCTGCAATCAAAGTATGAATGATTAACATGAATATGTCTCATCCTGTTCCTATTTTTTAACTGTAGCTAAATTAAAAGGCAATGCAAATACCACATCATGTCATACCTACTTATAAACATTGTGTGACATCTTTTGTCAAAAGTTTTACCTTTCAAAGTCGGATTTTTTATTTTATGAATGCACTATAATTATTACAAAAAAAAAGTTAACTTTATTTTAAAATAATAAAAAAATAATGTGCTATAATCGCGAAATCCTTATCGCCAAATAAAATAATATTTAATCGTGTAATAACGAAAAATTATTAATTTAAGTATAATAATTGTATTATAACTTTATAACAGACAATATTCCCAATGTTCTTGTTGGAAGATCAAGAATATTTGAAGTATCGCTAGGCCTCTTTTGTTCTATATTGTCGATGGCATTTGGAGCTTTGTTATTCATTTATATAACAAAAAGGATTAACATTATTCCGCCATTCAATAATCTAGAATCTCTAGTGACCGATACTTCATATGACGTTATCATTATGAAAGGTTCTATTGGAGATATCGCGTTTAAGGTATTAATAAAATACGTTTGATATAATTTATTTTGTGTACCTATATATTAGATTCATTTATAATTTGTTAATCCTCCAATTACATCAAGTGTATGTATAGATATTGGCTATTTAAAAAATTTATAGGTAAACCCTAACAAACCTTATGTACTGGTAAGAACTGCAAAACGATTCGTCGTTGCATCAACAGTCGAGGAAATGTTTAAATTGGCATGTAAAAAAGGTAAGAAGAAGTATACCGCAATACAAGGTGAAGACGAGTATAAAGCAAGAGGTCAAATTGAATGTGAGGTGATCACAGTTGGAGAATATTATTTCAAAATGTGGGTAGCTTCCGGCATTGCAAGGAATTTTAAGTACAAAAGGACCATCGACCTCGGGTAAAGAAATATAGCGGGAATATAGTAGATTATAATATAATCGGATATAATGCTGATGTGTATGCTATGTGAACAAGTAATTTTTATGTATACAGGATACTCAGGTTAAAGGAAGTTGGATTGTGGGATGTGTTAACGGATCGTTGGTTAATAGAGAAAAGTCAACATCATAATAACGCCAAGGTAGAAGCGATTAAGATAGATCAAGTTTCTTTAGTAATTTTAATGATGTGCTGTGGAATGATAATAGCTATTATTATTCTCATGATTGAGAAAATTCTATATGCTTATCAACGCAAGCTATCGTAACTTTTCGTTTATGCTATCACGAATATTTTACTTAATTTTACTTAATTTACTCAAAAGATTTATCTGCTAGCAGTTATTTAACTCGCTTCTGAGAAATTCTATTACATTTATATTATATATGAATGCGTAAACCACAATTAATGCTATAATAATTGAAAAATTGTAGTAGGTAAATAATAGAACTATTAATCAAACATGATTATGTATTAGTATCATTAGAATTGCAATTCTATTAAATGCTTTTATTTATCTTAATTACGTTATTTAATATTCTGCGATCAATTATATAACTTAGTTTTAAGTAAATAATATTAAAATAAAAAGATTATAAATTATATAAATTGTATACTATATAATAGTAGAATAAAAAAAACTTTTCGAAAAATTGTGAATGTAATTGTACTCGTCAAACTTTATAAGAAGACGAACTTTTTATATTTCTGAAAGTACTCAATCAAAAAAACAATTGTAAAAGATTACAGTACATTAAACAATTATTTTAATACACCTTATACGAGATTTTTTTCATTCTCCAAAAGACTTAATTTTATATTGCAATAATAGATTAATTTGTTCCATCTGATGTTTTATTTCAGTAACAATACGTGCTATAGCTAAATTATCTTTTTATTTACAATCTGTAACAGATGTTAAAGATGTCCACGATGTGTAATTACGGATTTACATGTTTACCTCATATTAAAATCACTTGTATTTATGACCTTGATCGCTTCGGTCTTCACATCAGCTTCAGTTTTCGCATCAGCTATATGATAACAAATCGATACGCCATTAAAACAAGCAATTTGGTCGGAAAAAAGGTACATGTTTATCCTGCACATCATGATAGGCATGATAGCAATTAAAATTGATTGACCATGAATAAATAACGTAAGCACAATGTACTGCAGGATATCTCAATCTACATTAAAATCATTACAAAGCATTAAATATATTGTATATTTCTACCGTATAGGTAATCCTGTAAACTATATATAATATGTATTTACTCTTTCTTCGTTAAATGAGAAGTTCTAATCAAAGGATAAATAATAGACACCGTATTAATGTAAAAAGAATATTAATACATACATATACATTTTCTTTTTCTTTTTCTTTTTCTCAGCTATAAAGAGAATTGCTTCAAACTATACAGCACAGAGGCTTGCAATTACATTACAGGAACGTTGCAGCATTGCAATATACGATATTTTAACGTTGCGCTGTAATACATATATAAAAACAGGCAAATAAGTGCTAACGCTGTTGGTCGAGCGACAGTTATAATAATAGAAAATTAATCCTAATACAAATATAACATACGTTTCCGTCCCGTGGTTTGGACATTTATCAGTGTGATAAAAAGAATCAAGACATACAGTTATGATACCATAGTCGACCGCTCAAACGTCGCAATATGTTTGTACGAGTACATCGGGAATCGACATCCGTACTCGTACAAACAAATTGCGACGTTTGATCGGTTAACTATGCATGGTATCATAATATTGCATGTCTTGATTCTTTTTATTACACTGACGAAGGTCCAAATCACAGGACCAAAACTTCCATGTCATATATTAGGATAAATTTTCTATCATTATAACACTGTCGCTCGTTGACTCTCATTTGCCTGTTTTTATATTAATACACATGTATTGTATTTTTGATTGCTGTAATGTTACTGCAAGCTTCTGTGCTGTGTGGGAAGTTAAATTGTCTCCTGCATAAAAGAAACAATTTAACTGCAATTGTCTCATATTTAAACCGTGGACAATGCGATCAAGGATATGATAATCACAATTTCCGTAATTTATACTGCGCAAGAAAATAATACATATCATTATCGTTGCAAATCGGCAAAGCACATTGCAAAATGTCTATGTGAGACAAACATTATTCCCGATTACGTCGAGCGTTGTCATCGTCCGAAACGATGAACGGCGTGATTTGGAGTAAAACGCAGCAGACTTTTGTGCCAATTTCCAGCGTGCCGGTATTTGCCATGCTGCAACAAGAACGTCTTAGACAAAGTCGAGCACTGGAAACCCACAATTTCCATCTGCGCAACTTGACTCTAACATCCTTCCAGGTACGCTTTCATGAAGCTCAAATTTTTGGATATATCCTAATACAATATCTCGACACTTCTCTCATTAAAATTAATATCCGATAATTAATAATAGTAATTCCTATTTAAAAATTTTCATATTACGAAAAATGTGTATATCTGAAGCTATCTATTGAGTATTTACACTTTACGACACTTTCATCTGCAACTTCAATTTATTCAATTTATTGTAACAAAAATTTCTAAGAAAGTACAATTAGGTAATTAATAGTACTACGTGGATCAAGTATAATGAGAGAAATATCGTATTTTTAATGTGGCAGCTGTGATAATGCAAGAAAGATAAATTCTTCTACTATATTTTGTGGGAAATAATTTACTATTCTTACAATTTAATAACGTTATATAATTTATTAGATAATTACAAACTAAGAAATATAAACTGACAGCGAAGACTGGATGATAATTTCTTTATGTATTTCAGGAACCGCGTTTCCTCGAATTTTACGATAACGATATGAAAGTTACAGGACTCTGCGGCGAATTATGGACTCTTCTTTCTGAAAAATTAAATTTTACGTAAGACTAAACTGTAATAAAACCGCTATTTATTATTATAAAATTAATTGTTAAAGAAGCTAACGGTAAACAATATAATCAAAGGATACTTCATATTCTTAGATTACAGCCATTAAGATCAAATGAAACTAGCGTGGGAGCATCATCAAAAAACCAGACCGCTTTTGAGGAAGGATTATTAGGTATAATTGCGCGCAATAAAACTGATGCGATACCAAAAATCGAAATGTCCAATGTTCGACGTATAGCTAGTGATTTTACAATGCCTTTATGGATAAACAGGTATGTTTATGTACTCCGTTTCACGATAATATCACGATAATATCTTCTAAAATGCTAAATAAACGCTTGAAACAATGCAACTTTTGAAAAAAAGATATATAACGTATAAAATTTATTCTTATAAATCCTAGATAGCTATAACAATCTTAAAATAATTTTACAGTCAGCGATTATATATTCAAAACGAGATAATACATGACAGCACATGGATGGCAAAAGTGTTCTCCTGGAAAATATGGTGCTTTATATTCGTTATGTATCTACTATTGAGCGTATGCAGTTTTTGGTCACAAATTATTCTCGCACGAATCG
This sequence comes from Leptothorax acervorum, assembly GCA_035220615.1. NCBI lineage: Eukaryota > Metazoa > Arthropoda > Insecta > Hymenoptera > Formicidae > Leptothorax > Leptothorax acervorum. The sequence continues at coordinate 676,358 of JASTWQ010000025.1, read as the reverse complement.
GAAATAGTTGCAGACGCTCGACCATCAGCGATCATATTTTTTACACCTTTGGAATGATCTGCAATCAAAGTATGAATGATTAACATGAATATGTCTCATCCTATTCCTATTTTTTAACTGTAGCTAAATTAAAAGGTAATGCAAATACCACATCATGTCATACCTACTTATATAAACATTGTGTGACATCTTTTGTCAAAAGTTTTACCTTTCAAAGTCGGATTTTTTATTTTATGAATGCACTATAATTATTACAAAAGAAAGTTAACTTTATTTTAAAATAATACAAAAATAATGTGCTATAATCGCGAAATTCTTATCGCCAAATAAAATAATATTTAATCGTGTAATAACAAAAAATTATTAATTTGAGTATAATAATTGTATTATAACTTTATAACAGACAATATTCCCAATGTTCTTGTTGGAAGATCAAGAATATTTGAAGTATCGCTAGGCCTCTTTTGTTCTATATTGTCGATGGCATTTGGAGCTTTGTTATTCATTTATATAACAAAAAGGATTAACATTATTCCGCCATTCAATAATCTAGAATCTCTAGTGACCGATACTTCATATGACGTTATCATTTTGAAAGGTTCTATTGGAGATATCGCGTTTAAGGTATTAATAAAATACGTTTAAGATATAATTTATTTTGTGTACCTATATATGAGATTCATTTATAATTTGTTAATCCTCAAATTACATCAAGTGTATGTATAGATATTGGCTATTTAAAAAATTTGTAGGTAAGCCGTAACAAACATTTTGTACTGGTAAGAACTGCAAAACGAACCGTCGTGATCGTTGCATCAACAGTTGAGGAAATGTTTAAATTGGCATGTAAAAAAGGTAAAAAGAAGTATACCATATTCCAAGGTGAAGACGAGTATAAAATAAGAGATCAAAATGGATGTGAGGTGATTCCAGTTGGAGAATCTTACTTCAAAATGTGGGTAGTTTCCGGCATTGCAAGGAATTTTAAGTACAAAAGGACCATTGATCTCGGGTAAAGAGATATCGGCGATTATAATACCATCGCATATAATGCTAACATGCTATGTAAACAAGTAATTTTTATGTACAGGATTCTCAGATTAAAGGAAGTTGGATTGTGGGATGTGTTAACGGATCGTTGGTTAATGGAGAAAAGTCAACATCATAATAATGCCAAGATAGAAGCGATTGGCATAGATCAAGTTTCTTTAGTAATTTTAATTATGTGCTGTGGAATGATAACAGCTCTCATTATTTTCATAATTGAAAAAATTGTATATGCTTATCAACGTGAACTATCGTAACAACTTTCGCTTATGCTATCACGAATATTTTATTTAATTTTACTTGATTTACTCAAAAGATTTATCTGCTAGCAGTTATTTAACTCACTGAAAATTCTATTACATTTATATACCAAATATAAATGCGTAACTCACAATTAATGTTGTAATAATTGAAAAATTGTGATAGATAATAAAACTATTAACCAAGCATGATTATGTATGAATATTATTAGAATTTCGATTCCCTTATATGCTTTCATTTATCTTAATTATGTTATTTAATATTCTGTAAGTTAGGTATACAGTTTAGTTTTAAGTGGATAACATTAAAATAAAAAGATTATAAATTATATAAATTGTAAATTAATAGAAACGTTTCTGAAATGTTCTTGAAAGTATTCGATCAAAAGACAGTTGTAAGAGATCACAGTGCATTAAATAATTATCTGAATACGATTTATGAAAATACAAATAACATTTGAATAATTAGTTTTTTTGGTTGACGGATTGATTTGTAGGAATTTGAGTAATGCATCTGATGACAGTTTGGATAGCATTGCGCTAATTAGAATTATTAGCGAATTAGATGAATACGATTACATTGCCTGATATCCACTAACTGATAGCAAAATGCCAACATAACTAATCTGCACGCTATCGATCCTCGACAATAACGTAATGTCTGTCCATTAGATGATATCGATCCATTAGAGAAAAATAATAAATCGCATTTTGCGATATGCGTATCCCGTTGAAAACTGCAATCTAATATAATTTGTGTCCTACGTAGAACCATATCGACGACGCAGTATTATTCCAACGAAGAGGAAGTTTGCAAGGAATGGCTACGCGATTTGTTCTAACAATCGCGATTTTTCAGCTCGCGATATGGGATTGTTACGCTGTGAACGGGGTAATCTGGCACAAGCAACAGCAGAAATTCGTGCAGTTGTTCAGCATCCCGGAATTCGCTGCTCTTCAACAGGAAACTCTGGCTAAACGCCGGGCAACAGAGATGCAGGACATGAAGGGAGAAGTGGTGAAAGCTGTATTTTACGAGGTGCGAACACGTGGTTCTGAAAAGATCAACGTACAGCTTTTCTTCCGCAAAATATTTCTCAAAGAGCTTAATGGCGAATTTTTGACAACGTTCCGTGTTGAGCCAATTTATTAGATTTATAATACTGTTATAACCGTTGAACAACGATCATCATGACAATTTCTTATACTTATAGGAAAAGAATTTTGTAATGTTTTACGACAATGATACAAAAGTCGACGGTATTTTCGGCGACCTGTGGCATCTTCTCGAGGATTATCTCAATTTTACGTATGTAATTACGGCGAATATCTTTTCTCCAATATGCATTAAACGACAACATTTTTTACGTAATAGCGCATACATGTTGGAAATTTTACATTTTGCACTTGTTCAGTTCGTGCACGATGGAGTTTGCTGATCGTATAGTTAAAGTATTACATTAATTCCTCAGATTAATTCCGGTAAAAGTCACCAATCGAAATTTCGGTCAAAGGCTAGAAAACGGTAGTCAGAGTGGTTTAATCGGCATGCTTGGGCGAAATGAAGCGCAGGCAATTATGAGAAGTGGATTCTATTCATCTCGCTTAGACATAGTGGACTATACAACACCTCTTTGGAAAATCAGGTGAGTTGATATGTAGACTTAATAATAAATTACAATCTAGAAACTGTTCATCCGTGACTCGTTTCAAAATTATTAGTCGAGAGTAGGAATCCCTTCCTGCTGTTAGTAAAAATCGAAAAAAGGGCCAGGATATTTTTATTTGCAATATATAATAATTATTAATAAATTCATATTTTAGGTTTCATATTTATGTTCGACCGGAATGGCTGTTCGATAATACATGGGTATTTACGTTATTTTCGTGGCAAATGTGGTTTTACATACTGTTTCTGTTCATCATCTTAAGTTGCGTCGGCTATTTTCTGCAAAAAGTACCGACGGACAAGCCCAAACGCAAAAGAAAAGGCTCCGTGGATTTCAGTCTAAGCGATCACTTTTTCTATTCACTCGCCATAATGAGCGCGCGAGGTGCATAATATAATTGAAAAAGAAATTAAGTAAAAGTGCATTTGTGAATAATTAATAAAAATTTGTTAGTGCTTATTTTCAGTGAAATAGAGTAAAAGAAAATGTCTGTTTTTAGATTGAAACGCGTTAATTATAAGCATTCCACAATTGAAGTTACAAGATGAGATAAAATAATCTGCGCTCTTTTTATAGGCTACATACCTGACGCTTTTTACAACAAGTTCAAGATCTTGTCGCTGTCAAAGAGTATATTCGCATGGCTAATATTGTTAGCCTTCAGTTCTCATCTCATATATCGCATGTCAAATAGACAAATGACGCTGCCATTTAAGGATGTAGAATCTCTCATTAACAATACAAAATACGTCTTATTGGCGTTCAGTGGCACCTCATTCATTCCGGTAAAAGTCACCAATCAAAATTTCGGTCAAAGGCTAGAAAACGGTAGTCAGAATGGTTTAGTCGGCATGCTCACGCGAAATAATTTTCCTTCCTCTTCAATTCTCTTAATGTAAACGTCAAAGATTACTTATATGCTCATGTGTCTCTTTTCTATTAACGACATTAATTCAGTGTTGGAAAGTATAATAGTATTTCGGTTATTTATATTTCGCACTAAAATCATGGCAAAGTTTTCTTCTGTAATTTAGAAAAGCAATTTTACCTTTAAAGTAAAGTAAGGAAAAGATAATATTGAGAATCCGATTGCTCTTAATTTGTACAATTTGAAACAACTTCTACAAAGAACAAATGATACACACACATACAATAATTTGCGACTTATTATTTTAGCATAAATATCGAAATTTGATCGGCAAACATCCGTCTGCGCGTGTGCGTTTTATAGAGAACCCGCAAGACATGCACAATAAAATTTGCAACAACATGATGAAATACGCGATGTATGAGGTCGAAGACCGATTTAGAGCATTGAACAGAAATGGCTGCCCGCTTCAGTCCACGGGCACTTTCAACGAGACGTGGATAACATTCGCACTCCAAAAGAACTACCGCTATAGAAAGACCATCAATTACGCGTGAGTACTGCATAAATTAACTTATTATTTGTGAAATTATTAGGTATATCTCAAAGATTACGTGATTGTCTCATTTTTTCCAGACTCCTCAAATTCAGAGAAGTCGGATTGATGGATGGCCTTAGAGATCATTGGCTTAATACCAGAAAGCAGAATGCAAAGCAGGGAATGTTCAAAACGATCGATCTCAACCAAGTCTATCTGATTTTCCTAATACTGAGTTACGGAGTGCTGGTATCACTTGTGATACTCGTTCTCGAAAATATAACGTATTATTACAAAACGAAGAATGCACGGCAATACAGACGAAGATAATAACATTTCGAAAATATTTAAAAAGAAAGCTATGACTAAAATTCAAATCTTATATTAACATTTTAAAAATTATATCAACATATTCGGCAAACTTTCCTATGTTTCTTCATAGTTTATTTTTCTTTTTTTCTTCTATTCCTTTATATGTATATAATTTATATGATAATTTCTTTATATTTACAATATCTAAGTAACTAATTATATAAAAACAGCATGTAAAACACTCAACCATCAGTTGTATTTGTATCAAAAATCTCGTACGCTACACGTAAAATTTATTTCAATCTATCAACGTTTGCATTTAATGACATGTGCCATTAAAGCATAAAGCTAGTAGTCAAAGCATGATGGCATTTCGTATTGTAGCGATATAACGATAAAATTGATATTAGTCACGGGTGAATTATGTAAACGCAATATAAAATCCGATATCTCTTGTGCTAAAGGGCAAACGTATTAAATAGACTAAATATACTTTCACGGTGGTTTTATTTTATCATTATTATTTAGTTTATTTGCTTAGATTTAAAATATATTTTGCACGATTATACTTTTTCGTATATTTGTCTATATTCAGCAAAATAGGAAATTTTATAGATACAAAAGTAAAAGATAATAATCTAAGAGCGCGATTTAAACTAAGATTTTTATCTAAAGTAACGTGATGACACATTTCTCTTTTCATCTAACCTTTTGTAGATACAAACATTTTGTACATTACCTTATGTATTTCACCATTGCAGCATTGTGGTCAATGTTGACCACTTACCTTATCGTATTCAGTTTTCTTTCTTCGGGCCAGATCGGACCTACCTTTTGTCACTCCTGGCCACATACAATCTGGTCGCATTTCAACCAGAAATCAGTAGAAATTGAAGAAAAACTCCTTCCATTGTCGGATTATTATCGTCGCCCCGACAGATAATATTACGTTCGATTCGAATTACACGCGAGCATCGATCGTATCGAAAAATGCACAATAAGAAGTTAATTAAAAAATATATATTAATCTATAAAAATTGACTATACACAACATTGATCAAAAGCATTTCTATCACTAATTCCGTTATTAATTGCTTGAGAATATTGATTGACCGTTTCTTTGTGACCCGTTCTTTTAATTTGGAATTGTAATCAAATATAGAAAAAATTTCACTTCGCGTTACATGAATATTGATCTCAATTATATCCCCCAAAAAATTAAAATTTATAATGTGGATAAAATTCAAAAATTAATAACTGAAAATTTCTCGATGTAAAACCCGACCGTGAAAACCGACCGCGAAAATATACGAAGATGCGTGATTGTGCATGTTGTTCATGCGGTACGCATCTTGAAAGTGTATATCAAATAATATATAAAATAAATGACGTGAGATCTGAAAAAGAAGAAACTTTCCGCACGATTGGTTATTATAATTAAATATTATAATTAATCAATAACCGCGTTGTTATAATTAAAAAATATTTGCAAATTTTTATAAACTTACATAATGATATAAATATCTCGTTATATTTTTTATTTTCTACCAAAATTATTTTTTATACAATATATTAATCATATATATTATTACAAAATTGAATAACTGCACAATATCCTAAAATAATTTAAAAAGTTTCAGCGTTTTCCGACAGAGAATTTAGAATCTCACGTCATATTACTTGACTTTACTTATCTGACATAAAGCCAATTTCTTAAATCAAAAATAAATTGATAGGTTACAAAAAATTAGGGTAAAATCGATGCTTCGTTAAAATAAATTGCGTAATAAAACCAAAGTATTTATTAGCCTTTTTATGTGTGTTTATGCTTATATTTAATATATATTTATACATACTAAAACTCTCTATAATCTATATATTGTGTGTGCTTCCTTACATCGATTTTTTATAATATTTAATCTTGGATAAATATGTAGGAAAGGAATACCTAGATGGGAAATAACAAACATCCTAGCTGATTCATAACTTTTCCCTATCTAGAGATATTTCTTTTTTATAACACCTAACACAATATCTCACTTATACTTATCTCTTTTGTTCCAGAGAAACATAATATCATAAAAATAATTCTTTATAAAAAATCTAAATAAAAATTTTACATTTAAAAAAGTCTTTAATTGTAATAGTATTATTTTACTCCTTGTTTCTTTATGTTTCTAAAATATTACTCTAATTGTAAATAGAATCTACGTAACAAAATTTCAAAAAATTATTATGTAAAAACTTATTTCAAAACTCATTATGTACTTTGCTAATTCAAATTCGCGAAATAAAATTCTGATATATTTTTATTAAATATTTTGTTATATATTTATTTTATTTCAGATTAAAAATTTTATTTACTTAAAAATTATTCGCCAGTGATAATTAAACAAATTCAGAATCTTTAATCGACTAAACTGGCAATATTCAATCATCTTTTCGAAATAAACTTTTTTTGAAAGACTGCGAGCCGACCAGATTTGTCAGATTCACACAGCACGTTTCAGATCAAATCGAGATGATGAAATTCGACCATGGATTTGGTCCGTTGATGTAGATAGTTTAAATTAATTTTAATTTTTATTGCAAAAAATATTACCCCAGCCAGGGTTCGAACTTGAAACCTCCCGCATTCCGTTCGGGCGTCGTAACCAATTCGACTACCAGGGCATGTGGTAATATTCATCGCAATAACACATATTAAGATGACTTCTAAACAATAATAAGATGGAACACCAAAATTCTAGTCAAAGGTGTGGGTATAATAATAATATTCATCTTAATATGTGTTATTGCGATGAATATTACCACATGCCCTGGTAGTCGAATTGGTTACGACGCCCGAACGGAATGCGGGAGGTTCCAGGTTCGAACCCTGGCTGGGGTAATATTTTTCGCAATAAAAATTAAAATTAATTTAAACTATCTACATCAACGGACCAAATCCATGGTCGAATTTCATCATCTCGATTTCATCTGTGAAACGTGCTGTGTGAATCTGACAAATCTGGTCGGCTCGCAGTCTTTCAAAAAAAGTTCATTTCAAAAAGATGATTGAATATTGCCAGTTTAGTCGATTAAAGATTCTGAATTTGTTAAAAATTATTATTTATAAAAATTCTATAGAAGCGGCGATTTATCAATATAATTTGATGGATGAACTCTTTGCGAGCTCGGTGCGTGCAATGTGTGCGAGTATTTCCTCAAGCATAATCGTACAATATCGATAAACAAGTGACACCAAGATTAAATATTTGCCATAATCAATTTTAACCCACCCATTTCAAGGCAACGAATCTAGATGTACCTAATATTTTTATATTATAATTTATTGTCATAATTCGACATGTACCGAGACACAATTGTTTTATATTTGATTGTTTTATATTTGATGTTTTATATTTCGTAGATTCATTACCTCAATAAAAAAATTTGTTGACTCACCAACCAGATGCGTAACGGGCGAAGTTATGTAGATGATACTGTAACATACAAACATAAGATTCTAATTAAAGAAGCGCTCAAAATAATCAACATTTCAAAAGATAATTCTTACGCGCCTCTAATTCGTCTTTCAATGAAATATTTAGTAATACAATTACCTATTTGCCGAAAAAGATCTTTATAAGAGTAAAATTTTGTGTAATTTCTCTTTCTGTAATTATTTCTAACTCATCAAAATAAAACAATCCAAATAAATTAAAAAGCACTATTAATTTTGTGCAGATAAGAGATGATACTCACCCCAAGGTTGCTCCGCCGTCGCGCCGGCCGCCGGAGCCCGATGTCTCTCTCGGACCTCCTCCTCCTCCTCTCAGAAAGTCAGGTCTCCTCCTTCTTCTCCTCCTCTAACCGCACAGGACTCGTCACACTCGCGAGAAACACTCGCGGATAATAAACTACAATCGCGCGCGGACTAATTATTATATAGTAAAATATTCTTATTTCGCGCGATACACTGTACGGCACTCCCGTTTAAAAAGACTGAAAAAAATCCTTAATTTAGTCCGATTACTTATTGGACGGCACTCCCGAAGCAAACGCGACGAACCGGCTGCGGTCCGTTTATTTAATTAAATCGGCGACGAGGATACGTTAGCTTCTGGGCCCTCCCACCTCGCCAAGGTCGTACCCGTGGGAAGGAAGTATTTTACTCTGTATCAGCTGTAATATAAAATCAAGTTATCGATATTATATAAATATGGATACATATAGGCTACGAAAAGTTAAGAAATAATTGAAACATAATTAATAATATTTTAATTTAGAAAAAATTTCGTGTTAAATACGTGTTTCGAGAGATTCTAACGCTATGACGCAACGCACGGAATGGTTATGCGTTCTACCCTGCCTGCCGGTGACTTATACAAAAAACAACACCGAGGCCGGGTGCCAGTCCCGATATTATTTCCCAAAATATTTTAACATTTTCTAACATAGATTTTTCGTGCAAATTTGAAAGAGTCGCCACACACCGATTGTCTCGATTCGTTCCGCGCAGTTCCGCGTTCATCACTGCGTTATACGTTAATGGCGACGAAATGTTCGAAGATGTCGCGCAACTTAATTGACGCGATACTATACGCGACGCAAGTGAAAACGGTTAGTGAAAACATCGAATTCATCGTAAATCTCGCGAATGTAAAACGTAATATTAATACTCCTCACGACGAGAAGAATCGCGACTGACGGCCGCTAACTTACGCGACGCGAAATATACGAAATTATGAACGGACGATGTATCCCCGTTATTTTAGTCACTCGATACGACAATATATCACTCGGTCCTCTTTCTCTCTTTGGAGAGAATCGGAGATTAATTAATATTTCAACCGCGGCGACAGACCCTTCAAAAGTCGACGCGAGACAGTCATGAGATGAATATATATATGCTACGTTTGATCCATTACATGGCGGGCGAGCGATTATCCCAATGCGAATATCACAATGAAATATACTGCAAATAATTCATAAATTATCGTACCTTTGCCTCGATGTCTGCGACTCAAGCGAGCAATTTGCACGACATATCCATTCCAGCAAACACTTGTAAATTCCTGAGCACGTATACTCGCATACACGATTATTCCCGCGGAAGCGCGGAACGAGGAACAGGAGTGCCAATACTGCCAATAGTGCCAATCGCAGGAAAAAGCACGTTTCGAGTAGCACGACTAGCACTGCGATGGGCGCGCGGAGCACGAACACTTCACACTGTCCGAGAGTTACCTATCGGAAAAGAATGACTGTGACTGAGGACTGAGTTATTTTCGTAGGCAACGGTACGCCGCACGTTGACGAAAATAAGTGGCAAGGCCGCTCGCCGACAGAAACAATCGACCGCGCGTTGACTTTGAAGATTGTTTCCAAGTTCAAGGACTTTATTCAACGGTCGTGCCCGTAACTCCCGTAAGTACGCGGCACTGCGAGGTAGTGCGCTGTGCGCCGCCTGGTACGCCGCGCCGGCGGCTCGAAGCACTCGAACGTGATTGACCGGATTGGGGGGCTCGACTCGCTAGGAGCCAATCGCGTTCGACAGCAGCAGCCAGTACGGCCAGGTACGACAGCCAGCGGCGCGCGCATGTAATACGTCATACATGACGTCATACGCGACAGCGCGAGTAGGCGAGTAGCGCGACACGTTCAAGTCGGTACGTGCGAGGACGTTGTTGCTCCGTGCTCGTGTAATTCCTTTCTTGTGAACGAAAAGAAATCCAGTTACAGAGTGTTGCAAGCTGAACGTTCCACCGAATATTCCGTTCCTTCTCGTGTCGACTGAAACGAGTGGAATGCTGTCGCTGAGCGAAATGAATGCCGTGCCGTACGTATCACTCTCCCGGCTGTGATTTAAAGGGTCTTGTGCAGTGCTTCGTGATCTGATCGGTGAGTAAATTGTGCATGAGAGCGAATGATTCGAAGCGAGATACGTCCGAATCGTGATAGAATTGTCCCGCGTGTCGCAGTGAGATGATAACCTCAAAATTCGCGTCTCTTGTCTCTTGTCTCCGTTTCGATTTCTACTTCGATCGAATGAGTGAATCGCGCGGGAAGACGCTTCAATGAATAGCAGCTTAAACCTCTCGTTAAACACGGGATTTAATAATTAATTGAGTGATTGAAGAGAACGATCGCGCGTTTAGCGTTCTCAATTTGCTTGTCGCGATCGCGAACGAGGGAGCGTGCTAATTCGCTCGTTTACTTAATTCAATTTCTTACATGCCTTCTTTAAGAGCGGATTTTATTAAAATGAAAACCGTTTAAATAGAAGGATTCTTGTTTTTATTTTTATCGTAATTGGATTTCAATTTTTTAAAATCCTAAAAACATGTTGATAATTTTAGATTATTTATAAATAGTGTTTATTTTCAAATATTTTTCATAAATATAATTGAGATATATGTATAGTATTCATCAATAGAGCTCTCTGTTTATCAGCAAATCTAGATTGTGATAATTTCATGTATTAACAAATAATTTTGATAAATAGGAAAAAAATATATTTGTTTATAAATTAAAGAAATTGTGATTATTTTTATTTATATCGCAACTATATTCTATGGGTACACTTGCAAGTAGTAATTTAATTAGTACTACAAAATATTGCTAAATCATAATCAAGTTCGTAATCACTGATATTATAATTATAATATATAATTGTAATTGTAATAATAATATTTCTTAATGACCAAAACTGAAATAATCTTGAGAAAGTAATACATGGGAAAGTAATACTGATGCAAATTTTGTTGGAATATAAATGTACCTTAGATTACTGCATAAATTGCAATATATTTTGTATCTTAACACATCATACAATATAATATAAACATTACTTAAAACAGTACACACATATTGTGAATTCATGAAGGTTGTGTGTTTGTCACATCCTTTGGTGTGTCTTCTGTTAATGTAGCTTCTACGGGATGTGGTTCAGTTGGTACAGGATCGTGTTCCTCTTTTGGTAGAATATATGTGCCCTCCGCTATGTCCGTCGGAGTCATCCAGGATGGTATAATCTTCCCGTGAATTCGCCATACGCCGTATTCATTAGCTAAATGCTTTTCGAATACTATATATTCTAATACATCCTTCCTCAGAATTTCACTCCCTTGTATGAGATGGCCAAATCTATCGTAAATTGCTAAAACCTGTAAATAAAGAGAAAATTTTCGCATAGTTGTTTTGTGCCGTTAAAAAATGAATTATAAAGAATACGTTATTGAACCTGTTGCGTGTGGAATCGGACAGTAAGTTGTGCAAACATGTTATCTTTTGTTAGTACACTTGTAGTCCTTGCATGCACGAGACGGGCCGGTTCCAAAGACTCTAAGAACTTCCAGTGTATAGTTTTGTCCATCATATTGTGTGTTATTTTCTAAAAATGCAATAAAGTAACGTAAATAACATGATATTATATGATATTTATGATAATATAGCAAAAAATATGAAATACATTTTGAACTTACAGGATACACGAATTCTGTGACATATTTTATTATCTCATCTTTATTTTTGCTGTAAAAAAATTGTTTTACTTAATAACATTGCTACATATAAGTAAAGAAGGCATGCTCTATATACCAATTGCTAATAATTCCTTTAACTTAATGTTTGCATTTATAAAAAATATAAAAACTTTATATATTCGTTATTTCCCTTACGCAGCTAAAGCTTCATGTGCCTTTTGATAGATATCCAAGGCCTCTTCTAAAAAGAAAGATGTCCTGAATGAGTCATCAAACGATTTAACTTTTCTGATGGCCATTAAAGATTTGCTCTTTTTCTCCAAAAATGTAATCTTTTGCTTTGCTCCCTATATTTAAATTACAGAGTAAGTGATTAAAAGAACACATATTCCTTATTATATTTTAAAACTAGCAAAACATTATTGTATATCTTATACTTTGCAATTACAATATAAAAGGTAAAAGCAAATAGTGCGTACCTCTTTAGTAATGGCAGAATACTTTCCATCTCCTTCTGGAGCAACGTAGGACTCGAAAATTGATGAAGTAGAGCTAATATGCGCTGGTCTTTCCTGCCAAGATTTCTGCGGCAGAAAACCATGCTCCTTCATACGCGATCGTATTTTCTCCTTGTCCAGTTTAGTAGGATCGTCATCGTCATCGTTGTCTTCAAACGAGGGAAGTTTTATTTTAATAACTTTTTGTCTCCTTAACTTCTTCCATTTTGGATTCCAGTGCTTAGCTATTTGCGCTACTTGTGTAAAGTTTGGAGAATTAGTAGCAGCAACCAATACCGGTAGATTGTTCTGAAATAGATTCCCAGCCATTTAAATATGCATTTTGATAAATAATTCTCTGACTACGTTTAAACATTACATATTCCTAATTTATTTATTTTTTATTTTAGATACCTCCTTAAAAGCCAATTATTTGAGCTAAATTAACTCGCAAAAAATGGAGTAAAGCAATTTGAAAGAGATTGTTCTATAATTTCAGGGAAGACTGTGTCAATCTAAAAACTCTATGCGACTCAATAAATTTAAATAGTTAAATGAAAAACAATTAAACATGTTGTTATATTTCATTAGCTTTCGAAAAATAGAGCAAACACGTACCTGTAAACATTTTCCGTAAGTAATCATCGGACTCACGCATCTTAACAGCATTTTCGGGAATTTCACTACTTGAAAACTGTATTACAGAAAGAAAGAAACGATTATTCAAATCACCGTATATTTACTAATATTTTCATTAAATCTCGTGTTTCACATTCACGTTTCAGGTTATGTCACGCGAACGATCGCTGACTATGGACAACATAGCGAGGAGCAGAGTTGCTGTCCGAGGGTGCAGCAAGAGTGCACTTTTCTGAAGCAGCTGTGAACTGCGTATTTTGTTGCGCCTTCTCTTCCAGCGATTAGACGGTCGGTTTTATCGACATTAATCAATTAACTATCATTAATATCAATCCAACGTTACATGCTTACATTTTCTTATGTGCTTACGAAAAATGTTACAACGATGAGCAGATGAGAAGTATGTACGATGAGTTCAGCAACGAAGACAGATATCCTTCGTGCTTTTGTACTACTTCGTATATGATTCGTCCCAAGATTTTGGTCCAAGAACTGTGGATTCCAAATTCCAACAATATACATACGTCAGATTGTCAGATGCGTCTTCTATAGTTCAAATGCGTTATGATTAACATATCAAGGCACGAGGAATAGAAGAAGTAACATCGTTGATCGTGCTGAATCGAAATACACATTGATGCACATCCCCCCGGTTTCACAGCAATGTTATAAATGACGTAATTTTCAACCGGACAAGAAAGAGAATTTCAAACTATTTTAACGTGAAAATTATTTATAAGATAGGAATTAAGGTGCCGCCAATGTTGTACAAGACAAGATATTGTCTCCCAAGCAAATCCGCAATTTGTTGGGTAAAGATTCAATTAGGTAAGCACAAAGTATATATGTAATATTAAAGATAATACATAAACGGATTAATTTGTGCGCAATAAATACACGTAAGTGTACCTTATTCTTCTTACGAGTTTAATATAAACTACGTTCCTCTCAAGCTTAAATTAGCTTGATATTATTTAATGCTATTTAATGATGATATTTATTAATGCCCATATAAATTTCTTCTCTCAGAGAAAATTTGTCGCAGAACTGCATCAGTCACAATGCATCCTACAACTGATTCTGAAGTAAATACCGATGTAAGTACCATGCATGGAACTAAGAGACCTATAGATGATAGCAATGAGAATGAAGCCAAGATACAAAAGACAGAAGCAGAAACAGTACAAAAGACAGAAGCGGAAACGTTATCAAGAATCAAGAGGAGAAATCACGCCATGTTATTGGGCTACGTTGGCAAAGACTATTATGGTATGCAAAGAAATCCTGGTATGAAAACCATCGAGGAAGATTTGATTACTGCCTTACTGAAGGCAGACTTGATAACCGCAGAACAATTTGAGAATATACGTGCAATCAATTTTCAAAGAGCTGCACGTACGGACAAGGGAGTATCGGCAATTAGGCAGGTTGTCTCGCTGAAGCTAGGTAAGATGAATATTTAAAATATTAATCTAGTATATCTTTTTTAAAGAATTATTTAAGAACAATTTTGATTTGTATTGATCCCTTAACGTATTTATATAATTATAATATATTAATACTAATTTTACACAATGCTACTTCTATTTAAATTATTATTGTTAATAAAAGTCAAAACTTGGTGCTGTCAAACTTAAAAACAATAAAGGAAATAAACTTTTCATTTAAACTATTATATGAATATTTATATTACTGTATTATAAATATCAAACTTTTTTACAGCGGAGAACATTGATAAGACGGTAATAAATCAATTCTTACCTGATGTAATCAGAGTATTTGGAATAAAACGAGTGACAAAGGGCTTCAACAGCAAAAATCAATGTGATGCACGGACCTATAGATTTATCATTCCTTCCTTTGCATTTGCATTAGAAGATCAGAGTTTGTTAAAACTTGGAGAGGAAGTTAACGAAGATGAGAGAATCAAACAGTTATCGGTTATTGACGGAAAGCCATACACCGATTATAGGTTATCTCCAGAATCTTTAAATAGATTAAATTCGATTTTAAAGCTTATGGAAGGTTCTCACAATTTTCATAACTTCACGTCAAAAGTGTAAGTCGATAACAATTCGAAAGTACGTGCTTGTTCATTTAGGTGTCTAAAACTGAAGCACATTCTATTTGAGTCCATTTCATTCAGGAAACCATTAGATCCACGTGCGCGACGCTACATAATCAGTTTCTTCTGCCCGGAGACATTCGTTTCAAACGGTATAGAATTTGCGGTATTGGAAGTTAAAGGGCAAAGCTTCATGTTGCATCAAATCCGAAAAATGGTCGCAACTATAGTCGCAATTGCGAGAAACATGGTACCTGAGGAGACAATCAATGAAGCATTCAAGACAATGGACAAGATGGACATACCACTTGCACCCAGCTTAGGATTGTGTCTGTGTCATGTAAGAAAATTTGATAGCTTGTGTTTTGCTGACGAGTATGTGCCCAATTCGACTCTTTGTTGGAACGTTGATGAGGGCAATGAGTATTTTTCCGCGCGGGCAGGCTCTCACGAGAAAGCGCGTTTGTCCACACGGCTGGTTAGTGTAGTGTCGGGCTACCGTCTTGATAGGGGCACACGCGGCTACCACAGTATTTATTACAATATCAAGAAAAATCGTTAATAAAATAATTGATATTAAACTTGTAATCTCTTGTGAGATTAGTTTAGTATTAAATTTTCTAAAGACGAATTATATACATATATACTCAAGGAATGAATATATTAACAGGTGCATTACGATACTTATGGTAAAAGATATGGCGCAGACGGTCTCCATGAAACGTTAGATTGGAAGGAGTGTGAAGAAGAGGTAGAAAAGTTTCAGAAGGCATATATTTTACAACATATGGTGGACACCGAAATTTCAGATCAAACGTATCCTTTTTAAACACAATACATCTATAAGTAAATTTTCCATCTATTTAAATACCTTAACTAATGTTATATAGGACATTGAAGTGGCTGGCTGGTCTTCCTTTTTATTCATTTAGTAACAGAGATGTACCTGTAGAGGACGATGAAAAACAACTACCTGTGGAGGACGATGAAAAACAACTACCTGTGGAGAATGATGAAAAACAAGAAACCGTGCATAATGTCGTTCAGGTGTAAATGTTAAGTGTAAAATACTTGAGCTCAGTCTCTGTATCAAATATATTAAGAAATATTAAAGAAAGTTTTTAAATTATTATTAAAGTTTTCTCTTTGCAAGATTAATTACAAGTTTCCTGCAATTACAAAACGATTTTGTAAAACCGAAAACAGCGATGATGTCAGTGTTCTTCAATCAGATATTCTTATATAAAATTTCTATTACCTCTTATCTGACAAAGTTCTTTGAACCGAATTGAAAATATGTGCGCATATATACGATCATCGTGTCCCCTTTCAAGTTGTTTGTTATAGTTGTGGTTTATAGCGTTTTCCATTGGGAAAAACTCACAGCACTGAGTGCAATTTTATTGTTGTAATATAAAAATCAGTTTTATTTTCAGTGTTTAATGTTCTACTGGCAAAAATTTGTCAAATTAAACACAGTAGAACATTAAACACTGAAAATATGTGCTGATTTTTATATTACAACAATAAAATTGCACTCAGTACTGCGAGTTTTTCCCAATGGAAAACGCTATTAGATACTTTTGCAGCGTCTGAATCGAACATGTACTTCCCCCATACATGTACATACATCCACCACAAGCGCATACAAGAATGACGCGCGTGCTTTGCCTGCGTTGGGTAATTCCAGTTTCGTAGTATCCAGTATATCCAGTGGATGATCGCAGTGAGTGAGCGACAGTGAGCGAGCGCCGAGATATAAGGAAGCGCGCTGTGCGGATTGCAATTGCTGGCAGTTCGCACACGGTGTGCTTTACCATGCGGATTGTTCGACGGACTCCAACAATACTAATAATTGTTTACGGTAAGCAAAAAACATATTATGACACCAACTTTGAGATAAATAAGAACCGTATCACGACGTTGATAAAAAGTGTTGTAATTGCAACTTTATAAAAAAATTTTGTACCATAACTTTCCTTCCCGAAGATCTTTTATTTATCAATTAAATGTAGCGAAACAGAAATAGAAATAATGTATTCTTTTGGATTATTGATAAAATAACATTTTTTGTTAAATGCTCATAAAGATGCTTAAAAATGCATGTTTTTATTAGTGTCGTTAACATTACCTTACGTTCATGAGACAATTTGTACAACAATTTTTTTTGGTAAAACTCGATTTTATTCATCATGCATCTGCTAGGAAAAATTTTGTGTTATATATTAATTGGTATTTCGTGCTAATTGTGCATCCGTATGTTCCAAGAGGTTTCCGAAGTAATCTCAACCAGTTTCAGAAACCAGTTTAGTGACCTTGAACCTCAGTGCAGAAGAATCTATCTTGCTTACATGTTTACATATATCGGATAGATAATAAGCGAAGAAGATACACGAATACGTAACGCATGTCTTTACTACATTTATTGAAATTTTTCTTATATTGCTAGCCGATTTGATCAATCAATCTATAATTGAGTTTCCTATCACAAAAGATATGACCATCAAACAGGATTCTTCTACGTATATATTATTGAAAAAATCCTAATATATGATAATTAAAATAATTTGATAAATAATTTCAACTTACACATGCACAATTACTCAACACATAAGAAACAGGGGATAGATATTGATTTTTCTATCTAGCGAATCTATTTCTTCGATTTTACAGTGTGTATTGGTTCTGGGTATGCACAAAGGTCACAAACAAATAAGTGTGGGTAAGTATTTACGCGTCGAAGTAATGTAACGTTCAAATAAATAAGTATCAACTAATTTAATCATTTGAACAGACCAGAGAAATTTCGATGTCACAATGGACAATGTATAGCCAGCAATTTATTATGCGATGGCAAAACGGACTGCAGGGATTTATCCGACGAGACAGAGGCCGAGTGTAAAAAGCCAGGAATTCTGTGTCCTAGCTATGCCTTTCGCTGTAATTACGGTGGCTGCGTAAACGGTGACTCTGTGTGTAACGGCGTCCAGGACTGCGTCGACAACAGCGACGAAACTCAGCCCCAGTGCACAAGAAACGCAACAAATACTCAAACGGAAAGACCTACACGCAGTTGTATAGAAAATGAGTTTCAGTGCAACAACGGCCAGTGCATAGAAGACATTAATGTGTGTGACGGAACTGCAAATTGTATAGATCGCTCCGACGAAACATCTACATTATGCAGCTCGATACCGTGAGAATCTTTTATACATGTTTGAAGTAAGATTCACAGTTGCATATTGAACAACTAGTGTGAGAAACAAACGTCTGCCAATTTATTTGCAGTTGTCCTCCGACAGCTTTTCGTTGTGAATATGGAGCTTGTATCAATGGTGATCTACGATGTAACCGAGTACAAAATTGCGCCGATGGATCGGACGAGAATCCCAAAGCATGTAACCCTGGATGGTCCATCAAAACAGAAACTACACAATCGCCACCGACTCCTACACCAAAACATCCTTCTTGCACAGCACCTCCGCAACCGCTAAACGGTCGCTGGAAGTTACATCGATCGCAATGCTCAAGTGGGCAGGATTGTAACGTTCCAGAAGGAACGGAACTGGGATTAGGATCTCATCTCGTCTACTCTTGTGATTCTGGATATAAAATAAGAGGTGCGACCGACGTTAGCTGCAGTTTCGAGGGAAAATGGCTTAATATACCAGTTTGCACAGGTATTAAACTAATAATTATATTTTTTAACTGTTTTAGGACAAATAAGTGGATTCTTAAATATTGAATATTTCAAATGAATCATCTTCAAAACGATCATAATTATGTGTTAATTATTCACAATGTTTGTTTGATAGCAATACTCTGCCAAGCTTTAGCCACAGCATCAACCAGAGCTGAATGTATATACAACGATGAATGGATATCATGCAAATCTCCAGTTCCACCAAAAACAAGAGCAACATTGACTTGTGAAAACAGTTATCGACCTGAAACTAATCTACTGTCTGGACAAAGAAAGAACGTGAGATGTAATGCGAATGGTCAATGGGAACCAGAACCTATGCGATGTGTTCCAGGTCCGGTCACGATAAATATTTACATTAATGATACTAAACTTGTGTTCCAAACCACTTTTGACAGAAACAATGCTACGTTTATTGAAATTTTGGATGATAGAGTCATTATACATACAAATGCTAATAATCCAAATTATCCGGACATAGATGTTAGAGTACCAAAGCCAAATAGTGATACAGCAACAGATGAACCTTGGGCATGGTCTTAAGATTATAAAAGAATAATAGTACAATTATAAGTAGTACAATTTTGAACAATATTTTTACAGTTGGCATGGTAATCACATATGTCAATGTGTCCCCCATTGAGATAATTCACGTACCTGTGTCATTCTGTATTACAATTGCTATTTAAGTTTTGATTTGAAATTGTTTCCCAAATTCCTAACAAATCAAAGCTTTAATGAAAGTATTAAAATATAATTTTAATTTTACGCTGTGTACAAATTTATACACTATTAAGTTAAGTGCACATACATACATACACATCGAATATATTTAATAAACTATATTACGTGACCTCGATATATCTCAATCTCCTTTCCATCCAATTAACCACAATGACGCGCAATGGAGTTACGGTTACAGTGAATTATCTCTTTCTTTTGTATAATCACGAATGCTCAATACATTCTCTTGTATGATAACGCTAAGACGATTTCTCCAACCGAAATGTTTGTTGTAGTATGCGGCACTCTACCTGTTGATTATAAACCGACCGTTGTAGGCGGCTTTCGACCGAATATCACGGAATTTCCGTGGCACGCCTCGATGTACCGCGATGAACCAGGCGAGCCAAAAAAATACTTCTGTGGAGCGTCTATCATTCAAGAAAATCTCTTGATAACGGCAGCTCATTGTGTATACGATGAGAACATTAAGCAACCGATTGATGCCAGCAAAATTTATATAGTAACGGGAAACCTTTATCGCGATTACAATTTTCCCTTTCACGATCCCAATCTTGTTAAAAGGAATCAGGTCTGCAAATGTATATAATGCGATGTAAACTAATCTATACAAAATATTGTTCATCGAAATGTTTACACATGCCTTCTTCCAGGTGAAACGTATTTACATCGTAAAAAGTTATCTAGGATTCATAGGAAATTACCTCTGGGATATCGCGATATTGGAACTCGTCACACCATTTGTATTGTCATCCTATTTGGTTCCCGCATGCATAGATACTTTAAGCGATAGGAGTGTATTGGAACTTGGCTCTTATGGAAAGGTAGCGGGATTTGGTAGAACCGCACTCGGTGAATCTAGCGCAGTCTTACAGGCTCTGATGGTGCCTATAATCTCACTCAGCCAGTGCAGGTCCGCGAGCCAAAATGTTAATACGGAACAATTTATCACTAATGATAAGTTTTGCGCGGGCTATACAAATGGTTAGTAAAAGAACAATTGTGTAACATCAATTAGCATGACGTATTCTTTTACTAAATTTATCAGAAATATATTTTGTAAAAAATGTACGACTACTTCAATTTAAACAGATATTATATAAGAAAAGATAATAAAGAAAAAAGAACAAATTTAAGGATGACTGTTTTGTGAAAGGGTGCAAAAAGTAGAAAGATAACTTACATAAGTATTGTATGTTTCAGGTTCTGCCGTTTGTGATGGTGATAGTGGCGGCGGATTGGTCTTGAAAACTAATAATTTGTGGTATCTCCGAGGTGTTGTTAGCGTTTCCCTCGGCACGATACAAGATGGTGGAACTCCTTATTGTGACTACAACTTGTATTCCTTATATACAGAAATCTCCAGACATATTTCATGGATACAAGAAGTAATTACAAAAATAGAACAAAATCAGACGCGTATATTATGCTCAGAACAGTCTCCAACGAGATGTTCCTAAATTTATTAATAGAACCACCGATCATTATATACAATCACCGAAAAAAAAGCATTTATCTTGTGCCATGTAATAGTCTATATTATACTTGACAAATTATCTATATTTTTTATTGAATGCGTAATTATGCGAAGTTGCAACTCTATTGAACAATTAAAGACTTGAGAAATAATCTCTTGTACGTATGTGATAAATGAAATTAATTTCACGATTCTAGCTGCGCTCATTATTTTAGGGATTTTAAAAATTCTTATTACTTTACAACATAAATGTAGATAAATAACGTAAAAAATGGATGAGCAGAAACAGAAATTTAGTTGCCGTACATATTTTCTATTTTAACTTCATATATGCCAAGTTGTAAAAAACAGATTTGATAAAAAAATCTTTACACATTACTTTTATACATATGGTGTACATTAAAATATATTTTTCATTATCTTACACATATAATACCTACAATAAAATATTTTTAAAAAAATGGGAGACGAATGATTCTGTGAAGTTGTTGTATAATCATATAAATTGACTATTGCAATTGACTTACAAGCACTCGGATTCCTTTAATGCTTTTTCTTTATTGGATGGTACAGATGGTAGTGCAGCTACATCTTTGCTAGGTGAAACTAAACCTGTAACATATATTTCATTATTTTTTATGAAATATAATAATAGTCTACAATATTTACCTTCCATACGTAAGTCTTGCAAACGTTGCTTCAATTTTTCAATCTCTGGATTTGCATCAGGAACTGCGGTGGAAACTTCTGCATCATCCTCATCCAACAATTCCGCTAATTCCCTTTCCAATTCGGCATCAAAGTCTGTGTTGTTTAGTGTCTCAGATAAAACTGTATCTATCTCTTTGTTCTCCTCTAAAACCTGATCATCGAATAATAGGTATTACTGCATCTCTCTTCATGTTGTTACAAGTAATCGCAAGTAATATACATAACATGTATAACTACATACCTCATTAATGTCATCCATAATATCTGCAACACCATATTCGGTTAAACCATTTTGTCCCATTTTCTTCAATACATCGGACCCAGTTTTATAAGCAGATAATACAGCAGAGTTAGAATGCGCGTCTTCAATATTAGTGATGAGAACGCGCAGATTCGCAAGTGCCTGCGCACGTTTTTCTATGGTCTTTTCCAATTCCATTTTTCTCCTCAACCGTGTTTTTGCCATCTGACGCAATTCTTTCCCCAAATACATCTTAGCTTCATTAATAATATTGAGCTTCTCTTGCTCCATAAGCTCTATTTCCTTGATTAGCTTATTTTCCTGTTTTATCAGTTTATACATGCCTTCTTCCACCTCTGTAATTTCATTTGCCGCTTGTGCAGCGATTTTAACTAGTAATTCGCTATTTGGATTGGAGCTCTTTTTAAAAGCCACCTTTTTCCTCTGTCTTAACCACTCCAGTGTCAATCTCACTGCGCTCTCTGAAATCTGCTTCTTTGTTTTGCTCTTGCAATATTCTACTATCTCCAATATCGGGAACAAAACATTATCTTTTCTAACTTCAGCAATAGAGAGAATAACATCACCTAATTCTCGCACAATTCGCAGATGTACGTATCTGACTTCTGTGTTATTTGTCTTCTGGCCTACAACGTAATTCTTTACTTTGGAAAACGACCAGCTAATTGGTTTTTTCACAAATATGTCGATGGACCATGCTGTCCACGTTTCGCACGGTTCTTTAAAAAAGTCAGTCTCTTGAATTATCTCGTTATTTCTAGAAAATTTCATAAAATATATATAATGACACAAAGTAAAATAAATAACATTAAAATATTAAATTGTAAACTATGTGCTCTATTTTATCACAAATAATTGCCTTTATTATAACCGATTGTCTAATATCTGACAGGAACGTTTGATATATATGATATATATGTATATTTATAATAGGTGCGACAATACCTTAGAAGCTCCTCAATCACTGTAGCCAGACAGAGCGGCGCGCAGCCCTTCCTCTTGAAGGCTTCGTTTAAATCAACGATAGTAAAACTGCATTGCATGGTATGCTTCAACCACTCGTATATCAGATCGTTCCAGAACTTGTATTTAGAGATCCAATCCTGCGGGTTTGCGGATTTACTGCGGAAAGGCGAGAACAGCGCGCTCATTCTCTCTTCTTGATTCCAACATTCTGGCAATTTTTCCGCTGGTAGCGGACTGCCAACGCTTCCACCGACCATCTTACTGTCAACGTCGCTCATAACGTCAATTGAATAAAATCTCGCAAATTAACTTAGGTTATAAAAATATTGTCTGGTCACAGAACGGATGTGTTCTATTTCCGCGCACGCATATCTTCCGTCGACTTCCCTCTCATCTTCTGATCTCTTTCCAACTGACTGAGAGAAGTGCTATAAATAGAAAAGCATGTTATTTACACGATTGCAGTTAAATAAAAGAAACGCAGAATGATACCTCAAAATGTGACGTGCAATTATAAATACCGTACGCGTCGTTTTGCAATCTTGATGCTAATTAAACATTCGCCAAGTACTTCAGATTACTTAAGTCCAAAAAGACCGTCTTACAAATTAAAACACTGCTTTGTTATTACAGATCGCGACTCCATTTATTTTTTGTCAGCTGCTCGAGTCGAGATACTCGCGAGCGATCGGAATTCGGAACCCGTATGATTCGTAGGAACGGCGTGAAACGGAAATACCGGCCGACGGTGAGGCGCAGAACGCGGAGACAGGAGAAGCGTGGGCGAGCCATTTTCTTGCCGGTTACGGATAAAAACGGAATGTGTCCCGCGTTCGCTGCACAGTGCACGAGATGGCACGGCGGAAGCTTCACGCGTGCGACGTGCGACTCGGGAGTCTCGGGACTCCGGAGTCCGGACTCGTGGTCCTCGTGGAAGGCGAAAGCCATGCCGAGTCCACGACGAAGAGATTCGCGTCGCAATCGATCCGCCTCGAAAAGGGATAAGGAAACAAGGAGCGAGGAACGCCGGCTAACCTTGACAGGAAGCGAGGCCTATTTTTAATTGCAGCCTCGTCTCTTCGTTCGTCTTTGCGTCACGTTCGAGGTGCGCCGGATCGATAGCGATAGTGCGCGCGCGATCCGTTCGCGCCGTGCGTGCAGCGTGCGTTTTCCGCGTGCGCCTCGCCTCTCTGCGCTCGAAAGGCAAACGGAGCTTACGGAGCCCCGTAAGGCCGTGAAAACGAGACGGGTACCGACTACCGGAGCTGGTGAACGGGGGTACGAGACGCGTGCAGGTGAAACCATCATACCCTGCGTCATGTCAAACGGAATACATAAATTTCTCATAAATGAGAGAGGAACACATCTGCGTTTTTATTCAACTTTTCTCCTCGCTTTCAGAATACCACTTTGGCCGCGTTGGTCTGTCGGTCAATTAGACGCCATAGCCCATAGCTAGTCAGGCCTTCGCTCACGAGTCACGTATCGTCATTCGTCGATTCGGCTTTTATCTTGGGGTACGTGATGCTAAACCGGCTTCCCATAGATCCTGTATTGTCTATAAATGCTAGAATATTTCTATAGTGGCGTTTATCCTTTATTTTTCTCTTATAAAGAAAATACGAAAGCGCGAAGACATTTACGACCTTGCAAGTGGAACGCAATCGGTCTTTGTTTTCGCAAAGCATGAATTAAAATATCAACGGATATTCGACGCGCGTGGTTTCGTTTATCGAGGACACCGGGCAGGTCGACGACCGCTCGTCGAACCGCGATTCTCCTAAATATGTAAAGAGAGAAAATGATTTAATGAATTGTTTGCCGCTTCTCGAGCGAGGAAACGCGGCAACGTCAGCCGAAAAATACATTCAAGCTGGAGTAACGGAATTTTCACGCGCCAACCCCCTCCGTCGAACGGTCGAGAGTCTCGTCCACGAAGGCAGCAACTAGCAACGAAGCAATAAAATCCGACTATTGATTCGGGGGGCTGGAAAATTATTAAATTTTGACCGTATCAAACCGTGAAAAAACTCAAACTCGCCGGAAAACAAACGCGAATGGGGGGAAGGGTCAACGTCCTCCGGCGCTTACAACCGGCTCGTAAGCTCGTAACTATTCGACGTTCGTCGTGCACAACAGTGCATGTGCGTTTTTTTTTTCTTTGCATAATCCAACAGAGCCGCCTGCCGCACACACACGTATATACATGTATCGATCCACGCGACGCAGGTCGTTATTAATATTAATGCCCGTCCCGCGCTTCTCTCCGGATTTTCGTCGTCAACGAAATTTTCCCACGTAATTATCCGCCCGGGGGAGGCATATTACATCGTCCTGAACACGCGCGCGTGTCCAACGACGCCGGCGAGCGCGAGGAAGGAATGAACGCAGGAAGGCCGCCCGCGCCCGCCATTGTGAGCAGTAAGCGTTCGCGCGCCAAATCGCTCGATCGCGAGGCGAGCGCGAGAGCCAGCGTGCGCGCCAAATTCTCGACAATCCCGACGCAAGGAAAGGCTCCCGCTCCGCGGAGTCCACCTCCGCGTTGCGAACGCGAGAGGGACTAGGGAGGAAAGCGGACCGAAGGGAGAGAAAGGGAAAAAAGAGAGGGAGGCAAGAGTCGCGAGCGGCGAGCGGACGAACGATTCTTTTTTGATGCCGCCGCCGCTGCGATCTTTTGGCGGGAATTCGTCGACGCGTTCGGGCCGGGGACCAGTGGGGGAGAGAAAGAGACAAAGAGAGAGTGAGAGAGACAGGGAGGCCTTCGGGCCGGCTCGCGAACCGCGGCTCGACGAATCGCGTCGCAGTCTGTATCGTCGTCGGTCAGTTGCGGCTTGGTATTCTCCCGGTAAGTTGCCTGAGTTGCCTCGCACATACGTGTCGTGTTTGTTAGCTGCTGCGTGCGTGTATGTGTGCTGGCCGTTTTGTACATCCCCGCGAGAATCGTCGCGCATGTCGAGGACGTCCCGACTCCGATCGCGCTTCCCCGTTTGCGTTCGCGGATCGGGACTCGGGAGTATTCGAGAGCCGGAGCGTCGCCGGCCGGCTCGCCTTGCCCGTTGCCGCCACCGGGCACCGAGGACGAACCGCGCGCGCGAGAGAAGAGTGGAGTGGAGGCTGCGGCTGCGTTGAGCGTTCGGCGGGGCGGTTGGGTTGTGGGTATGGCGTGCGTGCGTGTGTATGTGTGTGTGTGGTAAAACTGGCGCGCGCGCGCACGCTCATTCCTGTGTGTAGACTGTAGAGTGTAGAGTGCGCGGGCACAGCGGCGCCTGCTAATATACGCGATACGGCGGCGAAGCGGACGAGAGTCGGAAAGCGTGCCGAGTGCACACACGACGCGATACGCGAGTGATCGAGCGAGCGCGCGTCCAGCGAGAGAGTGCGTTTTGTCCCCCGGTGGTTTGCGCGTCGGCGAGGCCCGCAGCGGCGTCTCGCGATACGATACACGATACGATTACGACGCGAGGTGACGCGACGTGACGTGACGTGACCGCGAGACACCACCGACCGCCGCCGCCACGCCACGACGCGCGCTGCCAACCGGCGACGGAAAGGAGCGCTAGGCCTCAGCGTGGTATTACTCTTTGTTCTCCGCGGCGAGGCGAGACGGCGAGAGAGAGTGTGCGTGGGGCCCCGATAAAATTTCAACGTGCGCGATAAAATTTCTGTCCCAACCGCGAGAAGTGAGGTGAGTGTGAGTGTGCGGGTGAGCGAGCTCGCGCGGGCGTGCGCGCGCGTTCAACGGCCGTGTCCGGTCGTACGTTTATTACTTTACGACTCGGCGCGGCCGCCGCGTAGCGGGTCCTATTATTTATTTGGGCGGTAAGCGCGCGCGGCCGCGACGCGAAAGCGCGCCGAATAATTCGGCGGGCTCGCGACCGATTTTTCGGCGCGCGTCCCGTCGCCGTCGCCCCGTTACTTGCAGAGATTATCGGCGCGGTGACTCCCGATCCTCGGGCCGTTCAACGGCGCGGGTAGACGCCGCGCGGAGGCACACACGGCCCGCCGGACGCCATCATTCGCGCCTCTCTCTTTCTCTCATGGCATCCCCCGACCCTCTCGAACCGACGCGACGGCCGTCCCGCCGGCCGTACGGTGATTTCGGCGGTCCCCTTTCGCGAGGCGACGAACTCGCGGCCGCCCGCGAGAAATTCGAGGGCGAGAAGGACGATCGCGATTTTGATCTCGCTCCCCGCGGCGTCCCGCCGAGGCTCGACGCGATCCGTTCGCAAATTTTGAAAATGGCGGGCGCGGAACTTGTAGCGAGAAAGAGAGAGAGAGAGAGAGACACAGACGCGTCGGACGCCGTTACCCCACGACGCGACTCCCGACAGTCCCGACCGCTACGACGACGTTTACCTCCGCCCGAGCCCTCCGCGAACGGGGGAATTATTCGAGCCGCGAATAAATTACTTCGATCGCGCGCGCCATATCGCGCCCGCGCGCCGAGGAGGCGTTTTGCGACGCAAATTACAACGTCGCGCGCCGCGTATCTCTTCCCGTAAACGTAAACTTGCGAGGCGCGTAATTGATAGTACCGATTTTCGCGGCGCGTTTGCGCACTCATATACCTCCTCTCCGTCTCTCTTTCTTCGCCGCGATCTCCTCGATGCTCCTTCAAGCGCGCGAGACAACGGGCGAGAGGAAAATATCGGAAGATCGATAGTCACGCTTGCTTACTTTTATTTTTACCTTTTTTTTCTCCTGCGATTCGAGAACCTCATTGTATATTTGTCCTGTGTTATTTTGTTTAATAAGCAGACAATAACAGCGATATGCGGCGAGCTGGCTTTTACCGGTTCTCCCGTAAGGTTAACGCATCCTTGCGTGGAGATATGTACTTGTTTTTCTGTACGCGCATATATTAATAGATACAATAAATTTGTTTTACCGTATTTCTTTATTTATTTTCGTATATCTTGTACCGATATACGGCACAAGATTTTGCAAGTTAAAGAATTATCCGCGAATTAAGGACATGCTCAAAAGTTTGATGGAAAAACCATCAAGAGACGTATTTATTTTCACGCTAGCCGCACCAACATACACACGTGTATACACAGATGGCTCAGATCCCTCAGAACTCTTTGTATTAGCTGGCTCAGAACTCTTCGTGGCTCATCTTGTCGGGGACGATACGATCTGAAAAAGAGACGAGGAGACGGATTGAGAAAGATAATCGATATCGATTTGACTTTTACAGTGAAACAGGACAATAAATATGTCAGACGACAATTCGCCCGTGGTGGAGGAGCAAAAAAAGAAGAGGGGCAGGCCGGCTAAGGCGGACAAGAACGCTGTTAAGGAGCCAAAAAAGAGGGGTAGGCCCGCCGCGGAAAAGAATAACGCGGTACGCCCCGCCAAGTCTGACAATGAAGACGATGC
Source organism: Leptothorax acervorum (assembly GCA_035220615.1). Lineage (NCBI taxonomy): Eukaryota > Metazoa > Arthropoda > Insecta > Hymenoptera > Formicidae > Leptothorax > Leptothorax acervorum. Next base: position 647,748 of record JASTWQ010000025.1, on the reverse strand, counting down.
ACCACCTGGACCTGTTAAAAAAGGAAGGGGTCGACCCAAGGGATCCCACAAGAAGAAGGTACGCGGCGCTTGGAACGCCTGCAAAAATTGTTTACATTTCGAAGAATCTAGAAGAGAAATCTTCATCAAGCTGTAAACTATTGTATTGCTGTACTTAATCTTATAATGGTTAATAATCCTATTTTTACGGGAATATTATTGAACTTACAGCAAGGACCACCAAAAGGCACAACTACTTCGTCACGTGGCCGCGGTAGACCGAAAAAGACAGAAGAGAAACCCGAGCTCACCGGTGAGGATGAAGACGAGCAAGAAGAGGAGGAAGAGGAGGAGGAGAATTGAAGCATCTCGAGATGCAATAGGGGAGGAAGAAACTAACACAGCTGACTTTTATCCTTCGAAGATTTTTAAATAGAGAAAATTGAATTCAACTTAATCATTTCAAAGTTCACTTTTCTTTCATTTTAACCCGGTTGACTTTCGAGCGAGCGTCGAAACGGTGGTTATTGTCCTCACCGATTACTGGAGTTTTCTGCCAAACTCCGGTCCCCGGTGCCACATTGCCACCTACTGATAAATTATAAAAGAAATGTTGGATGCAAAAGTTGTGTTACAAATTTATTAAGTTCTTTATATTTACTTGACATCACTACGATTAATGATAAATAAAATCTTACTTTTAAGTACTACGTACGTGTAACCATCTTTAACAGTAAAAGACTGGATTAAAATGCAGATCTCAAAACTTTTTTTGTTAGCCCGAGAAATAAGGTTTAATCAATTTCTTTTTAATTAAAACTTACACAGTATAGAGAGTATTGTGTCACATGTTTGCTACCTCCTTTTCTCCTTCATCTACATATTACGCGATTCATGAAGCCAAAAAAAGAACTCCATACCGATCTAATATTGTAAGAGATAGAGAAAAGTAAAACAAAAAAAAATACTTGTATGTAACATATGCAGGGACTATTCTTTTCTAATTAACACTAATAAGTGCATTTTCTTAATGAATGTATATTACTGTCGTTTTTGAGGCAAGCATATGTGTGAATGTCAAATTTGTATTAAAGTAAATAAACTCAAAGTACTCTTATTAACTTTGCGTCCGTATTTTCCCCGAGACATTTAAGATTCTGAGCAAACATTTTATCGTAAAGCTGTGGCAATACTTCATACAAGCGATAGCGTAACTTATGACTCGTTTTGTTATATGATAGGAAAATTATTTCTCAAATTTATTAGAGGGAAAAGAATATTAAATAACGTTATTTTGAATGAGGAAAAAACAGAATCTTAAAGAAAAGGATGAAGTGGGAAAAGATGAATATGATTAAAATGTATTAAATAATGAAGTTGCGGAAAATTTCATATTTATATTTTCTATTACGAAATTAGTTGCGTAAAAGTCAATATCTATGTACATTTTAATTGGTTAATACTTCAAAATTTGCACGTATAATATTTAATTTTAATAAAAAGATTCGAAATTTAATTTTATATATAATTTAGACGACATTAGGCTATAAAAAGTAGCTGAAGAAAATTGGAGTTATACATGGATATTTCTAATAAATATACTGCTTTCTTTTATAAAACTTTGGTCTTCGAAAATTTGTATAGGAAAAAATGGTTCTTAGCTGAAGTCGCAAAGATAAATATATTTAGCTTATGATAGTTATAGCTTAATAAAAAAAAATGATACAAATGCCATGCGAAAATGTATTATTAGTGACCACCGAATAGCTCTGCATTTTCTTCAGTATCCATGGATTGGTATCCTTGCTGTAAAATTCACAATTGATTCTTATTTTCAAAGTACTCTCGCGAATCGCAAGCGAAAACAATCTTACACACTCGTCTCTGATGTGTATTATAGCACTCGTCCAACAGCTCGGTCTCCCAGTCGTCCTCCTCCTCTTCGCCAGGATCGAAGTTGTACATTGGCATGAGTCTGTGTCTTAAACGCTCCAACTTGCGCTTTCTCGATACGATCAGCACCTTTAAAAACAAGATTAGGCATTCAAGTTCGGGGGAAATCTTATTTATACCTAACAAGAAAAGCAGGTAAAGTTTTGCTGAAAAAAAAAAGAAGCATTTTCCACGATTGTACTATCATATTTTGTATTTATATGCAATTCTCATAAAACAATAAGATTATATGCGTTATAAATGTCAAAACATATATGTAAAATAGTACGTCACACATTGTGTTAATACTTGCGTAGCAGCATGTTTAAAAATAAAAACGGGGGCAGGGGAAAAACGTCACAAGGTATTGACAAAAGTGATATCGCTACCCATACCACAGCTGATAGTATAATAACTGAGACCACCACACCGAGTGGCACAAAAATATATTCTACTCCTTCGGGCGGACCAAACTCGTCGAAGGATTCGGTTGTTGTTGTCGGCAATGTCGGCGTGTATGTCGTGGTGCTTCTCGAAGCGTTATATGATATCGCCGTGGGTTCGGACAGTAAAGTTATAGCGGTTTTGGATAAATTCCACAATCGTTGATTATTCTCGCTGTCCTGCGGCAGCTCTACGTACGCCGTCGTGGACGCGCTGTCGTTGTAGACCGTACTCGGCATGCTTGGGGAGACTGTCGCGAGATCGCTCACCAGTATAGTGTACAAAATAGACTCGGTGACGTCCGTCGCGTTGTTGTACTCTCTCGTATCGTTCGTATCATTATTCTCGTGCATCTTATTAGAGAAATCTCGGTTAATTGTTGCTAAGCCATCAGTTAGTCGCGCGAGAAAGCTCCTCGCAGGTGTGGCACAAATACCTACTTGATATATCTTAAGTCAAGCTTCAATAAATTAGTTAGTTTTTTCTTCTTAATAAATAGGCATGCATAAAATGAGACGCGTCCGCTCTCTCCTTACGCTATTACTTCTCAGGCTTGGTGTTAATTAATATCCTTGAATCCAGATAGACCGAGGTAGTCCGGTTCTCGTGGGAGATGTGGTTGTCGCGAGTCAAGTCTACTTTTCCGGTCTGCCTTCTTTTCTCTGCTTTCCTCGCGCTCTGTCAACATGCGCGTTTCCCGCCGCGCCGCGACAGTTACGTAGTATCATGTGCTCGTCGTTGATTACTCTGTCATTCTTGGATGTCGGTTTACGTACGTGTCGATGAGGTGAGTGCCGACGTCATCGTCATATCGGTCTTATCAATTATTCATCGTGGCGGCAGACAGATAATTCCGGCTCTATCGTTAAACGTCAGTGTCGTAAGAGCTTGTAAGAGCTCGCTCTAATATTGCCGCGGGTCCACGGAAGCTCCAGATTCAGACAGACTCCATCGCGTCGCATTATAGGCTGGATCCGACAGCGATCCTCCTCCTGAGGTTGGTCTACTACCGCGATTTACTCGGCTGTCGCTGCATCACTGACGGCTGACCCTGACGCACGAATTCCACTAATCCACTCCTCCGTTGACGTTTCCCCCGCGGCTCTTTTCTTTTCTCTCTCTCTCTCTCTTCCTCCCCCTCGGCGAGACGCGTCTTAACTCGACATCTCGACGGTATTTCGCACTGATAATCGCTACGAATGTCGTCGTCCTCGACGATTTGCGCATGATGCGAAAACGGCGGCAGCAGCGGACGCAAGCGCGGGAACTTCTCCGCGGAAACTCGAAATCCTGAAAGACCCGTATCTCTGCAGATTATGTGAGTGACGTGTGTGATGGTGGTTCCGGGTCACAATAGCTTTTTAAAGATAAACTTATAGCTATATTTAAAAGTAAAATATATAAATTAATATATATATTTTAAATTTAGCGAAAGCGACAAAGAAAGTTCTAATTAATGCAGTGTGCAGCAATAAAAAAAACAAAGCTATTATATATAATATATATGCTGGTAAAGGAACTGGATAAGCAGGATAAACTAAACAAACTGAGAGTGGGGGAGCGGGGAATCAATTAAAGATTGCAAATTGCAAATTAGAATTTTTGATCAGAGCAGATTAAATAATATAAGGATGGCGTTGCTTACACTTTTAGCATTTAGAATCACTTATTTTCTCCAACGTCTGAATGTATCTATACATTTGTCTCGCTAAATAAAGTTTTTGGAGATTTCAAGCAACACCAACAAATCTATAATCAGATTAAAAAATAAAAATATAAGATTATAGAATAAAAGTCAGCAAAATTGCTTATACCTACTAAAGTTTCTAATTGCATAATTCTAATATTTTTTCCACGTACTTATCAGCGATAAAAAATTAATAATGTGCCACTGGCGCTCAACGTAGCAGACGGTGATCCGGGACTCCGGGGGCGTTTGCGAACCACTGCTCTTGGAGGTTAACCCCAAACTTCCGCGAATCATCCAATCATCCGAAACTTCCGAAAGGTTAGGTCGCGACTCCGAAAAGCAGACGACGGAGGCGTTCACTGGTTCACTTCACGCGTGTTTACATAACTCGTACGTGCGGGACACGTGTTTTCTCGCCGGCTTGCATCTTGCATCATTCGCACACGTATTGTCTCTGACAAGAGGCAGGTGCCATTAATTTCACAATCAGAAGAAGAAATGGTTACATGTCGCTCCTTCATGATACAGATCTTGCGAATTGCGAGACACATCCGATAGTGATCGCCGTGCTGATCGTCAATGATCGTGCGGACACTAATTTACGCCGTAAGATCTGGCGCGAGGTAGTCTATTGATTAGAGCTTTTCCGCTTGATCAGCTCGATGACGTTTCTTGAAATCCTCTCATTATCCAACGTCGAGGTAGATCATAACGTGGTGAGGAAATGTTTCACGAACAGGAGGGATCCGCGGCGAATCTCTCGAAGAGGGACGTCCTGCTCACGTCGTTTGTCGTAAGTGTCCTTTCGGTCAGTTTGTCACGATTGGCTAATAATAGTTTGATGTTTCACTTCCTCATTATTAATCGTACATTGATTACTTGTCGGGCGTAAACCTCGATTAATTCCACGGTTCCAAATTGAACATCTACTACTGCAAATTGATTTTTGTGTGTTAGACTGTTAGAGCACAAAAATTGCGTTTCCTTATTTCCTTATAAATAAATTCTATGTTTTCGATAGATTGCTTATACTATTAAAACGTAAAATGTTTACATACGATGATGATTTTATTAGAAAATAATCACTTTTTTACGCCAGTCAGGTGCTCTTGCAGGGCTCGCTTGTGACATAACGCTTTACCCATTTGATACCCTGAAAACGCGCTTGCAAAGCCAACATGGGTTTAACCAGTCCGGTGGTTTCAGGCAACTATACCTTGGTATAGGCCCTGTGATGCTAGGTTCAGCTCCATCAGGTACAATTTAGGCACTGATACAGAATCATACTGACAATGAGAGAGCATTTTACCTCTAATATTAACAAAAACAATTTTATTTCAGCTGCTATATTTTTTCTCACTTACGAGGGAATAAAACAGTATTCGCAACCATACATACCAGAACAGTATCACTCCATTATACACATGGTCGCAGCATCATTTTCCGAAGTAGTAAGTAATTGTTAATCACATTCAACAATGTTTATACAATACTACAGTACAGTCGAATGATTCCAACATTTCAAACTTTTGCGTTAGCATACAATGACAAGTATGACTATTTTATATGTATATATATAAATCATATTTGATAAATTGTACAATATCGAAAATTTATACAGCAATATATTGAAACTTACTCAACTTGACGTGTAGACTGCCTGCTCGGTTCGGGTGCCAGTTGAAGTAATTAAACAAAGGAAACAAGCACTCATGTCAGACACGCATCGGCTGAGATTAAAAACATTGTATCGCGGTTATGGAAGCACTGTCCTGCGGGATCTGCCCTTCGGCCTGATCCAAATGCCGTTGTGGGAGTATTTCAAGCTTTATTGGACCCAACGGATGCAGCGAGAATGCACACCCCTGGAAGGCGCCGCTTGTGGCTCTACGTCGGGTAATAATTCAAAACTCGCAAAACTCGGTGAAATAATTTTGGTTAATACAATGAAAATCGTTTCTTATACGAGGTTTTTGATATATTTCATTTCTCAGTTGCTATATCGGCTGCTATAATAACGCCGTTAGATGTTGCGAAGACTAGAATTATGTTGTCCAGCACGTCGGCGGAAAAAGAAGAAGTTAAGATATCGACAATGTTGAAAGAGGTTTATAGAGACCATGGCGTTAAAGGGTGAGGATTGTGTAAGATACTGTATTTCTCAATCTAAATCCATTCCCGATATTTCAACAAAATAACGTTTTTAGGTTGTTTGCTGGTTTTACCCCGAGAGTAACTAGCTTTACTATTGGGGGGTTCATATTTTTTTACGTTTATGAGCAAGCCAAAGAATTTTGTATACCCTACTTTTCCTAGTCGTCGATAAATGAATAAATTATTGAATAAATTGAACTTTCTCACTCAGCAATATCTTACTGGGATCAATTCCGAAAGGTAATTATAGATTAATAAAATTGAAATAAAAGATTTTTATATTTAATCATTACTAATATTCTGCTGTAACAAAAAGCTTAAAAGAATCACTTGTCTATTTTCAGTCTGTTAAAAAATTTCGGAGAAAATAAACCGATTTCAAGTTTCTATCAGATCCATTTGTATCTACAAAACAAAGAGTAATAATAAGTTATTCACGTTTAACTTATTAGGTAATATTATTTTGTTACAGGGATATAATTATTGTTTTATTGTTTAACAATTAAATATGAAAAGAAGATTAGATTAAGGAAAACGAATAAAATAGTTTATTTTAAACGATTCCGATTGAATTAATCACCGATTAAATTAATTGGAATTGATCGAAGTCGCCCTAATCTCCTTTTTATCAGCAGATTATTGTTCTAAGAATTAAAAAAAGAGATAAAAAGTAAGTTGAATCAAGATTAAAGTTAAATCTGCATTCCGTCTTGCGTTTTTAATAATTCTCGAGTTCTCGACCACGATTGGACGATTCGCTTACCATTCGAGCTGTCTGCTGTGCCGTTTCCCCAGCCCCTTTTACTTCGGTGGGGAAATTCGATTAGTTGAGGACGCGTCGCGCGTTAGCTTCTCGCTGTGCCAATAGCGGCTAAGTTCACGTCTATTCGACCCGCTCGCACTGCTCGCACATGGCGGCCATGTTTTAGGACGCGTTTACCAACCACGGTGTCTCGCGAGTCGAGCTAATATATTTTCCGATAATCATTCGAATTTGCATTTTTAAAGCGGGCGTCGCGATGTCGTAAAATCATCGCGCGTCGGTAAACCGAGTCCCGCCGTGTGTTAATTGATACACCGCTCTCGTACAGTCGATATACGCGTTTTTCGCTGTGATGGACGTGCGCCCAGTGCATCCACAGCCAACTTCAGAGGCGTGTCATGTTTGCGCTCGGCGCGTTGCTTCGTGATCGGGATCGTCGCGTTTCGTTGTCGGGAATCTATGAAAGATGCTGTCGCTAGGCCCGAAAAAGGACGGCGGACCCAACGCCAAGTTCTTCGAGGCGCCGGAAGTCCTTACCCAGCTTGATGGTGTTAAGCAGTGGCTGCTCAAGAACTGCAAGAAGGTACGCTCGTTCGTGCGAACATGGATACCACCCGGCGTCGTAAACTCGCCGCGTTGCACTGCGTGCGGCTTCGTTTCCTCTCTCGCGGCACGCGCTATCGTGCCAATCGCGATTTTTCCACCCCCGCAATTTTTCCTCCTCGGTGTCTTTTGGAAATTGATTTCTTGAGAGAAAAGTACTTCACACACGAAGATTCTCGCAATGCGCCGATATGTCTTTTATAGCGCTGACGCGGACGCGAGAATCATCCCGATGACTACATTATCGTGAAATTTTTTAACTGTATATTTATCGCTTATATGTGTATGTATATATTACGTACAGTGAAAGCACGAAATCAGTAATTACGTACGCTTATCTTTATTGTTATATACAATTACCAAATTTTATGCTTTCGCTGTAACATATATGTACATATGGATATACATCTTTAGACAAAAGCAATAAGCGAGAAATTGACGTAATGTTCATAAGAAATTATAATTGTGATATAATTATTAAACGAGAATGGTATTTATTATATATAAGACTTCTATTGATTTTTTTATATTGATTACATTATGAGAGTACATTTATTTCACAATTTTTCTTGTGATTCTTTGTAGTATGTACAAACGGATCCGCCCACTAACAAGAGCTTAGCCACGTTGCTGGTGCAGCTTTTGCAGTTTCAGGAGGACAATCTTGGGAAAAATGTATCAAAGCCACCTATGACTAGGCTTCCAGTATGTAAAATATATATATTACATGAATAATGAAAGTAATATGGGCATACCTTGAATCAATTATTTAAGAGTTTAATTTTTACAGATGAAATGCTTCCTGGATTTTAAGCCTGGTGGTGGTGTGTGTTATATATTAGCTACTGCTTATCGTTTTAAGCAGGAACAAGGATGGCGGCGCTTCGATTTTCCTGGTGGAAAAGTAATTATTTAATGCTCCTTTTATATGTATCTTTTACAGAGAGTATCTTTTTTTATATAATATTGATACTCCTGCTCTTTATATAAGGATTGCACAACTATGGAACTTTGACTGATTAGCGAATCACTGTTATTACAGTCGGGGTCTCGTATGGATCGTACAGTGGACATGCTGGTAGCGGCGGAACGTGCTTTAATACAGAATAGATGTATGACTGTACCAAGTATTTTCGTGAGACCAGATGTTGACAAGAATACAGCTGCAAAAGTAAAAGATGTAGTTAGAAAGCACCAAGGGACGGTCGTGGAGAATGAGGCAGATGCTACACACATTATCTATCCTCCAGTAGATCCACTGGAAGAGGAATACGCACGACCCTGTATGAGACGCGAGCGATCGGTTCTAATTCATTGGTACTACTTTCCAGACAGTTATGATTCTTGGTTGACACTGGATCTTCCATGGGACTATCCCGAAGGGACTTACACAAACACAAATTCAAGGTACTTGAACATTTGATAATCTTTTAATGTAAATTAAGCTAATTAACTGATGGAAATAAATTATCGAAAAATTGACAATTAATTGAAACTAGGTGAGGTTGTTGGTCAGTTTTAATACGTTGGAAGCACGTTGTTGACAAAATATTTCGACTTATATATATTTATATAATTCGTACGTAAGTGCTAAATATAAATTAATATGTTAAATATATTCTGTAATTATTTTCTAGATCAATGTATAAAGTATCGGCTACATGGGCGTTAGACATAGATCAATATAATGAGTGGATGAACGAGGAAGATTACGAGGTAGACGATAATGGTCAGAAGAGAGTACACAAATACAGGCTCTCGGTGGAAGATTTGATGGCACAACCATCCCATCCGCCACCCGCGAAGAAACCTAAGAGGAAACGATCGCCAAGCCCACCTCCGAAGCTCGGCAAGCGTAAGAGGTACAATTTTGATAACGAATGATAACGAGTTCAAGAAGTTTCAAAACGGACTTTGCTCACCTTCAATTTCGTACGTTGTCGTTTATAGTAGCAGAGCACCGTCGGGTATTCAAAGCGCTTCCTCCGCGTCATCGACAACGGCCCCGAAGAAATCACGCGGCGGCGAAGAAGAGGAAGATCTGACTCAGGGAATGGAAGATCCGCCCGCGGAACCTCGTATTGTCGAGGTGGTCACTACTCCTACAAATCCACCGATCACAGGTCAGGGTAATGCAACAACGGGCAACTCCACGTTGGCATCTACTGGTAATAAAAAGCAAGACAGCGAACTTCAACCACTCAAATCTGGCAACTTAACCGATCTTGATGAACAAATGGAAGGTATGTAAGAAAATCTAGATAATTAAACTTAGATCGGTGACGTAATATCGTAACGTGACATATATTGGCGACATCAGATTGATAGTTTAAAATGTTTTCAAATTATATGTTAATTTATCTTGAACTAAAAGCTGTCGATATCTCATAGGAGACAAAGGAAGCTCTCAAGGTGGACAAGATAGAGAAGAGAGAGATACTAGTAAAGAAAGGGGTGAAAGTGGCAAAGGTGACGAACCAGAAGACAATGTGACGGAGCAGACGCATCATATCGTTGTTCCTAGCTACTCTGCCTGGTTTGACTATAATTCTATTCATACTATAGAAAAGCGGGCTTTATCGGAATTCTTCAACGGTAAAAATAAGTCCAAGACTCCGGAAATTTATCTTGCGTATCGGAATTTTATGATCGACACCTATCGATTAAATCCAACGGAATATATCACATCGACCGCTTGCAGGTAATATATATAATATGCCTGATTAATTAATATATGCATATAAAACTTTTATTTTTATTATCGAATACAAGGAAATATAAAAGTGAAGCTTTCCCTTTACACATGAAACATTTTTATAGGCGAAATTTAGCTGGGGACGTATGCGCGATAATGCGTGTGCACGCATTTTTGGAACAATGGGGACTCATTAACTATCAAGTAGACGCAGAGTCCAGACCGACGCCAATGGGACCTCCACCGACATCACATTTCCATGTTCTGTCGGACACACCATCTGGTTTGGCACCAGTCAATCCGAATCCGCCGAAAACGCCGCAGCCATCCGCTGCAAAGATGTTGCTCGACTTGGAGAAGAAACCGACGAGCGTGACGGGTGCCCTGGGCACAGAGGAGAAGGCTTCGGCGGGCGCGATGGCAAACTTTGGTCTGAAAATCGACCAGTATTCGAGGAAACCGGCAGTCCTGAAAAACAAACAAGCGGCAGGTGCCACGCGCGATTGGACAGAACAGGAGACACTTCTGCTATTGGAAGGATTAGAATTGCACAAGGACGATTGGAACAAAGTATGCGAGCACGTGGGTTCGAGAACGCAGGACGAGTGTATCTTGCATTTCTTACGTTTACCTATAGAGGATCCATATCTGGAAGAAGGCGGGCCTGAAGGGTTGGGCCCATTGGCTTATCAACCAGTACCGTTCTCGAAAGCCGGTAATCCTGTTATGAGTACGGTCGCCTTCCTTGCATCGGTCGTGGATCCTAGAGTAGCTGCGAGCGCGGCAAAGGCGGCTATGGAAGAGTTTGCCGCGATAAAGGATCAAGTTCCAGCTGCATTAATGGACCAGCATTTACGAAACGTTCAAGCTAGCGCTAATTCAGATGGTAATTCTAATTGTATATTATAAATTAGAAGCTAGTGATCTAGTTTTTGTAAGCCAATGCATATAATGATTGTAATATACAGAAAATATCATTTTTTTTACAGGTAAATTTGATCCAGCGGCGGGGCTGGCACAATCGGGCATCGCTGGCACAGGACCACCCGAACCGCCTGACGATACAGCGGCTTCTACCGCGACAACGACCCCATCCGTACCGACAGGTGCGGCCAGCTCTCCTCATTCCACAGCGCCGACTGCCGAAGCGAAGAAAGAGGAGCCTGACAAAGCTAAAGACGCTATGGAAGTCGAACAATCTCAGGTGGATGTTACGAAGAAAGAGGACGAATCGAAGGAGGGCGAAGAAGACACAAAGTCCACTGATCCAGAAGCTGCTGAAGCGAAGGAAAAGAAAGACAAGGTAAATATCACGTGACGTGAATTGATTTACATATGTTATAAAAGAGTATTAAAATATTTAGATAATTGATACCGCCTAATACCGTGGGTTTAAGCTTAATTTTTTTTTCGCAGGTTGTAAGAGATGCTCAGCTTCAGTCTGCAGCGGCAGCTGCGTTGGCGGCCGCAGCTGTTAAAGCCAAACATTTAGCAGCTGTGGAGGAACGTAAAATCAAATCATTGGTTGCGTTGCTAGTCGAAACGCAGATGAAGAAGCTGGAGATTAAGCTGCGTCATTTCGAAGAACTGGAAACAACGATGGAGCGTGAACGCGAGGGTCTCGAGTATCAACGGCAGCAACTCATCACCGAGCGGCAGCAGTTTCATCTCGAGCAACTGAAGGCGGCCGAGTTCAGGGCTCGACAACAAGCTCACCAGCGACTGGCTCAGGAACAACAACAGCAACAACAGCAGCAACAACAGAATCAACAACATCCACCTTGGCAACCGCCTGGTGCGCAGCAGCAGCAGCAGCAACCGCCAAGTCCGCAGGCTCAACCGCAACAACAGCCGCCACCGCACACGCCGCCACAGCAGACATAACTCTTTTGTGAGTTTAAATCTTTAAATAGTTAAATTAGTTAGTCAATCATGAACTTTTACATATTATGACATATTAACGCTTCTCCAGTCCTTCTCGTCATTTCTCCATTTTTATTCGATGATGATTATTTGCTTCCAAGTTACAGATCGCTTTCATGTATAACATTATGTATACAAAATAGTTTCACATCGTTTTGAGACATCTCGTACTTCGAAGAAGTAATAAATATAATTTTCAAATATTTCTCTGTATTTTTAATCTCTATTATATGGATGCACGTATTAAATCATAAAAAGAAATTATCTTTCTTTATACATCACATACGTAAAAAAAAAAAGATTTCTCGCGGAACGAATTTTTTATCACTCTTTTTCAATGATAATAAGAGTTATAAAAGTCGCAGACATTTGATATACACTACACGTATTATTACATATAATATCGTTGTCGAATAATGTGTAAAATTTGATCTACAGAGCCTCGTAGTCTATCAATTCCAGCACTAAGTCAGTCATGAGTCGGGCACATTCGGCGCCTCCGGGTGGCGGTGCTCCTGCGGTATTATGTTTCTCCTCGCTAGTTTCCGTGCTACTTGTTTCGTACAGATTCGGTGCTTCGTCACTGGCGCACGTGCTAATCGGTAGAATGTCCAATGCCAATCCTAATCCGAATCGTCCGCATCTCCGCATCTCTTCCTTTAATCTGTAATCGTTGAGTAGACGATAATATCAAAGAGGTAGCCAAACCATCCTAAGTCTATGTTTTTAAACTCAGAATAGTAAACATCGCAAAACTACAGATTATATATCCGTTTTTAAAGACATATGGAATTAAGACGAATTGCAAATAAGCTCTTCGATTAAACGATAAATTACTTGTAAAGTGTAAGCAGTAAATTTATTATAATTTTGTGTGTCACATTACTGAATCTCAATATTTTACTTACAATTCCCACATGATAGCTGGATCTTTCGGCGGCTGTTCCGGATTGAGAATGCGCAAGGAGGACATCAGATGGGAATGATAGTGCTGGAGAAGCTGTGTCATGTAAGCCCGCCTAACAACACCACTCGTGCAGCAGTATAGTAAGTTCGCAAGATCAAGAGCGAGTGAACCGACCCGCGTCAGTTGGAAATCAACTAGATAAACGGCCTGCAGAAGCACAGTATTAAAAATCAAGTCTAGGAGGTTTCGCAGCGAGATGCATCTCACATTCGTGCCAGCCAATTGTCAGTCTCGAGTGTGATTTATAAATCATAACGCGGGGTAAATATTCTTGCATCGTATATATCTGGCTATATTTTTTATGAAATAATTATCTGAAATTTTTTGTCCAGCATGGATGGAAAAGTAAACGATTGAGAGAGAGAGAGAGAGTTAAGTATGAGTGTGTAAAATGTACATTATATATCTTTCCTTGAATTTTTTCAACTTTCGGGTATTATGTAATTTTACGTTACGATTTTTCTGAAAGTTGACTATATCGGAGTTTAATTAGAGATGTAATTATACATAATGCAAGAATCTTTGCGATCGGCTACACGGGTCTAGGTGTGATCATTTTCGCTAAACCGGAATCTTTGTAATAAGATCGCAAATGGAAAAGAACATTTGAATCATATAAGAATCTTATAAATTTATATAATAAAAGTGTATGGAACAACAAAAGTGGTCTCTCGTTTCGTTATCTCATAAAGGATCGGAAAAAACAAAAGAAGATGATTATCATCATCCAATGGTAATCATCTTTTATTGGACATATGCGACCTTTTATTGTAGATATTACCAGATATGCAATATGTATTGCGCTTTTTTAATTTACTTTTCTTACAAAATAAAAGATTCACCTCTGTATCCGAGTTTGGTTCATCCTGAAAGAGGATATTGTTGGTCCAACAATCACCGTGACAAAATACGGTGAGAGGTCCTTGCGCGGAGACGAGTTCGCTCATAGTGCGGAAAAATACGTCTTCGTTCAGGAAAGCTTGCAACTTCGTCATTACCTCCTGTCTTCTGTGGTCCATGTGCGAAGGAAGCGCTTCGGACACCATCGTGATGGCATTATTCACGGCCACGCGGTAATACTGACGGTACCAATCTTCGTTATCCCGTCGAAATAACGTTTCTTGTATACCTTGATCAGGATTTCTTAAATTCGCGAACTCTTCCGGCCTTTAAAGAGTAACATCTTTTTGCATTAAAACTAGGAGACGAGGATAGAGAGCGAAACTTGCGTGTGTAAAAAACGAAATTCTTTTTTATTAATATTTTTAATTACAGCGATTCTCAATTATCTGGTCTATTTGTAGGAAAATGTAGTTAATCGTCTCGAGTTATCCAGAATAAATTATTATTTCTACAATTACGATTAAAGACTAGACATACTTACTTGGATTCTCTTAACGTCAAGCTAAGTGCGTGAAAGCCCGCTAGAGCCTTCAGCACGTGCTCTAGATTCTCCACTTCTAATCCTTTCCGTCTATCTGCCATCTTAAAACCTCTCTGTCTCAAATCTTCCATGGCAATAAGATTGGCTCTAGCGGCGTATATCTTGGGTACTCCGCTGAACACTCTTCTGCCGTTCGATTGCAGTCTGTTCAGCGCGGGCCACACATGCTTATAAAATACGACTTCATTCCTGAACAGTGACTCGCTCTTAAACGCTTCGCGACGTTTCTTGGATTCCGGCAATATCTTGTAAATGATGGCACACTCGTAATTAATGTATTCCTCGTTTTTTGACAGCTTGCGTCCCTTTGCCCTGACCCGGTACAACATTGAAGTATAATTATCTCCTCTTCCGGATCCTGGTTCTTCTTCTAAACTATCAATCTCCACATTGGGCTCATCCTCGGTAATAAATTCACGGATATCGTCGAGAGAAAGTCTATTGCTACCATCGCCACTGCTATCCATCATCTTGACAGATCTGTCGAAAACTCCAATCTTTACGACGATGATTCCGATGATATCTTCTCGATTTTTCCGGGTGGAGCTGACTTTAACATCCTATACTTCACGGTAGATCGGAGAGCTGTGCCGACTGATGCAGGAAATGAGTATTTGAGCGGCTAGAGTGGTTGGAGGGTTGCTACCTCCCACTGTTACAGACTTAATTCATTAATGATTTACGCCCCCCAACTCTAAGAGACAAGGACATTGATACATGTCAATCATACGCCTCATCGTTTAGATTCCCCGCTTTGATTCTTCAGAACGCGGCGCGGGTTCGTCGCGCGGTATATTATATAGTGATAACAGAGAGCTCTCTTTCAATTGTTGGTATGTTTTGGGCACACTCACAATAGACAAATACATAATACATAAATATTCTTAAAAAGATTTATTTTATTAAGTAACAACAATTAATTAATACAGTTGTACAATTCTATTAAGTAACAATGTATCGATAAATTAAAAATTGTAACAATCGCTGATAAAAATGTGAAAAAATGTGATTTTCACGCTTTTATATCTCAGCAAGAAATTCATATTATACATAATTTGTTTTCTCGCTTCTTAAGAGCAAGGGAATTGACCTACACTCAATTGAATCGATTAGACAAATAGCTTGCAGAAGCACGATATTAATCAAGTCTGAATTTTGCAGTGAGACATCTGTATCAGCCAACATTGTCAGAATCTTTAATATAATTTATAATCCTTTTCTTTGCTGGCAAAATAGGAAAGAAGATCTAATAGATAAGAAGATAGAACTACAAATAAAAAAATTAAAGAAAAGGAAGAAGGCAAGGTTAAATGGGACAAAGAAAAATATGGTTATACATCATAGGAAAGATTGAAAGAGATAAGAACATGGGTACGATAGTTTTCGAAAGAATGAAGAGACAATAATTTCATTGATTTCTACCGCATCGATTATAGTGGAATAAAGGTTATAAAACAAACATTTACATATATAGTACGTACTTTATTTTGAAGAACTAATTCTCATCAGAAAGCTGTAATTTGAGAACGTCATTACCCACTAAACTAATTAATATATTTTCCTGAGTAGAGGTAAGGGATACAGTTTTATATAACTTTTTAGCCATTTCCCCGGCTCCTTCTAAATTATGGAAAGTAACATATTCCAGGAGTGTCTAGAAGTAAATGCACCGACATTATTATAAAATCAGTTGATACTAACGTTTAACGTTAAAAGGGTGTACACTTACGAAAATCGCTGGCACATGCGCTTGCGCTAAACACAGTTCGAATATTTCGTTTATATGTTCTGTTGTAATGGTATTGCTATTCTTGATTAAATGCGGCGAATGAACAAATGATGATATAATTTCTACTGTTTTGTCGAAATTATTTCCACGTAGCAACAATATTATCATGTTGCCCGCCACAGTATTGGATATCAAGACGTGCTGCATTCGTCTGGCATTCTGAGCCTGTTAAAACAATAATATCTTCATTATCATATATTATTTCAATATATCTGATAATAAAAATAAAATCCTATAATTAGCAATTTTAATATTAACGATAGATTCTCTGTTTAATTTTAAATCGACTTGGTTCTTCTTCTTCAGTCATGTAAAGCTCAAAAAATATTTAATATATCGACACTTGTGCTAAGCAAAAACTTATTCAAAATTCGTCGGAGAATATGTTATTAGACGCAAAATACGAAGCATCCTATGTAATTAAAATTTTAATTACTTGTATATGATCCCAAATAGTGAGCGCCATCTCTGCGAATTGCGTATTAAACGAAGACTCGGGCGCGGGTTTACAATGTACGCTCATCAAGTGCAATATATTCTCCAATAACTCTTCCCTGTCTAGATGACCGAACATGATCATGTGCGACCAGAGTTTTGGTATATATTGCGTGGCGGTCTCCACGGGATGTAATTTAAGAGCTTCCAATATAGCATTCATCACGGCAGGTTCCGGTATAGTCACGTGCGGTACAAGCTTGCTGTAGAGCTTGAAGAACGTCTCAAATTCTTCTGTTGCCAAAATTAACTCCAAATACATTCGGTAATAGACATGTTCCTGAGGCAAAATATTAGCTCTATACCAAATGCGTAATATAATATATATATATATATATAATTAAATGACGTATTTTCAAGCTACAGAACGCGCGACATAACAAATATCAACGTCTTAGATCTTGTAAAAAATTACTTTAAGTATTTGAACTCTCAGCAAGTATTTTAAATTCTGTCCATAATGCCATTAAAAGAAATATCCATTAAGATTAAAAAAATTGTTAAAGAATGATGTTAATTTTATCCTTTATGTACGTTTTTTTAATATTTTATTATTAATTACAAAGAAACAAAATTATTTCACGACATGGTGTTTTCTGGACAGAATGCTATGTATTAAGGGTTTAAGAAACTTACTCTATAATTGTTGCCGATGAACTTGTAGTTTTCACCAGCGAGAAGAAGTTCGTTCACCATTTCACCTGCTTGACGATTGCAGAACTGCCGGGACGCCATTTCCATCGCGGTAACAAAGAAATCTAAATCCTTTTCACTTTGAATACTAAGGGTCTCCGCCTTCAAAGACTCCAAGATTTTCATAAATCTGCTGTACGACGCATCACCTGTTTCAGCGAATAAACTCGTGAACATTTGGCCGACACACAAAATCTTTGCGAGATTATATAAAAAGGAATATGTAATTACCGAATCTACTTAAAATTCGCAGCAAATAATAATATGTAGTTAACGACGGTTTTAGCTTGAATTTCGTGATATCGGCGAGTATGTTGCGTATAAAATCTAGAGCTACTCGATTAGTTTTTATAGTAGTAGCTATATCGAGAGCGGCATTAAAGGTATGTATGTTTGGAGCAATCCCGTTCGCAGCCATTGCTCTGTATATCTCCATTACCAACGATTTTGATTTATCTTCTCCTTGTTTGAGTATTGGTACCATCGACATTATGGCATTATATCCATCGATGGATAACGGAATTTTTTTTTCTTGACTTTCATCATAAAAGTGCCATGCCTTGTCCGGCTAGAACGACAAAATTATATCAAATTTTTGTCAAAATTTATAATAAGGCTTCAAGATGTACAGTGAAAAAAAAACAGAAAATTAGACAATAAAAGCCAAAGTGTATAGTTGACAGGGCACAATCAACACATGCTTAAAATTTAAGTGATTTATTCGATGATCGGACAACTATTAACAATAAACAAACATACGTTTCGGTCTAAAATTATGTTTCTAATTTTGACCCATTTTTACTTTGTGATATCCATGAAAAAGAGCCCCAATCTTTGATCAAAGCGTACATTTGTTGTAAAGTTGTCCAATCATCATGGCGCATTTTTATGTTTCAGATTAAATCCATTGTAATTAAGTTGTACTTATAGGACTGATTTAAGAGTTATCTTACACTGTGATGTTTAGCTAAACCACATATCATCGCGGTATATGCAGCGGCTGCTACTGTGGGCTCTTGTTGCTTCAGAAATTCGAACAGTACATCGATTTGTGGGTGACTTCTGTGTAAATCACGATAAAATACAAAGTATTATTTAAAGCCAAATGAGGAAAATGCATATCAGTAAGGGAAAGATAATGTATTCAATTTTCATACTTACATCCAAGCATTCTTCCTACGTTTCTGGTCGAGTGTATACCAACGAGTCTCCAACAAATCGTCGCTGGTATGTTCACAATTATTGTAAAAGCACAACAATTCCAAGAGTGCCTGTTTCGTTGGTACAGTTATCTCGCCTTTTAGTAAGTCGTATATCGTGATAGAATTGGAAAAGTGACCGTTTGATATCTCATGTAATAATGTTTCCTCCGTCACTTTACTTTCCTCTGTGTAAATAGGAGGCGGTACAAACATCTGCAAAACAAGTATAATACAATGTACCAACATGCTAACTGAACTTGCGTATTGGTAATCAACAGTAAGATATTATATGAATTGACAATCAGATATAGATATAGTGTTTGATTAACGACATTACTTCTGATACAGTTACCTTAATTTCAGGATCTGCTACTTTATGCTGAAATAAATCGCGGTGTTCCTGACGAACCCACATCGCGGTCTTCCTTCCAGACTCCTTCGACAAAGCATACGAGCGATTTTGCGATTTTGACAGCGGCGCCAAGTAAGGGTCGTCGTGAAATTTATAATGAGGCGCCGTATAATCCCTGGATATAGTAGTCTCCAAAGCCTGCAAGACAAATCGTATGACACATTTATAGAAGCAATCATTCAAATCCTACCGTCAAAGGAGTAAAATAAAGTATAATAATTTCATTTACCTTGAGGACATCTGTTGGACCGCGTTCTATCCTTTTTGGAATATGAATATCCGAAGATGAGGCGGACGTTGCGGTTGTCGACTGCAATCGTACCATCAATTCCTGGTACAATTTTCTGGGAATGTTCGAAATACGAATAAAATTATTAAATTACGACTCAGTGTGTGTCACCATTAAATGGCCTTTTAAAAACAAATGTACATATATTCTTAAATAGATCACGAGATATATATATGAATTAAATAATAGATACAACATTCACGTGTGTGAAAAGTAAGTCAATCGTGCAAAATAATTGAAATTGCTAGATTTACTTTCCAACATTCCGAAATTATTTCGAATATCCTCGTCATATCGTTGATGCGTGCATAACGAGGTCCGGCAATTTCACTCGAAAAAGTAATTGATCTACGTATGTAAGCTGAATGAGAGAGAATCGTGACTTATTACGTACCCACGCGAGATTCTTGCTAAAGAATTCATGATGTCAGTTGTGAACACGAAGGAAATTAATCGTTTCTATATTATTTCCTCTCACAATATTTACGTACGCCGCAAGTTTGGAGGTTAGATCATTGGAGGTCGTAAGGTTAAGTTAGGATTAAACGCGGCATGCAGCGGATAATGGATTCTCCGCGACAAATCGACAATAAATTCGATATTAAATCTCTTTCTGATGCGACAAAATGATTAAATCACAATTAGGTATATCATATAATTAACCGATGACGAATAAATAAAATAAACTCGTTGAATAAAATTTCTCGAATTGGTTTAAATTTGTCAGCAAAGCAACACACGTTAATTATTATTATGAGAGCAATTTCAATTAAATTCTGATTGACTTAATTGGCGATTGATTATTTAGATTTTAGACGCAGAATTACTTAAAGCAAAATTTTTACCACATAATTCGTTGCTCTTGACCTAATCTTTTTTTCCCTTTATCTCCAAAGAATAAAACAATTTTATTCTTGTTAACAAAATAGTACAAAGTTTGATAATTAAGTTAAACACTAATTGTAAGTTGGTCAGAGTTTAATCGAAGTCACCCTAAAAAATCAGCCATGAAATTAATATCCCTCGACAAACAGTTTTTTTATATATAATATGATACATACAATTTAATTTTATACAAATAAATGACAAGTTTCAACATATTCTCTTAATTGAAAACGTTAAAGACATAATTAATATACATATAGAATAGCGATAAAATATTCGTTAATAAGTTGAGCAAATTTCGCGTAGTCTTAAATTTTTTTTAATTCTCAAGAAGAGAGGGATCTTTTCAGGAAGAGAAATCTCGATAAAGAAAACACGCAAATGCTGGTATATACTATATTTATCGCGCGGGGTGCCCGCTGCTGAAACATATTGATGAAACATGAAAATATGATCGATACGTCGGTCAGTAATTCCTGTAATTCGATCTTGTTAGCGCTTTTCTGTGCACCAACTGCATTGCGTGATGTTTGTTCCACCTGGCCTGTAATGCATTTACAAGTATCGACGCGGATCAACCCCGGCTGGCTACGTCAATCTCTCGTAGAGCAATGGGACATCTGGCCGGTTGCCTATCCACAGGCTTCATTTCTCATAACGGAAATGCGTATATTGCGCATCGCATAATAATGTGTGTAAAGGGTGTCCCTGCAATTTTCTCTCACCCAGTGGCTTTAATTGTAAGGGTGACATTGATCAAGCTCTGATTAACTTAATCAATTATTAACTTGTGAATATTTGTAATAATTTCATTAATATGGACATAATTATTAAATTCTGTTGTTTGATGTAAAAGGATTAAATTAAAGACGATAAATTACATAGTAAGTTTGTTGTAAGCAATTATGGTTGAATTTATGATTAGGTTAATCTAACAATAAGTTTCGTCGAAGTTACCTTTAACTCCGGATTCTGCGTTGTATATCAAAATCGATGGAGCTTCATGCATCAATTATTTAAATCCACTTTAATTAGATCTTGAATTTGTATCAAAGTTCAAGATCAAATTAAAATTTTTATAAGATTCATAAAAACTTTTAAGATAAAGCTCTATTAAGATCAAGATAAAATTCTATTAATTGTAATTTCACGCGTCGTGTAAAATACAAAAGCATTTAAAAGGAAACAAAATATAAATATAAGTATATGCGCCTACATTTAAAACACATACGTACGTCAAACTATACGATAAAATGACAAATAAAAATCAATCCTAAAATCTGACGCGAATTATAGATTATTCGAATCTGAAGTGGGCCCAAAAGGTATTCGCAAGATAGTTTATGTGCCTACTTGCGAGAGATTAGCACGTTACACAGTGGCATGAGAATTGATTCTGATAAAAAAGAAATTGTATATAAATTCCCACTGCATAATATTAGAATGCCCGATGACCCACTTACGAACGCGCTTGTTCGGAATAGTGCGTCATCGGCAAACGCATTGTTCCTTCGTTTTAGCAGCAGCTGGCCTCACCACCGTCACCACTACCATCACCGTCACCACCACCGCCACCGCCACCACCACCACCACCATCATCGCCACCATCCTCGCCGTCAGGCAGAGGGTACATCTTGCACCCTTCTTCATTAAATAGCTCAAGGTATCATCCTCTCCTTGGTTTTTAACGACGACGTAGGTATGAGCCACTCTCGGGCAGCTGCTCTGCTCTCCTCTCTCAGGGAAAAGGAACAGAGAGAGAGAGAGAGAGAGAGAGAAAAAGGAAGAGTGGCAGATAGAGATTCGTTTCTTTCAACGAATTTATTTGTTTAGCATATGAATGGCGCGCGCGAGAGCGCGCGTTCACGGTTGCGCACGGTGAACCCTTTGGCATATTACAAAGAATTCAATAAAGTTCGTAAGGAAGCCCGGAGGGAACCACACAGTCTCAGGCAGGAGGCCGGAGAGAACGGCAGAGGAGAGACAGGGAAAGAGAGAGAGAGAGAAAGAGAAAATGCGTAAAAGAGAGTGAGAGAGAACTCCCTCTTCTCCGTGAGAACGCGCATGCTGTACCTTATTCCGGGCCCTATGCACATCACCGGGGAGCAAAGAGAAACCTTCTTTTTTTTTCAGACATGAGTTCGCTCGGCAAACTTTGACACAGTATTTTGTATTGTACAATATTTTAGAGCATTTTATATTTTGATTAAGATATTCCATTATTAAGTTTTGCTACAGATTTCTCTTCAATGAAGAACAAGAGAGTGAGGGAATGAAAGTAAGAGAAAGAGAAAGAAACGATCTTTTTCTTTATATTGCAAAAGATTTCCGCGTGGTTTATAAAACGTAACAATAACAGTAATTAAATATTGATTTCGTTTCAATCGTATCTTAATTTAAATCACGTCTTTTACATCACATTTTAATTCAACTCATATGTTATCGCATCTTAAATTTTCTTGATTTGATAGTAACATATATGATATAAAGCGATTACACGCGTAAAGCGTGTCGTGGTTAAATCCACTTGTTGAAACACCCCACAAGATTAATAAATTTCATCGATCTTTCATCGAACGATTGCCCGAAGCTTTCAAAATTCATTCATCGAGCGTCGCGACACAGATGCGGCCGAGCGAAAAATGTATTTTTCTTTTTCACTTCGGGCAGAGAGCCTAGAGCTCTGTCGCCGCGTAGCTGAAAACGGGCAAGACGCGTGCACCCGTGTATACATGCACATTGCACGCGTTCACGCGTACGCATACAGGCATACACATGCATGCCCGGCGGGCGGTGGGGCGGTCGGGCGGGCGAGAAGCCAGGTGTTTTATTTCAAACCGTGGGACTCTCCTTAAAGAGAGGGATGCTTTTGCGCGTCGCGCAGCGCGCGTTACACGCGCTCTCTCCCGTCCTGCTCCCGGTCGGGCCCGGTCCCGTTTGCGGGAGCGAGACGGAGAAGGCGTCAGGAACGAATGAAAAACAGGATTCGCGTCCCTCCACGCTTCCACGGGCAGCCCTCACTACTTTTATTGTGTTTCCTTGTTCGATCGAACGTAACGTAACCCTCCCGCCCCCTTATCCCTTCTCCTTCCCCCCCCCCCCCCCGACCCTCTCCGCCGCCTCACGGCCGCCCTTCGTCCTTTGATAGCGGGTTTTTCCTCTTCCTTTTTTTCCGCCTTTTTCTTTGTGCGCCTTCGCGCCATCCAGAGAGAATTGTACGTGAAACACACGCTTCGCGTCCACGAGGGTACGTTTTACACGTGGCACCTCTACGCGTGGAAGAAAACAGAAGAATAAGGAAGCGAAGAGAGAGAGAGAAGGGACGGCACGAGGTGGAAGAAATATACTGTGTCTATAGAGCGTACGTCTCTTCTTTCGAGAGCAGAAAACCCGAATCTGAATCCCCGCGAGCTCGCCAATTCGGGGCTCGCGGTAAGCAGGCGAGCCTGCTGGGGAGAAGTCCGTTTTTCTTATCCTCTCTCCGCCCTTCCTTTCCTTCCTATGCCGTGCGACCGTTTCGGATGGAACGGTTACGTGAGCATCGCGCCACACAAAAGGATGCGCGGCTTCCTCTCTCTCTCTCTCTCTTTCTCCTCCTTCTTTCTACCCTTTTCTTTCTTCCGAATTCGTGCGCGATCGTTAATAACCGCGCCTCGCAAGGTGGCGGAAACGCTGTCGTCCACCTCGCTCCCGAATCGGCCGGAAACGCGCGGGAACGCCAAGCGACATCCCGAAGAAAAAATGCTTTCTCTCTTTCGAAGAGGAAGAGTCACACGTAACACGATGAAATGTGAATATACATATTATTCGCGAAGTTTTCAAATTATAAATCTGTTAGTTTCCTTCTCGACAACGCCGGTTTTTGCGGACATTTCAACAAGTAGTGGCTCGAATAGCTTTTCTCTCGCCAAAGGTCTCTATTTAATTTCTTCTTCACAGATTTCAAAAAATCACTTCGAGTATGTATTTATTTCTTTAAAGGACGCGCAAAGGAAGATTGGAGGAGATTGCAGGAAGATGAACAGAGAGCGATTTCACATTCGAGATAATTGCACGACTTTATTGAAACTTTGTTTTCCATTTCTGCACAATATATCATTTTTACAAAAAATATTCTTCATGGTTATATCCATGGCTCCTAACTTATGAAACACGAATTGACGGATTTATATGTATATAGATAGTTAATATAATAGTGATAACAATACATAACGTTGCTACAGTTAGAATGGTAAAACTTTGTGTTGTACGATATATCTATATTACAACAATAAGAAATATACCAGCAATTTTATGATTAAACATGTAAATTTATAATGCAAAACTATTCATTTTAATATTATAAATTCACGCATTTAATCGCTTAATCGACAAATAAAGACTCACGAGTAAATTATGTTGTTACGCTGTATCCTCAATAAGCGAATTACATGTTCAACACTAATATTTAACTTTCGCCAATAAGCATATATGTATATTATACTCGATCTTTCAATCTACAGATAGAGGGACTATAGTACAATTTCGGTGAGTTCAGTTTTCAATGCTGCAAATCTTTATGATAAAATGAAATAATCCTATAAGTTAATCAACGGATTTTCAGATAAAACAATGGAATTATGTATAAGATTTATATAGCAATGAACAGAATCGACCAAAACCAACTGACAAAAAAATTTAGGCTTAATAGTAAAATTTCTTCAAATTTGCGAAGTAAAACTGGGTCTAATTTACAACCGGGCATTCGAACTTTAATTCTGGTAATGCGAATTAATATAAAAACACTAAAAACCACCGAGATCTGGTTTCGCCGGATATGCGTTTCTATCAAGATTCTTATGGGTAGGTACTCTGGCAATACGTTGACATGTCGAGTAAATCCAGCAGGCCGGGACGAGTGCAATATGATTTGTACTATTCACAAATATTGCCTTCATCCCCACCTGCCCGATCCTCGAGGATCTCCATCACGAAACGGCTATTCTTGAGGAGGCAAATTCCTCCCAAATAGCGTTCCCTCGACTCTTCCTCGCTCTCTCTCTCTCTCTCTCTCTCTCCTTTTCCTACCTGTCGGTCTCCCTTTGTTTCGCTCCTCGACGAGATACAATGCATCTCGATAGGCCGGGACTAGTGCAATATTGAAATATTATATTACGTTGAATATTGACACATATCTCGACCTATCTTCTATGCAACATGTAGAATTTCGGTTCGCTTTCCGGGACGACGCCGCCGCCGCCGCCGCCGACGGAACCGGCCAAACCGACGGTGATATATACTTTTCGACTCAACGGTAGTCATTCCGCTCCAATTTGCGATGCAGGATCGTGCGAGCCGAAGCCCAGGGCCGAAGTACCTGTCGAAGGGCCCCGGCGGGGACTCTCGTCGCCCGTCCACGTGACTCGTCCCACCGGAAGCTGTAAGGAGAACAAGATGTGATTTCTAGGTGTGCTCACTAAGCAATCTTCTTAATGCAAAATCGCGCGAAGCTGCACGACAGACGCGAGATGATCAAAGCGTTTGTACTTGAAATTACGATCGACAATTTATCGCAAAAGGGACGTATCACTAACGCGTATCGTTCCGAGAAAAATTAATTTAACAAGTTAAAAAAAAAGAACACGAATAAATCAAATTTAAATAGCGTAGAAATTTAGAAATAGAATACACAATTAAGTTATTTAAATTTTAAATTATTTAATTCAAATTAAAATATCACGTCAAAATATTCCGTCGGCACTTCTCTCGCGGATGAACTCACGAGTAAAAAAATTTGCAAATCGAGGAATCGAGCAACGCACCCGCGATGGCCGTGATTACTCGAGTTAACAAATTCCGAGAGCGTCGGTTCGCGCAAAAATCACTATTCCCAAGAGCTACTCGGAACGAGCGCGCGAGCGTGCTTGGCGACGAATTTTCTGCTTCAGCGATCTCGCCGCCGGAAATCGCGCGCGAAATCTGCCGGTTTTGCGATACGCGCAATTCGCTGTAATCGCGCGAGATTACGCACGCCACGCCACGCCACGGCACGGCGCGCCGCACCGCGCCGCGTAACACGCGCTCGCCCATTGATGGGGGCGAGAAATGCGTGAGCGCAGCGTGCGTGCCTCCCTCCCCTCCTTCTCTCTCACTCCTCTCACTCTCTCTCTCGCTCGCTTGCATGCACGGGGGGGCTCTCCGACGTGGCCTTGGCGGTCAGTCTCCAAATCGGAGAGCCTCTAACATCTAGCGTCTACTTCGAATCACAAATCATAGCCCGAGGTCGCCTCTCGTGGACCATAGGTCGGCCCATGGACGCGAGCCGCGTTGCCGGACTGCCCGGTCCCCGAAAAATAAGGCCTCTCGGCTCTCGCTGAGAAATAGGGACTCCGCGCGCCGCCGGAATTTCTGTGAAACGAGAAACCGGGGGCTCTGGGCACGCTAATTCGTGTATACGTTTACGCACACACGAAAACGGCAAACACATACACACACACGCATGCACGCACAAAGAGACAGAGACACCATGCCGCACGCCGCACATGCACGCGCGAGAATAGTTCCTTTCAAAAGTAGCATGAAACATTTGTAAAGGCGACCGACTCGAAATGCTAGCGAAGACACGTTTGCGCGATCTACATCGGTTTTCTCTTTTTTTTCCATTTCTTTTGAGGGCTTCTCGTAACAATGACGTAACATCCTCGAAACTCGACTTCCGACGTTCCGACGACGCCGCCGCCGCCGCTCTCGGGAAGCGGAGGTGGAGGCGGACGCGGCGTGCAGATATTCGCCAGTAAACACGCTATTGTTTATCGCCCGCGACGTTTCTCGTTTCTCCGTAGCTCGTAACCCGAGTCTATCGCCGCCGGTCGGTGCGTGCACAACAATGTCTCGCACAACCTCGCGCTATATATCGAGCACCGTCTTTCGGCCGCGCCGCGATCCGAAAATCCTCCCGCGAACAAACAGAGAGATCGCTCTTCTCCCCCTCGTGATTTTTCCCCGGCACGCGACGTCGATCCGTCCTCGATCTCGCAAGGTCGTGAGCGGACACGAGGCACGAGGATTCCAAGCATAAAAAAACGGAACGACGCGCCGCGAAACGAAAACAATCGCACGACTCGGGCTTCGATTCTCTCGCACGGCCCCGTTTCTATTATCCGTTTCTATTACCGTCGAAACGATAAGAATCATTCGATATTTCGTCATTTTTCCTTCGGTTTTTTTGCCCGCTAGCAATACAATTAGAGATTGATTCAACCTTACCGTCAGTACCGTCACCGATCTTACCCAAAGCCAGGCAGCAACGAAGGGGGGCTTCTCGGCTGCTTCCTCTCTCTGTTCCTCTTCCCGGTCCTGGCTTCCATATTCTGCGCCTGGTCACTCACGGGGAGGAGAGGCGATTATCGGCGCGCAGAGATCGGAGATGCGGATCGACGCTGCCGACGTCGATCATCGCCGTGTCAATCCGGCGTGACGCGGGCTCTCGATCTTCTCGCACAATGCCCCTTCTTCCTCTTCTTCGCCTTCGCCGGCTTCGCCTTCTGCCTCCTTCGATCTTCGTGTGTTCTTCGGCACGTGACGCGCCGGGCGGCGCGGCGCGCTCGATCGAGGTGCGTCGTGCGTCACACGCAGGAAATAATCGGACGCGTTGTTACTGCTGCCGTTAGATCGTCGTCCATCACTCGCGATAGATCACTCTCTTTTCTTCTTTCTGTTTTTCTTGTATTTCTTCTTTTTTTTTTTTTTCTCTTTCTCGTTCTTTCTCGGCCCTTTTCGTCGTCGATCTTCTTCAGGGATGCTTTTCCGTAGTCTTCCTCGTCCACTGCACAACACTACAACGGGAGACTGGGAATGCACGCGCTAAGAGGCTAGAGAGGACGAGCAAGGGTCCGAGGATCGAAGCGGAAAGGGAGACGAAGAGAGAAGTTGACCGACTACGGCGAGGTCCTCGAGCAAACTGTGGTCGCCAGCCAGGTGTCCCGCTTGTTTTATTCGTTTTGGGCCCGAAGTGGTGGGGAGAAGCGGGCTTATTCTTATTTAACAGCAACGCGAGAGCACCAGCGACCAGCGACTGCGGCGACGACGACGACGACGATGGCAACGCACAACGCGGCACAACGGCGGCGGGGCCCCGAGAACGCCGAAGAGAACCTCCCTCTTTCTTCCTTTTCGTCCCTTTTCTCGAGGCCCTCTTCTCTTCTCTCTCCCTCTCTCTGTCTCTCTCTCTCTTTCTCCTGTCCCTGCCCGCCCCTCCGTCTCCCAGCTCTTGTCCTCGGCGTCCCTTGCGCGTCTCTCTCTCTCTCTCTCACTCTTTCTCTCTCTTTCCTCCCTCCCGTTTTTCCCTTTTTTTTTTAGTTTCTCCCGCATTATTCCAATCGCACGTCCGGAACCCGCCAAAATTGTATCAGCTGTCCTGGATTTCGCCTTCGGCTCCTTTCAGGCGATGTGGCGCGATATGCGCGCGGCAGCCGCGCGACCGCCCCTCATTCCCTCATCCTTCTTCCGTCCAGGTTCCGTCCAGGTTGCTTCTTCCGTCCAGGTAGATAGGTAAGTAGCGACAGGCGGCCGGCGACCAATCGGAGACCGGGAAGATGAGCGGCCTACTCGCACCATCAGGACCTGGGGCCCTGGGGGAGAGATCCCGCCATTCGGTGGTAAGGGAAGGGAACTAGGGAAGGAAGGAACGATTAAAATTAACGCTTGACGATTATACACGCGCGTGATGACGGTTTGCGCCTCGCTCCTCGTACCTGATTTACGACGAATCTGACTGTGTGACAGATATCCGCCGCGCGGCAGGACGAGTCCTCCTGGTTTCGTCCTGCTTGCCTGCTTCCCTACCTGCCTTCCTTCCGTCCTTCCAGTCGAAAGCCCCAATGATGAAAATCTTCCTGCGAAGCACCGGATTAAACGTGATTTATCTGAGCGAAAACCTCGGAAAACCCTGCGAATAATCGACGTATGTTCGTGCACACTGCACGAAGACATGAACAAAAATGTAAAAGCCTACTGAATCGTCTCAGAGACTTCAGAATAGAACCTTATTCATAATATTACATGTTGACGTTGTGTATATTTTAATATATATCTTTATATGCGTATAAATTCTAATTCTTTTTAAACTTCTGTATATCGCACGGCACATAAAATATAGTAAATAGAATTTTATTTTGAATTTTTACACGAAGATCGTCTAAAACAAACTTTGAATACTCTGTGGATTAATCGCATAATCTGACAACTTTTTGTGAATAATATACATATATATATAGTTTGAAACATATGTAATTTGATATATAATATGAAACAAAATTTGTATAATGTTTTGATTTCGCTCAATGTGACGACTGACGGTATAAGCGAGCAACTAAAGAAAGACGATAAGACAACGAATGTTATGTCTGTCTAATGTTTGTAAGCATTTGTTTCTCGAGCTGTTACGGACACATCATAGGATTCATAGGTCATTTCGTATTACACTTACGTTTTCCGGTAAATTCCTTCTGCTTAGGCAACGCCGATCAATTTGTCATGCTAACGAAAAACGCCTCTTCGTTAGTGCTTTATAAATAATGCCTTGTAATCCGCGGGACAACGACTGCCCCGTCATCTCGCTAAGGTGTTTAGCCCTGTTTACTCAGTAATTTTACGCATCGCAGAACGTACACATGCTCGTTTTGCTCGCCATGCCGCATTTGATTATGCACCTACAAACGTATGTAAATAAGATAGCTACCCGAAAATTTCGAGTGCTGTCTTTAAAGTCATCGTACGATACATTAATAAATTTACTCGTTCGCAACAGTTCTAAAATAAATGCAAAATATTATAATATAAATAAAATCATAATAAATAAAATAAATGTAATAATCTCAACCTTAATTTTGTTGAAATTCTATTAGACAATTTAAACATATTAAATTACTGTGATTTAATATGACGTTCAAAGTATTTTATCAACGAATTAAAGATATGACTCGTGGAAAGATCGGTTCTTCCCGCATCGACCTGGTACACACACACCTTGTATAAAAGTTTAATTACACCGCGAGAATTCCAGACCGGCCATTAATGCAGAAATGATCGATCGTCGGATAAATCGACGAAGCAATAAAGTAAGATCTGGAAGAATGACGTTTCAATCGAGCGCAGCATTGCGAGGCAACGCGATTGTACCGATTTCAAACTGATCAAACAGCTCGGTCGCTTTGTCGGTGCGCGCGTAACACACGTCGCGGTATCACCTGGAACAGCTGAAACTTACGTTCACCACGTGTTCACGTCATTAAGAACGTGGGCTCCACTTGTAACAGGTTGGAACACGCTTCTCTCGAACATTATTTGCAGCACGCTTCTCGACGTGGCATATTATCTTTGCGTTGTCCTCACGATGAATTTCGTAAGTAACATTTCGCCCGTATTTAATTAGACCTCTTGAAAATGCATTGTCCTCATATATTGGTTCTATTGTGCTTTTTTTAATAATCACTTGGATCGTTTTTTATTATTTTGTTGCATTGTCAGCTTTTATTTGTGCCAGCATTTTGATTGCATTTTTATCACACAGAAAAAAAAGAATATTCTTAATTTGAAAATATCTTTAGTTTTAACATGGAAATCTTGAGATAAGATTATATTGCGTTATTATATTAAACGAAGAAAACTTGCTTGAATAAAGCGTTTATATGTTCAACCAAGAAAAAAATGTTGAAATAAAGAGTTGAAATTCTTATAAGAAGATTATAGTTGTTTCGTATATAAGCAAGATTATGAGAATTTCAACATTTTTTTCTTGGTTGAACTACTTATATACCTAAATGCTTCATTTTCAAGCAAGTTTTCTTCGTTTAATATAATAACGCAATATAATCGTTTAATATAATAACGTAATATAATCTTATTTCAAGTTTTCCACGTTGAAACTAAATATATTTTCAAATCAAGAATATTCTTTTTTTTCTGTGCAGAGATAATTTTATTCGCCTGATTTTTCTAACAAGCTACAACGCGTTATTCGTTTGCAATTTATGGTGTATTGTTCTGATTCAACGAAAAGAGCGAAAGCTTGCCTGATTATTACAAATTCGTATTTATATATTTTCCTTGCTTTCTGTTTCTATCAATGTTCTCTACACGCTTCATTTATTCTGTCACGTGACGCAGCAGCCGTGATCTCAAAACAAAATTCCTTGAACCTTGTCGAGGAAATGTGTGATCGTTGCAGAAATACATATTATTCTTTCGGCCAGGCGTGTCTCTCGCGGTTCAAATATATATTTCTACCTCACGGGAGACACGCGCATTATATTTCTCGCCTTTGCTCCCTTTTCCAACGTCGCGCTCACCTTCTCCCCCGCGCGGACGAGGGTTCGGGGGGATATGAAGGAAAAGAAAGAGATCATCGCTCGCGATCAGCTGCGACGCGAATGTTTATCGAGACGAAGTGTAATCGTCGCACAGCGATTTCCTTTGTGCCCCGAACTCCCGCGCGGGGCAAAAGGGGTGCGGGGGAGGGGGTGGGAGAGGGAGAGAGGAAGAAAGAAAAATCGAGGAAAGGGATGATTGAGAACCACTTGTAGGAGGACAGCTGCGCTCTGTGAGCGCATCTGCTGTCGGTTGCGCGGGCACGCGCTCACATATACTTACGTTCGGTGCCCACGCCGCGCCCCGCGCCGGTGCGTGCGCGCGATGAGAGAACGCGCGCGCGAGAGCACGCATTTACGAGCTGGCATATATGCGACCATCTCTTCTCCTCCTGCTTCTTTTCGCCGCTCTTTTTCTCATCGTATTTCCATGCCCCTTTTCTGCTTTCCTTCCTTCTTCGATCGCCCGCGCGATCTCTTTTCCTTTCTCCCCCCGTCGCCTCCTTCTTTCCTCTCTCGGAGGATGTCGTATTCTTCTTGGGCACAATCGCGCCAACAACGCGAGCTGCAATCCGTCGTTCGTTTCGTTGTAATCATCGTGTCTCGTTTCTCTCGAAATTATCCAGTTTGTCTCGTTCTTAAAATATCTTCAATCTGTAATTATAAAAAATTGCGTTATTTAGTAATTTTTGTATTTCTTCGATATGAGGAAGAAATCTAATCTCAGGTGATGAGAGATACATTCTTTTACGTTCAACGGTTCAAGGGAATTACGCGCACGAGGTTCATCACACCCCGAGTTTTCCGCCTCGACCTGTCTATCTTTTTCTCCCGTGGAGTATTTTGAAATTATATTATATAACTATATTGAGCCGCATTATGCTTGTATGAGCCATATTCTATTTTATTCCTATCGACCTTACATGGAAGTGAAGTGGCTTACGCCCTAAAACGTCACATAAACTATTCCCTATTCTATTCCGCGCCATTCAGCTCTTAAACTGCGTCCAAAATCATCTCGGCTTCTTCCTCTGCACGCTTTCCACCCCGTGCCCACTCTCTACCTCTCCTCCTGAGGCCGAGGGGGGTTGACCGCTTCGACGCGGTTTCCGCATATATACCTCCCGTTGTATTCCACGTGTACCACTCCACCACGTGTACCACCCTATGCATTCGGAGAGAGTCGACGAGAAGCCCGTTCTCCTTTAGCATCCCTCTTACCGGAGGAACTGGTACCTCGTCCATCTAGATTTCTCGAAAGAAGAAAGACCACGGGGTCGTTTATGGTGTACATAAACCGTTGCTGTACCTATACTATCTCTCTCCCCTCGCTCTTATTCGCCCAGCACCCTTCGATATACAGGGAGACTCGTAACTAGCTTACGAAGTTCAAGGGCACGGTGCTCATCCGAATCTACGCACGAAAGAATATTGAAACGCTGACAGACATTTTAGACCTGCAAACTTTTAGACCTGCGAAATGGTGCACGAAGGTTTAACGAAACTCGATATTTTTAACAGAGCTCGTTTCGGCAGAATTTTAAATCTATTTTTAGCCAGCGGCATATTGATATTTGACGCGATTAAAAGGTCACCGCACGAACAATAAGTTTGGGAATAAGTTTTACTTTCCTTCACAGGGATCTATTGCCTACAATTTATTTTAACTGAAGCTACATCTACAATTGTCTACAAGAACAATCTTGAATATTGTATCCCTGGACCCTGAGTACTGTCATCCTTGAGCACTGGAATCCAGCGGATGCGGCCAATTCAATGCATGCCGCTCTTCTCTTCAATTTTATCTTTATTTATGCTTCAGTAGAATTTCTCCTAAAAAGAAAGTTTAAATTTATGGAATATTGTTCGAAATAATGTGAAATTTTTCCGAAAGCCTGGGTAGTATTTGAAAGAGATTCGAAATGTCTCAGGATAATCCACGATAAAGAATCTTGCAAAAAAAATTTGCAAAATTCAGCCATCAGCATATATCATATATATTGCCATTTTATAATTTTTTATAATTAATATTAATGCGACTAATCGTTCTATTTTTACTTTCAACGGTTAAATATTTCGTGAGACATTAAGCTGGACAGATAGAAAACTTAGAAGCGAGCGAACATCGTGATTTCAAAAATTTTATGACCTCTCTATGGTCAACATATTTTCGTAACGTGTAGAATCCTAAATAATCGGATGCTTGTTAACCATGCCTGAAAGTGATCAGGCTTGAAATTTTCAACGGTCGAACTGCATCCGGACGGAGCCTGGGGTTTGAAGCCTAAAATACCGGTGGAACGCTTTTCTCTCCAAAAAACTGTTTCTTTTCCCCGTCCGTTCCGTCGGCGTCGATTGCGAATCGTACTGTATACCTACCTGGCCCTGCTGCAACGCGGCTTATGCAGGATTTTGTGCATCGTGCCTGTCAGCGGTGCGGTGCGGTGCGGCGACGGAGCTGCAGCTTGCCAGGCAGCCGGTACATAACACCACCGGTACGGGGTACCCCGAAAATTTCCTTTGTCCCCATTGTCCGTGGGCTTTTCATCACGCGACGCTCACAGCACTGTGCTTCCGAGAAAATTTCGAGTCTGTCGTTCTCTTTGTATCTTCTCTCCGCTCCTGTCCTGAGTCCTCTATCCGTCTTCGCTACTTTTCTCGCATTTCCCGGGGGAATTCTGTCGCCAGCGTCGAACCTGGACCCGTTGTCTCTTCGCAAACTCAGTCGAATTACAAGCAATTTCTTTTAGAGGCAAAAATGCAATTATTGGCAGTTTCTGATCCTTCAATCTTTAAGAACGAAGAGAAATCTAAAGAGTTCCGGGCACTCAATTTCGGGGATGCGAATGTGTGACAAAACATTATTTCATTTGAAGCAGGATCTTCGTTTTCTCCATCAGAGTCTTATATTCGAGAATACTCGCGTCAATTTGTATATTAAATGTGTATTAAATATAAAACGGTTTGCTAAATACAGTAGACCCTCATATAACACGAGTTTATATAATACTATAGAAACATTTTGTGTTTCTATAGTATTATATAAACTCGTGTATTTGTTTGTTTTAAAGTAAAATAAAAAATATTTTACTTTAAATCTCTAATATTTATTTTACATTTTTTATGATAAATCCTTACATCTTTGATAAATATATGTTTCCTTATGCATACATAATCCATATACTTATGTATAATCTATGTGATTCGTACAACACGGAATGCATCCCATGTATTATACGTACATGCATGTCTATAACTGCACATTTTTCAAATATAAGACTCTTTTGTCTCCATCCATCAATCCTCCTAAAATCACCATTTATTATTTATTTCATACACATAATTTATTTTTAACAAAAAATATAATTTATTTGCTGTATACAACATGGTTTTTTGCGCTTCTTAACGCTTCTTTACGCATATAAGCAGTAATCAATTTGAAACGCATTTCAATATGGGAAAAATAGAGAAGCCGAAAATTTCTAAGTATGTCCAAAAATCTAA
Source organism: Leptothorax acervorum (assembly GCA_035220615.1). Lineage (NCBI taxonomy): Eukaryota > Metazoa > Arthropoda > Insecta > Hymenoptera > Formicidae > Leptothorax > Leptothorax acervorum. Next base: position 612,540 of record JASTWQ010000025.1, on the reverse strand, counting down.
AGAATAGATGAGAATAAATGTCACAAGGGAACCGGATTTTCTTGCCGGTCATCAATGACCATCGGAAAGACAATTGTGGAAAGACAACCCTGCAGGAATTTGCATCTGTAGTGGAAGTTTTCTGAAGACTTCTTTTCCTTCGGATCATCCTGGTCAGGCAACATTCCTGCTTTTTGCACTGTATTGCCGACGTCTTCTATGCCGCCTAAAAGCGTTGAATTCTTTCCTCTTTCTATTGTCCATTTCATTTGTTTGTCCAGTTCGTCTGTTCGTTTTATATTAATTTTACGCTACATGTGGGGTTGAAATACTTCACACATGAGTTTGCACGCGTATCGGAACATATTCGAGGAGCATACATAAATATTCGCGCATTCACGACTGTTGGCTATTCGACAATAATTTAATAACACTTCTATATAATTTCTTAGAACAATTATTGAATTATTACTGTGCAACTTTTCTAATGACAAGCGTTACAACTGACATTTTTGGACATTAGTTCTTGGACATTAGTTCGCTTAGATTTATAGTTTTTTTTTCTTTTGAAATCCCGACGCTTTCTTCTTCCCTCTGTGTGTTATAGTCTTGAGGAAACTTTTAGCCATATCCGGTCCGTTCACTCTCCCGGTGGCAAAGCATTATTGATGGAAGGTCGACATATTTTGAGACCAATTCCCGATTGTTTTCCTTTACTGACGCAGTCGATTACTTTTAAGAAACTATGTGGAAAATATAACATATTTCAATTTGTGATCAGGATTTGTTAAACAATCGCAAAGATGTTAAGCGACCACACATGCACGTTTGAAAATTATCAACGTTATATCGATTTCGAAATCTCTAAAACGCATAATGGAGCAACATTGAGAGATACTAAGAGAAAATATTTTAAAACCTGAAAAAACATTAAATGTATCGCATAGAATCATAGATTATCCCAATCTATGCGGGGGTTTGTTAAATCGCAAAAGTAAGTACAAATGTAAAGGTATCGTAAGCGATCCCCGTATATACGTTTGAAAACCAGCGACCAGCGTTTGATCGATTTCGGAGTAACCAAAATCCGCTCAGTGAAATAACATCGAGAGAGACACGAGGAGAAAACAAGGAAAATGTTGGGGGGGTTCGAAGTTTGGTCAATGTCAACACCTGCCGAACGTTGCTGGCGCGTGCCTGTTTCTGTTTGCGCGCTCGATTACCGTAATTATACATCGGAATATTTCTGAACTCGAGTGAAATTATATATAGGTATTTCGAGTACCTACACTAAAATATAAGTTTCGTCTAAGGCGATGACATCTTATGTAAAATGCTCATTAAAATTTACGTGAAAGTCGAATTATAACGTAAAAAATAACATAAAAATTATATTCGTAGACAAAACATGCGGTCATTATACAGGATGTCTTTAAATTGATTGAAAAAGAAGGAGAGAAATGGAAAAGAGGAGACGATTTCTCGTAAAGAGACGATAAAGTTAACAGATTTTCTTTACACAAGGTTGATTTTCTCGGGACAATTTATCCTGTATATGTATAAGAGATATCGCATTATCTAATGAATATCATAGCGGGTCGTTAATGAACGACGACCGGCAATTATATCTTATTCGAATAATCGCGTTGGGAAATATCGCGGCGCCACGATTACGCCGCGAAGCCTGCAATTTCGCGGTCTTATCGCTTTATAAGCGCACTCGGAAATCTCGAGGGGCACGCAAGAGGGCCCCGGTCAACCCCGGTCCCCGGTGCCGGTACCACCGGTATAACGTCAGTATAGACCGTATGGACCTTTGCGCGGTAGGCAGGGGCCCACTGCCCAGATGGCAAGCGCCCGGGTACCCTTGCAGTTTTTGACGGCGGGTCCCGGACGACGCCGCGTCGCTGCGCCGCCACTCCGCTCCTCGCTGCCACCTGCTGCAACGCGTAAATCAGTCCGGCTCGTTAAACGCCACGATTTTCGACAGATACGAGCGCAATACCGATGACAGATCCTTCTCGATCGCACGATTAAATTATTCGTTTCGCTACCGTGATCGGTTTCGGAATTCCAGAACTTTCTTCGTCCGCTCGTTCATCTATTTCTATTCACTTATTCTCTCTTACACTTTCGTTCTCTCTATCTGTCCATTTTTTTATTTTATATTCTCATTTGGATTTAGAGAGAGAGAGAGAATTATATTAATAAATTTAGAATTATACGTAGAAATTCTTATACCTATAATTCTCTCTTGTGTTAAGTAGTACACATTTATTATTGTATTAAGACGACAAGCACGTTACTGATGTCAATATTGGTATTACTTATTGGTTCGCATAGTCGATCTCAGCTGTTCGTTTCATTTGAAATTATGAACATATTTCAAAATTATATAAATATAACTTTAGAATTTATATATAAGTATATAACTTTATATAATGTCCATTTCTATCAATGTAGATTAACTTCAATCTCGGTTTAACTTACTATTTATCTTTTTCTAGTTTTAAGAATTACAAAAGAGTAAAAAGTAAGTTAAACCAAGATTAAAGTTAATCTACATTGCAAGAAATGAACATCAGAGCCATACTTATAAATATTCCAGAGATTATATTTATATAATTATACTTATATACATATATAATTTTGAAATAGAACTTTGGAATATTTATAAGTATGGCTCTAATGTTCATTTCTGCCAATGTAGATTAACTTTAATCTTGGTTTAACTTACTTTTTACTCTTTTCTAATTCTTAAAACTAGAAAAAGATAAACCGAGATTAATGTTGAGTCTACATTGATAGAGAAATGGACATTATAGAGCTATACTTATAAATTCTAGAGTTATATTTATATAATTTGGAAATTATGTTCATAAATTCAAATGAAACGAACAGCTGAGATCGACTACGCGAACCAATAATAAACAATATCGACATTAGCATCGATAACATGCGTGTCGTGCTAATACAATAATAAATATATACGATATAACACAAGGATCATAGGTCAGGGATGATTATCGTACTCGCTCGGGATTTATTCGGCTCCTCGAAAGCGTCCCTATTTCGGCATGTGGAATCTTTTTTTCTTTTCTAAAGAGCAGAACGCGTTTTCTGTATACTCGCGTCCGATCGATCGCGCGCGGATCGTTTCTCACGCTTTGATTTTTTTTCCCTTCCGCCGTGTCGCGTAACTCGTATTTCCACGTGCAGTGTGCACACGCACGACGACGCGGGAAAGGGGGATGGAGAGAGAATGTGAATCTCGCAGGCAGGAGGAGACGTGCATTACGGCTAAAGAGAGATAGATCGAACGAGATGGAAAGAGAAAGAGAGAGAAAACGTAATCGGGAGTATTGAGTTGCAGCGGAGAGAGCATTTAGAAATGATCGCTCGCGCGCGGCCATGCGATGTTACAGTTCGGTACGGGTTTGAAAAGATCTTTGTTCGAGCGTCGGAACGCGAGGAAGTGGGCCTGTGCGCGCGGGCGCAAACACTCGTGTGTGTGCGTGCGCGTGAGAGAGCGCGAACGCACGCTGCCGGAAGTCGGAACGTGCATCATAATGCCTCTGGGTGCGCCTCGCCCGCCCGCCCGTCCGCTCGTTCGCCGGCTATTTCTCGCTTCACTGGCAAATAAAAACAATATAAGTACCTATAAACGATCTCTCAGTCTCAGATTCGCGACTCCGCGCGCGCCACTCCGCTGAAAAGTCGCGGCGGCCGCTTTTCCATCTCGATTTCGCTGGTCGTATTTTCGCCGGATCGAAGTCGCCAGGCCGTAGTCTCGCATTTTCGCCGTGTTTTCCGTAGATTGACGAAAATCCAGAGAAGCGCCGTTTTTTCACGATTTGACGCGGGGCTGATGTAGTTTCTGCAAATTCGACGCGATGGAAAATATTGCGCTCTACTTCACCGAGAGATGGCGAAAGATAGTCGGACGTCGATAAATATAATATAATTTGACTGACCTATCGATATCGAACGTTTCCTGCCTTACCCACTGCAGATTCGATTGATTCCTTCAACTCGGTTATTTCATTAACAGCAGAGATTATAGGTTAGGTTATACGACGTTTACTACTGACCGCGTTATGCGGAGCATATGGGATGTAACAGGATGTCGAATGGTAGATTAGAAGCTTTCACTTTTGGATGACACGAGTCACACGAGTCTCTCTTAACGATCCCGTGCCGCGATGACGGGACCGGAAAACCCTTCCTTAATACCTTACGATTACGGAGCGGGGCTGAGGAACGTATTTTAACAAATAACAATGTTTATATTATGTAATGTGATAAAAGATACCAATCAAATTTGCAAGGATACTCGTTGCTTTGAAATTAAATTACAGCGAGTTATCTGCTTCCTGAAACTGGGAGATCCCCAACGATTTGCATAACAGTCTGTCGTGGACCGAGTGTGAGCATACGAGCACTCTATAAACACAGAGAAAATCCTAGTATCATACTTAAGCAAAATTTATACAAATTTGAAGATAGTGTAATACTGCATATTTTGAATAAAAACATGAATGAAATCAAGGATAATACAGTACGAGTGGTGTTTTTATCCTTGCTGCTGGATCTCCTGGCGTTTACAATGATACTGCCACTACTGCCAGCTCTATTGGACCATTACAAAGAGATAGAAAAGGGACATGGATTATATTCAACTATTTTAACCCATATGAAGAGCATACAAGTGTTCTTTGACGCGCCAGATAAAGTCAGCACAGTTCTTTATGGAGGTTGGTACTTATACTTTTATTCAAAAGGATAAATCTCAAGTTATACCTTTTTAAAATTGTCTTTTGCTTTACAGGTTTCCTAGGCTCTATGTATTCCTTCTTGCAATTCCTGGGGTCACCAATCATAGGAGCATTATCAGATATTTATGGACGGAAACCATTGATGTTACTTTGTTTGACAGGCATTTCACTGTCTTACCTCTTATGGGCATTGTCTACAAATTTTGGTATATTTGTACTGGCCCGATTTGTTGGTGGTATCAGTAAAGGAAACATCAGTCTATCAATGGCTGTTATCAGTGACGTCACTTCTCCGAAAACGAGAGGAAAGGCAATGGTAAAGAAACATGATGAGCGAGCATTTGATGCACAAATGAATTGCATTCCTAAAAAATAAATACCGCTTAATTCTAAGTCGCGTTTTTCTCTCATTTTTGCAGGCACTTGTGGGGATAGCCTTTTCTATTGGTTTTGTCGTGGGACCAATGATAGGGGCGTTTTTTGCGTGGATTTCCAGTGGTAATAGAGAAGGCACGTGGTACGTGATACCAGCTCTATTTGCACTTTTCCTCGCCTTGAGTGACTTATTTTTTGTTGCTTACTACCTGAAAGAGAGTCTGCCGTTAAAACATAGAGCGACTACTTTAGCAAAAGGATTATCCGGAGCAATTTCCTACATTAATCCCGTCGATCTGTTCCAATTTAATGGAGTGTTGAACTTAAATCGGCAAGGTATTCTAGCTTAGAGAATGTAAAAAATAATCTATCTCTTATAATATATTTCACAAACAATAATGTCGTTATTGCTATCAATATCTCTACAATTTACATATAATAAATTATTACTTGAGTTGTAATAATGTTAAATTATAAGCAGCAAAAAATCCTGCGAGCTCTAAGCAGACTTTGTTTTCAGATCAACAAGATTTGAAGATATTAGGTCGAGCGTATTTTATATATCTTTTTATATACAGTGGTTTGGAATTTACTCTGACATTTTTGACGCATCATACGTTCGGATTTACTAGCATGCAACAGGGTTGGATGTTTCTCGGGATTGGTCTGGTAATGGCAATTTTACAGGGCGGTTGGGTGCGGCATATACCCCCGAATAAAACAAAAACCATCAGCGAGCTGGTAACCTTCATCAATATTTTTCTATGCATTTCTTCATTATTACTATATACTTCTTCATTCAATGATACCTTTTTTTATATTATTTTAGGGTTTATGGCTAATAATTCCCGCATTTATTTGCATCGGGGTCGCTACCAATGTACAGGCGTTATGTATCGGGATTTTTCTTTTCGCCGTTTGTGAGCATTACGTTTATTTATTTATTGCCGATATACAAATTAATAAATTCGAATTTAAATATATCGTTTGAACACAGTACACGCGACACTACATTACAATAACAATTGCATCATATTATTTATTACAGCCACTGCAATGGTTGTTACCTGTATGATGACTCTGGTGACGCGTATTGGACCCGAGCATCAAAAGGGCGCGATCACCGGTATATTTCGTTCTCTAGGTGCATTGGCTCGCGCCTGCGGACCCGTCGTCGCCTCTTTAGGTAAATTAAACTCACGCAAATGCTTTTGCTTCATCAATTTCGTTTTCTTGAACGCGCGCATTCCTATTTCAGCGTTTTGGTGCATCGGAAGTGCCACGACGTATCTTACTGGGGCTGTACTACTCACGCTGCCGCCGCTGATTTTGCACAGCATGCGTACCTTGTAATATCTGGCATAGTCAAGCGTTATGCCGTCCTCTGCCTTTTTTAATCTGAAAGGATATATGAACAGTATTTTTATATCTTTTTATACTGTTTTACTGCTGTTTTATACTGATATTTTTTGAAGAACTAACTAAATACTCGATACATTACATTTGATATCTTATTGTTAGTGATATCAAGAAAGTAACAATTTCTAACAAATGGATCTATTAATAGATCCATCTAGACATCACACTTGTTATTTATATCTAGCTTGCTACACGCTTAAAGGCTTATAGGCCAAATAGGCAATATATGTGTGTGTGTATGTGCACACACACAACAAAAGTATTTGTTATATATATATTGTATTATATTTTATATATATTATACATACAGTTTGTGATATACATAACGAGAACATATATTACAGAAAAAATATATAGATTTATATTTATGCGTTATACGCTTATAATTTTATTCACAATTTAGTGAAAATTTGAAATTCTGATATTTCAATAAATTAAACATTTCATATACCTATTTAGTTACACATACCTACGTTATTACATCCGCCTAATGTAATACTTGAATCTATCTGCGTTTTCTTTTTATTAATTTCTTCACTTTCTATACTTTCTTTCTCCGAAATGTAAAGGAAATCGGCCAAACTGGACGGATTTGCATAATGACATAAACGCGTATATCCGACGGAGAAACCGGACGAATAAATCGATGATTTATCGATGAACGGGGCTTCGCTAGATCTCTCTTGCAATTATTTACAATTTGCGCGCTGTTATCACGTTTATTTCAGCGCGCCCACGGAGTACGGACGATGACGAGCGCGCGGGAAGAAAAACGGCGAGCGCGAGGAGGAAAAACAGACCCGTCGGTGTGGTTTATCGATAAATCACGGCGCGCGACGCTGATCCCGCGCGTAATACGCAGCTGCGCAGGTCCGGCGGCGATCACGTGACCCGTCCCACTCGCGCGATCGCCCCCACTCCCACTGTCGCTGGTCGGCGCCGTTTACGGTAGGAAATTCTGAGAATTTCCACCCGTGTCGGTTCACTCCGTAGTCCGTCGTCATCCGCGTCGATCGACGGTGCCCGACGGCCTGTGATGTACGCGGCCGAGAGGACGGCCGAAGGAGCGGATTGGAGCGGTAGCGGCAGTAGGAGGACTTCTTCGGGGTGTAACTTTCGGGAGAAGGGACGGCCAGCTAGGTTCCGAGGAGCGGGCATTATTGATGGCAGCGTGGGTGTGAGTTCGATTGCGCGCAATAATTACTCCTTTCCGCGATTATTGCGCGGTCAGTGCGGATTATAGCCGTCGCATCCGCGCCGCGAGTCAGCGATACGTTTCAAGGTCGCCGGCGCGAAACAACGAACAGGCGAGTGGAGCTGCGGTAGCAGCGGCGGCGGCGGCGGCGGCGACGACGTCGACCCCGTCGACGGCGACGATCATACGTACGCCGTGTGTATTGCGTCGTGTAACGTCTTCGCCGAGAAACGTCTTGTTTCCGAAAACGAGCGAGTAGCAGAGACCTAGGATCAGGTGAGTTTCGGAGTCGAATTCCGGAGTGGTCTTCGCTCGCTCTTTGCCCGCTGTTCTATCCCCTGCTTCGTCCCCCCCGCTTCCTCTTGCCATCCCTTCCCTTCCCTTCCCTTCCCTTCTCCTCCCCTCTTTTCTCCCTCCCTCCGCGTTCTTATCTATTTGCGCGTTACGTCGCGCGAGACGTTTTTTTTCTCTTCCTCTCTTCGGCGACGCGAGCTTTTCGTTGCGAGACTTTTCGACGGACTTTCGTCGTCGCTTTTTTTTTTTCTTTTGGGATTCTCCGCGCGAACTTACGTTTCCGCGCGATCCTCGCGCGCGCAGCGTTCTCCGTTGCTCCGTTCTTTCCAAGTTTCAGCGCGCGTCGGGGGACGGGTCCTCTCTTCCTCAGCGAACCCGCTCGCGATAAATTGTCGCCGACGGGTAAAAGTAAATCAGCGAGATCGTTCCATTTTTTTTACATAAATTACAGGCGTAATTACCATCGATGCCGAGCTCGCGGCTTGGAGAACGCGGACGTCTCCAACTGAAGTTCGAGATATTTTCCGAACAAGCCTCGGAGTAATAACCATGCGATTAGGTACTCGTTATACACGATGTGGGATATCTGGTCGAACTTTAGCAACGTCATAGTCCTCGATGATCCGAGTGATATCAGATTACATAATGTTTGCGTATCGCAGTTTATTTGTATATCGGGATTCTGAAACTTTCCGCGCGGCTGCAACGCGGAGAGAAACATTCGCGATCGAAATCTATTTATAATGATACTTTTTTTGCCGGTGCAACTTGCCGAGATATAGCGACGAAACGCCGTCGAACGTTTTCGAAACTGTCTATTTTGTATGTCAGAGTAATTTCGATTGAACTCTAATTAATCGGCGATTGATGCAGACGGCAGAATTGCCCGCATCAATTTTTTTAGCTGTTTCATTGTTCCTAATTTATCTCATCATCTTTAATTTAAATATTTTTTTCTGTTAATAAAAGATAATTTTATCAACGTTAAAGAAATACTATTATTTAATCGGCGATTAACTCGTCGATTAATACCTGCGGTACTTTATTTTTATGGACTGAATATAGAACGAATTTTTGTATGACACATGAGAAAAAAAGATTAGATTAGCGACGATGAATCGTATACTTACTTGGAATTTCCAGCTGTAAGCGGTTCTGCCAATTACAATTAAAATCGCCGATTAAATTAGTTCAAGTTTTCGTCGGAGTTATCCTTAAAATTCGAATGTTTACCTTCGAGATGGAATATCGATCTGATTAATATAATGACACTTTCTTTGCTCAGAAAGATTACAATTATTTGACAAAATGGCGCTGTGGCTGAAAGCACAGCAACTGTCGCAAGATTCGTTGCAAAAGGTGCGCAATATATATGGCGAACATTTTCCGATTGAAGTGAGACACTTCTTGTCATCATGGATAGAAGAAAAGCTGTGGTAAGCATAATATATAAATCTGGGGAAAGCGCTTTTTAATTTAGTCGTTTTTAGATGAATGAGAATTTCTATTATTTCATATTCATTGTTAATGTTTTAGGAATAACGTAGATACGGAAAGTCCGCAGTTTGAGCACTACGTAAACACCTTTGTCGGATCACTGATACTCGAGTTAGAATCAAAAGCAAACACCCTTACCACGGAAGATATGTTTGTAACAAAGATGAAATTGATAGAGGCTGCTACCATGTTCCGAGTGAGTTATATATCATGTCGTCTTACATGTTTATTTAATTGAATTATAAAATTGTTACTCATCTTTATTATTCTTTTATTACAGCAAAGATACAGTGAAAATCCAATGACGTTGTATAAAATAATTAGACACTGTTTGGGCACGGAGATGAAATTAGTGGCAGAAGCCGAACATTTAGGAGGTTTGATAACCAGTGACAGGGTCAATTTGATGTTAGGCGACACGGTTACGGAAATAGCTCATCAGGTCGATGTATTGCGGCGAAAGACATATGAGACCGGAGAGGACTTGCGAAAGATAGAACAGGAGCAGGAGTCTTTCGCTCTTAGTTATCACGAGTGTACGAAACTGAATGCCCATTTGCAACATATCGCTATGCAAGTGCAGAATCAACAAAATATGGAGTTGGAAAAAAAGATTAGGAGGTAAAACGATTGTTTGCAATTTAAGATGTAGTATATATTACAATTGCAATTTAAGAGGTATATATTACAATTTTTGTTAACTTATGAGCTAAGACAATTCTTCTTTTTTCTATTTTCTATTTAGACAAAAAGAGCAGCAAGATCTGCAACTGAGTCAAAAAGTAAATGGTGTGGTTCGTCTACGTTTGATGCTCATGGAAAAATTGGATGATATTATCAAAAAATTGAATGTTTTACAATCGAGAATCCTCGACGACGAGCTTATAAGGTAAAACGTTGATATGTAAAGATAGTAAGATATAGACTTCTCTTCCTTTTATCGAGCGATCAACAATCCTGATATTTCGTTTAGGTGGAAGAGAGATCAGCAATTAGCTGGTAATGGTGCAAATTTCACGTCCAACAATTTAGACTCTATTCAGGAGTGGTGCGAGAGTCTCGCCGAGCTAATCTGGCAGACTCGACAACAGATCAAGGAAGCGGAACGTTTGAAACAAAAGTTCCAATGTGAACCACCAGGCATTCGAGATACTCTTCCGACTTTGAACACTCAAATCACACAATTTCTCAGTTCGCTTGTTACGAGTACTTTTATTATTGAGAAACAACCACCGCAAGTCATGAAGACCAACACTCGTTTTACAAGCACAGTGCGCCTTCTTGTTGGAGGCAAGTTGAATGTTCACATGACACCGCCGCAAGTAAAAGTGAGCATAATTAGCGAAACACAGGCAAACGCTTTGTTGAAGAGCGAGAAAATGGCAAAATGTGGCGAGGTTAGCGGCGAGATCTTGAATAATACAGGCACAATGGAGTACCACCAGGTGCGCGAGATTTTTGATATTAATTGTATGTTAAATGTGATAGACAAAAATATTTTGAGAAACGTCGCTTTTAATAGCAATTCAAAGCTTAAAAGTACCATCGCGCTTAAATAATATCATTTTGCAGGCGACGAGGCAACTCTCGGTGAGTTTCCGCAACATGCAGCTGAAGAAGATCAAGCGCACGGAGAAGAAGGGTACGGAATCCGTGATGGATGAGAAATTTTCATTACTGTTTCAATCGCAGTTTTGCGTTGGCGGAGGCGAATTAGTATTTCAAGTTTGGACCCTGAGTTTGCCCGTGGTCGTGATAGTACACGGTAACCAAGAACCACATGCATGGGCAACGGTCACTTGGGATAACGCGTTTGCCGAACCGGGTAGGCAGCCGTTCCAAGTACCGGAGAAAGTGCCGTGGGCCCAAGTAGCAGAGGCGTTGAACATGAAGTTCCGCTCAGCGACCGGTCATCCTTTGACCGAGGACAATCTCCGATTTCTCGCGGAGAAGGCATTCCGAACCAATGGCAATTCAATCGGTCAGGATTATTCGAACATGCTGTTGAGTTGGGCCCAGTTCTGTAAAGAACCATTACCCGAAAGAAACTTTACCTTTTGGGAATGGTTTTATGCCGTTATGAAATTGACCAGGGAACATCTGAGGGGTCCGTGGATCGATCGATACATCCTCGGATTCATCCGGAAGAAACAAGCTGAAGAGATGCTAGCAAACTGCGCGGTTGGCACTTTTTTGATGCGTTACTCCGATTCAGAACTCGGTGGTATTACTATTGCTTGGGTTGGAGGTAAAGTATTAAAACTAATTCGATCTACACTGAGATAAATTTTATGTGAGAAGATACATAACTGGTATCTTAACGTTATCAGATCAAGCAACGTCAGACCACGTCTTCATGCTGCAACCGTTTACTAGCAAAGACTTTGCTATTCGAAGCTTGGCTGATCGTCTTGCTGATATGCAACATTTGCAGTATCTCTATCCAGATATTAGCAAAGATACTGCCTTCGGCAAATATTATACTCCATTCACTGGTACGTATAATAGACTAATTTTATTGTTTGTAATAAATAATAATAATAAATTAATTAATTTCCACAGATAACCAAACTCAGACGTCAAACGGTTACGTCAAGCCATATTTAGTGACACATGTGCCAGGCTGGGGCGCTCTGCCCAGCATCGGTGGTCAAACGCCGTCCCATTCATCCGTAACAGGCATAAGCAACAACGGTCAGAGCGGTCCAGGTGGAAGTTACCCTGCCACACCGCAGACTGTATTTCCGCCACATAGTCCACCAGATCCATCCACGCGGGACACGCCATCCGTAGCATCAAGGTCAGTCTCTTGGATGTAATATCGGATCAGTGATCTTTACCTGATATTTCTACTAAATCAACTATGAAATATCGAGATATCGATATGCCTTTACATTTGGTACTTTGTTATCCTTGAAAGAGAAACGAATCTCAGATTATGCACGATGTCCAGTGAATTAAGTAAACGATACGCAATACATTTTTTCAATTAATGGCGTAACTTTCGAAGAAAATGATTTTCGTTTGTACTTTAAAATTTGTTCCACATACTTCTTTTTTTTTTAACTTTCTTCACGAGATATCACTCTCATCGGTTGTGGCATAATTTACCGGAAATCTGTATATTGATGTCAAACATATCATCCGCATTTTATGACTAATAATCTTAAGATGAAAATTCGAAGTTTTTCGATTACCACTACAAGCATATAATTAGTTATGCTACCGTATTTTATGAATAATAATCTTAAAATGAAAATCAAGAATTAAAGGAACGCCATAATCGGTCGGGACTGGATCTTGGTTGTCCAATAAAATTATTTGTGAATTTAATGTACAATTCATCACTCTAGCAAACCACGCGCCGTTACTTACGGACTTAAACGTAGGTACAACTAAAGCTCGAAAGAGTACTCTCACATAATTAAATTGAAAATCAATTTAATGGTCCACTAACACTCGTTAGCATATTCGAAAAAGGACGGGATATGTATAGAAGGATATAGGGTAATAAAGAAAATGTTGCGAAAAATAACACCCCAGCCAGGATTCGAACCTGGACCTCCCTGCTTTCCGGGCGGGCGTCTCACCTATTCGACCACTGAGGCATGAGGTGATATTTATCGTAACAAACTATTAATACTGTACATTAAATTCACAAATAATTTTATTGGACAACCAAGATCCAGTCCCGACCGATTATGGCGTTCCTTTAATTCTTGATTATTATCTTATACGGTCGTACTTTAAATTTGCTTAAAATGAAAATTCTCTAAATTTTTCGATTATCACTAAAAGTATATAATTAGTTGTGCTGCCGTATTTTATAATTAATAATCTTAAAAATTCTAAATTTTTTGATTACTATTACAAGCATATAATTAATTATGATACTTTTAACAGATATTGAAACCGTTTTTGTTGATGGCACAGAAGATTTTATTTCTCGTCATTTACTATCTTAGATTGTGAATGAAAATGAAACTTTGTAACACAATACCAAAGTACCATATTACATCCCTCCGGCTTAAAAGAAATGAAAATCGAAGACAATAATTTATGTGAGCTTATTGCAAATGAAAACAAGTATTACACATTCCTTGCACTTAACTCACATTTTACATACATCTTCTAGATTTTCTATTTTTTTTTGCAAAGACGGTCAGTATTTTTTTCTTTTTTTTTAATAATAAAGTCTTTTGACATACACGGAGTTTTATAGAAAAATGTAATGATAACTACGCGATCGTACTTTTTGTAAAAGTTTTTACGAAATATTGTATTGTTTAATAAACTAAATGAGCGTGATAGATTTAAGCTAAATGAGCGAGGGGAAAAATGAAGAGTTTAAACCGTAATATACGATAAGGTACGCATTATTCAACGAATTTTGTAATGACTGATACTATGTGTTGGACGATATTGGGTTATTCCGAGTATATTGTCTGAAAAAAATAACTGTGACGTGATAAATAATCGTGTGCAGATAAATAATCGTTATCTGTTGAAAAATTCAAAATATATGCGTAAATGTATGACTAGTGACGCCATAAAGTAACAATCATGTTAAATCATTATTTAATAAATCATTAAACGTATTCTTTTCTTTTCTTAAAACATTTTTTGATTAACTTTTACATTGCATTTTCTCCCATGTACATTTATTGTGTGTACCCCAGTATTTTTGTCCAATAATAAGGCTTTATTCATACTGTAAGTACATGAGACTTTATTCATACGATAACGTCCAAATTGCGCTTCAATCGTTTGCTCAAATATTCTTCAATTAAATACACATATAATTAAATAGGAATGTTCATATTTAAATCCTGGGTCAATTCAGCTCTACAATAATAAAAAGAATACCTATATTTTATTATTATTATTATAAAGGTTTCTCGGCCTTACAGATAATATGAATACCCATATAGTCTGCTATTCAAATAAGAAATTGGCAATTATAGTTAGTATTTTAAAGGCTATACATCTATTTTTGTTACGACAAATGCGTTTTCCAATTTTAATACAAGTTTATGTCAAAACAAATTGAGATTTTAAAAGTATATATAACGAATAATATTCTTAATTTACATAATTTTTTCAGCATTCTGTATATTTGAGATTAAACATATCGTTCAGTAATTAACAAAAATGTCCAAATAATGTCATTTGGAGGATGAAATAGGCAATTGGCAGCAAGGCAGCTCATTACCTGTAGCATGAATAAAGCCTGATTAATCAGCTATTTATAAACCTAGTATTAAAAGGCATTGCTACTGTGCAAAAATTTATCGATAATGCAATATTAGTATTTTGAGGAGATTCTAAATGAATTATTAGAATATTATAAAGTGCCTTTACGCACAATTGCAATTTTATATATCATTAAATTTATGTGTTTAGTTTATGCGTTAAATTGTATAATTGGTATTAAAAATGCGATCTCTGTTTTCTACTCTAATTTTTAGTATTGTTTATTTTTTGACACATACACGCACATATATACACATACACACACAAAACACAACACATATTGTATAACCACACGCAAATTTTTATAACCAAAAAAGAGAATTTAAAATTTATTAATAAATTTAAGAAACAGATACTTTATTTCAACAGATTGAATTCGTTTTTATCGTTGAAACGGCTCTATTTCGACTATTTATTATAATATCATATCTCAATTGTGGACCATTGTGAAATATTGATTAGAAATTAGGATAAAATTAATTTTTCGACTGCCAAGTATTTTTCTATGATTCATTTTTCTAATGCAACGGCTTATCCATGGCTTTAATGTAGCTTTTATACTATTATATAATTTTTGCATACTATTAGCTTGTAACGTTGCGTACATAGCGTACATACGCGTGTTAAAGAAATGCCACGTTTAGCAGAAGGTGCGCAGATGTGCTACTCGTATAAGATAGCTGTGTTTGTAAAAGTAAAAGAGGCAAAGGCCTGGAGCAAGCCGGTACAACCACAACAGAATGTTCGATACTATTCTGCAAAATGCAGCTCCAATCACTCGCAGCTGGCAATTGAGCAACGTTATTGCTCGCGGATTCATTGGAACGATATTGCCGTTTCGTTGCTCTCGTGCGCCGCACGAGTCGAGAGATAAACGACGGGAAAAAATATTATTTACGAATTTTACAATTCCCATTTTGTTTTTTTCGCGGAGACGAAAAGTGACCGATGTGCAAGCCTAGTTTTGGGTGGGGCTCTTGTGGTTGTCATTCGTACTCCCTTCGCCGTGTTGTACCGGCTATCCCGGCTATAATCGGTCACCTTCAAAAAAGTAGTAGACGATACCCAGTATTCCCAGACTGAAAAAAAAATATATAGAAAGGAAAGATACGGAAGGAAGAGAGGGAGAGATTTAAACCTACGATAATTTGATTGTCGAGGATTGCCAGTGATTGGGGTTGTGTTTTGATCTGTGGTAGCTACGCTCCGGGTCTCGGCCAGTCAGGCGTTGGGCAGCCAGGTTCGGATATGGACTACATGGAGATGATGGGTAACAACGAGTTGTCGTCGATCGACGAAAATCTCAACTTGGATCACTTGAACAACTTCGGCTTCGACTTCATGCAGTACAACCAATCTACCAAGCTGCAATAGGAGGTATGCCTACGAGATGCACCGTCGTTCTTGAGATACGACGGCACATCCGTAATGACCGCCGTTGCAGGCCTAATCCCGACCTTTCTTCGATCTCTATTTATCAGTCAAGCCGAAGCGCACCGGAGGCAATCGAATGCAATGTATCGCGAATTGTTAACAGGGGAGGGATATTAACGTATCCTAAAATGATACAATTATATTTCTTTTTCTCTCTTCTCTTCTTTTACAACAACCATTCATAGCCAGTGTTTTGTAGCTACGAAAATTGGCTTTCTTATATCTTTAGAGGATTATAGAAAGATTGTTATCACTTTTACCTCCTAATACGATGTATATGTAATATATCTCTGTTGATCTTGTTCTCTTATACTCAAGTTGCACTGACTGAGCAATACATTCGAGGGCTCTTGCATAAATCATGTTGATACGTTATGCAACTCACTATTAAATAGATTCGAAGATGTATTCGTATCTATTTAATGAATGACTTGTCGTCACGACTAAAATTGTGATCGTTTCATTAATGTAATATTTTTTAATGAAAAGAAACAAGCGATTCTTAGATTCAGTGTTTCTTATTCCAAATTTATTAATTCTTCTAGTGAGATAACCAAAAATTGTTTTTTCATATTTGTTTCCGTTAACGGTTTCATTAATTTTATCCTCTCCTTAAGCTCTTCGTATATGTATCATTTTTTGTAACGTTCGTGAATGTAATTTAAGTTCTTACACGATGTAAAAGAGACTTAGTACAAAGATTTATATATTATTGTCTATACTATAACAAGTATAACATATGAAGTGCTAAGAGAGTAATTATAAATAGAATTGTATATCGCATGTGAATAGCTGATTATAAGCTCTATTAAGCAGATACCTATAATATCTATATTACACACACACACACACACACACACACACACACACACACACACACACACACGCACACACACACACACACACACACACATATATATATATATATATATATATATATATATATATATATATATATATATATATACATACATATATATATAGTATTACATATAGAGATTGATATAACAATTATTTTTGTTAAATATTTAGATCGTTTTATAGAGAATATTTTAACGAAATACTGTTAATCATGTTATATCTTTTCTTCTCTTTTTTTTTATAATTTGTGTAGTTACGGTACTATGGTTACAAATTGGTTTTACGTCTTTAAAGGATTATAAAGAGAAAAACAAAATCCTTGCAATATTGCTTGCCTAATTCAAGTGTTTAGGATTATTAGGTAATGATCGAGACTCACATTAAAAAGATTTTTAGAGCGTACGCTCACACTTCAACAATGCATAGACCATTATTTCCACGATCACCTAGTCAAATTGCATGCATTTTGGATTTTGGAAATAGAGCATTTGGATAGCAGCCATGAAAAATAGGAAGTTGATTAAATTTTTGGTTTCGCATTTGGTTCAGTTACACAGAAAAGTAATGTTAAAGGGAACGAAAGTGTGTGTTACGTAGATTTAAAAGTGCATTGTGTGATGTAACCTGAAGTAAGTGCCTTGCGCATTTTTAAATTTTATATTCTGCAATATTTCGGCAAGTTCTGCAAAGATCTCGTCGATATTTAAGATTATATAATTTTAACTAATTTTAAGAGGTTTTTTTATTTCAGTGATATCTTAAGTTTTTTGGACCTACGTAGTATAATTTTGTCGAGAATTAAGTTGTCTTTGAAAAATAATTTAGGATGTCCTTGCGGCGATTTAGATTGAAATCTTAACACACGAACTTTTAGAATTATTTTTAGAATTAAGAAATATTTTTAGAGGTATAAGACAGAGAGAGAAGGGAAAAAGTAAGGAGACTAATTTTCATAGAGTTTACGTAAAATCTCCTTACTCTTTAACTTAAACTAGCTATAATAACTAGGTTATTATAGGTAATTACTACGGTGCCCTATTCCCTCCCCTGTATGTTTTACGATATAACGTGACACGTATGTTCAAACGCGAAATAAAGTACATTGTAGAGCAAATATAATGGTTGTTCATTCTTTTTCTTTCTACTTTAACGAATATTTATCCTTATTGGGGTAAAGTACCGCGGCTTTGCGATATATAACATGTGATTTGTTTAAGTTTTGGATACTTGTTTCTATTATATACAGTAGAATAATATTTTTCCATCAAAATCTGTTATATCATATAAGTAGAATGGTAAGGCAGGGAAATTAAATTTAGGTCTTTCCCTTGATAGGCGGCTACCCATAAAGCTATCCAGTAACTCAGCTGTTTATTGCTGTAGCTATATTTAGAATAGAATTCACACGATTTCTTCGGTGTATATCTCCAAATCTCGAGGAGCAAGATGTAAATTCGATGTTCTTGATGTTATCTACGTTATTAATTTAGATGCCATGATTGTAGTACGAAGAATTAATTAATAATTATAGTTAGCGGCGTTAGCGCAATTATTTCTACATTTTTATTTACCGGCACAGCTTTTTAGCAATATATTATTAGCCTTCTCGAAAGGAAACTTTAGTATACTGGAAATAAATATTGAAAAATTTAAAGAACGATTGTTTTTTTTTTTTACTCTAAAATAATTTTATTCATAATAAGGTTTTTGTCCCAAAAATAGGGAACGTTGGCTACTGCGGGTTTAAAATAACAAAAGTAGATTGCAATTTATCTTCAGGATACAGCGGATACTATTCAATCCAAAAGCATTTAAGACGCTGCTGTCGGAGCAGACGAAACATTATCCTGTTTGTCAATTGGGCAAGGACACTCCGCGCACGAATCGTCCTCGACATAGTGACCTGGCATGGGATAACTCATGTGATAAACCGTATCGCAGGCCATCGGATATTCTGGAGCTTGATATTTGCTCCTTTGAGCCCATGGGAGTTCTTCTTTAGGTTTCGGCGCCCATGTTTGGTATGATAATTTATTTATCGTCTCGCAGTCGACCTTAATTTCCGGCCTGGGCAGAGAGATGTAATTACGAATTTACAATTCAAAACACGGCCGAACACACGTCATTAAGAGATTTAATAGACGGAATTAATAAAACGATAATAGCCGGTGCTAATTAGATGTTGCGCAAACAAATACATAGCTAAAGCCTAAATTAAAGCGAAGTCAAAACAATAAAGAAATTGATTACGAAGTCAAAAGTAAATCTTTTAAAGGCGTTCTCGGAGGAAACAGTTCCCTCCTGAGAAAACGAGTTGTAGCTGCATCATAGACGTCCTTTGGACTGTTTGAATTGAACATATTACGTTTCTCGTTTCTCCTCACCTATAATATTGCATAACGGGCTTGTAGCTGCGAACAGGTTTTATCACGTCGGGTTTTACGTAAGATAATCCGGTAGTTGTTTCTCCCTCCAACGGTACGTCGAGTGTGCGGATATTATCAGAGGGGACGATAAGGTCCGGACGCAACGTCGTTTTTGCTACGTATTCGCAACGCGACGTCGTTTCCGATTGCATTTTAGCGGTCGCCAACATGGGCCTAGCGCGCGGCACAAATGATTTTCGCTTCTCGGCCCAGACTCGTTGATAACTTAGCTGCAAGATAACTCGCGTAATGAGAATTACGAGAGTTATAAGTTGCGATAAAACTATCGGTTTTTTTTTATCGCGCGACTCAGGAATAATTACGAAGTCGCACCTTGTTAGTCGTATCGGTGGACATCTTTGCGACAGGAATAGAGATATTCCCGCAGGGAACAAATGGCACCATACGTTCCACGTTACCCGGTAGATAGCTTTCCTTGTAGATGGTTTTATCCGCAAATTCCGCGCCGTAAGGAAATACATATGTCGCGACAGGTAAAAAGGGCTTTGCCGCGGAAACTGCATCGTTCTCCATATAACTCTCGGAATAAGTTGTCTTGCCGCACATTGCGATGTCCGGTGGCCTTCAAACGTTTGGATTAATATCATCTTTTATGTTACAGAAAAAAAGCACGCAGGGAATATTTCTATAATTGTTACATTGTCATGTAACAATAAAAGAGACAGAGGAATTTTATTATTTCATATTCAAATCTTCTTAATTAAAACGTAATAATATATAATAACTATTATTAATAAATAAGATGATTCTATATGTAATATTCAGATTATTTTTATATACTTTTTACATTATAGAAAATAATTGTAGAATATATATCTGTTTCTTATTATTTGGGTTTATTATGTTTTTTATTGTAATTAATTTTGTTATTGTCAGAATGTGTGACACTCAAGTTCACATACTTGTACGTTGGTTTCTGCGTCCAAGGATGAAATTCTTTTTTAACGATTACAAAGGGCTGGTAGCTCAGTTTTTGCGTTGTCTCTTTGGTAAGCGGCTGACTCGATGGACGGTACTTTAATATCGGTTTGAAACTGATTACAGGCTCAATAGGCCCTGGAGAAACGTAGGACAGTCTTGCCATCGTTCTGTCGTCCAACGGAGCTGAACTTGTGCGAATATTTCCGCAGGGTATAATCATCTCTGGCCTCTCCACGCGTTTCGCCACGTAATCGTGGCGGACCGTCGTCACAGTTTCCATCGTGCCTGTGCTCGTCAGCGGTCTAACAAAATTATTATATTAACTTACTCCAAACTTGATCAGCATGTCTATCGACAATCTTCCAAATTAATCTCTCTCTTTCTCACTTTTTTAATTATAACAAAATAAAAGAAATAAAATAAAGTCTTTTTTCTTAAGATAGCTCAAACTTGCAGATCTGCTGAACTGAAAGACGAAAAAGAAACATATGTGCAAATCTTTTTTTTATCTGAAATTTTATGTTACTAAATCATGACTCGTCATTTCTCGCAACTCAAGGATTTCGACGTAAAATCACAGACAAAACCGCTAAGAGTTCTTGTTAGATATACATCAGATACAGCCTAATTTTAATATCTTCACTCAATGTAGAGATCCTATTCGTATTAAATAAATTCCTCGTTTTGCAATTATGAATATTAATGCATATAATGGTGCAACAGATACTTTGTCTTACCTACGTTTCGGTACGATAGGCTCCGCTTTAACGATCTGCCATACGGGTCTGTAGGATAGTTTGTTTGTTGTCTCGTCGAAAAACTTGCCGGTACTTTTCTGAAAGCTCTGAACGGGTCGAATTGGTTGTAGTCGCGCACAACGCGCCGCTGCGCGATCAACATTTAGATAAGACGAGTGATACGTCGTCCTGTCTTCGAATTGCTTCGACGGTACCTTGTATAATCGCTCCGGCGCGAAAGATTTTGCACGTGCAGGCTGCACGTATCTTTTGTACTGTGGTTAGTAACAAAAATATTCAAGTTACATAAATCTTAATAATTGCCAATAATATATTGTATATTATACCAGAATATAATATACAATCATGATAATTACAATCGGATGTTAACAATAATAAATTATGAATACATTAATATAATTTGCAATCTATCAATCAAATTATTATAACAAAAAGTTCAACGTTGCGTACGGAATATCAGTCATAATAGTAGATTTCAACAATATGTTAAGCGAATTAAAAATTTGTAAGATATCGATGAAAATATTCACTCGAGATGACAATTACTTTTATCTTGCATGGACATGCCATCGTTTTGGTACATGATGAGGCTTTCCTCTTTGAACAAGCCTCAACAACCTCCATACTGCAGCTTTCCCCTTTCAGATCCCTTTTCTTATCATATATTGTATATATGTACAACGCACAATTGCATTAATATTGTTCTGCGTAAACAGTGTCGTAATAAATATCAAAACGTTCAAAATAATATCTTGGAGTCAAAGTTTCATAACATTTTAAAAATCTGATTAAAATACGCCTGACATATGGTCCAGAACTAACTTCGTGTTATCCTCGTCGTAAGATATGTCGTTGTGATATCAGTTTTGAACTCGCATAAGATCACATGATTCTATTTCTCTCACGATACGGCGTGATGTATTACAAAAGAGAAAATAGGCAAAAATACAATTTCATAAAAATTGCGCTAGAAACTCTATTTCGTCTATGTATTCCAGTAGCAATTTGTACTTAACATATGACTACGTGAAATTCCTGTTGTCAGTACATATGCGACGTGTGACGTTACATGCGTACCACAAGGATCACAGTTTAATTTCCAAAGAATTTATACAGCATTTTAAGTATCTAGCGATCAGTATCAACACCTCGCTAGAGTGACTAATGCCACCTTCTTGACATGCGAGAATAGAAGAAAGAATCATATATTCAAGATATTATCTTTCAACTTCAAAGTTGTAGCATGACATTAGTCGTTCTGGGTATTGATCTATGCACTCCTTTCACGGTACCGATTGGCACAAACTATAATGTGTGTATGTGTACGTGTGGAAGACACGCGAGAGACATTTCGTACAACTTGACCTGTATCTTTTTTGTGTTCATGGATTATATATTATATCTAAATTTCACACGCCCTTTTTTACACTTTGTTCGCACATTAAGCGCATTAAAAGAAAATGTGTTTTAACATTATATATATAATATATATTTACTGTATACAATATAGTTGTACGAATATCTTATATCCCGATTAAACTGAGAGAAAGAGATTATAAGTACAAGATAGCCTAAAAAGGATAACCGCGTTTTCCTGATCAATTTGCAGCCGCACTGTAGAAGTAAAACTTAAGAAAGAGAGGTAGAAATGTAGGATAAACTTAGAAAAATAAGTAATAACATTTTTTCGCGGCGGAGAGGACAATGTGACTGACACTTATTCACGAGCACTCTGATTCAAGTCTCTCTGATTCTCGTCATTCTCGTTTTCAACACCAGGAGAAGAACGGACTTTTGTTCTGGAAGCGCTGGGTAAACGTGTCAGAGAATGAAAACAATCGGGGAGCGCCGTTTCCTTTGGCCCTAGAACAAAATGATGCGTGAAATTCTGTAACATTTGTTATCGTATACCTAAAAATGGAAGTAAAAAGTAAAAAAATATATACTTCTCCACGATTACAGCCGGCATTTGTACCAATTGCACGGGGCTTTTGGCGTCTTTCAGAGCCTGTTGTAGATTTAAAATCTGGCCGCGCATCACGCTCATTTGCCTATCGAAGTGATGTCGGTCAAAGCCCTTATCTTGCTACGGAAATAGATGAGCAAATTATGCGTAAGATTATTGTTGCTCGAGCGACGAGCGAAACGCGATACGCTCGTTCTCGTCGAATAATACATGCAGCATACTTTGAATAGCTGATGCAGATCATCGCAGAGATCCTGTACGAAATTCTGGTCCGAGAGTTGCGGCAGGACTAGCTCTCTCGTGATTTCGCTGAACGGCTGTTTCGCTTGAGTCAACCATGCCCAGTGGTAAGGGTATGCCCTCCAAGAATCTGGATGCTTAAAGGGAAAGGCCAGGCCGTTGTCGATCGCTGCGATTTTCACTTCACCCTGTTCGGATCCGTTCTTGCTAACAGTAGTATCGTATTTGATCAGCCAATTGTCGTTACCTACAAGAGATACATATATTCGTTGTTAGGAAAGAAATTACGTAGCTAACGCTATTATGGACAGAAGCGGTTTTATCGTTTACCCCTATCTGTATTTCTGATAATATAATCTAGGATGACCAAACGTTCGAACCGGAGCTGGAACTCTCGACTTAATCGCGCCGGCATGGATTCGCTCTCCCATCGCCTTAGCCAGTAATCGGCATCTTTGTAACCATCTACGAAGACTTGGAAGGAACCGACTTTCGGCGGTAGACCGATACGATTGAAATGCGATCCCACCGTAGGGAACTGGTCCATGATGACCTGCTTCATGCGTGCCTTCTGACGATCCAAACGAGGATAATTGAACACCTCGCTGACGAGTTTCACCACTCTAGTGTTCGGCACGATGCCGAGTCCCAGCTTGCGATCGACCAGGCTGGCGCCTGCCTCGCTCAGGTATCCTTGATTCGGAATCAAGCAACTCCTGCCGAAGCAACACGGACAGCAGAGCTTGTGCATCCACTTTGTCCATTTTGGATTCAACCTGCCGTAAGGTTCCTCGTCTTTTGGCTTGAACACACCTACAATTTTCTGACAAGACAGTACAGAATCATCGTTACTCGCACATTCACTGTACTTTGCCGGATCAGAAGCGACAATAATGCCTAAACTTCTTACTTTCGAGCAGGTTAGAAGCTACATCTTACCCCTGCTGGATTTTTGACAAAATAACTGCCGCTGGAACCCTGGTATATCCTCTCTGGGTAAACCCCATTGTCTATCGCGCACTCAGCCTGCCACACCAATTCCGAGAACTGTGGGTCATCTACAAATACATACACACATACGTCATATGTAATTTCATATGCGTGATAACAAATATGAAAGATGATGATGATTCTTAGAAGGTCACTAGATATCATGAATCACCAACAGATATACACGGGAGGCAAGGGGACATCGCTGTCTCCTTGCAGCTGAACGCACCTGGAAATCTATTGAACGTGACGTCGAGCTCCAAACGACCGAGGAGAGGCTGGCTCTCCCGGTCGATCCCGGAGGAATCTATGGCTAGGGTTTGGTCGTTGCTCAAGCCAGGAATGAACTCGACGTCGGGGAGAGGGTCAGCCGGCGACGGCGGCTGATCGTTCTGCAATGACAGACGCTGGTGTTGGCTGCTACTGCTGCTGCTGCTGACTGGCACTGGCGCGATGGACAGATCCACCAGCGCATCGGTTTCCACCAGAGCGGCAGCTGCAGCGGCAGTGGCAGGGCTGGTATTGTTCTGGCTATGGTACTCTCGGTAAGGCACGTGCAGCTGCCGCTGTTCGGAGTCGCTCATCACAGACCGCTCGCTCGCGTGACGACGATCCCGCTCCGCGAGGATCAACGCGGTCCTCGCTCACCGATTATCCACCCCGGACTCGGGTTCGGTTCGGTTCGGGTCTCTCTAGTCGAGCCAACGATGTCACCCTTACGACATCCCCGTGTCCCGCGTGCTGCCTTCCACCTGTCAGCGATGCGCGCTCGTACTCGTTTTCCTCCGGTTGCTGCGGTTATACTGATACGTGTACAACGTGCCAGCGTGCGGGGAATGCATCAGCATCGTCGGCGATGCGTCATCCGGATCACGTATTGTCACATACGTAACGTAGCGTAGGTAGGCCAGTACGCGCAGCCTGCTGTCAGTGCTGTCGACCGTCGACGTCGAGGACGATGACAGAGCGGCGCGGTAGGGAGAGGGGCGGCTTATTGCGATCTAACCCGATTAACCAAAATGCGGCCCGTCATTCCAGCAGCGGACACTATCAGCTGATAGGATTACCGCCATGTTTGCGCGGTAGCACGTATTATGCATGTTCTTTTTTCTCTCTTTCTCCCCCTTCTCTCCTTCCTTCTCCATCTTTTTCTCATATGATCCGCTGCGGTTACCGCATTTCAATTTGCTATGCCGCGATTGATTCTGATCGATCCGTCGTCGTGCGAGCTCTTTGGCTCGATCCGAATAATCGCAATAGTGCACTCGCCGAGGATTACAGTGGATTCGGAGCAATCGGAGCTTGCTCGCGCGATGTTGGAAAGGTTATGGTTCTGACACGTGCGGTAGCCAGTCAACCTCGCGTTCATTTTCGCTCTTTTTCTGTAAATAATAATAGAATGATACGTGTCTAATTACTTGCCCATTAACGATTTTTAATGATTCCGAAGTTTGTTTCAACTGTTTGAGAGATGTTCCTTAAAAGGAGTATAGTACAAAAAAAGAGAAAAAGAAGAGAGAAAGGAGAGGGTGACACATGTGCGAAGTATACACAAAGGTACCTATATTGAAAGATATAAAAATAAAAACTATATACACAATGCTAAGCTGATAAATATATGCAGATTGTCTTTTTTACCAGCGGTCACAACGCACAAATATTTAGATATCCTGTTATAAAAAAAAAAATACAAAAGTTTAGAGAGTGTTTACGAAGTGCTCATTTTACTCGTAAAGAACAATATTGAAAATAGGCCGTTTTCTGTATTTTGGAAACAGATTTATGACGATAGATTGCTCAATTTATCTCATTTATCTTATTTAATGTTAAAATAACCCGAAAATTCATTCAGGAAAATTCACAGGACAATTACAAGATCCTTATGTATTCAAAAATCATTGGACCATGACAGATATATTTTATAAATATGTAATATCGACCTATTCTTAACGTTGCCCTTTAGTCGTTATTAAATGTAGAATACCAGGCAAAAACAATGAGATAGAAAATGAAATAAATATAAAATAGTGTGAAATATCACATGTGCCTTAAATATATAGATCAACGCTATTAACAGTAAGTTTAATTGATTAACTTTGTCGAAACTTTTAAAAAAATCACATTATCAATTATTCTCACAATGTCGATATCAATATCATGAATTCTTGTCGAATTAGTTGCGCATTTCATTAATTCTTCATGTTTAAGGATGTGTGTAACAAGAACGGTTTCACGACAGGATTAAAAAAGATTTCTCATTCTACCGTGCGTTGTCAGATGCCCCATTTTTGAGGGACGTTTCCTCGGTGTTAAGTTCAATCCCTCGTAGTTCGCGCCCGGGCTGCGCGACACGTGTTCTGAAAGCATATACGCTAGTTTTAATTTTCACCGTCTTCGTTTAAGGTTGCGATAAGGATTTTAAATGTATCGGAATATCAGAAAACGCGGTAAACCTTTGGAACGTTTCAAGTCCAATTTAGAATAATGCAGCAATCGAGAGTACAAGGACGAAAGCGGCTTTCCGTTGAATGAGATTTGTTCACACTTGACGGAGTGTGCGCGGGGAGACAGCCATCCGCTCATATTGTTCCAAGAACTGCTAAAGTCCAACAAAGCTGCAGGTAGCTCGCGCAACGGTCGATACTCACGCTTGTACCTCCTAAATAAATGTTTGTGTTTGCCTGGAAATTAACACACTCTTTTGACATTCGGTTTTAATTTCGAAATAACGCGATTTTAACGAGCAATATACCTTCCACCGGAGATGAAGACAATCTCTCGTAAAAAAGTTTATCGTCCGTGCTTTGATCGAGATTGAAACTAATCTTCGGAGATTGCAATAAGATATAGCGGTTTGCAATTGATACATTGTTCGCGTCAAAATCAATGTAAACATCATTTTTAATTTCTTGAGACACTGCATATTGCTCATTCCTGCATATACCGTCGATTCTCACGGTCAATGCGCTGAACAGCGTTCGCAGAGATTTAATCTTTTTGCAAGCATTCTGAACGACAGGCAAACACTGCGATAGATCGAAGAGATCGGCGAAGTGTTCGTGATGAATTTGCGTGACTATCAAATACAGCAGCGACAATAAAGTGGAGAACACGATGGAGCCATTCGCGTGTAAATTGCGGACTAAATGCTTAAATTGAAAAAAAAGAAAGAAAATAATTGACCGCAAGAAGTGCGTACGAAATTATTACTCGATTACCTTACCTGCGTCTCGGAATGCGTATATAATAAACAATTATCACAGTGAATTTCGGGAAATTTATTTGCGTCGAGCGTCCTAGAACTAGAGTTTAATCTCAGGACAAGTTTGCACAAACGATCGAAGGATTTCTCTAATTCTTTAAATTCCTTGTTCTTTTTATGTATATATTGGACTTTCTTGAAAATGCTTCTTTTCCACACTGCAACGTGAAAGTTATCAATGGATAAATCGTCATGAAAGGAATATTTATCATGCACTCACAGTTTGTGATATTGAAATCTTCGACATTCATCAGTCGTTTTTGAATTAGTGGGTGAGCTGGCAAATCAGGAACTAGGCTTTTTATATTCTCTTTTCTATCGAAAATCTCCGATTTATATGTATCCAATCTTTCAATCTCGTCGCTAAAATACATAATGTAATTATATGTAAATTGATATATCGCTATTTATTGTATAAATGTATAGTTATTTACTTCAGGAAATTATATGTAGCATTCAGTACCGTCTCCGTCTCCTTACGAGTCTCTGCCACAATTTTGCATTTTTCCACGATTATATTATTTAAGTACTTTATTGTTAAATCCTGCACTGGGCTTATACATGGTGTGTTTAACAATTCTCCTTGAACTGAAGAAATCAACTCGGATAAATAACACAGATTAGCACAAAAATACAATACATTTCTTTCTACATTTGGCGTATTACAGGCTATTACTTACGTTCCCTTTTGATGTAAGCTTTGAGAGCAAGTTGCGATAGCTTCCACATAATAATTTGAAACTTGAGTCCTCCCGACTGGATCAAATGGGACATTAATATCGACGGAAAATTAAGATCGGGATTGTCTTGTGATAACAGACACAGGAAGTTTTTCATTTCAGTGCGATATGTTGCTTCGTCTTTCTTGCATAAGATCGGCCACCTGACCATTCGTTTAAATAGTTTTGCGTCATATACGGTTGACAAATAATGCGACACGTGTAGGAAGCCTGCCGTATTAGGCCTGTCAAACATACCCTTTTTCAAAAGAATCGCATTAGAAATGTTTAACTCAGATACAGATTCGACGTATGAAGTTGACAAAACAGAGATTCACGTCTTCGAGAAATGTTTTCATACCTTTTTAAAGTGCTGCTGAAATTCGAAGGAAGGCGGTACGATTTGCGTAAGTAAAAATACATTTTTGTAAAACGACGAAGTAATGGCTGCAATTGAAGTTTCTTTTAATCTACTCATCACGATTCACGTGAATTTAATCAACCTGCTTCGTCCGTGGTATCTATCTACGCCATGAGGCATGCTTAATCTATATAAATACATGGTTGTTTAAAATATTTTGTTATTATAATGTTTGTATACAATACAATAAACACGGTCGTTCTACCTTACGTGAGATTCGCTCTTTGTAATTGAACTTCTCGGTTTTCTCGCACTTTCCGTATTTCCCTCTTTCTGGCCGCTGCGCAATTCCTACACCGTCCAATACGCCTATTGATGAATTTTGGAACGCAACAGCGACGTTTCGCGGGACGGTGGCGACATCTTGCGTCGACGGCGTAGACCGCGTAGACGGAACGAAATTTGACAGCCGCATGGACGACGCGAAAATGCTGAAAACGTCAAAACAGGAACGCAGAGATCAGAAGAACAATAAGAACATGACTGATGAGAAGAACGAATAAAATACACGACCAGAGGTAACGCATCAAAACAATTCGAGCGACAAATAAAAGGTATCTAATCTTTGAAAAGAAAGAGTCTGAACCGGAAAAAGTCGGAACAGTTTTCGGTTGACCAAACGGCGGAGAGATGTTTATAGTCACGAAGGAGATCGACAGTGAGAACATCAGCAAATTGTGCCGTACGTGCTTGCGGGAAGACGGCGACAAAATGGTGTGCTTGTTCGTGGGACCGGCCGGTTCCTCGCTCGCCGCTAAACTACGATCTCTCTCTTGTTTGGAAGTAAGCAACGCATTTATTGTCCCTTTAATATAAATTTGCAGGGAGATTAAGCTTGTATTTTGTGTGGGTATTCGTAGGTCTGGCAGGGAGACGGCTTGCCTGAAAAGATGTGCGACCGTTGCGTCACCAGAGCGGAGTCGGCACTTTTGTATCGAGAGCAGTGTCGCGCGGCGGACAGGGCTTTGAGGCAGGCAGCGTTGAAGGTAAAGAAACTTTACGCTTTTGCTGTAACCCACATACCGCTACAGTCAATAATATGTTCAAATACAGGTGTCCAGGTTGACATCGTACACTACCGTCTCCGGCTGCAAGCTCTATCAGAATCAACAGAATCAGGGATTCGTGCCGGTACAGAATTCTCACAAGACACTGAAATGTGTGGAATGCGGCGCTGTGTTTATGAGTTATCAGGAGCTCTGTGCCCATAATCGACTACATTTGCCCTTCATTCAGGATAACATACCTATGCAACATATGCACATTGTAGAGTCTCAAAATCCGTACCTTAATTTTACTCATGTCAGTTCGAACTTTGCCAATGATAATATCCCAAGTACGCAATTATCTCCGCTAGTCAGACCAAATATGATGCATCCTATGTCACTGAACGAGGAAAGTTCAAGTCGGCCTGCCTGTGCCTTACATTGTTCCCTGTGTAATCACACTTTTACCAATAGAAGACAGTTAATAAGTCACAATATAACGCACAGCACAGAGAGCGTCGATATGTCGTGCGATAATGAAAACATCGAGATTTGTGAAAATTCTAATCATATCCCACAAAACTTGAGCTACGAAAGGTCGATTCATTCCGTCGATAATCCCATTCAGAACTTATCGTATCAGAGATCCACCGTGGACGACACCGACGGGATACAGAACATAAACTTTCCGGAAAATATTGATCTCGATGGCGTCCAGGAAAGCAGTTCGGAACGCATGCAGAATGTAACGATACATTCCGAGAACGATGTGTCGATTGCCGAAAACTTGAGATTCATAAAATCGCCTGGGAAGGACAGGCAACTCGCGATTGAATATCACGGATGTTCAAGTGACGATAATTACAAGCAACCTCTCGATATAAAAGCTACGGAAGATATCCATGCTAAGAAGCATCAGTGTGAGATATGCTCGAGGCAATTTTCACAAAAGTCAAAATTATTTGCTCATCAATTGTCTCATTCTGGCCAGCAACCATTTAAATGTCTAAGCTGTGGCAAGGGTTACGCATCGAAGAGCAAACTCAGCGCGCATATGAGATTACACACCAAAATCAACGTACATCAATGCAAAGTATGCGATAAAATATTTTCGTATCCGTCGTACTTGGAGGAGCATATAAAGGTCCACAACAAAAGTGATAATGCATCGCAGAGCAAGGACTATGAATGTAGCACTTGTAACAAACGTTTCCGGCTTTTAAAAAATTTGAAAGCTCACGAAAGACTTCATACTGGAAGGGGTTTGGTGCAATGCGAAATTTGTGATAAAAAATTTAGCCATAATTATAATTTAAAAATGCACTTGCGAACGCACAAGACGTCGAGGGTGCACAAATGCGAGTATTGCGATAAGCGCTTCGTACAGAAGGGTAATCTGGTCGAGCATTTGCGAATTCACACTAAAGTAAAGCCTTTCGCGTGTAAGTTGTGCGGCAAGAGATTCGCGCAATCGAGTCATCTTAAAAGCCATGAAGCCTCGCACGGTACATTGAGGCAACACCAATGCCGATTATGCGGAAAGAGATTCAAGCTGGCCAATCATTTAAAACGGCATTTAAATTTACATACCGGTTCAAAGACTTATAAGTGCAATCAGTGTAACCAAATGTTTTCGCAGTCTTTCAGTCTGACGAGACACTTAAAGAAGCACAACGAATCACATATATAATTTATATATGATAAATTGTTATTTATGTACATATCAACACACGTGAGTGGGCCATTGCGAATACATGTTTTATAGCTGTAAGATTTTCATTTGCGCGTGATTGTTATTTTTTTTTTATTCTTTTACAACTATTGTCTTCATATTTCTTTAAGAAATTTAAGAATTCTAAGAAAAAATAAGATTCTGAAATCTTAAACGCGCTTTTTGAGATGACTGGAGTAATACGATAACAAAATGAAGGTAATCTGTTTTGTTGTAAAAAATATGTTTATCATACAATCTTGGCGAAACTTTAAATCCTTCATTTGTAACTTTTAAGGACTGTAGTGAGAATGTTTATTCCTTCTTGTAATTGTTCTTCCGTAATCGTTAACGGGGGCGATATTCTGATGATTTGACCATGTGCGGGTCTCGACAACAATCCAGCGTCTCTCAGCTTTAGACAGATGTCCCAACCCTCGGCGAATTCTGTAAGTAAAAGCCACCTTGAATGTATCGTAATAAAATTCAATATTTCTTGTTAAAATAACATTATCGAACGTTACTCGATACATTATCATTCGTTGCGGGATAAAATCATAGTTTGCGAGATATGATTTTAATTTTACGTGCATCAACAAATATATGTTATCTTCACTCATATCGCGCAACGAATTTTTAATTTGGCGACAATTTATCAGCGATATAACTGAATCATTGATTTGTTCATGATCGTTGAACCTTTGTTTATCACGAGACCGGCCAGAAGACCGCGCCCACGGAATTCCGTGGCGATGTCCTTCGGCAGCTTATCGAGTTCTTTCTTCAGAATTTTTCCGAGCCTCTTTGCGTTCTCCGCCAAATTCTCCTCTTCCAGAATTTTAACCGCCTCCAAAGCAACCCGGTTTCCAAGCGGACTTCCACCGAAGGTACTTCCATGCGAACCTGTTTCCAGACAAAGCATTATCTGGAAAGAAACGATCAGTCTGAATTAAAGATCCTTATCGCGCCAAACGAGTGATTAATATTTAATATCGCTTTCTTTCGAACTTCGTAATGTCAGATATCGCATTATCGTCTACATGAAATTTCAACAACAATTCAACGTAAGGAACTTTCATGATAATGGTTGTTAAAATATTTTACATTTTATAAAATGTCAAATTTAATTTATAGAAGGTATCATAATCAAATTTACTATTATTATTAAATTACTATTAATACTATTATTAAATTAAGGAACACTCTAATAGAGCTAATATTGAATATTATTTTAATGATTGCAATGAAACTTTTTCGGATACCTGATCGTCCGCCAGAACACCGGAAACTGGATACATGCCACCGGAGAGGGCTTTTCCCAAAATAAGAATGTCCGGCCTGCAGCCTTCGTGATCAACTGCCAAACGCATGCCAGTTCTGCAAAGACCAGTTTGCACTTCGTCGGCAATCCATAGAACATTGTATTTCGTGCACAATTCTCTTACACGTTTCAGATAACCGTCCTAAATGAAAGAAGTAAAAGAATTGAATTGCTATTGGCAAAAAGATCTCACGAATATATTCCAATATCAACAGGAAAGAAGAATACTCTACGCGATTTTCTGCAGTAAAAAAACAGCGTTTTTGCAGCAAAAATAATTTCTCAGTAATACTCGCACCAATATTTACAATGCCGTATGTTTTCGTATTAACTCACAACCGGTATAACGACGCCAGCTTCTCCCTGAATGGGTTCCATCATGAACGCGCAGATATTGGGGTTCTCCTGAAACTTTTGTTCCAGTGCTATCAGGTCGTTGTATGGCACCTTCTCGAAAAGGGGCATGTAAGGACCGAAATCCGTGTAGCAATTTGGATCCGTCGAAGCCGATAAGGCCGCTAGTGAACGACCCCAGAAGTTTCCGTTGGCGAACACAACGGTAGCTTTGCCGCTCGGCACTTTTTTAATTCTATATCCCCAGCGTCTAGCCATTTTTACGGCCGTGTCACCAGCTTCGACACCTACGATAAGGAAGGAATAAATGTTCCAATTCTTTTTGTCTTCTACAATAAAGAAGCTTGTACTTATCGCAAGCAGTATTAAAATCTTTCCGTGATATCCTAAATAGAGATACTTATTAAAACTAATTCTTTTAGACAGTATCCCAATACTTTTTTAAAGCGAGTCCACACCTGTGTTCATCGGTAAAAACCGATCCCATCCCAGGAGTTTTGACAGATATTCTCCCAATTCGCCGTGAGGTTCCGTGTAGAAGGCTCTTGACGTGTGCGCCAGCTTTCCAGCCTGATCTCTCATTACTTTCACCAGACGCGGGTGAGAGTGACCCTGGTTGACGGTCGAGAATCCTGCCAGGAAGTCAAGGTACCGTTTTCCATCAATGTCCCACAGGTAACATCCTTCCCCACGAGAAAGAACAACCGGCAGCTGTTTGAAGTGTATACCGCCGTACTTGTTGTCGCGATCGATCACTTGCTGGGAACTCAGGAATCTTCTCTTCTCCGATTCTCTTATGATGCTGAAGAATCTCTGTCTTATGGATTGCATAGCCATGTTTTTCTGTTCACCCTGCAATACAGTGGGAATGTTGTGATGTTGCAATATCGCTGGGAAGTGTTGCATTTACAAACCTCCTTTTTGTTAAGTACACGTTTACGAGTAAGATTGCAAGACGTCAGAAAATAGGCATCTGATGGCAATTCCGCCAATCTTGCTTTTATATCAAGGTGAAAAAGATATGACAGAAGATACGGCGGATATGATTACTTATTTACTGGAATCATGTTTGTATATAAGCATTGCGACAGAGAGATTTAGAATAAATGCCTTTATACGGAACCATATCTGATAAAAAATACAGAGTAAAGGCGCCAGCATGCCGAAGTAAACGAATCACGATAAACAATGCAATCTAAGGCGTTTTTACAGGAAATCGAAAAAATAACAAAAAAAAATTATCATTGTTTTGCATTTGATTTAAAAAAATTTAAACTCTTTTATTCATATAATTTCCAGGCTCTTTAACTTTGTCGGGAATTTGACAGTAATCATATAACACAGATAAGAATTAAGTCTAACATAAATATTAAGAAAATCATACTGTAGAAAATTAAAGATTATACATTTTAATAAGACTTCGAACGACAAGCCGAAGTCCATTAAAATGTATAATCGGAATAATTTTGCGATATAATCAATTAATCTCGAAACGATACATAATGATCTTATTACTTGGGAATTATTTACTGATTGTAAGCCATGCCTATATGTTTTTCGACACATATTATCTCTCGCGTCGTTGCACTAGGAATACATCATTATTTGCGTAGGGAATGTTATCGTACGAAGCTATTAATAACCCGAAATGAATAACTCGTTTGCTACGACGTGCTACGTTAATTATATTTTTGCTCGAAATAATAATACGACTACATACAAAGTGGATTATTTGGGCTTTCTTTACAAAATAGAACATCGTATCATCGTAAGCGACGATAATTGTGTTTGTTTGCAGCGTTCGACTGTTTTATGAAAAATATCTTATAATTTGATATACGTCAATGCACTCGTGACCGATTCAACCTCTTGTCTCTTGTATGTTACTTGATAAAATTCCGATCTGTCAAAAAATGATAACTTTTTTGATATAGCATATACGCGATACGGATTAACTTTACTGCATGAATATTGTCAAGATAAAAATAACAAGAAACATTGCACAGTTTTAAATGAAATTATGTAGGTACAATGCGCAAATTGGGTAAATTAAGAAAATGATGTGGATATGGAATATCAATGAATCATTGTTTGCATTTTTACAACGTATTCGCACTTTTATTCGAAAAATATAAGTAGTATAGTACTTATTTTTATAAAGTGTGGAGTATAGTATTTATTATTAGCATCATTAGTACTTGATGGATCTGTCAATCGAGATATCGATATGCTATCAATTCGCCAACAGATTCGAGCAGAATAGCGTCAGCTGTTTTGAAAATTCGTGCTCCGCCAGCAAAACCTGCCGATATAATCTGACAGTAGATTGTTTGTAGAAACTGAACAGAATTTCTCATTTCATAACCATTTAAATGGAATATATTATTTTAATACTTATAACAAAATATATATATATTATTTAAATTGTTATAAAATGACAGATTCTCTTTGGTTTCTACCATCATATTCTGCTAACAAATTTTGCTATTTAAAAACAGATAATTGATATCTAAAAAGAAAATAAGTAAAAATCGATTTCCTGGATGACAAACAGTTACGTAGATTTCGAAATGATCCATTGTATTCGAGTCGAATTGAGTCGGACGTATCGCGATATCTTATTTCCCGTTATGTATTCTCCTCATGTCTGCTTCAATATTAAATAATGTCCTGCTTATTTTTTGTGCGCGCAAGAGTGTCGCGTGAAGCGCGATTTATTCACGGGCATAACAGTATTACATTAAAATTAAACACATAACGGTATTACATTAAAATTACATCATAAGTGACATGCAACGGGTGTCCATTAGTTATACGTGAGAATAGTCTTAGAAATGATATCCACACACTCGCGTATCTGTTCCTCCGTGATAATTAACGGCGGTGCCAGACGGATGATATGTCCGTGCGTCGGTTTCGCCAGGAGCCCGCGTTCCTTCAGCTTCAAGCAGATATCCATGGCGTCGATCTTTTCATTAATGACGACAGCGTTCAAGAGGCCTTTTCCTCTCACCAAAGTGACTATCTCCTTTGGTAGCTTACTAAGCTCGTCTCTGAACACGTGACCGAGCTTCTCCGCATTCTCGGCAAGTTTCTCCTCCTCCAGGACTCGAAGCGCTTCGAGGGCAATCCTGCATCCCAGAGGATTACCACCATAAGTAGACCCATGCTCGCCAGGCTTGATTGTGAGCATAATAGGATCGTTTGCTAGTACACCGGAAACGGGATAGAATCCTCCGGACAGGGCTTTACCGAGAATCAAAATATCCGGCTTCACGTTTTCGTAATCCACCGCGAGCCGTTTCCCCGTTCTCGCCAGGCCGGTCTGCACCTCATCCGCGATCCACAAGACATTGTTCTTCGTGCAAAGCTCTCGAATTCCTTTCAGATATCCGTCCTTTTCAAGGAACAAAGACAATTTTAAGGATAAAATGTCGAAAGCGGCTTTCATTCATATTTAAACGTACACACGTGAAAGCTTACCTTGGGAACTACAACGCCAGCTTCACCTTGGATAGGTTCCACCATGAAAGCGCAGACATTTGGATCGGCGAGAGCTCGTTGAAGTGCTGGAAGATCATCGTAGGGCACAATCTCGAAGCCCGGCATAAACGGTCCGAAACCGTTGTAGCTGCTGGGATCGGTGCTCGAGGAGACAGCGCTCAAAGTTCTTCCCCAGAAGTTGCCCTCCGCAAACACTATCTTGGCTTGATTCTGCGGTATGCCCTTGCATGAGTATCCCCATCTGCGTGCTAATTTGCATGCCGTTTCGCCACCTTCCACGCCTGTGTTCATCGGCAACCATTTGTCATATCTGAAGAAATAAAATTTTTTAGAAAAGATTATCTTATCCTAATCTTTTTTGAAGGATTATTTTAATCCGGATCTTTGTTTAAAATTTAATTATCATACTTCAATTCGTGTAACTTCTTAAATGTTAAATATATTAGCTAGATTTCCGAAATAACATTACACCATATATGTATATACACTTATCTTCTACTTTCGCTCTCTTTTGATCTCTTATTTAGATTTCGTTACGTCATCGTTTATCTTATCGATATAAGCTTGGGACTCAAAAGTAACACTTTGTACCTGAAAAGTTTCGTGATATATTCTTCGAATTCGCCCAAAATATCAGAATAAAATGCTCTTGAGGTCAGAGTTAAAGTCTTCGCCTGATCAACCATTGCTTTGTAGATTCTGGGATGGCAGTGGCCTTGATTAACTGCCGAATAAGCGCTTAGAAAATCAAAATATTGTTTCCCTTCGACGTCCCACATAAAGACACCCTGAGCTCTGCACAGAGCCACGGGGACTGGATGATAATTGTGAGCACCATATTTAGATTCACGATCGAACACTTGTTGAGATGTAAGTGTTCTGTGACATTGAATGCGCTAAAAAAGAAATGTTTAAGTTAATCTTGATTACAGTATTTAAAGTATATATATTCTCTTATAAGAAATTTTGATAATAAAATAGTTGATTATATTATGTAAATAAATTAGGTATAGATTATTTTAAAAACGCAACTTAATATAGTATTTCCAATTTATTTACACATACATACAATTATGATAAAATTATGGTAAAATAATGATATATTACCTGAGACAACGTGCTTGCTGATCTTTTGATATTTAGCAACGCCATTCTCGTTAATGGCTCCATCGCGTAGATTTTTACTTCCTCGTTAATTAAGACGGCAGTGAACGAACTACGACCGAGAAACTTGATATTAAAACTCTTTGAACCGTGAGCTAAGTGGTCCACTGTAAATTCAAGATATAGCCTTTGCGACAGCTGCTACTCTGCCAATTATAATGAAGTGAAAGTTTGTCAGAACGCAACTGTCCCATTAATTCTGAAATATTAATTTTAATATTTGCTTGGCATTCGCGTACTAAATTATGTCGTTATAAATGAATTGCGTGATTATTTCTTCTTCTGTCGGCCAAAACTTTAAAATTATGAATTAATTTTAACTTTCACACACAAATTAATTCATGCACATAATATAATTATATAAATTATATAGATACTACAATACATACAATTTTACAATCAAAGTATCTTTTAGATTCTAACATCGAATTATTTGTTAATCCACTTTTCCATAATCTCTTAATCCGCTAAGAGTCATAATTATATAAGAGATTTTAATTAAGTCATATTTGTTTTTATTTTCTATATTTAAATCATTAAAATAATTAATAATGCACCAACTAAAGATTAGATATTAAAAGCTTGATAACATAATTATTTACTAAAATAATTTTTTATTCGCTATAAACTTTTCCCCAATTATAACATTAATGAGTTAACGAACGTATAAATTCTACTATACTCTTACAGAGGCTGCAATTCAATCAGTTCAACAGTCACTGATCGAATATCGACACAAGCGGACCCCAACGACTAGTCAGACTGGTAAATGATTGAGTTCCTCGTGCTTAGTTTGTTTTATTTATCTCAATCGTTCGAATCGAAGGATACTATCCACTACATGTCTCTTGCTACACGTACGTGACGTACGCAACACAAGTCCTATTGCTTTCCCACTGATTCGGTGTCCTTGTCGCACATATTATCGCTGATAATAACAGTAATAGCACTCTCATATCTACGTATAAACGACACGATAGAAGCACATGGAAGATCTTACGAATCAACGTAGGTGGAAAAGACGGATATATTTTATTTCAAAATCGAGTGACGATTATTTTTTTCAAAATATTTCCAAACGTATCTTTCAATAGTTGGAGCTACAAACGAAATTATCGTTACAACAAACAGCTACAAAATACATTTTTTAAATTGGAATTAATTATTAATTCCAATTCCTTAATTTATTATAGGTCCAGCCAATTTCACAGTGGTATAATGTCCGCGTATTAAAGTTATTATAAATGATGATAAAAATCAGTTTCCGTTTTCTAGCATTTAAATGTGAGACAAATTCGAAAAATTAGGAGCAAACTTAATATCGATAACTTCGTCGCATAATATTGTATATATATCCATAATATATGTATGGAATATAATACATTTTTATATTGTGTGGTATAAAATATTAACTATGCTTTGTAAGATACATATCAACTTGTTGAGTTGTTCCACTTTGTTGCATTGATTCAATTGCTTTATTTACTATCACCTCTGACGTTTCCTCTGTTATCTAAAACAAAATGTAAAATCTGAGAAAACATACCCATTATATTATATTACAGCATTGTAATTTAACCAGTAGTCTTACATTACTAATAGTATCTAATACATGATCTATGCTTTCACATCTTAATAATAGACGCCTCAAGGTGGTTAACGTAACAACAGCAACGAAAATTAAAATTCGATATGCTCCGACCGTTATTTTATCCCATATCCTATAACAAATAAATATTCTAGTAATTCTACGAGTACGTGCTATTACCAGTATCAAAATTCATTAATAAAGTTGCAATATACAACACATTACATGCGTACTTAGCAATAGATCCATTGGATATTATGCCAGCAAAACATGAATAAAACCACGCATCGTATGGAAGATTATAAAGTGCATCAATTTTAACGAGATGCTTGTATAATTCTATATCCTCTTTTTCCAACAGTGCGTATGTACAGTCTTGCAATTTTCCGACTTCTTTCTGCAGCTTTTCAACTTGCACAAAAAACCCGGATAATATCCAATACATGTCTACCAGCTTCTCTTCTTCTGATTCAACATCAATTACATGCCACAGTGTCTCGGCCATTTTGCTCATAGCTCTGAAATAGACAAAATTCTGTTACAATATTATATTTTTGGCTAGGCATACAAAGTATCTATGAATTTATAGAGCCAATAAGTCTTTCAAGATTCACAGAGAAAAGCTATCGAAATAAATTCTGGATCTCAATTAAAACTTAAAAATTAAATATGAGTTTAAAAGTCTGAAATGATATTAAATAATGCAATGAACCTGTATAACGGTGATTCCAATTGAACAGTCATATCAACTTTTGCTCTTCTTTTGCGTAACAGCCACATCGCTAGAAATATTAGATGAGGTTTTGTAAAGTCGTCTATGATCTTGGTGACTCTCAGTGCTCTCTGCAAATCCTGAAATTCCGCCTTACGCTGGGCCATTATAAACCCCTGGCTCTCTGCGTAAACTGGTACAACGTCGAGTAAGACTTTCCACAGAAAATTTCTATACATAGCAGGTACAGTGAATCTTAAGCAAAACTGCTTCAGCTTTGTCTTGTCAAGCGGGCGCTCCTTCAATAGTATCTCCAGAGACTTCTTTTCTTCGACGCTGCGAAAACCAACCTGCCATTTAAAAAAAATAATAATATTCTAATCATTCAGTGGCAATCTGACGGAGGAATTCTTATATAGTAGTATATAATTGTCGCTTCGATTTGAAGAGCAAATGAAGCTTGGATGACTTTACCTTCTCATAATACTGCGAACGAAAATTCCGCTCATCCGTCATTTTTCTAGTCTCGTCGAGGTAGAAATAAATAGAAGAGTCAGGTAATAAGTAAATATTAAAGTTGAACGAGATAAGAAAGCGTTTTTACTGCAACTCTATATTTTCATTCTGCATGCACATATACGTAGCCCCGTAGCACTGACGCATGTGTCAAAATAATGTTCGTATAACCTATAAATTCTGCCGCACAGGTTACCGTGTGCATGTGTAAGTTTCGGTTAGTTTTATCCAGTTTTATCGTTTTCACGCTTTCAAGAGGTCTGAATTTATCACGTTGCGTTCGCTCTGGATCGAGAAGATTCGCGTTTTCTTCTCACACATGTATATAATTACTCTTATTATCATCTGTTGACACGCCCGCGTGTCACTACATCACAGTTCTATATACACATCCGTAGCAATCCGTAGTTCTATACAGTTTTATAAACGTTGATCCCGTTGATCTAATAAGTATCACGACTTACCTTGTAATTTATTACCTTTGTTTATTTATACGCAATAGTTCGATTAACAAGCTATTTTTCGTCTTCCAATAATTTCTTTTATTAATATTTTTGTTATGACAATTAATTATTGATTGCATAAAAAGTAAGTAGATTGGACACTAATAGTTATAAAGATACTTGTATAATGGAATATAATGATATATAATCTGCTATTGTTATTTTTTTTCAGTTAATATAATTATGTCCCAGGAAGAGAAGGATCTGGACGTAAATAAGGCCTTTGAGGATTTATTATTTGCGGAAGAAATCGCACAGAAGTCAGGCTACGAGAAAGGCTATGAGAATGGCAAAGAGCAGCTGCTAAAGGGATACCACCTTGGATACCATAGAGCTAGCATAATCGCCGCGCAATTAGGATACTATAGCGGAGTATTGGAGCACTATTTACAGAATAATGATGTTAAATGCGAGAAGACGATGGTGCTAGCCAGGAAGCTCTTGGAAAATATTCGCAACACTCTTCCTGATCACCAAGACGATAGTCTAGACATTCTGAAAGCTGTGGAAGATATTAAGTTCAAATATGCCAAATTCTGTTCGCTAGCAAAAATTAGTTCGCTTTATCCGGAGACAGATAGACTTGAATTTTAATGTGACAACAATGGCAGATTATAATCAGCACTTTGAGAAAACGTTAGATTTCATTAATGTCTATCAGAAGCTGATAGATTGTCATCTGGTTGACTTTATTATCGATGGGCTATGGGACAAGTGCTTACCAGAAAGACTTAGATCAGAACTCGAAAGTATTGATACAAGCGACGATATCTGGGCAGAAAACAACACAGACTCGGAATTGAGTAATTTTATACAATTAACAAGATCACTCTCTTTAGAATCATGCCCAGCTGTTATGTGCGTGGACGATTTGCCAAAGTTTTTACCGCAGTCTTCCAAGGAACGTTCAATCGAAAATAAACTTGTTCGCCCAAACAAGTCTGAGCTCATGAATGCAAAAAAGTCGTACGAAATTGAAGTGCTTGGAAAAGTCATTGCTGAAATGGCACTTATCACCCGCAGTTTAGTAATAGACGCCGGAGCTGGAAAGGCGTATTTGTCGACATATTTGTCAGAACATTTTAATATTCCCGTATTGGCAATCGATTCGTCGCAAGTTTGTCACAAGGGTGCGATAAGTCGTCAGGAAAAGATTCAGAAGAGGAAACGACCACTAACAAAGGTTTATGAAAAACACATTCAATCACATTATATCATTATCGTTTATGACGTTATAAAAAATTCTCATGTTTTTGTCTTATGCTCTTTAGGTTCGATATATAGTTCAAGAGTTAGATGACATGACTAATTATAACAAAATGGTGAATACATACTATCCTGATTGGAGTGTGAAC
The DNA here is from genome assembly GCA_035220615.1 of Leptothorax acervorum. Lineage (NCBI taxonomy): Eukaryota > Metazoa > Arthropoda > Insecta > Hymenoptera > Formicidae > Leptothorax > Leptothorax acervorum. Next base: position 570,020 of record JASTWQ010000025.1, on the reverse strand, counting down.
AAAAATCTCATTTTGACAGGATTACATACTTGTGGAATGCTTGTGCATTCTGTAATCAAAGCTTTCTTACGTGCGAATGACATCAATTTACTTCTTGTGGTTCCATGTTGTTATCATTTAGCGGATGAATCATTGAGCGGACGTTGGAATTTCACTAAAAATGCCAGAATGTTAGCTCAACAATCTATCGAAAGGAGTAAACATAATAAACATCTTTCTCCTTCGTTATTTTACAGAGCCGTGCTGCAAGTTATTCTACATTCAATGGGTCAGTACAGACGGTAAACGTCGAAACGTAAATATATTTAAATATGAACATTTTTGATCATTGAGTGGGATCTTGTACCTCAATTTAATAATACGATATTACATTTGCAGCTTTAGCATAAGACTATGTTTCAATAATAGTAATCAGCGCTTCAAAGTATATGTATATACAACTTATAAATTATTAGGCACAAGATACCATCATTCAATGACCAAAAACAATATTCATTTATCCTGTATACACATCGATTACTATTTACTGAATTTTTTTATATAATTTGAATTGACATAAATTTATATTATATATGTAATATAATAATATATATTGTTAATAGGATATTACAATGCTAAAGTAGGTCGTGGTGGATCACTGAATAATTTCGCGGATTACGCAAAGTGTGCGCTATCCAAAATCGGAGTGGATAAGAAGCAGGTATGTGTTCAATCTAGACTTATCTCTTCATTTGGTCCAACATGCCAACAGAAATTTTACGAAATATACGTTTTTAGATACCATCCGCTTATGTGTTGCAACAAATATATCAGAATCACATGCATTTTGAGCCGAAGTTGCGTCTTTTTCAAATGTTGAGAATACATATGAGCTCAGTGGTGGAAGCAGCAATCATGTTGGATAGAGTAATATTTTTACAAAGTAATATCCAATGTTCCAAAGTTGCTGTAATACGCTTGTTTGATCCAGCACTCTCTCCCAGATGTTATGGAATAATTGCAACAAAATAAGCACAATAAATGGGAAAATATTAAAGATGTTATAAAAAGACAGAAAAAAAGATTTAATTATAAAACGGTACGCCAGTTTATATATCATAGAATATACTTGTCATTCTTGGTACAAATATGAATAATTCAAACATGAAATGATTTTAACAATTACATATAAATTGTATTATTGCATATGAAATAAGGCAATTTTCAATAAAAATTTTTTCAAAATTAAATCACGTCAATATATTGAAATTTACATAATTGACTCATTCGAATATATTTAAAATATGTTCTAATTCATTATTTTAATTGATATAGTTGTTGCATATTTTATATTATATAAATGTGAGATTTTTAAGTGATACCTTTATTTATCTTAAAAATAATCACTTTTTATTAATGCATTCATCGTACATTATACATATACAATTACTTGACTCTTGATAGAATCAAGACTTATATTCTATGTTTTTATCCTTAATATCATAATCTTCCTGTTTGCTTTGTATATTTATAATACAATTGCGTATATTTCAGTGTACGAGAGCGAGTTCGTAAGTAACTCTAAGGAAATACAAACAGAAACTATAGAACTGCAATTGCACTGTTTACACCTCACGATTTCTACTTCGCGTCCTGTAATACTTTACTGTAATACAGCTAGATTCTAGAAAACGCACGTAATTTTAATACATTCGACAAAGATTATAAGCCATATCGACTGAAACCTTCAATATCTAGTAAATTGTTTTGTTTCGAGCAGACGTACATAAAAATAAGAAGTTAATATTATACATATGTATAAAATACATATTTATTACTTTTATTTATAAAAAGATTCAGTATTAATATCATCCAATAAATATCCATCAAATAATTGATGTAACTTTGAATTTTTCCGGAAGATAATCAGAAATTTGTGCAAATATCGAAATTTATGAAACAAAAATTGGGATTTTCAAATTTGGGATAAGGGCATGTTATCGTTATTTTTTGACTAATTTGCATTTGTCATTAATCACTCTTTGACTTTCATCGAGACTAATCGAGTTTAAGAGCATAATGACTAAGATCAATCCAGTACAATAACTAAAATTACTTGTCGTTCCCTACAAGTTAGTTTTAAATGGTTCTATTTTTTGTGTGAACATCCTACTGATATTTTATGTAAATATACTAATAATAACACAAATTAAAGATAAAACACATTATTTAAACAATCGAAATTTTATATTATAATTTTAATTTTGTATAAATCAATAATGCCACTGCATTAAAACATATTCTTCCTAAAAGGAAGAAATTTTGATATTTTTGTAAAATAGAAGCAAAATATATACAAGATTCTATTCTATTATAAAACGTTTCCTTTCGTTTTAACATCAATGACTCCGATTATAACACACATAATTGAAGAGAACTATTGATTCTCAATTAATAATTGATATCTCATTTTACTTGTCAGTAGTGTTAACGTCTACCATTGTCTTTGAATGACATACTATCACTTTGTATAACTTCCTAGTATTGAGGCCTTTCTCGTTATGTTCATAGTTTCTATCTATTAAAATAAATAGTTTGTGCAGAAACGAGTCGCATGATCTATAAATATTAGCTGAATTATATGGTGTATGATATACAAGAATAATAAGTAATGACTATATCATACAAAAGGAAAACACGTTTCAAAGAATTTGCATCCTTTTCAATTGTCAATTAATGCTGCTTTTGTATGCAAAAATTATGCTTACAAGGAATGTGTAAAAGCTATTTCTAGTGCTACGAATGTACGGAGATGCAAAAATACGTTACGCAATTTACATTAGCACTTGATATAAAAAGTGGTAACATAAATTAGAAACAAGAGAAAAGGATACGACATCAAAGTAAAGGATTAATATTCAAGGTATAAATCTAATAAAATACAGATTACAGTTTTCACCGATAAATCGTTTTGTGCCGTTGGCGAGCTGCGTAAAGAGTCACTGATACTGATTACTTCGCGTAAAATTGTTACGTCTGATTTAAAAATCGGAGCAAGAATCTTGAAAAGGAAGATCTAATGTTACGTTTTTCGGAACATAACACGCTTGTCGTTTGATCATACACGACTCTGAGATCAACCCACGATATTATCGCACAAGCACTGCTTGTGCAAATTTGTCACAACCTAAACATTAAGTTCCATCGATAAGTCCTAAAATCAAGCTTAGTTACTGCCTTATAAACAAATAGTATAATACAATATAGACAACTCTATTACAGTCGCCTGATTCGAGTCAGGTGCATTTCATAGTAACGACCTCTTCACCTCTGATTAAGGGTGAAGCTTTACCGCTTGGCTAAAGTATTCTCGTCGTATGCTATATGGCTTGTCTCTTACATTTTTCAATAGACATTATAGCGCGGCGGAATTACAATTGTCGACTAGTGGTGATAGCGGACCGATCTTTCCTCTTCCACTTCCGACACGGTCTGCCTCGTACTGAACGTCCAAGGACAAACCTAAAATAACAAGAACTTTAAGCTCTACATTGCGCACTACAATAAGTGAAACATAGTATTCTTGAAACTTTTGCTACATATATATAACGATTTTCGTAAGACGTAAAATTTTTTAGCATAAATTTCAATGTACTCATTTATCAAGTCGATAGAAATTGCAATTAAAACAATTTTCGATGAATCCCATCACCATAAACATATTTGGCATTTTAGCCATAATATTTGGCAACCTGCAACGTACATTTCTGATATGCGTATTTACCGGAGGGCCTCCGGGAAGTGGATGGGTGATGCAACGATCCTGTTGACATCGTATTTGATTCGGGAATAAATGCGGCTACTAGCAGCGCGCAGATCACAAGTAACGCACCAAACACGAACGGCGGCCCCGGTACAAGCTGGAAATACAATTTAACAAAACACTTGATTTTTATTTAAATGAACACGTCGGATATAACACTGCTTATATATTTATATATAGATAAATATATCAATTCTTTTTTTTTTCAATAAATAAGTTTAATGTTGCATGTATAAAATTTACAGAACAGATAGGCTAACAAAAAAGAAACTATTCTTACCTGCAGATATAATGTATGTACCTGAGGCATTATGTCAAGATGTGTACTAGTTCCCGTTCTGTTGTTTTCGTCCACGAACGACGGTTTCAAGGGGAGATTGGGCGTGTCGTCGTTAAGATCGACGTGAAAGAGGTAAAATATGACGCCGAACATAGCAGGTCCAAGTCCATTGCAGAGACCACGCATCCCAGTTACCATACCTTGTACCAATCCTTGTTTATCAGCGTCAGAATGCATGGATACGAATGCGGAAATCGCGGGATATGTGATGCTTGACACAGAAGCAAGTACTCCAGCGGCCCACATCATCCTTGAAATAATTAACGCTTGATAAGACTTGGCACATTACTCTTGTCATCTCATTTAATTTTAATTTATTGAAATTTTGATGCGTTACTAATAGTGTAACATTGCTATAATTCAAACGAAGAAATAGTTTACCATGTTTGCGAGCCGAATCCATACCACATGAGCTGTAACATCTCGAATAATAGACCGAGCATTATAGTATGTTTACCGCCGAGTGTTCTCATCAAGGGTCCTAGTACAATTTGCGCTCCCACACTCAGGATGCCCACCACAGCGATAAATATTGCTACCATGACATTGGAGAAACCCATAGCCAATTTTAAATAAACGAATATACAACTATACTGTCCTGCTTCAGGAAGGTAGCTCAGAAACACAGTGACACACAGCATTAAAATAGTATGGTCTTTTCCAACCTATAAAGTAAATTAGTTATATATTTATATATTCCTTTTTTATATATGTTCTATATATATATATTATTTTTAAAAATTATACATTGCACAGGAAAATGGTACTCTCTCCTCTTTGTGTGATGGATTTTATAATTTTTTTTCAATACATCATGCTTTTACCTTTCCAAGAGCAGCAAACGGATCAGCTTGCTCCCACGATATAGGTGCTGGTGGACGTGTTTTTTCAGGCAAACTTTCAGGTACAGCCACTAATATGAAAAACACATCCAAGACTGCGATAGCTGTTGCTAACGCTACGGCAAGATTATCTCCATATGTCTTCATGATATAAGCACCCAAAGCTGGACTTATCACCATACTCGCAGCAAAAGTTGCCGACACCTGAGAAGTAAGCAAAATAAAAATTTTTTTTTTATAAATTAGATAACCAATTATTATCAGATTATTTCTTGTTACTTATGAAACAAAACTTTAGGCGTTGAAATGCAAATATTTTGTCATTCTAATAATAAAAAAAAAAATGATATTGACGTACCAAGCCATACGCTAGTGATCTTTGATTTTCTTCTGTTACGTCCGCAACATATGCAAACACCACTGAGAATGTGCAAGCGAACACGCCACTGATAGAAATCATGGCGAAAAACCACCACGTATTGATGCTCATTAGGGGAATTGGTGCGCATGTGAAGGCCACTGTGATGAGTAAAAAAAATTTTCGACCCCATACGTCGGAGAGAGCACCGATCAGTGGCGCGGAGAGAAAAGATAAGATTCCTTTGATTCCTATTATCAAGCCATTCATCAGGAACGTGTGATCCGGAAATGTTTCGTTCAGTACCCTAATAATAGGCATGGTTAATAGTCCCCATGCAAAGAATTCCAGGAATATTACAACCAATGCATGATACACGCTCGCCTCGCCGACACCGGAACTCTGAAAAATAAGGTACAACGGCATATTACAAGATAATCTTCAATACGAGCAGGTAAATATACAGGCTAATCTTTAATAAAAGTGTAGGAGTCGCGCGGCATAAAAAATAAATTGCGATAAATAGATATGGCCTTCTGCGTATATCACAAGTGATAGATACTTATGATATTTCAGCAGCTGACCTTGAGGTGTCTGTAGCATTGCTGAACAAATGTAGGGGGAGGTGCGAGTTTGGCTATAGCGTGATCCTGACTGTTATGTATCTCGGAACAGGTCGGGCCCAAGCCCTCTGTTCCACCGTTCGCCCCAGGGGGCATGACCCCTAAAAAATGTCGCTAGGTATGTTTCCTCTCATATTCTCACGTTTTAATCGATACTTCTGCCGTCATTCCGCTTACGGGTATGTGACAAAGAGATAGACAATCTTCTCTCAACGTCATATTAGCACACCGTTCCCACAGTTTTGGATTAAATTTTAGTTCGTCCTTCAATATTACTTGCAGCTTGTTCGTCAAGCTCGCATGACTTCTCATAGCTTTTCTAATGTAACGTCTAAAATAGATAAGATACCGCATCATGATTGAGATGCATGTCTCGCTTATGCATTCCGCTATATTTTATCTTAATTATTATGAATAGTTTCTTCAGTCATTCTGTCATGATTATTTTATTTACCGACATTACATTTGCATTACAAATGAGATGCCGTGCATTACAACGAAGCCGTGTGTCTGTCGTCACTATATATATACGTTTTTCATGTCTATTAAAATCGACAATGCCTGTTAATACAAAACTTTGATTAAAGATTTATGACGTTCAATAAAACTATCGGTCTTTACATCTATTTATTTTTACTTTTGCAAATATTTATACTGTGTCTTCTTATGTACACTCCGCTTTAATGAGTTTAGGTAAGAAATATTAATTAATCGTGAGATACAATAAGTCACTCCGTTGTCACTCTGCGCTTCCTCGTTTGAAGTTATATTTATGAGAACGTGACATAATCAACTTTTCTGACGATCGGTTGTCAACTCGTTTGAACTTTATTATGGCAGTGCAAGGCTCAAGCTAGCGCGTCCTTCCGTGGCATCCTCTTAAAATCCGTACTATCTCGATGCGCGCATTTTATATTCGTTAAAAGTAACTCTGCGATCATCGAATCACATGACGTAATTAGTCCTGTAACGCTATCAGCGTTGTCTCGCGTACAGTGCCAAATCGCTGGCGTCATTGGTTTTTTCTTGGCAAGTTACGAGATCTGGGGAGCAAAGCAGGAGAGCTACGTCCCCTACGACACGGGGTGAAGCTTAGGAAAACCGAGTGGTGTCTTTCCACGCATTGCCAAACAACGTGTTTCTCACTCTCTCCCTTTTTGTGACAGAGAGATTTTCCCTCATGACGATCGACGAGGAGCGCAAGACGTTCAGGCGAGCGACGTCGTCGCGACGCTGCTTCCTGGGGTTCCGGGTCGACGGCGAGCGGGGGGGACGACTCGCGCGCGGCCTTGATCCGCTCGCGCACGGTCGCGGCGCGTACGGTGACGTCACGGAGATCCGCGCGGACGCGAGAGAGACTCGGCGACGGGGACGCTTCTCGGCGTCTTCATCCGCGGTTTCCCCCCTGCAGATCGGCGACGCGCGACACTCGACGTCCGGGAGTCTTCTGTGCGTACTGCGTTCCCTGAAGCGGCAGCGGCGGCTTTGCGCCGCGAACGGAGTTTCCCTTCTTTCTCTCACCCTCTCTCCCTCTGTCTGTCTCTTTCGCTGTCACCCCCTCTCTCTCTCTCTCTCTCTCTCTGTCGGCCTCCCCTGTCACGTATCTCTATTCTTGGAAAGACCGCAGCCGTTCGTGCGGCGGCTGACGGCTGCTGTGGCGAGACCTCGGGCGATCACATATTTCCAGCCGGTACCCTACGTTCGACGCGCCGCGTCAACCCGGTCAACCCCTCGCGCGGTCCATTCGAGTCGCGCGGGACGGTTGGTGGTGCACGCGAGGAATCAAACCTCCGCATATCGCGACTGCTCCAACTGCTCCCTCATCCCCACCGCGTCATCCCGCTTGACGACTTGAGCGTACATCCCGTTCGAGGTAACTCCGGACCCCCGTCCTAACCTGAACGGGTAACGACGGTCCTCGGACAGCTGGCGACTAGCTCGGAATTCGGATTACTCCATGGAGGCATCGAGCGCGCGGCTCCCACGGGTGGCATCGCGAAGGGTACGCTTCCGCCGTACGCTGCAGTTTTGCGGAAATAACCGCATGATGCATTACGATCTATTGTCAGCGCAGACGGGAACGCAATAACGCATCGTCGAATAATTGATCGATGCGCGCGACACTTGCCTGTTTATGCGCTACATGTGTATGTAGTGACGCGCGCAAAGAGAAGATATATATGTACATACCTACAGGCTACAACATATATGACGTTAATAATAAAAAAAATGACAAAAACAATGTCACGTTGTGGAATATCCATTTTTAGCTTTTTCGAGTTGAAATAGAATAACCTCGGCAAAAACAATTTAAAAGTCACAACGGCTAAGGAAAAAATACATAAATTGCTCCTTTTTCCATCGGGCTGAACAATAGAAAGGGATTAATTTGATTTGTATTAAACATAGAGGCTTATTGAGCGATACATTGAACATTGATTATAGAACATGGAGTAAATAAGTAGCTTATGACTATACTGATCATAAAAATAAAGACTATAAGTAAAATTTCTCTTTCTTTCTATCAAGAAACCTAGATTATAAATCAACTAATATCTGAACTAATATCTGCAATTAAGATATGATAAATTATACTTTTTTTCCGTCAGTTCGATCTTTCTTTCTATTATCCTTTTTAAATACACAGTTCAAACGTGTTTACAAAAAAATGGTTAATCAGCTGATAACACGTCACATAGGTTATGTAGATAAGCTGCAATTATTGCAATCCTTTTTCCCGTAATTGTGCTGCACTTTGTTTCACGGTGAAACGGAAAAAGACTGCAACAGAAAATGGAACGTGGGCGAGCAACATGCACCTGCGTAAGATAACGATTTTTTGAGATAACACGCTAATACTGGAAAATACTTAATGCACACACGTCACACGTATATGTACGTGTATGTACGTGCACTTGTCACGTTTGTTTAAGAAATAACTTATACGTGTACGCACAAATGTAAAATATTTATCGAGAATTAAGCGGCCCCGTTTCATCTTCGCAACTTATTTTAGAAATAATTGCAGAAATTGCTCGTAACGTAGAACACGACGACGTATGTTTTACGTCCGATTGTTTTCCCAAAGTGTACAAGGAACAGGGGTCGAGTTTCCACGTGAATGGGGCACCTTGTTAGGTACCGATCATGCGACGCTGCATGAAGATAAAATGGGACTCTCGAGATAAAAGCGATGTGTATCGCAGAGCGGACACGCAGGTATGCCGCGATTGCCGCGGGTGTCGGAGTGAGAGGGTGCACTTCGGGGAGGCTGAGCGGCACGGGCGCCACCAAGCCAGGGGCAGCCGAGCGGGGGGGTGGGGGTGGGGGGTAATCGGTGTATTTGGAGATTGGAGATTTAACGTAAAAATTCATTCGGTACCGTGATGACTCCATCCTTCATAATGGACTTTCGGCTTCGTATGATCATGCCCACGACCTTCTTAGAGACCTTGGCGGGCATATTCACGCACTGCGCGCACAGACTCTTTCGCTTCTTCAATTTCATGAATTCCTAGACTCTCGACGGCACGAAACAAGTCATTTTTTTCCACCGCGACACCGCGTTCTCGCCGTCCGTCGCGTCGTCCCCGAAGATGATTACTTTCAGCTATCGCGGACCGTTCTCATGGTGGCATCTACATAACAGTGGCGCAACCAAGGCGAGAACGAACGAACATATCCGCGTGTCCGAGGACCAACATGGGCCAACACAGACTATCGAGTATGAGTATCGCGGACGGTTGTGTCGTTGTGGACTTGTCGACGATCACCGAGTATCCAGAGTATCGCGAGGCGATCAACGATCAAACCGCCATCGCCGTCGTCTGATAGCGATTTCGCGTCAACGGGTGGGTCTTCATGTGCGTGATATCGCGCGAGGGTATCCGTTTTGGAAATAATGCTTTCTAGCCAAAAACATTCTTGATTTATCAAATGGTTGTTCTAAAATTTCAGAAGTTTTCTAGTTGATAGGTAAAATGCGTGTTTCTCGTTGAAACATAACCAAAAGGACGATACGCATATAATTAATTGAACGGGCCACGCGTGCGCGAGTTCCGGCCCACTTTTCACTGGTCGCAGCGCCGTCTAACGCGATCCGCTCAGTCTATGGCCGAGATCGTCTGCAGCGACACCACCTAGCGTCGTGCGCACGAGACTCGACGACACGTCTCGGGCTCGGGCCGCTTGGGGCCGCTCGCCACTCTCGCTAGACGCCCGCGGCCCGAGCTACACGTCGATTAGTGCACATATTGCCGCTTTGCGCATAGCACCGTGAGAGTGCGTGGCGTTCAGTAGTGGAGAGAGAAAAAAAATGGTGGTTATTTGGGTGTAGTCTGTAGTCGGGGCGAGTTTTCTGCAACACAAATGTGAGTACCGGCTGGCTAAGGGGTTTAAACGGAGTGCCGTTTACGTTGAGCGCAACCGCGGGGCTAGTATGACTGCGGTCCGTGTCGGTGGTAACGAAAATATACGAGAGCGCGGACGGGCGCTGATTCTCCCCCGCATGAAAAGACCGAGGCCGAAGTAGGTACTGGTGTTGGCTCTCTCGTGCCGTCTCTCTCACACCTCCGCGTGACATGTACGTCGCGCGGGGCACGTTGGCGAGATACATTATCAGTCAAAAATAACGGCGCGCCGCATGACGTGCCGCGAGGCGCCGCGGCGCGGCCTCGACCGTCGGCCGTCGGCGCTCGGCGCCACCTCGTCCGCCCGACGGCCGACGGCACGTCGCGCTCGCGCTCACGCTCACGCTCGCCGTGCGCGCAAAACGTGCGATCCCGACAAGCGATATTTTTTGGATAGTTGTCACATTATCTTTTCTGTCTATTGCGCGCGCGTGCGGTGCCTTTAACGCTACCGTGCGCCTCGCCGTGCCTGTGTAACCAACGGGGGTATGCGTCGTTTGATTTGCGAACATCCTGCGCGCGCGCGCGCGCGCGCGCGCGCGCGCGCGCGTGTGTGTGTGTGTGTGTGTGTGTGTGTGTGTGTCATGTGTGTGCGCTCGCGCGCGTGCGAGATCTCCCTCGACTGTCGCGTCGTTGTAACGCGGCTTCCTTTACCAGTGTCAACGGGTCGCGCGCGCCGTTGGACTGTGTGCTGTGTCGGTCAGTGTCGGTGAGGAGCGTAACGTGCGTGTGCGCACCCGCACGTATGTACGCGCATACGTCTGTGCACGCGTGTTCGTGCGTGTCGGAGCACCCTATATATTGTCACATTTTTCAAGCGGCGTATCCCCACGGTGCTTGACAACATTCTGCGACTTTAACGGCAGAAACGCGTCTCCGCGTGTCTCTTTGTTTGCGACACGCTCGCGCGCGTGTATGTTCCACCGATCAAAACACCGAGCTGCTCCTACGCCTCGACTGTTCCCCCGTTCCCCGATTGACGCGTTGATATAGTTTAATAGCAAATTGATTTGCGGCGATACTCCGTTTAGGGTCCGTGCGTCTATTACGTGCATGTACCTCCATCACTCTTGATTTTATTGCTAAACGGCTAATCTTCGTAGCTAGCAGTTATTAATAATAAGTGTATCATATGTCTAATGTCAAATGGAGGTAATTAGAGATATTCCCGTGTGAATCGTTTGACTCAACACTCGTATCGACTTTTGTTAACTATTTTTTAATATATTTAAATATTTTGCAAGTATGGATAAGTACTTATCGTGAAGTAAACTGTAGATGAGAATAGTCTCTGCAAAAAACAATAGTATTTGTTGGCGCTTATATATTAAATGTTTACATATTTATTTATAACTTTCTATTAACAAGATAATCATATTAAATTAAATTTTTTTATTTGTTACATGTATTAATTTCTAATTATAACTTATTGTTAGTTACATTATAAGTTATAATATATCTTATAACTTCATAAAAAAAGCTAAAATGTGATCTCTCTTGTAAAGAAATTATTTTTACAAGTAGGTACTTATGTTGTCAGGATAAAATAAAAATGTTAATTTATAATAGAATTTTCATGCAATAATTGGATGAAATTATTCTCTGATTTCAGATCTTTTCAGTTCCTCGGGCACTAGAAATTTGCTAGCTAGCTCGGCAGTTTGTATGGCGGGATATGTAGCCTAAGTCCAAAATGTTGCAGATACGGATATTTTAAATCTTATAACAAAGACTGCTCGTTAGGAGATATATAGTCACGGTTGGGGAAAAGTTTTAATTTGGTTACCTTGAGGAGGCGACGATAATATGAGTCTTATTAATTTTACATCGGAGCGAAGCTGAGTGTAGAAGCGCAAGGGAATAGGGGAGGTCATTTTGTGAAATAGGGTCTTAAATAAAGTTGGTTATGTGCAATGCCGAGATGCTACAATGACAGCAAGACAGTGAGTTCAGTGAGCAGCAACTATAAGCACAGTACAGACGATATTATATTAACGCAATCGCATGCTTTCTCGATTGGAAGTCAATTGAACGTAGACGAAGATCCCCCGGTAGTTGAAAAATCACACAGACGGCTTCGTTGTGACTTAAGTCCTGTCCCAACAAGTACGAACTCCAATTTAAACATAAAGCTTCTTGGTTTAAAGGTAAGATTTTACGATATACACATATATCTTTATATATGTATACTATTATCGTGTATTTTTGTATTGTTTACATTTTTACATCCTGATAAATTCTAAATAAGTTTTACGTTCTTAAACATTTATGTTGCAATATGTTGTACACTTGAAATAGATTCCATGTATTAAAAATTAGATTTAAAAAGTTTAATTAGGTATTTAAAATATAAAAAATACAGATATAATTTTAAATAATTTCTTTATATTTTTTCGTATTGTTGTAGGGTGATAAAGGTACTCGTCAGGATCATCAGGTGAGCACTGGATCTGGGGGGCACAGAGAAAAAAATAGGGAGACTAAAAAGAGAGCAGCTATAGGCAACACAGTGCGTGGATTCTTCTCATCTGGCCACAGCAGGCAGGACAGGTATAATGATGTCTGTATCAAAAATCATGCTTCTTACATTGTCATTTGTTACACTTTATTATTCATTTATAAACTTTTTTTATTGTAATCTATCAATTTATATTTTTTAACTAATTACGATAAATTTCTTTTTAACTTTTTAAAATATTCTGCTTTACAAAATTCTATTATTAATTGCGCATTTATGTAACTTTGTTACTATTGTAGACTCTTGATAATTCAAAGAGAAGGACGGATATTAATTTTTATTATATAATTTATTTTTTAGATATAAAGGAGTAGAATGAATATTGATGATATAAAGATAAATTAAAAAAATGCAAATTAATATATTATTTAATTTACATATAAATTAACATTTTTAATGCTATTATTCTGCAATTGAATTAATCTCTTCTTTCTCAATAATCGAGAGTATACGTAATTATAAGTATACATATATTAAGCTTATTATGCACCAATGCGACAAAAGTGCTTTATACAAATAAGTAGTTTATATTAATATATCACCAACTACACAATGTAGAATTATATATTATATACACATGTATATATAGCTGATTTAGAAGTAACAAATATGATTTCTTTGTATATTCTGCAGCTTTGCCCTTAAAAACTTTCCAATATTTTTAAAAACAAAAAAAAAAAGATATTTTGTACACAGATATTAGGTGATTCATTCATATAGAGTTATACTATCTTTTGAAGAATTTTGTGCGTGTGTATGTGCATGTATGTGTGTTTAAGCAAATAAGATATGGTCGGATAAACCCAAAATTTTCATTGGAAAAGTATGACATTTCTTATAGATGAATCATTTAATGTCTGTTGTTGTGTATATGTACATGTATGTGTGTAAATGCTTTTTTATTTTACAAAAAAATTAAATTCTATGAAAACAAGCTTCTTATTAATTTAAACATTTATGTTACTTATTATTAATATGTTTTGAACTTTGAACTAATTTATATTGTTTCCTAAGATTTTAGTAAAACAAATGTCGAAAAAGTTAGATTAAAATTGGTATTTTTTGTCTTATATGAAATACTTATGTGAAATAAAACAAATTCTGTCTGGCCTTTAATATAAAATAATCTTCGTGGAATTTCAGGTATGAGACAAATAGGCAACGTTCTTCAGGTGGAACTGGCGGAGGCTTGTCTAGTTTATGTCCCAAGCTGGTGGCCAGTGGAGGCACTGGCAGCCAAAGTGGCATTAGTTTGGCAGTGGGCCACTTAGCCTCTCAGGAAAGCGGAGGCTCTTGCGCAGTTGTAACGACCCAAAGGATTCACGCACACAATCACAAACGCCAAAGAAAGCTATCTATTGTCGCGCAGGCAGGTCCTAGTGCCAACACTACTGGTGATAGGAAGGTTAGTTAAATTGCATTGGCTAAATTAATACGGAAACGTCCAAACATTTATTGTATAACACGATGAAGAAATATTACTATCATATATACTTCTCAAATGATCATTGTGATTTAATGTCATTTTGTTTTATGCAGGTATTATCCAATATAAGTCGCTCGGCTAGTATTTCCAAAAAGCAAATTCGAACACAGCGACACGATCAGAGTACTGATTCCTTATCTATAACTAGCAACGGTCTTGCGACCAGTTCACCATCTTCTAAAAAGAAAGTACTATCTGCCTTGCGTATCTCTGATCGATCATCTACCCAAAGTGTGAATTCATCATCCTTGGATCATGAAAATGATCGTAGTTTCAGTGATGCTGAAGAAGCAATCGCAGCAACGGAGAATGCGTTTGCCACACCAGGTAAAATTTTCAAGATATAAGAAAATTAAAATTGTATAATATATAAGAGAAATCTATTGAAATTTTATTACATATTATATATATGTGTAGGGTCTAGTTCTACACCTTCTACACCAATTAGTAAAGTGAAATCAGCAAAATTCAGCAAGGATGAGGAAACAAATGTGGCACGTGATATTCTCGCAGAATGTACCGATTCATCAAGGAACACTGCAGATGTGCAACACGTGATTTTGAATGAGTTCGAACAAGGGAATGTTATGCCAATAAAATCATCTGTAGTACACGAATTTCATGCGGTTAATCAGGAAAGTATTATAAATGATAAGCAAAAATCGTTGTCGAGCTCTACTCTCGGCGCCAGATCGATTAGTAATAACGACCAAAAAGTTCTGAAACATAAAAATACAAATTCTTCAGAGAAAATGATTGAACATCATGGTAGTAAAGACGTCGAAACAACTAACATAGAAAAAGATTTAAATGATACTACGATATCGACAGAGATAGAAATGAATTCCACAAACGATAATAGTGAAGGTAAACAAGCAAAAAGTAGAGAATCTGTAGGGTATACGGATGGTGGTGATAATGGTGTAGATAAAGAAACCACAGAACCTTTGAATACCGTAAGTAGCGATAAGAGGGAGAAGATATCGAGGGTCAAGAGTAACACAGGTTTAAGAGATGAGGTAATTAAGAGTTCGAGGTTTGTAACATCAAAGGTACTGGAAGAGATAACGGATGCAGATACCAAGACGGTGGATGTAGAGAAAGAGGAGGAAGAGGAAAGAGTTACGATATACGATGACGATGGCACTAGTATCAGCGACATAGTAGCAGCACAGGCGCTTCATGAATCGTTAAGTAAATTAGGCAAAGTTCCGCTGTTAGACACCAAGATGGAAGAGGTGCAGAATACAAATTTGCGAGACGAGACAGAAATAAGGGAGCATCCTGAAAAGGATACAGTTGCGCAGGAAGAAACGGTGGAAGGTTTTATCGGTCCATTACTCGACGAAAATTTTAAAGCAGATGAAAAATTGTCGCAAAAAACAATGGCAATGGAGGAGGTGCAAAATTTGCTAATGAAAGTTAAGGTGCAGACTGTCGAGGACGACGACGATGAGGAGAAAGCCGTTGGTATTTCACCGGATGGAAGATTTCTCAAATTTGAAGAGGAAATTGGTCGTGGCAGTTTCAAGACTGTTTATCGCGGGTTAGATACTCAAACGGGCGTAGCTGTAGCTTGGTGCGAATTGCAGGTAAGATATCCTTTTGCAATATGTACATTAAGTAAGATAAGTATTTGAATATATTATTTTAACATACGTGAAAATTAAAGATTAAAAATCCATTTAGATAATAGATTTAAAATAACATTTATTTTCTGTAGGAGAAAAAATTGAATAAAACAGAGAGATTGAGATTCAGGGAAGAAGCTGAAATGTTAAAGGGATTACAACATCCTAATATTGTAAGGTTTTATGATTATTGGGAAGTTACGCTTACCCGTAGAAAATATATTGTACTAGTCACCGAACTTATGACATCGGGAACATTGAAAACGTAAGTGCTTCATTGTTTATAGAGTTAGTAAGTTTTTTATTGTTTATAGAGCATTATTGTAGCACATATTTCTAACTGGCTGCATTACAACAGATATTTGAGAAGGTTTAAGAAGATCAATCCCAAAGTAGTAAAATCTTGGTGTCGGCAAATCTTGAAAGGCCTGAGCTTCCTTCACTCTAGGTCACCGCCCATTATTCATCGTGATTTGAAATGTGATAATATTTTTATCACGGGTACAACAGGAAGCGTGAAAATTGGCGATTTGGGTCTTGCAACATTGAAGAATCGTAGTTTTGCAAAGAGCGTTATTGGTACACCGGAATTTATGGCGCCTGAAATGTACGAGGAGCATTATGACGAGTCAGTCGACGTTTATGCCTTCGGAATGTGTATGCTCGAGATGGCTACTAGTGAGTACCCATATTCCGAGTGTACAGGACCAGCACAAATATACAAACGCGTAGTATCGGTAAGCGTGTATTACAACTTCAAACTTTTATGTCAATTAATACAATTCTAGTTGTCTATGATAGTGATATTTATGTACGAGAGATAATTATCTTTATAAATTTTATGAATATTTAGTAACACGTAATAAAAAGGAATGATATGATATTCTGAATAGCAATTTATATTGCGCAGGGTGTTAAACCACAGAGCTACGATAAAGTTGAAAATCCAGAGGTACGTGATATCATAGAAATGTGTATACGCCTGAAGAAGGAAGAACGACCGCTCGTTAAGGACTTACTTAATCATGAATTCTTTGCCGATGATGTTGGACTGAAATTGGAGATGGTATCGCGGGATTCGGCAGTTGCGGATACCGAGCTGTCGCGTGTTGAGTTTAGATTGCGTGTGCTGGATCCTAAAAAGCGCAGCAACAAACACAAGGAAAACGAGGCGATACAATTTGACTTTGACATGCAGACTGATAACGCGGAGGAAGTAGCGTTAGAAATGGCGAAATCTAGCCTTATATTAGAGGAAGACGCTAAAGCAGTGGCTAAGATGTTGAAATCGCAAATTACTACTCTATTGCGAGAACGAGAGGAGCGTAAAGCCAAAGAGGAAAAGGAACGCTTGGACAGGGAAACCGCCGCCACAGCCACAGAGGTCGCAGCTAATGCCGCAAACGCTGAGAACTTGCTACAGCAGCAACTGCTTCTTCAACAAATGCAATTGCAGCAACAGCAGCAGCAGCAACAACAGCAACAACAAATTCAATCGAATATTGGTATACAAATGCAAAATCAAGTCCCGATGCAATTGCAACAAACTCAAATGTCCATTCAACAACAGCAACTACAATCAACCGCTCAACAAGCTCAACAGCATAATTTACAAGCACAGCAGGTTCAGTTGGTTCAGCAACAACCGATAATCCAACAGCAAACGTCGGTCGTGCAATCCCAACAAGCACAACAAATACAATATCAACAGCAAATACAGCAGCAGTATCAGCAGCAACAACAGCAACAGTATCCTCAGCATGTTCCGCAGAGCTTGAATGCGAATTCTCCACAATGTTCGACGCCGCAAAACGTTCAGGCTCAACCTCAATTTCCACAGGTGCCGCAGCAGATGCAACAACAACAGCAGCAGCATGTTCAGCAGCTGCAACAGCAACAGCAATATATACAGTTGAATCAGATGAGTGTTCCACAACAAATTCCTCATCAGATGCAGCAACAGATGCAGCCTCAAATGCAAATGTTGCCCCAACAGCAGCACGAGTATATGCATCAACAGCTTCAACAACACGCGCAACAACAGCAATACGCGACGCAACCGCAACTTCAGCATGTTCAGCTGCATCAACATACCGTTGGTTCGCCACCTGTTCAGAATCAGCAATACTATCAGCAGAGCGCTACTGGCTCCTCGGGATACTATCAGCAAACCATGCCGCAACAAATATTTCACACATATACCACGTCTACTAATCCCTCCGGTCACGTAGAAATTTTATCATCCACCCAAACTGCGACGCAGATTTACTCTCACACGAGTTTACCTGCGGGCGCGGTACCCGCATCCTCGCAGTCGCAATACATCCCATCGGCAGGTCAAGTTCAAACATCTATACCATCGGGCATAAGTGTCAATAACACGTCGGCTGTTACTCATATGCAAAATGTCCCGACCTCGACAATCCCCAATATGCAGAGCGCGCCCGCTTTGCTCGGCAATACCGGCCCACAGCCTCAATCTCAACAAAATATTCTCGTGCAAATGCAGTATTCACAAAACGCGAATGTCATGCCCAATTCTATTTCGATAACGCCAAATATAGCGAACGTCTCAGCGCAATCATCTACTAATCTGCAGCAACAACAGCAACATTTCCTTTCGAATACGGATCAATGCCCCACGACTGATAGGTCTTCCCTGGTAAAACAAGATACAATGGATTCGGTAATGTCTCTGCCACCAGATCCACCAATTAATTTACAGCAAGATCAAATTGCTGCACCTGCTCCAGTCACAACGGGCGTTGCACAGCAAACTGTAACGTCAAACGATGGGTAAGTCAAGATAGAATATATATAAAGATGAGTGAAAAACTGTAAACTTAATTAAATATTTTATTCTTTAGAGTTACGCCAGAAAATTCTGAAAGCGTTCCCGCTTCCGAGAGAAGCCGGATAAAACGTTCAGGAACTAAACGTAAGAAGCCGGGCATTAAATTAACTGTCTTGTCCGTCAGTAGTGGCGAGGGACAATCAATGACTGTCGAGTGCCAGTTAGATACAAGTAAACAAAAGACTGTTACCTTTAAATTTGATCGAGACGACATGGTACCTACAGACATTGCCAATAATTTGGTAAGGATATATTTTGACATCTGATTTACTTTATATATTAACCTTTTATCTCACATTTTTTCTTTTTCTCTTTTAACGCGCCTATCCAGGTTGCTGAAAATCTATTGCCGCAATCTCAATGTGAGACGTTCGTAGAATTAATTGAAGACATTGTCAAACAATTGCGCTTGGATCCTACGCGTGCTCTACCTTTGGTAGCACATGGTCCACCTGATCAATCTGCGGGTGGAAGCCCAGTTACAAGTCGACGTCCTAGGGATCGCGACCACAGTCTCGATACAGCTAAGGTATGACTTTTGTAGCTATTAAAGAATAAGCTAGACATTAATATTATTGTTAAAGATGCAGTGTATGATGTAAATGATATTTACATCATATTTTGTAGAAACTTGCGATTACTTTTTTTTATCATTATATGCTCTTTAAACATGCAGATGCGTCCAAGACAATGATTCGCATAACTAATGTGGTCATTTTCTTCTCAAATGGACCAATTTGCATTTCCATTTAAAATTGAACCATAATCCAGGGCAGTAATATTAAAATAGCGTAGGGGACTTTGTGTGGAACATATATTTTCAATATAGAATCAAGGGTATGCATATAATTGGTGTGTATGGTTTTGGACGCAGCAGGTGAGACATGGCTCGCTAACACGTCAAAGCAGCCACCGATCGTCGTACAAAGTCCACCGTAGGCACCGTTCGGTGAGTTCATCGATCCCACCGTCCCTTCTCCTGTTTCTCCTACATTTCAGATTTATATTCGTGGACTCTTATGCATCTCATTTTTTGTTACACTTGCAACCAATTATGCCCAGACTCGGACACTTGTTAGGCGATTATAATTTTATCTTGTTATAGGTTCACATTATGTAGGCAGAAATCTAAGAAAGTTTCGAGATTTAAAAAAAGTTTTTATTTTTTGTGATACCGATTTCTTTTATATTTTATAACACAGAAAGAAACGAGTGACTAAACGAGTACTAAACGCGTGATTTCGAAGAAACTATGTATAATCGAGGAATTGATTTTTGTGTGTATGGAAATTTTTTGAAAATGTCAGAACTTTCTTGGGATCAATTTACACCATATTTTTACACCTTTTTTTTCGCAGATCATCTTACATCATTACAGTACAACGTATATGTATCAAAGAAATCCCGTATACGTATATTATAATATTATTTTGTGTGCTGCATTTATTGACTGTTGATTTATATATTGAAAAATAATTCTGCGTATTTTTATTTTATGAAACCTATTATTTCACGAAAATCTTGATTAGAAACATTTTATAATATTGCAATAATTCGTTATATTCTCATGTATATAAACATATTTTGCATTATATTTAATTATTGCATGGTAATAAAGATAAAATGTTAATTCCATTGCATAAATAAAAATAAAGATGTTCTTATAATGCATATTTTTATAAAATTATTTCTTCATGGATATATTTAAAGTACCGGACAAATTTGATAATAATGTAGAATATATTTTGAAGTTTATATGATGCAGAATTATTAATATGTTTATTAAGTATATTGTATATATACAGGTCATTGTTTATATTATATATTTATCTACTACTAAGTATTTAAAATAATAATGAATATTCTATCTATTTCAGAGAGACGAAACTTCAAATACTTCTACTCCAACGAAATTGTTGCCGATCGATCAGATTATTTCTCATATTGCCAATACCGGTGTGGAAAAGCAGCAAGTCGTTCAGACTCCTGATAGTCAAGCCGGTACCGAAAATACGTCAGCGGAGGCTTCCAGGAGGTCATCCACATCTACACAAAATACCGACACTTTAACACCTACAAATATACCGAGTGACCCAACGGACAATCAAGAAACTATCGTTTCTGCAACGTCCGCGGAAACAGTTGTGGAAACGCAGCATAATATTCAGGATGATGCTAGTAATTCGGCCTTTAAATCTTATCAAACGGCCACAATGCACGCTCAGACTCAAATACAGGATACAATAGTGAGCGCAAGTCATGCAAGCGTGGCATCGAAAGAATCTCAAAAGCAGCAAGATGGAGTAGATGTAAAGGAATCTGGAATAACTAAAGAGATAAATGCGCCCGACGTTGCTGCAGAGATATCGACTGTGACGGTACCGACGCCAATGCGCAAAGTTTCTCGCTTCTTAGTTAGTCCTGTGATCGAACAAAAAAATATCACGCCTGAAGAGGAATCTTCTGTCGTCGCTGAAAACATAGATCGTACAAATGTCGCAGTGTCACAGTCAGCATCGCAATCCGTCGCGCCTGTTACGAACGCGGAGCTTACATTAAAAAATGAGGAACACACAGAGGCAAATGTTACAGAAATTCAGAGTGCGACGACGCATGAACTAACTAGCAATAACGAAACAATGGTTCAGGGTATTCCGTATGCCATGGAACAGACCGATAGCACGCAACAGATCTTACAGCCGGGACAACAGTCGATCGGCTTGCAGCAGAGCATTATTCAAATGCAGACTCTGCAGCAGGTAACGGGACACGTGCAACAAACCACGACTATCGGACAGTCGAAGCAGACCATAATCGTTCAGGGATCTACGATAACGCAACAAATACCTCAAACTGGTATGCAGCATTTCGTGCCGGTTAATTCGCAGGAGTTGCAGCCTCAACCACTCCATTCGAACGGAATAGCCCAAACACAGGCGCAGTATCCAAGTCAAGCGATGATACAACCTAGTGTTGTAATGCAACCACCACAGCAGCAAATTCCTATACAGCAGGGCATAATACATATGCACGTACAAGCGGAACAGATGCAGGTCCAGCGTCCGGCGGTTCAACAATTCATCCCGCAACAGATGCAACCTCCGACGCAGCAGTATGTGATGCTATCGGGCCACATGCAACCGGTACAACCAACGATTATGGACGATCGAAATCGCAGAGTGGCGAGTTTATCCACAACATCCAATGTATGTACAGACTCTCAAATTTTGGAGTCGTCCGGCATAGCTGAGGAAAAGAGGCAAGGCGTGAATACAACTAATATACCTGTAACGCATATGCAACATATACAAGTTGTTTCGCAAGACATTCCCGGTACAATGCCGTTGCCGCAAAGCGCTATGGAAGCCACTCAACCTCCTCATCAAAACGTGCACCATGTTCCAGGAACCTTGCCTCCATCCATGCCGGTACCCGCCTCTGTACATCCGGTTGCTGCGGCAGACATTTCCACACCCAAAGTTCCCGTTAAAACGAAAGAGATGTCCTCGACGCTTCCAGATCTCGCGCAAAATTTAGCAAATATACTTTCGAATCCAAAATCCAAATCTGCCACGCCTCATCCTTTGACCAGCCACGAACCAGCTGCTGTTCCTAACGTTGCTGCTTCCGCATCAGTCGACTACAAACCTGTGCAATCCGAGCAGTATTTTCAGCCTATACAACCGGAGGCGAGTCAATTGCAAATTCAACAGCCTATTCAACACAATTATCAAGGGCAGATCGTGCATCAAGGATATCAGGGACAGCAGAACTTTCAGCAAGCGTTTCAAAATCAGCAGGTGCTTCACCAGAATCAAGTGCAGCCGATACCACAGTCGGTTCCGTTAACAATTCCTCAACAGATTGACGCGCAGTCACAGATGGTGCAGTCCATTCTTCAAAGTGTATCGACTCAATCGACTGCTCAAGGAAATTGGATCGTGACTAATCAAACTCCTTTACAGCAGCCGATACGACATGTACAACCAAATCAGCTGCAGCCGCTCCAAAATCAATTGCAGTTACAACAAATTCCTTTGCAGCCGCAAATGCATCAGCAGATTATGCAAGACCAACAACACAGCGAATCTCCCGCTATATTAGATCAATCACATCTACATTTAAAACTTCCAGAACAACATCCATCCAAATCTTTGGAAATTGAGAATTTGGAATCTTCGAGTTCAAATTGGTATGTACGTTTTTCGATTAAATTCGATAGCAACAATACAGAAGAAAAACGACACGAAATATCAAACTCTCTATAATATGTCTTTTTAAAGTTTACTTTATCATTTCAGTATACGCCGTACTAGTTCCGATTGCCAGTTACTTACATCCGAAAATGAGAATTCCAGTCACGATGTGACGCCTGAGCACACTCTTGTTGAATCCATCGATTCTACATCGATTCTGCAACAACAGTTGTCGCAATCACAGCAGCAGCAGCAGCAACAACAACATCGCAAACTCAGTCAACAGAATTCGTTGGACAAAATGTCGGATATAAACTGCGTCGGGAACGCTGGAAATGGTGCCGGACCGCAAACTATAGCTGATTTACATCAGAAACTTGTACAATTAACAAGTCAGCCGTCGGAATCGCTGAATGTTGGTACACCACCTATAAGCTATCCTGCCACGCCTCATAATAATCAGATGGTTGGAGGATACGACGCGTATATGCATTCTTTGCAACAGAAACTGTATAATATTGGCATGCCAGTTTCGTCCGCGAATGCCGCATGCCCGTTATCTCCTCAAAC
Source organism: Leptothorax acervorum (assembly GCA_035220615.1). Classification (NCBI taxonomy): domain Eukaryota; kingdom Metazoa; phylum Arthropoda; class Insecta; order Hymenoptera; family Formicidae; genus Leptothorax; species Leptothorax acervorum. Next base: position 546,391 of record JASTWQ010000025.1, on the reverse strand, counting down.
AACAATACATTCCTCTACTATTCTTGATACGCAAGCCGACGTGACTATCGAGGGTTCCACTATGATGCAAGACAGTTCTGGTACACTTTCGCAAACTGTAAGTCTTTTTATGGCATATTATACATGATATGCGCAATTGGTGATTCTCGCTGTCCAAGAAGTATCCGCATGAAATTTTTTTCCAGAATGTGGAATGTTCCCTTGATAGCCCAACACCAGGAGCTCCTGCAGGGTCCGAAAATATGAGTCCAAGCAAAGAAAATGTAAAGATACGAGCTCAAAGACCGGGATCCCGTTTACAGGAATTGGAGCAGGAATTGGCCAAAATTCATCACAGAGGATCGGTTTTCGCAGCAGCTCCGATTCAGCCATTAACACCGCCTACATCTGTACAAATGCAACAATCTGTGCAAAGTTTGTTGACCACCGCCCAGCCAGTATCAATGGTACCTGTGGCTACTGTCACTCCTAACATCGTGACACCGCGGTCTGGTACCAATACTCCAATTCAGGCCGAACTCCAAGACTTTACTAATGAGGTAATGTCTATTTTCTGAAATTTTTTTGCGTTTGGTGTCACATTTTTTTGCTTTTTAAAGTATAGCAAAGTTATAATAGAAATGGTTTCATAATAGAAATGGTTTCATAATAATATGTTTGCTTTTATAAATGATGTTGGAACATTAATTTTACAGAAGGCGAATCCTACTCAACCTACTAGAAAAATATCAAGATTTATGGTTTCCAAAGTCGCGGGTCCGCCTAATCATGGCAATGCTGCTATCAATCAACAACAGGTTGTTGATGCTGCAAGGTCTCAATTACAACAAACGGAAGAATTAAAAACTTTAGAACGGCAAAATATTCTTTCTTATCATACAGATGATCTACATGGTAAGAGATTTTATTTAAATCATGAAAATTCTCAGTAAATAAATAATAAATATATAAGAACCTCTGTGAATAGAGATACGTGACATATATTTACCAATTATAGGTGTATCTGCACAAATACTTCATAGTCGAGAGAATTCTGTTGGGCCAACTGTACAGGCAACGCATGGTACTAATATTTCAAATATTGAAGTAAGTTTTAGCCTTATTATTATAGCTTTATTAATATATATTGCCAAAATTGCTAAATAAAAATATAAAAATTATGAAATTATAATAACAATAATGCAACCAGGTGATAATAATTTATTATCTGACATTACAGCCTGAAAAAGAAGAAAGATTTGTAGCTCTTACACCGAGTGAAGAATATCAATTACTTATAAAAAGGTAAAAATATTTAGATCGTGACATTTAAAGAGCGTAAATTTATTTTTTTATCTAACAGAACGTATAACAAAGATATTAGATACATCTAAAATGTATCAAAATCTAGAAAGATAAAGATAAATTACAGAGATTAATTTACGATTTGCATATTTTTTAAAGAATGTAGAACAATTTTTATTATGTATAGACAAACTTCGGAACTAGAAACATTGCAAAGAAGACACAGGGAAGAGTTGGAACGTTTCCAACAACAACAACTACAATTGCTTATTCAGCAACAAGCAAGCGCGCTTCATCATCAGCATCATCCGTTGCTTTATCATACGGTTACAACAAATATCTCCGGTCAGTAATTAACTTGATTCCGTTACACATATATACACATATTCTTATTTGTACAATGCATATTGTAATTGATGTGTCATTTAACAGGACCTAGAATTCCAGGAATGGAGGACTATCTAATGCTTGGTACAGCGCCGCAGACTCCACTGCAGAAAGGGCCGAACAACTATCCGGACACAGATGAGACTTTACGGTTGGCGATGCAAAAATTGAAGCAGACTCCACTGCAGCTTCAACCGCAGCAGGCATCGGCTGGAATACCGCATGCTTATGTTATCCCAATTCCAGTAGTGCCTTCTGAAAATATGCAAAGTGTAGTTTCTCAGCAAAGTAATAACTGCTCGAATGATATATCCGAGAGCATTGATACGACGCACAGCACGGCGGTTGGAAATCCGACGCAGTACCAATTCGCTCCTATATTATCAGAGGGAACGAATATCCCGTCGACAACTGGACCGTTACCTGCGCCCGCGCCCTTATCGATACCCGGCGCGACAAGCGCCTACATCCAGTATCACGAGAGCCAGCCGCTACCGAATTTTCAGACTTTCAGCTGCACACCCCATGGCGGTTTCTTTTTGCCAGCTGGCTACCGGCTGATATATACGCCGCCCACGACTCAATCTCAGCCGGCGACACCTGCCACATCTCATGTGACGAACTCTTCGCGTGACGATACGCCTCCGACGGCGGAGCCGCACCACTCGACTACCGCCGAAAACTCAACGGTTCCTCCTTCGCATTCGGATCAATAACGCAACATTCGACTCACACGCTTCTATATTTTTCGGTCAATCTGCGTTCGTTCTTAGTTTAATGCTCGGTACTGTTTATAGTGCAGAGTTTTGCATCGTTATCGTCACGAATGTAACCCGAATATATAATTTGCTGTGAAATTCGCGCGCCATTGCTAGACATTATCATAAAGGTGCGAAGACGGATCGAAAAAAAAAACCCGAGTGGAACTATATGTAATGTTTTTCGATGTACGACGCACTTGCGTATATTAAACAAAATATCAAATATTCTCGCTATCTGAGCGTGTGCATGATATTATTATGATATGTGCCTCGCAGCGGAAGTAAAGCGGAAATAATATGTGAAGATACTGCGAAGAAGCGATATATATAATATATATATAAATTTTCCGAATGCAACGCAGGAACTTGAGATAGAGGCCTTTACATGTACTGTGCTTCGATGCGTTTAAAACAAGAAAAAAAGAAGAAAAAAGAAAAAACTCTTCCTTCGCTGAGACCTCTAAGGGATTCTACTATTGCCCGACTCCTTTAGCAGCACAGCTCACATTAGTACAGGCCTCCGCTAGTCTTACGATCGAAATGGCATATGGCCATTCTGCTCGGTATATGTGTATAACTGTTATTGTATGCTGGATGTGTCGAGAAAGAGTGATAAGGACAAGGGGCAAGGGGCAAAAAGAAATGGGGAGAGACAGAGAGAATGAAAAGGACGAGAGAAAGGGAGTGTGTGTATAGCTTTATGCGAGTATGTATGCGCGAACGCGTATGTATGCGTATAATTGTGCGGGTATGTGTGTGTTGGAGATGAAAAAAATAGGCAGAGAGAAATATGATTAATATAGTCACTGTTATGCTTTAATGTATTTCTAGCGATTTTGCCTATTTCAATTAAAGAAAAAAAGTCATGTGTTACTAGTTAGCAAACCCATATATCTCGTTTACTATATTGATGATTATTATATCTTCTTTTAAAGCTGGTAGTAGCCGTTTTATCTACCGTTGTTTATTTTGATATATATATGATGTAATTGAGATAAATTGCCCGAGGCCATCTGTAGACCATTGACAAATGCGTGTTGACAGTTCGACTATTACCTTTTTAATCGATCTATCTAAGTGATGTACTACTGTCAACATACTGGAGCAACGTATTAAAAATTTCCTTCTTAGTTCTTGGTAATCTATGACACGTCATTTCAGGTAGCGAAACATTCAATTATAGTTTTAATTCGAATTACAATGCGACGAATGCTGAATATATTATACATTTCACCAACAGATCGTTATCGTTAGTTTTTTAAATCGGATTTATAGTTTTTTCGTTTGCATTAATATTGTTTAATGATACTGAAAATTTTTTATGTAATTATCGTATGATCGGTTGTCAGGATTGTTGCTGCAACCGTCATTAAGAGGGAAGTGTTTTAAATTATTCGTTATGACACGTGACTCTCGCGGCTACCCTGAACTTCGTGATTTTTGTGCTGAGATTAAACCTTTTAAGTATAAGACTTCTTTTTGGTGCTTTTATGTCACAATATTACATTAAGATCTGTTGAAATGTTTCCATAAGAATTGCAATAGTTTATTATGTATATTACATGGATTGAGATTAAATTAGGTCTTTATATGATTATATTATCTGAGATGACAAATCTAATCGTCATCATTGAATACCTTGTATGAGTTTAGTGGACATTAATTTTAATCGAGGCTTAAATTACAGTGAGATTTCTTCGGTAACTCATTCGTAAACGTCTATGTACCTTGTTCTCTCTTTTATAATATCGAAGTTGCATTACGTCTAGCAAATCTCAATCGTGTAATTTGATATGAGAAATGGCTGTTTATTATGTCAAATCTTGTTGACATCTAAGAAACGGATAGAAGCAAGTAGTTAATAAACGAAGCTTTATTTGTAAAGAATGACAAATTTCGCGAGTATTCTTCAGTCGTGGAAATTACAGGCCAAGATCTTTTGTCCTTTCTCATATTCTCGTCTGACAATGAGTTTCTTTTTTAAAATAGGACATCTTGTTCACCTGGTTTTTCTTCGGCAGCCAATGTGATTTGTTCCTAAATCCAGGGCTTGAATTTCCTAGAAGATCGAATGTCCATCGGGTCTTCTTCTGGCAATCAACGTGGTTCGTTTTTGTGCATTACATTAATAATTATTCTACATACTGGGAATAATACACATTTTATTATATGTATAAAATTAAGAGTTTACTTCCAGAACTGTATTGCAACGAAAGAGAATGTGAGAGTGAGATGTCAAGCGGAGGGTATGATAGTTAAGTGTTTCCACAAACGCTAAGAAACAAATTATAAAAAATAAAATTTTGAATAATTTAATATGCATTAAAATAATTCGAAGATACAATTTTAGACTACATTGAGTATCGATGTTTTGTTTAAATTAAATGTTTTATTTTTTTCAAAAGATTTGTTTGAAGATATCCGACGTTACAAAATAAAAACATTAAGAAATTTACTTTAGTTATAAAAAAATCAATCTTAATCAATGCCATGATTAAGACAAAGATTTCAATATCTCTGTACCTCGTACAATATTGTAAAACAGGCTGAAACTTTACTAACGACCTTTATCAAAAGACGTTAAATGTAAAAATTACTACAATAAGACTTAACAAAGAGAAATAAATAAACGTACGTACGATATAGACCAGTTGTCTTCTTCTACCATATGCAATATCATCGAACTTATTAGTACTGAAATGATAATAAAAATGCTATTTCTTATTCACGTTCTTTATTACATAATATATTAGATATTATATACAAGTACATCAACACATCATTATAATATATTTCACGAATATCGTCTAATCTTTTTAAAAACTGTTTGTACATATAGAAAACTTTAAATTGTGCTTTTTAGTCGTCATTTTTCTCCACAGGTCAGATTTCTTTTACACTGTAATTATAATAAGATAGTATTATTGTTTAATAAAATATTTTTAAATATTATCTTACGAGTACCACATAAGATAGATGAATTAGAGAATTATGTTATTGCATTAGTACTAATTATAACAAATTATCACTAATATTAATAACAAACATATAAGATTGGCCAAACAACAGATTAATATCCCAAGAACAATGAAATAAAAATTAACGATTCAAACGGTGATTTTCTTCTTACAAAGGACAAAAACATATTACAATTGAATGTCGAAAAGGGGGAGAGGGAGGAAGTATTGTAACTAAAAATTCAAATATCCTGGAAAAACCTAAGTGTATCAAATGTTATACTTACTGTTGGATATGTTTTAAGACGATTGCCAATCACAGGGATTCAAATTGACTTCGCCTTCTTGCGTAAGCCCCCATGCAAGCGAAGAATCCGACAATCGCGATGGTCAATCCCAAGATCAACGCCAAAGTGTCGCCGAAGTCGAACTTACTGGAAGCCATTGCGACATCGAGAATGCCGAAAACGACGAATAGAAAATAGAACCACATTTTTCTCGCAGATGATAATGGTGCAGGAGTACGTGATATTAATTACAAGATTGATAACTCTTGTACTTGTCTTCTTGCACCGTCGTTTGTACGCTGCGTGTGACTACAATTTAATAATATATATTTCGATATCTTTTTTCTTGTCGTCGTCGTACACAAAGTCGCACATTTAACTCATGTTCGTCGTTGATAAATACTGGTGGCAATCACGTCAAATTATTTGGTAATTTGTAAACACAACAATGGCGGTACAGAGGTTAATTACGTTACGGCAGAGATGGTTACGGCGACACTCGCAACTCGCAACTCGCACTTCGCAGTCGCATGTGCGATAATCATCGACAATCGACATATCGATGACGATAATAGCCAATCAGCAATGAAGGATCCTACCCACAGAACATATAGATCCTACCTACCTAATTCCGACTGTGGACGCCGACGTGCCCGGACGTGTTTGGACGTGTCTCGTCCTAACGAATTTTTTTTGAGGGTTTTCGACGCGACCCGTTGGTCTTTGACCTTTTGCGTCTTAGTTTGCTGGCCTTTGTGCCATTAAAGATTTTGTTTTTCCGCGTGTATCGCGTTATTATCTGTCTATCGCGTTTTGTGAGAATAGCTGGCCGCTTCGCGCCTTTCCGGGATGCGTGGTCATCAAAAAATTTAGAGAAAAAGAAGTTTGCTTTATCGGCCTTTGTGCCACTGTTTTTGTATTTCCGGCCTTTGTGCCATACACGTGTATGACCCTGGCTGCATTGGACCGAGAGGGACCACTAGCCATCAAAAAAAAAAAAAGAAAGAAGGATCCTACCTCATCTCCCTCCATTACTGCATGCTGAGATTGCTGAGTAGGGAGTGGTGGTGGTGCGCTTTTGCGTTCAAAAGTACACTTTGCTACTGTCGGCTGCTGTCAGCAATGGTCAGCAATTAGCAAAGGAGGTAACCTCAAAAGTGACTTTAATATCATCGATTCAGGCAGATTCAGGTAAATAGACGCGTTGAATAAACGCTGTCTCTCTGAAAAGTAAGCACACTGCACAATTGTGATTCACAGTAGGATGGCCAATTCGTCGGCGAACGTAACCGTGTCGAGCATCTTGAAGAACAAGAGCTCGTTCGACGATGAGCCGCGGAAGAAGAGCAGGGAGGACTGGCGAAAGGCGAAGGAGCTCGAGGAGGCGAGGAAGGCTGGTACGGCCCCCGCGGCCGTCGACGAGGAGGGTAAAGACATCAATCCGCATATCCCGCAGTATATCAGCGCGACACCATGGTACTTCGGTGCTCAGGGTCCCACCTTGAAGCACCAGAGACCGCAGCCCGAGAAGCAGAAGCAGTTCAGCTCGATAGACGCGTGGTACAATCGCGGGGTGGATGCCTCGCTAACGGTCACCAAATATCGCAAGGGTGCATGCGAGAATTGTGGCGCAATGACCCACAAGAGGAAGGACTGTATGGAGAGGCTGCGCAAGGTTGGCGCGAGGTACACGAATTCGAAGATAGCGCCGGATGAGTTCACCCAGCCCGAGCTGTCTATGGACTACGACGGTAAGAGAGACCGGTGGGCCGGATACGATCCTTCCGAACACCGAGCGATTGTGGAGGAGTATCAGAAGATAGAGGAGGCCAAGCGACAGATGCGCGCCGAGAAACTCAACGCGGAGGAGGAAGACGAGCAAGACTCTGACAAGGATGAGGATAAATATGTCGACGAAGTGGATATGCCTGGTACAAAGGTCGACTCCAAGCAACGCATCACCGTGAGAAATCTTCGAATTCGGGAGGACACCGCTAAGTATCTGCGCAATCTAGATCCAAACTCGGCTTATTACGATCCAAAGACCAGATCCATGCGAGATAATCCTTACGCCGGTACGGAACGCGAAGTGGATTTCAAAGGCGAGAACTCGGCGCGCTTCTCGGGAGACACGCAGCAGCACGCTAACGCGCAACTGTTTGCTTGGGATGCGCATGAAAAAGGAGTCGACGTACATTTGTTAGCTGAGCCTACGAAACTAGAATTACTGAAGCAGGAGTACGACAAGAAACGCGACGAGTTGAAGGACAAGGCGCGCGACAGCGTGATCGAGCGTTATGGGGGTGAAGAGCATCTTCAAGCACCACCAAAGTCCCTGTTATTGGCACAGAGTGAGCACTATGTTGAATATTCGAGGTACGGTAAAATAATTAAGGGACAAGATAGACAGGTGATACGATCCAAGTACGAAGAGGATGTTTATCCAAATAATCACACGTCAATCTGGGGTTCCTACTGGCAAGATGGAAAATGGGGCTACAAGTGCTGTTACTCCTTCATTAAAAATTCGTATTGCACCGGAGAATCAGGAAAGAAAGCGGCGGAGGCGGTGAGCAACAGTATACCAGATAAGTTCCCACCTGAACCAGAAGAAGTGGACGATAAACCGGATACAGCAGAGGACAATCATTCCTCCAGCAGCGAAGCTTCGTCCGAGGGTGAAGATACAAGAGACAAAACGGAAAAGCAGAGTAAAGCGGCTAAACGGAAATTGAAGAAACAGAAACGGAAGGAAAACCGTAGGAATAAAAAACGGAATAACGCAGAAGATGAAGACAACCTGAAGGAAGCACTGAGAAAGGAGGAGGAGAATGCGAAGCGAGCGGACAAAATGTTGCAGATGGATGAGAGGAAACGTCCATACAATAGCAACGTATTAAAAATTTCCTTCTTAGTTCTTGGTAATTTATGACACGTCATTTCAGGTAGCGAAACATTCAATTATAGTTTTAATTCGAATTACAATGCGACGAATGCTGAATATATTATACATTTCACCAACAGATCGTTATCGTTAGTTTTTTAAATCGGATTTATAGATTTTTCGTTTGCATTAATATTGTTTAATGATACTGAAAATTGTTTGTGTAATTATCGTATGATCGGCTGTCAGGATTGGTGCTGCAACCGTCATTAAGAGGGAAGTGTTTTAAATTATTCGTTATGACACGTGACTCTCGCGGCTACCCTGAACTTCGTGATTTTTGTGCTGAGATTAAACCTTTTAAGTATAAGACTTCTTTTTGGTGCTTTTATGTCACAATATTACATTAAGATCTGTTGAAATGTTTCCATAAGAATTGCAATAGTTTATTATGTATATTACATGGATTGAGATTAAATTAGGTCTTTATATAATTATATTATCTGAGATGACAAATCTAATCGTCATCATTGAATACCTTGTATGAGTTTAGTGGACATTAATTTTAATCGAGGCTTAAATTACAGTGAGATTTCTTCGGTAACTCATTCGTAAACGTCTATGTACCTTATTCTCTCTTTTATAATATCGAAGTTGCATTACGTCTAGCAAATCTCAATCGTGTAATTTGATATGAGAAATGGCTGTTTATTATGTCAAATCTTGTTGACATCTAAGAAACGGATAGAAGCAAGTAGTTAATAAACGAAGCTTTATTTGTAAAGAATGACAAATTTCGCGAGTATTCTTCAGTCGTGGAAATTACAGGCCAAGATCTTTTGTCCTTTCTTATATTCTCGTCTGACAATGAGCTTCTTTTTTAAAATAGGACATCTTGTTCACCTGGTTTTTCTTCGGCAGCCAATGTGATTTGTTCCTAAATCCAGGGCTTGAATTTCCTAGAAGATCGAATGTCCATCGGGTCTTCTTCTGGCAATCAACGTGGTTCGTTTTTGTGCATTACATTAATAATTATTCTACGTACTGGGAATAATACACATTTTATTATATGTATAAAATTAAGAGTTTACTTCCAGAACTGTATTGCAACGAAAGAGAATGTGAGATTTCAAGCGGAGGGTATGATAGTTAAGTGTTTCCACAAACGCTAAGAAAAACAAATTATAAAAAATAAAATTTTGAATAATTTAATATGCATTAAAATAATTTGAAGATACAATTTTAGACTACATTGAGTATCGATGTTTTGTTTAAATTAAATGTTTTATTTTTTTCAAAGGATTTGTTTGAAGACATCCGACGTTACAAAATAAAAACATTAATAAATTTACTTTAGTTATAAAAAACAGTTATCAATGCCATGATTAAGACAAAGATTTTAATATCTCTGTACCTCGTACAATATTGTAAAACAGGCTGAAACTTTACTAACGACCTTTATCAAAAGACGTTAAATGTAAAAATTACTACAATAAGACTTAACAAAGAGAAATAAATAAACGTACGTACGATATAGACTAGTTGTCTTCTTCTACCATATGCAATATCATCGAACTTATTAGTACTGAAATGATAATAAAAATGCTATTTCTTATTCACGTTCTTTATTACATAATATATTAGATATTATATACAAGTACATCAACACATCATTATAATATATTTCACGAATATCGTCTAATCTTTTTAAAAACTGTTTGTACATATAGAAAACTTTAAATTGTGCTTTTTAGTCGTCATTTTCCTCCACAGGTCAGATTTCTTTTACACTGTAATTATAATAAGATAGTATTATTGTTTAATAAAATATTTTTAAATATTATCTTACGAGTACCACATAAGATAGATGAATTAGAGAATTATGTTATTGCATTAGTACTAATTATAACAAATTATCACTAATATTAATAACAAACATATAAGATTGGCCAAACAACAGATTAATATCCCAAGAACAATGAAATAAAAATTAACGATTCAAACGGTGATTTTCTTCTTACAAAGGACAAAAACATATTACAATTGAATGTCGAAAAGGGGGAGGGGGAGGAAGTATTGTAACTTTAAAAATTCAAATATCTTATCCTGGAAAAACCTAAGTGTATCAAATGTTATACTTACTGTTGGATATGTTTTAAGACGATTGCCAATCACAGGGATTCAAATTGACTACGTTTACACGGCGGCTTATAAGCCGAAGTTATAACTGCCGTATACTATCCAATCCAAAACTTTTCTTCTTTTTATCAATATGATTACTTAAATATGAGCCTCTTTCATACTCTAAACATTTAAATTAATCTCTTTTGATATATACATACTAGAAAGTGTAGTTTAAAATCAAAATAAGCTCTTATTTAAATGATTATTATGATCAAAAGAAGAAACGTTTTGGATCGGATAGTATACGACAGTTATAACTTCGGCTTATAAGCCGCCGTGTAAACGTAGTCATTGACTTCGCCTTCTTGCGTAAGCCCCCATGCAAGCGAAGAATCCGACAATCGCGATGGTCAATCCCAAGATCAACGCCAAAGTGTCGCCGAAGTCGAACTTACTGGAAGCCATTGCGACATCGAGAATGCCGAAAACGACGAATAGAAAATAGAACCACATTTTTCTCGCAGATGATAATGGTGCAGGAGTACGTGATATTAATTACAAGATTGATAACTCTTGTACTTGTCTTCTTGCACCGTCGTTTGTACGCTGCGTGTGACTACAATTTAATAATATATATTTCGATATCTTTTTTCTTGTCGTCGTCGTACACAAAGTCGCACATTTAACTCATGTTCGTCGTTGATAAATACTGGGGTGCGTTCCGTATAAACGTCCGGACGACAACTTTTCGTCCAAAACCGTTCCGTTTACCAAGGTATGACGTCATAACCGCGTTCCGTTTCACAATTTCCAAACGCCCGGGCGACAACTTTTCGTCGTGCTCGGGACTCCGACGAAAAACGTCTGACATGCGCAGAACAGCGTGGTGTCAATCGCGACGGTCAAATATATGTAGATTTGCGTTGTAGGTTATGTTTTTGTTCTGTTAGTTTTCTGTTTTAATATAAACATAAAGAATATATTATGTTTGAAGTTTTATATTTAAGTTTAATGTTATTTATTTGTAGATAACAATTTTCAATTGCAAAAACGTCCAAGAATCGTTCCGTTTCAAGAGACAACCTCGGTGTGTGACGTCACACTTCGTCCGGATGACACTCCGGCATACGGAACGCACCCCTGGTGGCAGTCACGTCAAATTATTTGGTAATTTGTAAACACAACAATGGCGGTACAGAGGTTAATTACGTTACGGCAGAGATGGTTACGGCGACACTCGCAACTCGCAACTCGCACTTCGCAGTCGCATGTGCGATAATCATCGACAATCGACATATCGATGACGATAATAGCCAATCAGCAATGAAGGATCCTACCTCATCTCCCTCCATTACTGCATGCTGAGATTGCTGAGTAGGGAGTGGTGGTGGTGCGCTTTTGCGTTCAAAAGTACACTTTGCTACTGTCAGCTGCTGTCAGCAATGGTCAGCAATTAGCAAAGGAGGTAACCTCAAAAGTGACTTTAATATCATCGATTCAGGCAGATTCAGGTAAACAGACGCGTTGAATAAACGCTGTCTCTCTGAAAAGTAAGCACACTGCACAATTGTGATTCACAGTAGGATGGCCAATTCGTCGGCGAACGTAACCGTGTCGAGCATCTTGAAGAACAAGAGCTCGTTCGACGATGAGCCGCGGAAGAAGAGCAGGGAGGACTGGCGAAAGGCGAAGGAGCTCGAGGAGGCGAGGAAGGCTGGTACGGCCCCCGCGGCCGTCGACGAGGAGGGTAAAGACATCAATCCGCATATCCCGCAGTATATCAGCGCGACACCATGGTACTTCGGTGCTCAGGGTCCCACCTTGAAGCACCAGAGACCGCAGCCCGAGAAGCAGAAGCAGTTCAGCTCGATAGACGCGTGGTACAATCGCGGGGTGGATGCCTCGCTAACGGTCACCAAATATCGCAAGGGTGCATGCGAGAATTGTGGCGCAATGACCCACAAGAGGAAGGACTGTATGGAGAGGCCGCGCAAGGTTGGCGCGAGGTACACGAATTCGAAGATAGCGCCGGACGAGTTCACCCAGCCCGAGCTGTCTATGGACTACGACGGTAAGAGAGACCGGTGGGCCGGATACGATCCTTCCGAACACCGAGCGATTGTGGAGGAGTATCAGAAGATAGAGGAGGCCAAGCGACAGATGCGCGCCGAGAAACTCAACGCGGAGGAGGAAGACGAGCAAGACTCTGACAAGGATGAGGATAAATATGTCGACGAAGTGGATATGCCTGGTACAAAGGTCGACTCCAAGCAACGCATCACCGTGAGAAATCTTCGAATTCGGGAGGACACCGCTAAGTATCTGCGCAATCTAGATCCAAACTCGGCTTATTACGATCCAAAGACCAGATCCATGCGAGATAATCCTTACGCCGGTACGGAACGCGAAGTGGATTTCAAAGGCGAGAACTCGGCGCGCTTCTCGGGAGACACACAGCAGCACGCTAACGCGCAACTGTTTGCTTGGGATGCGCATGAAAAAGGAGTCGACGTACATTTGTTAGCTGAGCCTACGAAACTAGAATTACTGAAGCAGGAGTACGACAAGAAACGCGACGAGTTGAAGGACAAGGCGCGCGACAGCGTGATCGAGCGTTATGGGGGTGAAGAGCATCTTCAAGCGCCACCAAAGTCCCTGTTATTGGCACAGAGTGAGCACTATGTTGAATATTCGAGGTACGGTAAAATAATTAAGGGACAAGATAGACAGGTGATACGATCCAAGTACGAAGAGGATGTTTATCCAAATAATCACACGTCAATCTGGGGTTCCTACTGGCAAGATGGAAAATGGGGCTACAAGTGCTGTTACTCCTTCATTAAAAATTCGTATTGCACCGGAGAATCAGGAAAGAAAGCGGTGGAGGCGGTGAGCAACAGTATACCAGATAAGTTCCCACCTGAACCAGAAGAAGTGGACGATAAACCGGATACAGCGGAGGACAATCATTCCTCCAGCAGCGAAGCTTCGTCCGAGGATGAAGATACAAGAGACAAAACGGAAAAGCAGAGTAAAGCGGCTAAACGGAAATTGAAGAAACAGAAACGGAAGGAAAACCGTAGGAATAAAAAACGGAATAACGCAGAAGATGAAGACAACCTGAAGGAAGCACTGAGAAAGGAGGAGGAGAATGCGAAGCGAGCGGACAAAATGTTGCAGATGGATGAGAGGAAACGTCCATACAACAGCATGTACGAGGCAAAGGAATTGACAGCCGAAGAGATAGAAGCGTATCAGATGAAACGCAAACGCGACGAGGACCCAATGGCCCATTTTCTTTAAGAATCATTACCAAGTTGCTCTTACAATATAAGGTCAAATTGATGTACATAATGTTTATATGTAAAGTCTGCAATAATTATTTATCTTGCATCATTCTATGAAAATACTAAAACGTAATACTTTAATGATATTAATTATATGTTAATTCAACCGGTTAATTTCTACTTGCATAATTTATTGTCCCTAATCTAATCTTTCCATGTTCCAGTCTTTCTTAAATAGTAAGAAGTTAATAATTCTAATATTATTTATCTTGTATTATTTTATGAAAATACTAAACGTACTTTAATGACATTATTACATGTTAATTTTATAATTCTAATCTTTCCATGTTCCAATCTTTCTCAAATAGTAAAAAGTTAACAATTCTACCTAACAAAGTAAGCACAGGTATTGCTTGGAAATGTTGAGAAGAAAAAAGAATTTACATGAAACTTCGTATTTCCGCGCCTAGGAAAAAGTAGGATTGTCGCTGAGAGGGCACTGCGCACGCTGGCATCTGAAATATGCGGCAGTTCGTCGACGACTCCGGGTAATAACTAATCGATGATCAAGGGAAGAGCGCTACTACTGCGCTAGACTGCCATATTAGAAGCAGACCGTGACTTTAGACATCAAATGTCTTCTTTCCCTCAGGCTTTATTCCCACGATTCGCGATATTATTATGTTTCGCCGTGTCGTACTTTCGCGTCGATGATAAGTGTACAGTTCAAAGGTGTTCTGTACCCGGCACGTCGTTCTGTCAGTTCTGTGCGTCTCACGCGCCTGTCGTACGTTCCTTTTAAATCGGCTCCGAAAACGAAATACCTTTCTTAATTTAACTAGGAAAGGAAACCGCGTGTGGGATTAATTGCGCTGCTAGTGTGTCGCGTAACACGCCGTGAGGAGGAAGAAGCAGAAGAGAGGAAAAAAAGGAGCATGTTTTTTGCTCGGAGGTTACGAGACTGGCAATGATTTGACTTTGAAGATGACATAAATCTGTGCTGTGCGTATTTCTGTATAAAGGTGGAAGAAGGAAAACAAAAGAGAGAGACAGAGAGTAAGAGACGGGAAAAGAGAGAGAAAGAGAGGAAGAGAGAGAAAGGAAGAGATGTGTCGGCGGATAAATTACTACAATTTGCTTAATAGCTAATAGACTCAAAATTACTGGTATGCTTTTACGATTCGCTCACCATGCCCGTATATACGACGATACTGCCTCTCATCTTCCTGGGTTTATTAGGTAACATATTATATATATATATATATATATAGCAATATATCGTTTAAACATTGTACTTTTCTGTATTTTTTTCAAGCTCTTTTAGAAGATTTGAAGGATTATGGAATTTTTTAGAGAGTAAGAGAGAGGAAGGAGAGAAAGGAAGTTGTAGGGTGATTTTGACCAAACTCCGATTAACTTAGTCATTTAATCGACAGAATTGCTTATCGCAAAATTTTTTACCGTATAATTTGTTATATCTAATCTAAGCTTTCTCTTCATGTATTAAACAACGAAAGATTAATTGTGCTATTTATATTAACAAAACAGTACGAATATCATTCGACAAGTTAAAAACCAATTAAGTTATTAATCAGAACTTGGTCCAAGTTATCTTTATTTCTATTGTATTCAAGAGAATGTGTTAGTTCCTTATTAAAACCAATCCCAATTCGAATAAAGCTGACGATTTTATACTTTTGCATTAAATTTACATGTTTGCAAATGATTACGCTGCCATCTCTGTTGTATACTTGACTTTCATTCTTCAATTCTGTCTATGAATTTGAAACTTATCCAGTAATTTGTTCTTACATTCTGTTATATCACTGTTTTTACTTTGTAAATTGTAGACAGATGAATAATAGAATACAGTTTGCAAACAATTACACTGGTAGTTTGAGATTTGTTTTTCTGACTACACTCAGTTAAACAGTGACCAAGTCCTATATGCTAAACTTTGTGTAAGTTTGGCATATAGGCTAATTGTAGCAGCAGCTATAGCAGCTTTATATGCCTATATCTTACAAGTATTAAGTTGTAGAATGTTTCGTATGTGTGCGAAGACAAACTCTATTCTTGTCTACTTTTTTACAGAGAAAATGTTGCAATATGATGTATCTTAATTATAAACTATATGTACATTTATATACGTACCTTTAAAAATTGTTTTGTTAAAACAAACTATTAGATGAAAGGAGTAGCTGCATTTAAGCAATGCTTTACAAATAAATAAAATAATTAATAATTTAGTTTATTAAATATTAATGTTAAATACAAAGATAATAGAATTTTGATCGATTATTTTAGGAACTATATCTGCAAAAGATATTAAAGGCTCAGCCTTTTGCGAATTTTACAATGACACAATGTGTGCGGAGAACGAACAAGAGTGTTCAGGAAGGGAAGAATGTGTCCTGCATGACCTAGAGAAACGTAACCATTGTTATGTGCTATGGACAATGAACAGTACTACTAAAGAAACAATAATTAAATTAAAGGTTGGTTATTTATATCTGATTATTATTATTTATTACATATAATTTATTATACAAGTTTGTTACATGTATAAATAATTAATATGGAGCAGAGTTTAAAGAAAAAAGGAGTAAAATTAAGATATATATATAATTAGAAGTCAGATAGAAGTGTGTCGAAAATTTTTTTATTTATTTTTACATTATTTTGTAATATCAAACATTCTTGCCAACTAGTCTTAAGATCTTGAGTTGAAACTTAGATTGCATTTTTTAAAAATTGTTTTACATTGTTCTTTTTCCCGAGAAATTGATAATTATCGATTTTATTCTTGTACACAATTTTTTCTATACATCTTGTACCTTATTTTCAGGGTTGCTTTTTAGATAACAATGATTGTTATGGTAAACCGCTTTGTGTGGAAAATAGTATGGAAAGAAAAAATGAACTCTATTTTTGTTGTTGCGAAGGCAATATGTGTAACCAAAACTTCTCTTGGGTTCCACAACCAACCACCAAGCCTACAGAACCATCTGTCATTCACGGTATATTATTCAATCATGTTATGTGGTGTTTATTTTTACTTGAAAATAAATTTGTCTTTTGCAACATACTTGTAATAATATTTAAATATAATTATCTTTTCAGAACTTGAACCTGTGCCTACTGCAAAGCAGCAAGCAATAACTCTTGCCCTATTAATAGCAATTCCTATACTTCTTACGATTAGTTCATTTTCTTTTTGGTGGCTCTTACGTCGCCGAAAATTGGGCTATTTTAACGAGGTTTGTATTTTGAGATTATAAAATTGTAAAGCGTATTATTTAATTTATGCAATTAATGTAAATCTTTCAGATACCAACGCTGGAACCTGTACCATTGCCACAACCCTCACCTAATCTAGGCTTACGACCAATACAACTTCTTGAGATTAAAGCTCGAGGTCGTTTCGGTGCAGTTTGGAAAGCCCAATTCAAAAATGAAATCGTGGCAGTTAAAGTTTTTCCTATTCAAGACAAGCAATCTTGGCAGACTGAACAAGAGATTTTTAAGCTCGCACATATGGATCACGAGGACATATTACACTTTATAGGTGTTGAAAAACGTGGAGATAATTTACAAACTGAGTTTTGGTTAATTACAGCGTATCATGAAAAGGGTTCACTGTGTGATTATCTAAAAGCAAACATTGTAACATGGCCTGAGATGTGTAGAATTGCAGAGTCCATGGCAAGGTAGCAATTACAATAATAGCGATATTTTGTTAGAAGCGAAACAAGATTACATATAAATTGAATAGAGCAATACTTTTACTGAATTATTAGTTTTTATTTAGTCTTTAATAAAAGAAATTGTTGTTATCAGAGGTTTAATGCATCTACATGAGGAAATCCCGGCTAACAAAGCAGATGGTTATAAACCAGCTGTAGCTCATAGAGACTTTAAGTCAAAAAACGTTTTACTGAAGGCTGACATGAGTGCTTGTATAGCAGATTTTGGCTTGGCACTTATTTTTCATCCGGGAAAACCTTGCGGCGATACACACGGACAGGTAATGCATATACGCGTCACAATTTTTTATTATGATGTAAAAATCACTATTAATAATTTGTTATTTATAGGTTGGAACGCGACGATACATGGCACCTGAAGTTTTAGAAGGAGCAATAAATTTCACTAGAGATTCATTTTTACGAATTGACATGTATGCCTGTGGGTTAGTTCTATGGGAATTAGCTTCAAGATGTACTGTACAAAATGTACGTAATATGTATTATGTCTTACAGAGAACATGCATTTTTGCTAAACTGCGAGCTTTCAAGACTAGAGCTGTAAATATGGTCTGGATATGTGGATATCGGGGAAACGATTAACTGGATATCCGATATCCGATTTACTGGAATACTCGGTCCGTTTATTCGGACATCGGTATTACCCAGATAATCCGCATCTTAATATTCGAAAAATTGAATTTATCCAAATCTGCGAATTTTTAAAATCTGAATTATCTGAATTAACTCCGTTACAAGAAATTGGAAGAAAACAAATGCCAAAATTCACTTTAAAGAATGATAATAAAAATGCGAATTATACATGAAATAATAATGAAATAAACACTGGGTATTATTTTCGTATACTTAATGTATAATCACGCACAGACGAAATAATCATGTACTAGAAGTCTTGTAAGTTAATTGCATGTCGAAAGTTGCTAATTGTTTTTATTTCAATATTAGGGACCAATAGGAGAATATCGACTACCATTTGAGGACGAAGTCGGTCTACATCCTACTTTAGAAGACATGCAAGAAAGTGTTGTTCATAAAAAAGAGAGGCCGCTGATTTTAGAAACTTGGCGTAAACATCCAGTAAGTAAAAAAGTATAGAAATATCTATTTTAATTTTGTTCATAGAATAGAATTTTTGTATATTAAATAACGAAGAAACGCATGTACATTGATGAGTTTGTCTATCCAAAAAAATTATTTCTGCATAAGAACTGGCTAATAATGGAAAGTTCTTTTTTGATAGCTTTATAAAGAACAATGCTTTATCTAAAAAAAAAAAGTTAAAATAAAGACTATGTAGCTTTTTTAATGTCTATAATTAAAAAATGCTATTTCAGGGATTATCATCAATTTGTGATACAATGGAGGAATGTTGGGATCACGATGCCGAAGCACGCCTCTCTGCCTCGTGCGTAGTGGAACGAGTTGCTACCCTTGGTAGAGCTCTTGTATTAAATTCATCTACTTTGATTCGTGTTGATAATACCAACGAGATTATTACTACCAAGGAATCTAGTATGTAGTTAGTGTCTATTAATATAGTTTATTTTAATGGCACAACCATTTTTTGTACCATAATTTTGTTATACGTATCAATGAGGAATGTTGAAACAATAGAAAAAAGACAAGCATATATCTCCGATTTTATGTTTTACTATTTAAATATTAATTTCTCCTCTATAATGCTATTAATGCTATACAAGTGACGGTTAGTTATATTCACGACTTTCAGTATCCTAATAATGGTATGTGAATTATCTACTACACTTTATCTTTCTCAGTGCCTTTTTTGTGCATTGGAGACAGATTCGTTAACGTTAAAAAAGTTTTTGAGATTAAAAAAGGTTTTTTAATTTTTAGAAAATGTTTTTAGAGAATATGAAGTAAAACGATACGGGCAAAATTTACAAGTAATTGCAAGGCGTACAAGAAAAATTAAATACGATAAATAGGTAAAATTATAATTATTTGTCTGCCAAATTATATCACGACATAACATTTCGTACACGTAGATCTCTCGTTTTTAAAAATGTACATAAAAAGAGCGATGTATCTCAATTTTTATCAATCTTTGCAATAATTTGCAAATGTTATGCAAGAATGAAAGGCGACATTGCTTCCATTTAGCTAAGAATTCATGGATTACGTATTTAAAACATTTTATGAAGATTTGGTATGGGATCGTTCGCAGCGAACTCCAGAGTAATCATGTAGGAAATCAGCGTCGAGTCCGTGACTACCCACACAGTAAGATAAAAAAAAGATCTACGGGATCTCTTCAACATATCTTGCTGAGAAATCATAACATTATATTGAAAGCAAACGAGGGAGAAAAGGGGAGGGAGGGAGATATATCTCTGGAGCATATACTTTTTAAATATAATACAATATAACCACACTGCCATATGTATATATATTCTAGCCGTGTATATATATTTTTAACTATAGCGCCTAAAGTACCTTTAGACTGTGTGCTATGCGGATTAACTTTATAATTTTTACATATTTTTTATTGAGACTTTCTGAATGTTTCAATATTAGAGCACCTCAGAGATATGCTTATTATAATGAACTAGGAATATCTTAAGAAAATTACAATAGGTTCGGGATATCCAGGATGATTTTCAGTACCTATATCTCGTAGATTTCTATTGCTGTATGGGTAGATGGTTTCATCCAAATCCAGGTATGGATTTCTATACAAAAAAGCAAATTTTTTCACGATAATCTGATTCGATTAAAAGTTGAATAAATCCTTTAATAAAAATCGCCGTTTTCACTCGTCGAATATCTTGGAAAATATGATTCTTTTTTCCATAATAAACAACAGTGTGTGAAAAACTGTAGTTTTATTATGAAAGAAAACACAAGAAAAAATGATTTATAATCTTTTAACACATAAAAAACCGCTTTCGATAATTTTAATTTTTTTCTGTTTTTTTTTAGGAACAATATGATATTTATTAAATTGAAATTAAAATTATAACTTGTGAGCAAGTTTCCTGCAAGAATCTATTCGCTGACACGTGATACCATAAGATTTTAGGGTGATTTCGACCAAAGTCTGATTAATTTAACCGATGATTAACTTATCAGGAATATATTTTATATAATATATAAAAGGTTAAAGCTCTCGCATAAACAAACAAAGTGAAATACAGGCAAATGAGAGCCGAAGCGCCGATTAAAAGGCGACAATTATGTAACTATATTTAAACTCCGAAGACACACATACATACAGACGTTTCGGTCCTTCGTTCGGACCTTCTTCAGTGACGCAGAAACAAAGATTAATAAACGTGTAGTTACGCCATCGTCAAACAATAAAAAGTCGCAATTCCAGCCACGCTGTCATCTCCGTTGGTCGGCATTAATATATTTTATATTTCTATAATATTTATATACCTATATTTTGTTAACATAGAATTATTAACTTTTTGCTTGCCACATGAAAAGGAAACTTAAATTAGAAATGACGAATTATAATTCTATATATGGTTAAATATTTTACTGTGAACAATTGTGCCGGTCGAATTAATCATCGATTATGTCAGTTTGAATTTGCTCGAAACTCTTATTATGGTAATCGGCTATTATATTTTGCATTCTTTGTAATTTAAAACAAAGCTCAAACGGATTTATGTACATACATATTGAAATCTTGTTAATTACAAAAATTATTTGAGATATAAGTGAAATGATTCAAAAATGAAACTAAAAACTTTTCTCACACTTCGATAATGCTCGACACTGTTGAATATTATAAACAAACGCGTAACGAGTTATATATCTTTTGTCGAAAAAAGACGGCGATACTGTAAAAGAAATACGTAAAATTACGTGAACAGTAAGTGTAAAATTTATACGATTTGGAAATGTTCACATATACCTACTGTATAATTTTTACATATTATTTATTATTTTTTATTTGTTCATGTAATTTTACTTTTCTTTTACAGAGTAGAGATGACTTGGACACATTATGCTCACTTTGGACCGCTCTTATTTTTCGGAATAAAGGGTGTATTGATATTATTTTGAGATATCAATTTTTTACTTTGTATATCTGTATTTGTATATCTGTATGAGTTTTATCGGTTTCATATTGTAATACATTTTAGATAAACTTTTGTAACGAATCTGATTAAAAATACATTGTAATATTCCATAGACGAGACTGCGCCGTTCTGCTCGAGAACAGGGAAGGAAATGGAATATTACGCTCAAGAACAGGGGAGGAATACGGAGGGTTTATTTTCATCCGTACATGTCTTATCAACGTTCTTCGGACCAATAGATTCTTATTTGACAAATGACTTGTATCTCTAAATGTTCGAGGAATAGTTACTGACACTTAAAACGCGCACAATGTAGATGCATAAATATGTGCCACACTGACATTCCTCATTGATTGTTGGAACCATGCAGTAACTATCCCAATCGCAAAGTATGCCAAATAAAATTCAGCGAAGCATTTTTCCTGTAAAGCCACATCACGTATATCATTGTAAAATGGATGATGTTATCTTATTACCGGGACTTGAACGTTAGCGTTATCTTATGCCCAAGACGGAGACCATAACAAGTACAATAGAGTGCTTTAAACATGATTAGCTTTTTGGATTTTAATGGCACATTGATTGGAAATAGCGATGGTGCTTAATCGGAATGTAAATGATGATCGTAGTCGATTTACTGATGATTACTTCTCAGGCATAAACAACGGTAACGTCTGGGCCCTGTTTATTACAAAGTACCTGGTAGATACAATCGAATTAATAGATTGAAATTTATTAAGATTTTTGCACGGGAGAGAAGATGTAAGCATCTTAATTAATTTAAATTTTATAAAGTGCTATATTATTAAGTGTAATATTTACTTTACGAGGTAGAACACTAATCGTAAATTTTACGTGGCTCTAATATATTTTTCACTTTACTTACATTCTTATCTAATATATATATTTTATTTTATCAAAGCGATCAGCTTAATGTTATATTTAATATAAATATAGAAATATAAATATAACTCGAATGCGTTTTGTTTACAAGTAGAGATAATTAATATGTATGTAATGCGACATAACTAAGATAATGTAGATTGTAAATTATTCATATTTACTAGCGGCACGTATGCCGCAATTTATTGAAAGGAGCAATGAAATAAGTGTTTTTATTCTAGACTCAAAACGACAATTTCAATACATAAATCTACTAAAAAACACTAAAACACTATTGTAGTCTTGTTTTACTGCTCTTGTATGAATACGTTTATTATATTATATTGATAAAAAAATATAAGTAATCTCAGTAATCGATGTTTTTAAATATTTATTCGAAACTATACAGAACTTCTAAGTGATTTTCTTCTCGATAGTTAAGTAATTTTTCTTGGAATCGAAAGGCTTCCAATCTCCGAATCATCGATATCAGAAACAGCGTTAGATATTGTACGATGCTATAAAGCCCATCTTTTATATCTCACCCCAAATATCTGGGGTTTAATATTGTAAGCAACCATTTATTGGTGGTTTTTCGGACTGCAACTAGCAATTTGCCTAATAATCCTAATAAATTCGAGATAGCAAAACTCCTTTTCTATTCTCGACCCTATAATTATCTTATTCGAATAGTTCCGAAGCTCATCTTGCTGAGCAATATGATTTTTCGGATTATATAATAAAAAAATTGGTTGCTGCAATTTATAATAATTGTAAAATTATAATGTTCAAGATAAAATCTCTTAAAGTTCATTTAAGGGACAAGATTTTTGTATAACATTAAAATATCTTTCTATGTCCGACAGCATTTCTTCTTGCAAGAGTAGATGTTCGATGCTATTATATTCTTTTAATACTCTGTATATGCTGAATTCCAGTGAAATTAATTTTGATCAAGTTCTTTTTGGCCAACAATCAAACTACATGTTTATGTGTAATTAATTAACTTGCGTGGAATACAAATGGCAAATTAATATTGGGACAGAATAATATGGACGATGGTAATATAGTCATAATATATAAAGTGTTTTTCGAATGTTAGATCTAATCAATCTTTTTCTAGACTGTTCTTGACTTTCAAAACCGAATTCTTCGGATGGCAAACAGAGTACGACATTCAAATGGTACAAAAGTTTTAAAGAGAATCGAGAATCCTCATTGAAGGCGACACGTGAAATGGACGCCTTTTTTTCTCAGTTAATTATACGGAACAAAAAATAACCAGAACACACGTTGATTGTGTAAAACTGGAAAATTATTACTCGAATAATCGACAAAACACGATTACATTGACAAAAATATTATTCGATAAATTCCAAAGAAAATAATAAGAAAAGAAAGATGTATGTGTGTATGCACAAAGTTTGTCCGCGTCTTGTCGTGCATGAGACTTTCAAGCTACTGACATAGAAACAAATCCTAGTGTGGGAATCCGCGAGTTCATTGACTGGATTTGGCGCCGGTCGATTGCTTCCTCTTTCTCAAAATCAGATTATGCTTGAAAGAGAAGCATTTTGAGGATATTGAAGCCATTTGTACTGATATAACCAACGAATTGAAGAGTTTTCAGAACGTTTCTTTTCTATTTCCAAGCACTTTGCCATCGTTCGCTTTTTCGAAGCTTGTGGTAATTATTATGAAACTTCAAAATAAACAAATTTGTTATCTTTTTATTGTTTTTTAATAAAAAAAAACGGTTCAGAAATTTTTCAGCTATACTGTATATGCTGTAAACTTTGAACTTTGAACTTTGATGTTATAAACCGGGGATGATTTTTCATTTAAAAAATAACTCGAAAATATAAACTAAAATTTTTTCATACAAAACTTTATTTTCAAAAGAAATAACCTTAAAAATTGAAAGTTTAATTATGTTTAATTTTAATTACCATAACTTTTCAAGCTTAAACAATCTTGTGTCATTTATTGTCAAATTTGTCTTAATAATGGCTATTAATACAAAAAACAAATATCACATTTGATTCAATAAAATAAAATAATTTTAAATGTTAAAAAAAGTTATATAAAATTTCAAGATTTCTTTTATATTTTCAATAAAATATGCTTTTTCTACGCGCCTTTTAATAACCGCTGATAAGACAAATTTATTAATATTACAAAATTTTTTAGGGGTCATTTAAATTAAAAAGAAAAAACATATTAACGAATATATTATTAGTTTTTCAATTTTTTAAGTCGTTTATTGGAAACAAAAGTTTCGTAGGAAAATGTTTATTCTATAGTTTGGATTTATTTTTCATGGAGGATTGAATCAGTCCGGAGATGCTCCGTAGATGCACGCTGTCGGCATGATGTTCATGGCAAAGCAACTATCATAGACGTACAGAATGTGAGGAAATTATACAATTTCCGGTCACACTGGAAGGGTTTCAGCCTTCTTTGTTTTGCATTTGGTGTATTCGAGGTAAGCAACGTTGCGCTTGACGTTCGTCCATTCATCCGTCGGCGTGCAAGCGCGTTTAAGTTTAACGCGATCTGGTCAGATGACAGATAACACGCTTTGATCTGGAAGGATATTTCGAAATAGGTAGATAAAGAGTCCACGTTCACGCGATAAAAATAAAGAAGCTTGGCCGACCAATGATATCGCATCAATCTAAAGCATCTTCGAAAGATGGTCTCGTTTAATTAAATTATGCACGAGGACATATATTTATAACTTATACTTCAGATGTATGTATATATATCTAGACAGGGAACAGGGAGAGGAAGAGACAAAGAAGAAGACTGAATAAGAACACACGAAGATGAGAAGAGAGGCGTGGCGGTGGGCGGCAAGGGAGAAGGGAGACCGAACGGAGGGTTAGCGAGACGCCGTGGCGCGGCGCGGCGCGGGCGAGGAGAGAAAGGTGAGGGAGAGTGAGAGGGCGAGAGGGAGAAAGGGGGTACAGAGAGGGCGTATATTCGAGAGAAAGAGGGATGGAGGCCAAAAATGATCGGGATTTTAGGGGAGCGAAAGCGGCGCGTTTACGCTCTACACTTCGCCTTCTTCTCTGTTCGCATCATCGGCTCTCTCTTCCACCCCTATAATCCTCGCCACCGCGACGTCCGCGTCGTCCGCGACGATCGTGGCGGCGGCGACTGGCGGTGGCGGTGGCGGCGGTGGCGGCGGCGACGGTGGTGGTGGTGGTAGCGGTGGCATGTCTTACCGCAACCTCGCCTCTATCTCCGCATTCTCCGCTCATCCTTGTCCCATCGCCCGCGCCGCGCCGACGAGGCGGACGAGAGGCGACCAATCCCTATTCCGCACCCCTCACCTATAACAGGGGCTCTTCCCATACCACCGTCGGCGGATCGATGGTGACTCCCGCACCCCACGTTGCGCGGCGCTAACGTCGCCTAAGCGCCGCTCAGTCCGAACTCAGGGTTCACTCAGTCCACGAACGTTTGCCACGAGACTTCGATCTCTCACACCGCATCGCACACGCTATCTCTGTCTCTCTTTCTCTCTCTCTACTCACCCGCCTCGTATCTCTCTCTTTCTCTCTTACACACACACACACACACACACACACACACACACACATATACACATCTCTCTCTGTCTCTCTCCACTTTTTCCTTTTTTCCCGCTTGGCGGACGGAGAGCCAAGCTGGTGACCGGGGAGGCGCGCGTAGTAACCGTGCATCGGTCTACGTCAACGGAAGTCTTGCCGTAGTACCCTCGTGCTTTGCGGGTTACTCCGACCCATATAATCGTCGTGCTGCGACCCCCGTTCGTCCGCTTCGACCGGCTGCGGATCTACCTGCGGCGCAGCGAGGTGAGTGGGCGACCTATCGCGCGTACCTACCTTTACTCCGATTTTCCTGCACCAGCGTATACGCGGAACCTCGAATTTGCCTGCCAAATTCGCGCAAATTTCCAGAGAGCGCGGAGCGTCTCTAAAGTCTCATGCATTTGCCTTCGATCAAAGTTATGCAAAAGTTTCGAATACGGCACCTTCGACACGGGTTTCGCTTCCTCAATTTTTATTCCCTTTACGCTGCAAGATTCTCTCCCCCTACTGCTAAACTAACTAAAATCCCGTGCTTCACAGTTCACACGTTGCACTTTATTAATTGTAAGTTTTAACTGTGAGCTTTGAATATATTCGAAAATCCGTGTCGCACCGTGCTCGAAATTGCGAAGACTCGCGGATATACTCGGATTTTGCACGTATATTCATACGTAAACTCAATTTCGTCTAAAGTACACGTAGATTCAAGAAATTATCAATTAAATTTGCATAACTTTCGACGACACTAATTAGACTAAAGAATTTGATAACTATTCGCAGATATTGAACAGCTTTGAAGATAAAAATTTAGTTAATTACATTACGAAATTACGTTGCCGATTATATTAAGCTTTTAACTTTGAACGGCGAGAGAAATGTTAAACGTATGTCGATTAATACAGACATAACATTATTATTCTCGTAATGTTATAATAACGCGGGAGTAATGCAGCAAGAGATGGAGCTCTAAAGAACTCTTGCAAGGAGATTTTATCTTTTTTAACTATGTAAAACCGTATGAAACTGAATGAGATGTCTACAAAAGATCATCTTGGGTTTTGAAAAAGAAAGTAATGCATTATGATTTTTATATAAGCCGCTCGAGACGAGAGCCGGCTATGTGACTTCCGGTGCTGATGAAAAAATCATAGTATCAGTATTCGATTAACGACGACAACTTGTGCAATTTACAAACTTTCCAAAAACTTATTTTTGCAAGAAAATGCTAACAAACGATATATTGACTATTATTATAACAAATAATAATAAATTTAGTAATAAATTGAAAATTTATAATTATTGCAAAGTTAATATTCTGAACATTATTAGCTTTTACGCGCAAAATTCTTATTTTATATCGATGTATAATATGAATGACGTTTATTTTTACTGTCTTTTTGTCAAGTTTCATTGAATCTTTATTGAATATCTGTTCTACGGCGGAATCGGTATATAAAAAAAATTCCAGTTCACTGGAATTCTTGTTCTCCTGCGGTTTGCACCTCATAAGGTGCTGTCATCTATTGGCAGGGAAGTCAGCTTAAATAAATAGTAGTTATAGCCGAGTAATAAATCCGAAATAAATCCTATTTGAGCTAATTGTGCAAAACAGATTATTCGCCATTTCGGGAAAAAAGAGGGAATGACTTTTATACAAAAATGTAACATGCTTTTTCAAAAACTGTCAAATTGAAACTGTCAAATGTTTTTTAATATTTTAAATTGTTTTACCTCGCTCACCGATATGTGAAATAGAAAAGTTATAAAATAAAAAGTTAAAGCGAAAAAGACCATTATATCTTGTCTATTTTTAAAGATACGAATTACGAGGAGCATTAACAGAAATTATTTACATCTTGAGACATTTTAAAAATCATCAGACATTTCTAAAACCAACCCTACCAGAAATGATTAATCGAATTGACGTTTAATGTCGAAACGTCGATGAATGGTCGATGTCGATTACAGGTTTATATTTTTGTCATCTTTGACCTCATTATAGGTATTTTTATGTTAATTGAGCAATTATGAATATTTATATAAAATTTCTATTGTCTTTCGGCCAATTCTATATCGAATCGATGTAAAATCGAAAAGCACAGTACCTATATAAGTACATATATACTGTATTCGATGTAGTGAATTGGCCAAAATCACAGTAGAAATCTAATAGAAATATTTGCAATTGCTCAATTAAAATAAAAACAATTATGATAAAAACAATTTTTATACAAAATAACAAAAATATCAATCATAGTATTCGACATCGACCATTCATCGATCGACGTTAAATCGATATTCGTCTAATCATTTCTGGCTAGGAATCGAAAGATAGCGGGTGAATTTTTGAATATACCACCACGAAAACTCACGAGATTATCTTCGACAAATGACGTTCTCGATATTGTGGTAGTTTCCTATGATGTTTCTTTTAGGATAGCTTATCCTGCGCTGAATATTATACTATAGATGACTACTTACGTTAGCAACATGCAACATGCAACTGCTTGAAGCCCCGTTGCTGGGCGAAAAAGGCATCATGTAGATATACGTAAACATAGCGGCTTTGTGCGCCGGTAAGAACGCACCGCAAAGTCCCTGACGAAAATTCGCTCCCGCGAGGATTCTGCTCATCTCCGAATCCCTCGTCGGCGAAACTTTATTCACTAACCGAATAACTGCTGCGACCAGACGCGATCAATAGCGAAACCGTTTCGGTAAACAGCGAAAAATTCCATATTTCTGTATTGAAAGAGATTGACTGTATCTCGCCGGTATGGAAGCCGACTTTTTAGCTTCCTTGCATATACAAGATCCGCTGAAGTGAGACCTTCTTGGATACGCTTGCTGTACTTAAAACGCTTGCTCATTTCTCACAGGCATATGTACTTATTGATCGACCTGAAATATGTATATTTTTTTAAATAAAAATGTTTTAAAATCTTAGATTTGCGAAATATCACGAGTCACGAGGCAATTTAAGGCGCGACTGCTTGTATTTTGTACCGATAAAAGAAATTTTATTGTGCTGACTTCGTAAAAATTACCGTCCTTTATATTTGCCGCTGGCGGGATATGAAATGTTATGAGAGGAACTCGCAGATGCATTGTTCAGTACGTAAAATACGTATGTGTAGTGCATGTTGATGAGTACATGCGAAGGCAGGTAAATCTCGCAGTCGTGGTTCACTCGCAGACTGCTAAATTACCACTCGGGTTAATCTGCGTATGAACTGATTGCGTACTTTTGACATGCACTGTAGAGAGACGGAACATTTCATAAAGACGCGTGTACCCACTTATTCGTTCCTTCTATCTTGGAAGGAAATAACGATAGTTCTCACTGAAGAGTGGAAAAATGGTAGAGAAATGCAAAACTCGAAGCGTAGAAAGGGCTTCTTTGTACCTGTAAGAATGAGCATGCGTTTAATTTTTGTTTCGCACGGACCGCTCGGTTACGTAACTTCACAAAGAGCAGAATTTATGGAAAAATCTAGTTTTGTTGAAACGTTTATTTTAAAAGGACGTGGTTTGTGGATTTTCTAAGCTTCAACGTGCCGCTTGAACAAACGATTCTCTCTTAAAAGGGTGACTTGTTATTTTGTACAACACAGAAACTGTGCTTCAAAAAGCAAAATTGTTAATAATTAAGAATTATGATATTAAACAGAATGTACTTCTTACAATTTCCAAGCTTATTTATCGGAGATTCTTTTAAACCTATCGGCTTATCGATTAGCTAAGCCGTATTTATAGGCTGTGTAGTAGGATATTAAAATTTAAATATTTTCAACATATTTCACACGTACACGATACACAGTTAGTCTATATGACAGCAACTTATATTAAATATATATAATAATTTATTTCTAAACGATGTGTCCCAGAAACTGTCGTATGCGTCCTAGATTTTTTTTGCGAAGAAGAGAAATGTCTCGGTGAGAATCCCTGCATGGATCGCGCCCGGCCCTCCTGAACTGTCATTCTATACTGGCCGCTTTCAAGCTATTTCCTCGTTTTTGCACATTAAGGGCCATAACGTGCGAGAAAGAGAGAATGAGAGAAATAGAGAGAAGGTAGAGATGGAAGAAGATTATGTCCACACGATTCATTCGGCCATGTGATTTATTACAACCATGTTTTTTTTCGCGTGATCAATCCTAATCTCGTAATCAATCAGCAATTCGGGGAGTCACGGGGCTCGACAAGAGTTGATACTGTGATAGCCCGCAAAAGTCGATCTTCCGAGAGAAACTAAAACGAGCGGCAAGTCGCCTTACCCCTTTGCGCCATGTTGCAGAATTCTCTACCCCTCTCATATTCCCTGAGGTATTTTATCTCATTGCTTCGTATATACGCACCGGTTTGCTGGTAAAATTGGACCAGGAATGAGAGGCAACCCTTTCGTGCTAGAATTCACAAAAACTCTCGGTACGTCTCTCGAGGATCAGACCCTCTTTCGTTCAACAATGACTTTATTAATTGCAACATATAGAAGTTTCTGCGCGTACAAAACTTCTCCGAAGAACTTTAAACATCGATATTGGTATCTCTCGCGGTAGTACTTTAATATAACATCAAGATATATGTATAATATTAATTATTACGATATACGTATGCACTTTTGATATAAATGCGTCTAGAATGTATATAGAAATTGATGCAAAATCATCTGAGGAAGCTAAAATAATTATATGCGATGTATCACATCAGAAATAAAAATAATACATTTTATAATAAAGCGGTTTTATAAATGCATTTTATTATACAAGATATCTCTCATATCTTGTAATTATAATGCATATATATATATCATAATTATAATACATGAATTTTGTGATGATTATTAGTAGTAGCATAATTAACATTTGACATCTCTATTGCAAAATCATGATCATTACACAGGATGTAACACATTTGTTCACAAGGCTATAATTTCACAAAGAGTAATGATACTCGGATAAATCCCACGTGTCACGCTAAATAGGCTATTAACGATAAATGGATATATCCTTTAGACAGCGCGCCATTTTAATGCAATCGCGCGACGTTAATTAATAATTCTACTCCTGCTAAAATCTGCTCCTCCGAAGGCTGCTCGCGTATCTATATCAGCAAATTGTATTTTAGCGTCTATTAGCGATGCCCTGCAACGCCGCGTATAGCCAACTCGACACTAGCATCCGTATTTAATACGGACGAAAAGAGAGATGAGTGTATGCGAAAAGTAACAAAGGATCGCTGGCGTGCAGAAAATGTAGTTACTAACTACAGGAAGAGTGATAATGCTTCCAACGTATCGCAGTAAGTTAAGTACGGCGTGTCCATAAAACTGATATACTTTCCCGTGGATTAACTCGGGGAACATCGTGAGAAGGGAAAATCATTATGATAAAAATTTGAAAATTTATTACGAAGAAAAATGTATATTTAATTTAAATCTTATTAACTTTATTAATTTTCTACGTACTGGGAAATTGTCTGTAATAATTTAAACACTCTTATCTATCCTTTATCTTCTCAGAACTATAATCATAGAAAAGAAGGTGCCCTATGATTAGCCATTTTACACTATGTTATTGCAATCCATTTCTTATTTCGCGATCTTTTCTTTTATCTATTGTACAATGTCCACTCTATGCGATTCTTTGATTACTGCGAGCGAGGATGCGTTTGAACGGGGGCGGGGGAAATTTCAAAACCGATCTGGTCTCCTTCGACGCTGCGCGCTGGCAGGTTCAACATAGCAAGTAGTGCATTGGAAAATTGTATAGCGAAGGAATTACGTGAGCGAAAAATTGATCGGAGGTTTGACAGCGTAGCTCGTCCTCCCGCGGGACCAGCCAGTCTTGGGCCTCTCTACCTATTCTTCCATCTCGCGCATATCTCGTATTCGGTCGCGCAGAGATCTCTTGAGGAAGAAAAGGAGGCAACTGCAATAGAGAAATATACTTTCAATACTTTCTATCTGAACATGTAACATAGAGACGTGTTTCCAAGTAAATAATTTATATTTATTACATAGTGGATGCATATTATCAGGCGCTAGTTGCGAATTATTTATTATATATACATAAATCTTGCTCTTTCCATTAAATAGCATCATCAAATCTTTTTTAATTTTTATTTTTTCAACAATTGTTTATTAGATGCTATGTTTGTAGCTTAATAATATTTTGCGTGAATTCATATACTTTTTTTCCACTCATTATCAGCAAACTGCGCGCCGATTATTTGTCGGTTTTGCATCAAATAATTTATTCGCAAATTTTTCCTCGAATATTTCATCATACATGTTTCACACGGCATCTTCTTGGATAAAAATATTTGCCTTAATAGAGAGGCAATTGCCTTAATACTCTTAATAGAGAGGATTTTCTTGTTCCCTCTCCACAGATTATAGATTCCTTATATTTTTACAGCCGTCTATCTTCAATGGGCTGGAAATTAAGTAACAGTTGCGGTAAAATTATCCGTTTTAAAAATCTATACAAGCACCGGCTTACTTGCTACCACTTTTCATTGATCAAGTGTAGACTGAATGTGTGTGGCAGTAACGTTCCGTACATTCGTACAAGTCAGCGTGTGTATATTGGAGGGCTGGATCTCTGTATGAATAGACGTTTATTCTGTCCTTCCCACGTGATTCCGTCCTCCTCAGCTTTGAAGTCTTCTCTTCGTCACCCTCGCTGCTGGCCAGCACCACGTTACCAACGCGGCACCAACTTTGTTATCTCCGGCTACGTCCGTCAACCCCGTCAAACGTTTCCGCCGCTTTGTGCGACGCGTCGAGCGACGCCGTTCGTTCGCTCGTTCGTCCGTTCGTTCGCGTTTGCTTCCCTTGGCGTTAGCTCCCGATGGTCCACGCTCGCGTTTAGTTGCCGTCGTCACCGTCGCGTCGTCTCGCAACGGCTTATCCGTTTAATTAACGAGACAATGCCAGGCCCGCAGATTGCACGCGCTGGATCTTCGCGCACCAAAAGCGAACAATGTCGTTATTGTTCCCTTACCCTCGCCGCGCCTCAGTCCAATACGCCCGCTATACCGTATTTTGAAAAGTTTAACGAGCGTTCGAGTTAGCACCTCATTGCGCGCGTTTGTTATTTCAATGGGATTCATCCCTCCGCTTTAAATGTGCTTCCAGTGCCTACCGTTTACCAGGAGAGATCATTAAAAAAAAAAACTCGTGGAAAAAAGGTTGGGGCAAAAATCGAAGTGAAGAATTTCTAAATTACGCGTTTTTAATAGTCTGCATCTTTTCTGCTGTTTTTCTTAGCATGAGCATGAAATATGCTCTCTTTTCAAATTTAGCCGAAACAAAACGAAGCTTTAGAAACACCGTGCGTCCCTTCTCACTCTTTCACTCATATTCTGAAATGACCTATATGATTTAAGGAATCTGTGACCTAAAAAAAGCTTAAGAGAAAGAGGGGAGAGACAAAGAGAAATAGAGATAGAGAACTACTGCTTTAAACGAAACTACTTACTTTTGCACCGGAACGTGCATGCATTTTCCGCGCGACGCAATAAGAGAACCAGGCCGCGCGGCGTACATTCCACAATTTGCGTCTCGCGGGCAAAAGGGAACGTTCGTAAAAACACGGTCTCGTCCGGATTTCGTGGATGCTTTTGCGGTTGTTGTACGACATTGATATATCGTGGCTGGTTTTTTTTCCGTTTTGCATTTATCCCTGTCATCTCCTAAAAAGTTTTCAGATGAATTAAAATTTTTACGCGCACACCGAACGTAATTTGACAACCATCCGTATGTTTGATGCTGTTAGACCAGCTTATCTCAGCTAGACATGCATCTTTATGAAGGAAGATATTTACAAGAGAGACAAGAAAAAGTTTGTAAAAATTTGAAGTTTATTTATTAACTTCTCGATCTTTTCGTCAAATCAATAGTCCATATTCAGTAAGATGAGTTTAGCAAATCTCTCTCTCTCTCTTTCTCTTTCACTTTTCTCTATATTTATAGAATATATACGTATATTAAATTATGATATAACACAGAAAAAAATGTTTTTCTCCAAGATTACCATTAAGCGGTGCTAATATTAAAAACGAGCAAGCTTAAATAATCTAACAAATAAGTATAATTTAAAGAAATTTGTTATTAATTATTTGTATTATTAGGCAATGTGGTCTGGAAAATAGTTCATCAGTACACTCGAGAAACGATACACTCTGGGTACTAAGCGAATTTTTATTTTCAGTGTAGAAACTTTTTTTAGGAATGAGAGTAGTGATGGTGGATGGAAAAGGTATGAAGTGGTTACCACAAAGGCGAGTATGAAGGCGAAATTGCACGTTCATCGTATTTTTATCCACGTCGGACCGCACTGGTACAAAAGAGAAAGCGATTTTTCTGGATTTCCTCGATGCCACACCAACAGTCGCCGCACTGTCCGTTTCTCCTAGCGTAAAACCGCCCATATTGCTATTTGCTCACGGTTCAGTTTTACCATCCCGCGTCCGCCGCGGAAATTCTTGGTCGTCGGCATATCTGCCGAATAAAAAATCCTCGCCAAACTAATTCACCATCAGGCTGTCTAAAATCTTTACGTATCAGACATTTTACGCTCTTGCTCCTTTCTATTTTGGATTGATTCGTATGATGCAAAGTAGCTAAAAAGTGTTTGTGGATTCTCCGATCGAAAAAACCTGCTCGCGCGTTTCGGATTGTCACGATATTCAAAATACTATCGTCAGAAGACTGTAAAAATATGCGGAAAAAGATATTGGAACATAAAGAAAACGGTTACCTCACAATATGTAATAAACTAGGCTGTGAAATTTTTTGATTTATTTTAAAATTATTATTGATCAGAAACCTGTTATAATTCATAAAGAGCAAATAATTTTTATACAATTATCAGATTATTGTAGAATAATGGAAATAATGTTGAGGGTAATCAGCAAGTAATTATTCGTATTTTCGTCCAAACAGTTGCCAAATATGCAATGATATATTTAACGAATGTCATTAATTAAGAGGGATATTTTAAGGATGATTTTACTCGATTTAATCATTATTTTATGTCTTTACTTTCAATTAAATGAAATAATGTGAACGATCAACAAAAAATTAGATTCTGAGTCCTAATTACGTCATCGAAATGCTTTATTGTTTTTAATGATATTATTATGTGCCATGAGTATGAAACTAATTAGCGTTTTAATATTATAATATAAATGACAGTTACAATTAGTATGGCCTACATCTAATTTCGAGGTTTTACTATTTTCACGAAATATATCTATCAGCGATTACGCGTAAAAGGTTTTCACGCTCTAAGTGCAGAGTCTCATTCTCACGCCGATTCCACTCTACCGACGTCGTTTAGGCGCCGATGAAATCTGACGTAACGAGGAAAGTTCGATAGGTTTTAAGTCAACGACGAAAATACGTTAAGTTTACAGCCGAATACCGGGTGGGAAGGACGCATTAACGTTAGAGAGTGTCCGATAATAGGAAAAGTCTCTGACATTCGTGGGAAGTGCTTTGAGCTCTTTGGGAGACTAGCGTCCCTTTAGAGTATGTTTCGCACGAGTCCTTGTCGGAAATACTTGGTGGGTTCCTGATCGCAAGTTGCAAATTCCGATAGAGACCTGATCGAATTCTCGATATCACCAATGAATACAAATGAAGATTTCATGCACGATAAATTTTCAAACAATCGTACGTGTTTCGCCCTTTAATTTCTCTTTTTGTATTATAATATAAAGAGCTATCGGTTTGAAATGTCATTCTATTTATTCTTCGACGTAATTATTTGCATAATAAAGTTAGAGAAAAGTAAAAGGCATGTGCAAAAATTAGGCAACTTATAGACATATTACTGTGTGTGGACACGTAGGTCTATAAATCTATATGTATATATTGCATTATATATAATAATTTAAGGTTTATCGCACTTCTTTTGAACTATAACGGCCAATTTTAAATTAATCTGATTTTATTAAGCGATCTATTTCCATGCTAGAAAATTTAAACGTTTAAACTGCATTGCAGTAGTTAATTTAACTTTAACGATCTGTGCTGTTAAATAGAGACTGAGAGGCGACAGTTCATCTACTTTCGCGGCTAGAGGGTAGAGATAGGAAGGGAATTGGAAAAACGGGGATCGTACAGCATCCGCGTCGAACACTGGAAGTCTCTTTGGAGTCTCTCAATATTTCAGAAAGTTTTTCCGGCTAGGACCGACTTCACACGTCGACAAATGCTTAGCCTTGCTTAGCCGTCTTTATCCCCGACCGACGTTTTATCGACGACTCTGCCGAAGTTCGCTCCTTTCTTCTTTCCGTCGTTTATAATGGAGAAAGCCCTCGATTCAAAGGGGCATATATTAAGCGTTAAATGTGGGCGAGGGTAAAAATTTCTATCTTATTCGTCGAGAGTTGCACATGTATATATATATTTCTAGAGTCTTAAGTTTTGTCTAAAATAGGGTATATTGCGCTCAGTGATACAGGCCACCAGGTTTATCGAAGTAAACTTTTACGCGACATTTCGATGTTCCGGTGACTTAAGTCCTTATCAAGTTTAGAAGCGTCCAACAGACGGTTTTACAACTTGCGTCATAAACTGTAGAGGAATATGGGTCATAAGTGAGCCCGTGGAAGTGGAACACATGTATATGACTTTCATCCTTCAGCGTGTCGCCCGATGCCTCGTCTCGATACTCGTATTTTACTTGTACGACGTTTTTATGACTAACCTGCCATTGAGACAGATAAAAAAATCTGACTGTCTATTGTCCGTCGAATAAACGTGTCTTTATCCCGTTATCTCGAGATGAATAAACGGCACAGTTTATATTCGTTCTTATTCACTTTCTCGGAGGGTAAGGTAAACGTGTCTCTCGATCCGCCGTCGCGGTCGCTACATCGAAAACATTATTCCATCTTAATGGAAAGCCCGGACTTTCCAGGCATATAATTCAGCAGCTGTAAAATCGGTCGTCCTGCCGGAACGAACGGTCCGTTCGGACGATTTATAAAATCCACCGAAGCCCGCGGTACCCTCGGGCCAACCCGGCCAACTTTTCTCGAATAACCGGGAATTTTATCAGCTGACTCGCGACACCGCTATCGCCGCCGGCTACAACTCCGTGCACATTTCATTCTAATGGTCGTGAACCGTAAGATTTCCCGCTGGCTGGCTCCTCGATTGCATTCGGGAATCCATTTGTCAGTAATGCATTCCTGCTAAATAGAAACTGAACGTTTTGCATTCTGGTAATTGGATGATTTTATTCATTTTCTCGGACTCCCAGGTAACCGTGCGAAAGATAGGTCGATTTACGATTTGATGGGCTTAATAAATTCAGCTTTGATGTAAAAACTAAAACATTTCGTTTTAATGTTCAAATTACTTGATGTATTACAAAAACTAAGAATTTTGTTAATGTTCAACTCGGACTGTTCTCGGTTTTCTCCTTAGGATTTATCGTCGAGAGGAAGCTCGGCGTCCGAAGCTTCTTGTGTGTACGATAGAAATCTAGCTGGGTGTAATCAAAATAGCCGAAGGGCGAGTTTCAGTAAGCTGATCAAACTGTAGTGTAGTTTCTATCCGCGCCGGTATATCCCGGCCGGTGGGTATCTCCCTTCAATTTCACTCCGATAACTTGTTAGCGCTGCTAACTGCTTCGTAAAATTGGCGTCGCGAAGTAAGTGCTTGGGGAATATTGAAAGCAACAAGGAGGAGCCGTTCCGCCTACGGGAGTCTCGGCGTGTAGCGTCGGAATTAGTGAGATTTTGTAAAATATCTTTTACGAGACTCTCACCCGTTATATTGAGTAACGTAACGAGAGTACGATGCTTCCCGCATCGATTTAACGTCCAGGCTTCTTGATTATTATTTATGAAAGCTGTTTCATCGTTAATGAAAACTAAATAATGGCCTGGTCTAATGCGTGAGAAAAATGTCTACCTCGGTTAGAGTATAGACATGTCCGATGAGAATTTCAACACTTGAAAGGAAAGCCCATCACTCTTCTCTCGTCTAGAGGTATTTCTGCCGAAAAAAAACGGGATAACAATCTCGTAATATCAACCCATTATGAATTATTTTCGTTAGCTCGCGCGACTGGCACTTTTAACCAATTAACAGAGTTTTGACATTTATTAGAGCATCTGATGGAAAGTTTCAACATTCCTACGTTGCAAGATTCCACAGGATAGAATTTTAAGCCTAAGAATAGACGCTTTTCGGGGTCATCCAAGGTTTCGAGAACACGTAAGACCGGCGGGTGTCCTCTCGGCACATATCTCGCGGCGCTTCTCTTTTTCCATTTCGCGCCTGCCAAGTGAATTCCGGGGAAGACTCATTTTCAAGTTGGGGAAAGTGCGCGTGTGGTGCACCAACCGCCGGGGACGAAGATTACCCAAGTTTCAAGGGGAGACTTACCAAGTTCTGCATACGCGGTCGCGTATATCATATGACCGCGTGCACTCTTCCTCCGCTTACTTCGATAAGTAAAATATTCAAACGACGCGACGCCTAGAGAACAAGTAATACAAATTCTTGTTCTGCTACGCAAAAGGGTGGCTCGATGAGACGGAAGATATTTTAGTATGCAGTTATGTATAAAATGTCATGCAGCTCCAAATCCTTAAATGCAGTTTTAAGTCCGAGTTTGTATGAGACTTCACGAACTTTTCGTGGCCATATTAAGCACGTACTAATCAGAATTCAGGATCTAATACAGTTTGCGCAATTTCGAAGATTCTTTCGACTATTCCGTGATATGGATAATCGCGCATATAAAAGACCGTTTGGACCTCGTATATGTTCTTTGAATATGCATGATGGATAATACGATTTGCACCATATCACGCCTTGCAGAAGATGCATAATAAAAATATGTATTTTATAAAACTAAGCAAAATGAGAAAAATAGTAAGGAATTGCTTTGTATTAAGAAACGTTGAACTTTTAATAAACGTCCAACGCCTTTGAATCATTCAGCTTTCAATATTAAATGTCTTAATGTCTCTGAAATTCAAAATGGATTGAAATTTCTGCCAAAGAGAAATATATCGGGTCTAAACTTGCGAAAGAAAGCACTCTTACCGCCGACTTCGATCTTCCGCAAAGCATTCTTACAGATTTCTGTCGTTCCGAGGATCAAAACGCACAAAGTAGACGGCGGAAAAGCTTTCGAGAGTAAAAAGAATTAAGAAGGAAGGAAACGGAGAGCGGAAGACTCCAACAGGAGAGGATTCTTTCAATTAGTTTTCCAAGTGGAGATCCGAGTTAACCAAGTTTCCGTCCGAATGTTCCGACTAATGATTACGCCGTTATACCACCCGGCTAGGGGAATGCCGACTTCGTCCATTATGCAGCAAGTTAAACACATCCATATTGATAAGCTGCTATCGCTCTTGACTTTTCCGCGGAAGCCATTTCGGAATCGCTCAATAAATCGGGGCGCCTGTGCCAGCGTCGCAAATTATCGATTCCGCTGGGACAAACCTTGCCTGCTTTCATGCAAATTATTGAGCTATATTGACATGATTATTTTCTAAACTTTGTATCGCTACACGAAGGGATTTATATCGCAACGAAAATAATCTCCGCCGTTAGATGTTGCTTGGAAAGGAGCGATGTTTCTGTGATCGATGGTAGTTGCAATCTAGTCTACCAAAATCAAAGCAGGGACCGTTGACAGACAAATATTTGTCAAACAGTACGTTGTAATTTGCCATCTATCCGAGTTTCTGTTAATTGAGGGATAGTAAGGCCAATTAATAGTCAAGAGGTTATCATCAGTCAAATGGCGTTGCTTCTCATCGTTCCGAGATTCACGAACGGCAACGCTACGTGTAAATCGAGTGGAAATGATATTTATTGGTGATTACATCCCTTCAAGGTGACAAATATAAAACTAAATAGAAAAGTTTTCAATTTTTTTCATTTCTTTGAACATACATATTTTTTAAATAATATTCTTGTCTCCCGCTCTCTCTCTCTCTCTCTCTCTCTCTCTCTCTCTCTCTCTCTCTCTCTCTCTCTCTCTCTCTCTCTCTCTCTCTCTTTTCGTTTTAACTTTTCTCGCCGAATATTGCAACATGGTAAAGGTTAAACGTATACAAAAGACATGAGCCACTATATCCGATTACAAAAGCATTTCAATGTTCGCTCTCATTAAGTCACGATAGGCAGTCTCGATGCATACGACGCCCTTTGTCGTCTCAACTATTAAAGCGAACTCACGTTCTACCTCTGCGGATCGGGATCACATTAGTTCGCAGAACTTGTCAAAACTTAAATAAGGTAAACGTTACAGTGGCGAACTTCTTATGCAA
Organism: Leptothorax acervorum; assembly: GCA_035220615.1. Taxonomy (NCBI): domain Eukaryota; kingdom Metazoa; phylum Arthropoda; class Insecta; order Hymenoptera; family Formicidae; genus Leptothorax; species Leptothorax acervorum. The sequence continues at coordinate 505,822 of JASTWQ010000025.1, read as the reverse complement.
ATTTAAATGCGTTCTTATTCAATATAGCGACTAGCGACATTAATTGCGTCGGAGCTTCGACGATTTTCCCGTGAATTACTAGTGGATACGTGTGCATTGAAATTCAAATAAGCACGGTTGCATTAATTATTAACCACAATAAACTGTTATCCTAAGTCAATTAAGCTTATATACAATTGCAATTCTCAGTCGTAGCTATTTTGCGCGATTTTTAGATTTAATTAAGTCAACTCTTTTCACAAATTAACACATATCTACTTTTATATATTATTTTATATATTTTATACACGAGAATGATATCGCGAAATTGTATCAATATTATCTGACGTTTCACTAAACATTCCAGCGATAACTCGCTACAGGATTCAGGGTGAGATAAATTGAACTCTCGTTGTTTGTGCCGTCCTACCAAACTCTTGAGTACTTTAGACATCTCTATGTTGAATTGCAGATAGATACCATCAGGCGACACTCGCTTTCCGTTAGCGATCCTCTTCCATGATCAAGGCGAACCACTTCTTGATCTAAGATTTCCGCTTCCGTTGCCATTTCCGGTACGGGACACGTTAGATATTCGATTAACTGTTACCGGATACTCGACGCTTCCACACCAAGGCGTCTGAGTATAGATTTTCATTTTCATTCGACGTAACATTAGTGGCTCAAACAAAATTCGCGAGCGAATTCTCTGTAGATGCCTTCAGTTGTAACACGCCGCGCCGGTGTCAATCTGACAAATTATAATTAGTGGTTTCTCAACGTACGCTGAGATTCGTTTCAGCGCATCTTCGCTACATCTACGATTATTACCGTTTGCAATAACATTACTAAAGATTTAACGTGTCAATAACGAGGAAATATGAAAATCTAACAAGTACGAGCAAACGAAAGATGAACGGAACAAGTTTTGCGTTTGTAATTTAACATTTAATCGGCCTCGTAACATGTAAGGGAATATTATTGACGTGCCCTAATGGAATTCGCGGGCTGGCGCGGGATGTTGGAATACCATTAGTAACTCCCAGGAAATTCTTGCCGCATCTATGCCGGCGGAGTTTCGCGGAGCTAGAAGGCAAAACTCTTGCCATCATTGCGGGGCCAAGTGCAGTTCTCCACCAAATTTACTCCAATCTTCTATTTAGTTCCCTTCTGAACTTCGCGGTCGTCTACGTAGCGCACGGCACGGCATGTCACACAATTAACGATTCGCTTAACATGTTAACTTGGCTTGACTAAGTGACACCGTGAGATCCGCTCATGACTCGACATCTTTGCTCGGCCCTGCGCTTACCGGATTACAGGATCGGCCTGACGATCTCATTTTCTTCACGGTGTTCTTCGGGATATTAAACATTTTATCTCGGAATCCCGGGACGATAAATTTTATACGTCACATCGTTGAAATTCCACACGTCCGTCGTAGTATCCGCGTGGATGCGCGCGAATCTCATTGAGCGTAGATCTCCTCGGTGTAAGTAACACGCGACGGTTGCCGTGAGAAGATTTCCTGTTTTGTGCGCGTCGCATAACGGTGGCCCATCTTCATTCCCATTTCCATACCGATGTCGTTACATAATGAAGTCTGAGCCGTTCTTGCAACCTAATAACTAATCTTGGCGCGTGATGCGGATAGATGCAAGCACATTTGAGAGGCGCGTTGGGAGGAGAGTTGGCAGATCTAGGTGCAGAAGTGGTGTCGCACAGCCAGTAATCAGACAGCACGTAATCGCATACATCTGCATAAACGGTATTCTCATCCCTCTTTACTCCGTTAGTCAGCGAATCTGCGCGAATTAACACTCGACAACTACGTCATACATCGTTACTTCATTACTTGCGAGGAAGAAGAGTCCCATTTGCCGTACGTAAAACATTGAAGCTTGTTAGAGTTTAAGGATTAATCATATAAGACATATCATAATATTTAAATTTTTTTCTTTTTGTATTATAATAAAAAATTTCCGACGGATATTTCGAGCCATTTTAGAATATATTATTTCGAAGGATATGATTATTGTACTTTTTTTACGAACAAAAGTCCTCGCTGACCGTAAACAGTCTCCTTTCTCTTAACCAATGAGAGAGACTGGTAGGTAATTCGAAATAAAAGCGCCTCCTATTTGGCTTAATTAAGCGAGCTTGCGTCGACATACGCGAGCATAAAGGGAAACCGGGAGCGTGGTTGCGATGCTTTTAATGTTTCGAGCTTTTAGCGTCGACGAGCTTTCGTCCCTTCGGAGTCTCTGACGCCGATGCAACTGCATCCACCATCGACCACGAAGTCCAACGTGCGTCGCCGCAGTTGCACCCTAGATTTCGTTAAACTTACGTGGCGGTCATAATCATATCATGTACTTTACTTTGGCTACGAAGATAAATTATTTCTTAACCAAGTTGAATCGTTTACTCGACTATGAGCTAACAATCTTAACAATTTAAAAGCAAAAACTGCGTTAGTTGACAGTTTTTAAAATTATATAGTTAAATTGAATAAAATTGTTTTTCCTACGAATTTCCTACGTTTTTCACACGCTACTGCAAATTAATTTTGAGATAAATAAACTGTATAATTACGATAATTAGCACATTTTTTAGCACGTTGTCACTCACGTTGTCATATTTAATTTTTCGCTATTGATATCACTTGTGGTAAATAGAATTTCGAGAGGGCAGGACTCGGTTCGCTCGGTGAGAGGACAAATTAAGGCTAAAGGCTAAGTGATAAATGGAGTCACTAATTCCCTTAGTGCTCTTTTTGGAGTAATAGCTTTAGATCGCGGTTTAGGGCATTATCCCAACGGTTTACATAGGAAAATCAATCAAATGTCCTGATTTTCAGTCTTTTTACGTTTCCCGTACAGTAGATATACACAAATTTTGTTCATTTAATAGAACTAACGAATAAGAAGAGTAAAATTAAAAACAAAAATAGATATTTTGCCAAACATTTTACAAAATATTTGTAAGAGAGACGTTTTAAATGAATATTAGACAAAGAATTGACGTGTTTTTTAAGCATTTTTACACGCGCGGTACTAAGATTATTTTGAAATTAAAAATTAAAATATTGCTCAATTTAGTTTCCTATATATGTGTTTTAAATATTAATTTTTTATCAAACTTAATATTTTATAATACAAAAGTCTTGAGACTATCCATCTTAAAATTGTATTATAAATTTTATATATTATATTTTAATGACTTAGAAAAACAGTATTATAGAATATATATTAGCGTTGTATCGAGTAGAAAATAATTAACGACTGCTAAAAATTGAGGAGTATCAAAAATTTAGTGATACGTACTATTACGAAAGAGCAAAAATTATGTATGTTTATCGCCATGTGATTTACAATTAGTTTCTAGTCAACATCTAGTTTTATATCCATTTAATGAGTATCCATTTTAATTTAGCCGTCAGTATCCGTCGAAAGCAATGACAAAAGTTCTATGGTAGACTTAATATAGATGATATGAATTCCGTATGCGAATCTGATGTAAGAAGCACTTATGTACAATATAAGATATCGGCTTAGAAATCGGTGGCGGGTGGATAGTGTAAGTGACAGCTGTCGCGAGCACACACGGCTAGATTTAACATTTCGCCGTACCGCTATACGTTGTAATCCTTTCCCAAGTGACTCGGTAAAGACAATGATATTGGTATTGTAGTTAATGTATGTTCCTATGCGTCCCTTGTATTCTGTGCTCCGCAATTCGCAATTTTGATTGGGTGACTGCATACGCACATGAATAAATTGTAGATTAATTTTCCTAGCGAAAATACCGAGGGAGATAATCATTTATTGCAACTTTCCAATTTCTTGCGCGATATATATCTTTGCAACTACTACTTTAATTAAAATTCTTTTAAAGTAAATCTGAAATTAATTAAGAAATGCAGTCGCTCATTTTTAGTTCTTCGAAGTTTCAGTTCCACGAAAAGGCTGTTTCTCTTTAAATGTTCAGAAATTATTGATGTTTTGTCAAGAAGGAATTGACTTTAAATTGGGAAAAGGATCGTTAAAAGAATATTATTCGAACATCGATTTTGAGACATCCTGTATAAACCACTGTAAATCAATACAAAGCTGCTGCAGAACCAAAGGTATCGCTTACGCTTCCGGATTGGTGTGTTCTTTTACCGACAAGATTCTGACGAAGATTGGATATTTCAGGTTGTTCTTAAAATTAGATTTTTATTTTATTTCCTTCGTCTCTGTCGAGAGACCAAGCTAGGAATTTTAAAATATCGAGCGATCTATAGCTATGTAACTCATCAAAGTTTGATACGCGGAATTACTTATGTTAGCGCGCGAGTACTCATCAGAATATATTTGCGAAGGGTGGTTAGGTCTTTGTGTAATTTCTTTAAGGACTCTCGATGCGGTTGATGGATGATTTCGCGGTTTCTTTTTCGGCTGCCCCTCATCCGTCAAATCGGTAAGCTTCCTTAATCTTCTTTTCGTTTTCTGCTTCGCATTGGAGTATCTTTCCTGGCCACATTTTTTTTCTTGACAAGAAAAATGCGAACATAATGGGGTGGAAAATGATAATTTTAGAAAAAACATTGGATGTGCATGAAATACGGGGCTGCCTTGAATTTATAGATGTGACATCCTCGGTTGACATTTTCCGATCGACAAGGATTCACGTATCCCGACGTATGAAAACAAATGTCACAGATATAATATGCAAATCCAAGATTGGAAGTTAAGTCAAGGAGAGAATATTGATTGCTGCCGGTGTCGTTTATCGTATCCGTTTAACACAGAGATAATCTGTCTTAAATGCCATTTACTAACGATTTCACACCCGTATCTCCGAAATTGAATTTTTCTTTCGTTTCGCAACGTTATTTTCGCACGAGCCGAGTACACATCGGCGAACTGTCCGCGACTCGACTCGAAAATATTTCCCGATCGACGATCTCCATCAACGACAGATTTATGTCTGCGTTTCAGCAATTTTCCGAAAACGCTATATCGCCGTGACAACAGCAGTGACATGGCGAAACTCGCCGCGGAATACGTTTCAAGTGGAGATACTCGAATCGCGTGTCATCATAACGAAGCCATATGCGAGATCGATGGCGCAACATAAATCCATTTATGCCAACAAAAGCTCGGCAGCTCGATTCGAACATCTATCTCACTGTTGCACACTCGGCTTTTATTCGCGCTATACAGCGTAACTCGGAAAAGGAGAAAATATGTAGTAGAAATATATTTTTCAATGAAAGAGACTTGCGGAGTAAGTTTTTCTTAACAAGAGTTTTATTGATGGCCACGCATTACAAATCACACTCCACTTCTCCAAATTCTCTCCACTTTCGATTTTTAATATTTTTATTATTAAATCGTGAAACATGCCCATATTTCTCTTTTTTCCAAGCATAATCGAAAATAAAATATATTTTTGTGCTTTTAAGCTTGAGTGATTCGTGCATTATACTGATAATCGATACTCAATACTCTTTCGACGTTGTTCTCTCACATTTTTGACCTTCTCATTTCGTAAAAGAGTTTCCGGATACTGATGAAAATAGAAAACTTGCACTAACGATGAGTTTGAGGAACGTATCCTGCACAGTATAGAATACGAATCGCCGGAAATTGTTACAGTTCTCGTACTTGGCGTGCCTCTCGAAGTACTCGTAGTATCAAGTATCGCAACTTCGTTTGCGTTCGAGAATTCCTACAGCTGAGGTCCGAAGTTACGTGTAGTGCAACATAATTGTGAACGCGAAACTTGCACAGTTCGAAAAATGAATATCCGCTACGTGATAAATGGACGCTTTCAACTAAAAGTTTTCAATGTTTTTTTCTAAGAAATGCTACTAAAAGATTAATATAATAAGTTGATACAAATTAATTTAAAGAAAGCAAGGATCCTGTCATCAATAATCTTTAAACCTTTCAACGACTTTCAGATAATATAAAATTAAATTCTTGTTTATATTTAATAATAAAAAGTAGAAGGAAATCGGAAATAATCGAGAATCCATTATGTATATCGCTTAGTTCCTTCTACGAAGCACATGGTTTCGTCTTATATATGACCAATAAGAATCGATTTGTGCTATAAGGGCGAAGGTAACGAAATATCGAAGAGACGAAATTTCGTGCCGAGCCACCAAGAACCGCTCAAGCCAATGAAATTCCGACGCCATCATTACGAGACTCGATCGTGTTACACGGTTTTCTCGCTGTTTGAGGCAGTGAGTCTCAGGAATGCATAGTAGGTTAAATTAGGCTGAAATGCTTTGAGACTGTCTATTAATCAAATTAATCATGCGTCCTTCAAAACATATTTAGATTTAATGCTAAACAGAAAAAAATTCTTTCTACGACGAACGAAGGAAAGAACATCGCATATTCGGATTTACGGAATGTTAGCCCCCAACTCGTTTTTCGAGAACGGACAGGTATTTCCGGGTAGATGCGCTTCTTATCTACATACGAGCGCGATAAAATGTGATGGCGATGGCATCAGCGTCTTCTTCCGACGTCACTGCAACGTAAAATACATGTCAGAATCCGCTGGTATCCCACCTGTGCGTTTCACGATCCATTTTCGAAAGTATCTCAAGCGCTCATCGACATTCGTGAGCAAGGGTACTTGCCATCAAATTTTATCACTTTTCCTATTTAATTCCAGTGACCTAATATAACACGATACCTACGTATTAAGGTAGTCGTCTTATTAGAGCATGTATTAGATAAAGTGCTAGATCCCGGATATTATATAAAAATATGCGATCAGCTTTGCACCAGATTTTTTATGCGGCTTTTTATCGATTAATTAAACTAGAAAATGAGTCACGAAAATCGTACAATTATTACTGTCCTATATGGGATTCCAAATAAAAATGCCTCCGTCACGGTTCCAATCACAAAATTTTCACACTTTTCTATTACAGTGTAGACAAAGTGAAAAAAAATCATTTCTTTTTGTAGATTAGATTCCAAGGAATCTAACGCAACTATAAAATATATAGTTCATCGGAGATTTCATTTAGAATTCGTGAAAATGAGGTGAAAATGAGGCAGCCGAGCAGACAGTTTTGTAGTCAAGGTGAGGTCGGGTGGACTTGGCAGCGTCGCTGCCTAATGACTGTACTGATAGGTAATTATGCGATACGCTTTCCTTGGCCGGCTAAAGATAGTGACTGGCATTCTTTTCTTGCATTTCGAAACTCTTTTTGGAGTAATTAGCAAAATTCAATTCATATTAGGGGGGTATTTGATGTTACCTTGTATGTAACCTCTCTGACAGCTCGGATGCACGGCTGATCGAAACCGAGTCAAACGAAAAATATAACAGAACTTATTTCTGCGATATAAAGTAAGATATTTTTTTTCACGTGTAAACTTTTACACCTTAATTCATAAAACTATTTTTCACATAGGAAAATTATCCCAAGTGTCTTTCTAAACGTAATAATCAACAAGCAGGCATATGACTAGCACGTAGCAAGAAGACTACCTTAAATGCGTAGAGCATCGTGCAAATAACGCGTGGTTGGTTTTTTAAAATTTCACGTTGATATGTCCGATCTTTTTTAAATTAAAGCTTTTTTAAAATTCAACAGGTTAAATTAAGACAATGCATAATACGAAAGTTTTATAGGTTTTATATTGTAATCGGATAATAGACGAATAGTTGCTGCCCCTCCCGGTCGCGAGGTCGCTTTCATTCCGAATTCTGTGCCGTACAGCGAATATAGCAGGAGTACTATATCAATTTAGATAATAAACTCTAATGAGAATATATCATATAGCCTACAGCAACATTTGTTCTCGAGTCGTGAGGAATGCACATTTTCTGCACCTGTATACTCTCACGTAGAATTCAACTCGGGAGAATAACTGCATATGAACTTTCCGGAAGTTCGTAGCTTTGTTTGACGAAGTCTTTTGTTTTGATCGTTTCATACATTTTCACAATTTGTGTTTGCATCGTTGAAGAATTATCTGGTTAAATCGGTTGAATTCTTGATAATCTTTGTTAAAGTGACTTGCAAAAATCTTTGGTGTACAATTTTTGATATATATTCTAAATTTACCATGCGCTATTTATCATTTAGAGCTTTCTACCATAGTAGAAATTTATTTTCCATTAAAATAATTGGACAAAGAAACAGTTTAATTAAAATTTTAAAAAATGTAACAATTGTAGAGTGAGAATTATGTAATATGTATAAAAGATTAAAAATACCTGGAAAGTTATTTAAATGTAAAGTTAAATAAATAATCTGAAAAATATAAAAAATTTTTTGACTGCTGCGTTACTAAAAAATTTATATGAAAGAACGTATAAAAAAATATTCCTTGTAATAAATTTGATTCAATTTAAAAAATTAAATCGGAATTAGATGAAATAAACTAAGAAATAGTGTAATTAAGTTGTATCGTTAGTAAGTTTCAATGAAGAAAAATTTTATTATGCGAGATAAGAGAGCGTGTTAAGCACGATTATAATCCCACAATCCTCTGTTATAAAGAAGTAAAGAACGGTTTAATGTTCGTTACGGAACGTTTCCATTTTCAGTTATGTAAATTGTCAATGATATCGTAACATGCCTGTAAAGTGTCGGCAATAGTAAAGACTGGCATCGTCGAAGCAATATCGTTCAAACGGTACTGCAGCGTTCTAAAGCACATTGAAATGGTCATCGTATCGATTAGGTCGAAGTGGACCAGCTAATTTTCCCAAGTTGGACTTGGTTGCGCTATTCGGCGCCGTCGCGTCGGGCCCCGTGAATAGACACCGTAATAGCCGCAGCCTTACTATCCGTCGCAAAATGGACATTATAACGTGAATTGGACGTTAGACCGAGCCCAACAGAATATACAGGCCTATCTTCGAAATTGTATATATCCGGTCTACGGTGCATCCGTCTAATAGCGCCCATTATCAAAAGTTTAACGAGGCTACTTGTAACAGTTGAGTCGCGTCGCGCATTCTCATTAGTTTCGCACTCGTCGGAACAGAATTCTCGATTGCAAATGATTATAAAACGTTGGTAGTAAATTTGAATTGTAGACGAAATATTTCTTAGGGAGAGATTTCTTAACGCGTGACGTTAAAATGCCATCTAGACAGCTTTTAATCGGTACTGAGAAACGTCAGGAATCCCCAAAGTCCCCTTCATCCTCTGTAATTTCTTCGCCTTCTTCTTATTACCGTTCTGCGGACGACGATTAATCCTCTCATGGACCCATGGAAATCTTTGCTTACAAGAAGAATCCATTCTGGATTGCAGACACTGTTTCTACTCGTTATCGTTCTAGCGCGAGATCCGCCATGAATAAATAAAAATCTCCTCTATTGAGATTTTCTGCGTACACATTTCAATTTAATTTATTTTGACATTCTTTTTAAGCCTTGCATCTTTTTTATGCTTTCGGCGATAATTACAGTTATTAATTGCGCGTGAATAATTGCGGATTTAGGGGTACTCGTTAAATTTTCTTCTTTCTAACGCGATTTTACAATAAAGTCAAAGAGTCCTTTCAATTTAAAGTCCTAAGTGTCTCTTAATTCCTATTATAGGTATAAAAGACTACTTGTTAACTTCTTCATTGATGCACGAAGTTGATCTGAAACTAATCATCGCATCAAGCGCTTTCACTCTAGAAAAAAAAGGAAAATCTTTTGTTTAAGAAGAGTGCGGCATTCCCGATCGCGAACGACTTTCAGCCGATTTGCCGAGCCGCGAAGGAAGGGTTATCTTCCTTCGCGCGTCATTAAGTCTTTGGTTAATTATCTGCGACCGACCGCGACCGACCGATTCGCGATAGAGTCGCTAAAATAATTTATCGTCGCGTCGCTGTTTATCCTCGCTAAAGGCGAGGATGATTTAGTCCTTCCCGTTGCAACCGACGCGGTTCGGCTCGGCATAACTTCTCAGCCTTCCGTATACGTACAGTGACTAACGATACTCCTACTATCCTACCCCTATCCCCCCATTCCATCCCCTTCACTCCTCCTGGTCTTGTCGGATAATGAAGATTAAGATCTTTCGACTTTCTTCTACCGCATATCACTTTCCACGCGAAATTTGCCGGAAATTTAACCCTTGCTTGAGGATAGATATAGCTCGATTAAAATAAATTGTGGTAATTCGTTTACATCGTCCTTTGATTATCTCCATTCACCATCGTGATCTCTTTTTGTAAAATAGAAAACATCGAGGGAAGTTTACTTATTTTCATCCACTTTAATTCATTAATGTGTATACCTCTAATGGTACAGAAGAAAAGGCGACAATTCTTCATAAAAATATAAATTAAAAATATATCATTAATTTTTTTTTTTATGTGGCTTTATTTAAAAAATTTTTTTAAATTGGATAATTAACCCTCGGAGAACACACAGGGTCAATTTGACCCTTACCTCAAGTTTTATCATAATATCTTGAAAGCATTTAAAAAATGTAAATTTTTAGCCAGAAATATTAAAAATAAAAAAAATAAAATTTTTGTCGTAAATTACGTTTTTTTTTCAAAAAAATAATTTTTTTTTTGAATTTTTTTAAATATGTAAATAATTCCAACGGCACTTTTTATTTATATCAATTGATTTAACAATGTTCCAAGTACATCTGAAAATTTTTTCAAGCTGATCGCACTCGTCAATTTAAAATGGTGGATGATCAAAGTGTGTGTAGGGTCAGATTGACCCAGTGTTCTCCGTGATTGAAAAAATAGGTGTGTTCTCCGAGGGTTAAAAAATAATTATAAATTAATAATATATTTACGTATTTTAAGTTTGATTTTGTATCAAGTTGTTGAATTTGTTTCACCAGCAACTATAATGAATAAATAAATCAGCGATATACTCGGGACAGATTTATAAATGGATACCATTGTAAACATTTTTCATCGAGCAGATTCGGGCACCTAAAGATACCTCGGTCATAAAATGCTTTCCACGTGTAAAAAGACATCTCACGTAAGAATACGCAGCATTCCTCGTTTACTTACACTCCATCCCAGTTTCGTCGGTCGCGCTTTCAATGGCTGTCCCCTTCAGCATGCCGAGTGGAATTCCGTTACGAAATCGTTTGCCGGAAAGTTTCATCTTATCCAGCTTTACCTTTCGTGTCTCTCGCATTCTTCTCTTTCTCGCGCGCGTTCAATTTTTTTCCTCGAAGATTCATTCTAATAATACGCTACCATAGAAATCCGCATTTGCATAAGTATAGCCGCGCTTTATGCGATGAGGACTTGCGATTCCTCATTCATGCACTAGATTCGATTGCTTCTTCGCACGTCGCTGTACATATGTAGTCTGAATAAAACCCTGCAATGCCGGAGTAAAGGGGCAACACATTCCCGACGGAATTAGTTTCTTCCGGAAGATTGCGGAACTTCAGATTGCGCCGCGCTGCAATAATCTCACACGGCCACAAGATGCCGAAAGGTATACAGTCGTAGCAGGTGACATCCCTATTCCAGTTACGTTGCCGATCGCTCGTAAAACTTGGCGGAAAGTAAATCACGCGCCCGTACGTTACGGCACCGCGATTTAAGGTCGCTTGGAATTTTGCGATTACGGCACACTGTTATAATTCATAACGACATTCGTAACAACGTAATAACTTCCCGTTAATGTCTCTGAATACAGCAAGCCGAATAATTAGCCATTCTTCCGCATTAATTATGAAATATAATCCTTTTTCCTTCGTTCATGAATACAATTTCGCTTAATAGTTTTAACGCGCACGTTCTATACTTTATTAAAGAAAGGTTAAAAACGTTTGCAATATCTCTCGATAAATAAAATTATAGAAAAATAATTTCCTCGTAAAAGGAACTAAATCGCAAAATATTAATTAAATTAAATTCTTAAACGATCGCTCATCAAGGATATACTCGTAATAAAAATCGTTTCATTGATGGATTCGCATGAATAAAGAAGAGGCGCAATAATACATTAGGCAGTTATATCGAAGTGACCTCCACGGCTGTAGTAAGAGCTGGTAGCAACCAGTAACGTTTCTGACAATTCTAATAGGGGCCGTCGACGGACTAATAATAGTAAAGATCAATACGCGCTGGTAGTAGCAACTACGTCTCCTCTCTCGTCTCTCCTCCCTCGCTCCAGCCGATCGGCACGAGCTCGTCGTCGGAGCTTTTCGTAGTGAAGAAACCTTTGCAAAACTGAACCAATAAGAGCAACACACACTTTATGTGTTCGGTACATACTAAGCTTACCGAAGAAGCTTCCGAGTGCAAAGAAAGAGAGAGAAAGGTTACGCTGTTTATAAAATATTGAGCATATGTACACAACTGCTCGATAACCCGAGTATCTCGCCTTTTTCGTACGGGGAAAGTAAATTTCCTCAAGTTTTAGCAGGCACATTTATAGCAAAGTGCGTTAGAGAAGAGAGAAACTGCTGCAGATACTATCGCATTAAACTTTATGTTTGTGTGTCAAATTTTATGCCCGGATCGATATGCAAAGATGTGTTTTGGTAACAGATATAAAAGTTTAATATACGAAACATCTTATATAATTACAACATATTTCTCGTTTAATTATCTAACAGGAGATATTCTATAATTCAACGTTATCCAACAATATATAATTTAAAATTAGTTAGTATCATAATATTTTATTGCGATATCAGTTTCCCACTTCCATGAAAGCGTAGTAGTTAATTTTATCTTTATACGTAAATCTTTACACTTACTCGCTCTGTAGAGCATTATCTAGCTAGAGAGAAATTACTCTGACGAGACTTCCTCGACTTTTTGTGTACATTATCCATATAGAACGAGCGCCCGAACTAGCTGAAGTTAGACGTTGCACGATGCGTGGTGTAGAACACCGGATATGAGACGCGAGGTAATATTGTAAGACATGTTATAAAACAGTAATAATGCGCTAGCAACAAGTGACGACAATACGATGCAATCATCAAGCCTGTCATTTGCAGGGCGAAAGTTCAAGAGTGCGGTACCCGACACAGGTAGAAACAATCTGCATTCCATTTTGCATTCTGTCGCCGTGGCTCGGAAACTGACAACGCGATCGTTGATATATAGATTGCTTTCGGCAAGAATAAAAGATCATGTCGTCATTAAAAGTCCTACCTGTGTTTTCACTCCTTTCGCCTCACTAAATGTACGTCGTGCTTTCTTCTCTCGCACGTAATTACAGAGAATGTTTCACCGACGAAAATGTGGCGGTCTGAAGTTTCCCCACGCGACGTTCTTGACGCCGACGTCATTCACTAGCAGCTAGCTTATTCTACTACTGATTATAATTTAAAGCGTCGCGAGACACGCGTCACTTTCAGTGCGAACTTAACGGTACTGTATAGAGAATCTGAACTTTAACAAATATAAAAATTAAATTACACGAAATAAAATTGCTTTGCGATAATCATTAAATAATAATATATGCCGCGATAACATTGTACCCTTTTTGCGTCACGTTTGAAGTTAGCCAGCTTGACCCTTTTATCATTAAGCTATTTTTAAAAGTTAAATCAATTTTTAATTGAAAATTTCATTCCGCGCATGCGACCGAATGACAGTGCTATCGATAAAAACTGCTTTAATATCGTGCAAATGCGCATTTGTAATCCAACAGACTCGTATCCCGCGTCCGTATTGCGAATCCGGGTAACACCGCTGATAAATTTTATTATCGTCGACCGCGCCGTTCGTTTCACACACGTTAGCGGTTTGCGCTTCGCGTTTTCGGATTACTTTCGTTCCGCTTTGTTCAATTTTCAAATACGCTTGAATTGACGCCAACGCAATCACGTTGAATTTGCGCTACAACAATCTTGTAATCTTGTACGGGTTACATATAACATGTGAATGGGAGAGAGGCACAATAAAATCGTATATATCTTCACGGCAAATATAGTGACAATTCTGTTAATGTTTACGGATAGTTTTGTGTGGGTAAAAGGGAAAATTAATTTTCGAAGATATCATACGCAAAAACTAATAAAAATGACTGTAAGCTGTCGATTACTTTACTTTGTGCGATTGTCAATAGCAAAACAATCGACTATACGGGAAAATCTATTCTTGATGAAAGGTGTAAAGAAAGGTATATATTTATAGCAAGAAGAAAGGAGAGAGAGAGGGAGAGAGAATGCAGAACGATGCAAAATATATCCTATTATAAAGCATCTGTATCGCACTTCGGAATATTTGCTTCTTAATGCTCTCTAGTTTTCTCAGCATTACTATAAGTAAGCTTATTCCTTTCTTCATGTCAATAATTCAATTAAGAGATGCCTCGATATTTCATTGAGTGAAACAATCGGTAATTATTTAAAAGAAACTGCGTGGTTATTCGAGTATGCATTTATCGCTTTCCTATCTATTCATAAACTAGATTATCTCTTTCGTTCACTTCCTATCTCTCTCTCTGCTCGTGCTCCGCTTGAAAATTTATGCTAATTGAGGAACACTCATCTCACAATGGTCAGCAGTTTCCGGGATTTTTCGGTGTTTGCTGCATTATCCACATCGGTGAATCCATTTACTTTGGAAACTGCGAGTGGAGTTATAATACGTGAAGTTTGCTTTCCATAATTCAACTTTGCTAACCGTGTTCATTTTTATATATAATCATTACGACATATGTCAAACGTGTGCGATTGAAAGCGCGATTATACGCAATACGCAGGATTTTACTAACCATCTAGAAAAAAATTGATTTAACCTTTTGTTGTGTTTGCATAAAAGGTACTGCATAGGCTATTACAATACATGTATTTCATTCTTTGCGACATTCAATTGAATTTCAATTCGGTAAAATTTAATTTTTCTCGTGAAAGGGAAAGAGAAAAGGACGGAGACGCGTTTGCGCAAAGTGAAAGAATGTTTGAAAGGAGGAGAGAAAAATCGTGACGGTGAGCTGAATTCGACAGCGAGTGACGTAAGCAAGTTTTTCGTTGCAGTCGGTCGCACGCGTAAAATGCATGGGATGTGCCAGGCCGGAAATTCCAGCATCCCGGTGACTGGATGAACAGCGTTAATAAGAAATGCGCTCTCGGGCACTGTGCGCCATGTACCGAGAAATCCAACGATGCAACTGTGTCCTTTTCCATTCTGTTCTCGCTGATGCCAGTTTGGGCTAATGTTGAGTCGCGTGTATTTTAGTGAAACGACATTTGCTGTCGCAATGTCGTTTTATTGTGGAATTGCTCTTATTCGCACGAGTATAAAATATTCCAGCTATTTTGAAATTCAATAAGTGAGCTGGATAAAAATTTTTTGATAACTTTTCTCTACATTTCTCTCTTTTAATGCTCTCGTCTGTTTTCAAAAGTAAAGATATATGGATATAGCGACAATGTCTAACAGAATATTATAGTAGATTTAATTTAATGTTTTGTCTGATCTTATAAAGGAAGGCTTGATTGTTATGTGTTTATTGGTTGTATTAAAAAATTTGATTGTTAAATAATTTTTAATAAGAGGTTTCTCTACAAATTAGGAAAACATTATGGATTGCTCATATTTTGATATATCAAATTAGAAACATAAAAAAGATCTTATAATTATTAATAGAACAAAATTATTTTGTCAAAAAATTACAATAAAAATGAGAATAAAAAAAGTATTAACATTGAAAAATTAGCAAATAAAAAAATTCAAAAAATCTAACGTAAAAAAATCTCAATTTTTAATAAAAACATAATGTATATCGTAATTAAATAACTAGTACTTATATCTAGATATCTTAAGAAGATTATGTATACTGCCATGCTGCATATTTTGCTTTGGATGTTTAAATATTTTAATATATTATTTATTGTGTTACGTGTACTGAAAAAAAAAAAAAAAATTTAACTAAACTTAATAAGATTTCTTATTTCTTAAGAATTAATCATTTCTTTAGATTTATCTTGCATATCTAAATGCGGCAGTTACTTTTGCTATATTTGGCTTAATACGAAGCTGATTCATTAATAAAAAGTCGAACAAGTCTAGACTCTAGGGATGGTTGAATTTCAAGTTATAAACGTCGCGGCGTTTCGCTCGTACATGAAAAACACATGCGAACACAATGAAGAAGAAGCACGTGGGATGTAAAACAAATTACGTGAGGTGTAAAATGTACCTTGCGCGAGTAAGTAAGATTAATATATGGTGGAGTAGCAATTGTTTTCGCACGCATTGTGTACTGTTGTGTCTACAAACACTGCGTACTCCCTGATTACCCAGAAATACAGTGGAGAATAAAATATCTTAGCGAGTTTTCTTGCTGTTAACAACAGCTCAATCTAGATCCTAGTGATGGATCGATTGATTGCGCTGACAGTTGATCCCTTTACATGACTTCTTACTTAGCGGGATGATGCGGCGTAATTTGATCGAGCATCGTACTTGAGTATTTGTGCGTGTCGTATCAGTTCCTAATGTCAACTTGATGAATTGAGTATCAGAGTTAAGTTGTTTCTAGATTGCAAGTAACATCACAACTTTCCCAAGATTTTCCGCGGGATGTAACACTATAGATTGAATAATGTAAAATTAAAATCCTGAGTAAATTCGGTGTTGAATTCAGTCGATTAATGGAAACGTGATAATGTTTTAAATGGATGAGTAAACCTCCAATCTGAACAGATATATCTCTATCGCATGTGATCTCACGTTAATTTAAAGCGTCGTCGTTGAATTATCCTAGCGGTTTTCAGCGATACTTACAAAATCCTCGTGGGTGCATGTGATATTCACGGGCCAGAATCGGTTTTTATTAGCTATCAATCAACTCATTCCACATCATCCACGAGAACTGCGCCTGTTGCCTATTATACTCTCCATTTCCTGGTAGCCACTAAAGCATGAAATCCTTTGAGCCATCTGCATATTTTATCGATACCGAAGTCATGTACAAATCGCATTCCTAGTAGCTATCTTTTATATAATAGAGGAGATGGGAGAGGTAATGATATCAACAAAAAAAAGTATAGTATTTGAAATATCTAAATTATGAGAAATTTAATGTGATTACCATTTTCTTATAATTTTTATGTCAGAATTTTTACAGCAGAATAATTAAGATAAGTTAAATAAAAATAAATTCTTTCAATCCCATCAAGAAAAATAGAGTAATTATTTTTAATAGTTTTGTTAATGTTAAAAGTTAAACACAATTCCGTGGTCTCAAAATTGATCTCTCACGTTACAAATTCGAGAAATTAGTGATTAAGGGTTAAAATTTAAATATCTATAATAAAAATAATAATAAGTAGGTATTTTATATAAATACAGGCTACAATTGCAATTTTACAGATCCGTCAATTATTTGTAACCATTGTTGCATTCACTAGTTTTGAGATAAAGTCGAAACGTCGACCAAATCGAAGATTCTGTCTGCCGCTTTCATTAAATAGATTAGAGCAAGGAATCGAGCTCTGGCCAGGTTGTCCTAACGAGGCATGCGCCTCGTTCTCTGAGATGAGAGATATACATGTAACCCTTTCCTCTGTACTCCTCTCTCTAAGAGGCACTTCAGCAAGCTCCCACTTTGACCCTTAACGACGCGCAGCACGAAATTACATAGCAAAGATAGGATATATAATGAAAATTTTGCATCTATCTTGCGCTTTTTGATTCACTTCTATACGTTTGCAAAGATAAATATTTATTATGATCAATCTTATATATTTTTATTCAAGTTTTTACACACATCTGCAGTGCTTGTGCCCATCTGAATGATTCACTAAAGTCGCAACATTTACATTAATAATTAGCATACTTTCAGTAAATAAATTTTGTTTATAAAGATTTTTTATATACTTGAAAGAATTAAAGAAATCAGAAATATTAAATATATAATAATAATTAATGCTACACACACGAAATAAACTGCCGATTGAGAAAATTTCTTATAGCAGGAAGCAGAAGTGTGTTACGTCACTAATAAGAAAAAAAGTGCGTGCACGTGGGTAGCAACCCTCTGTCACTCATTGCTGGGGCATAAATTGTCGCGTGTTGTTGGAAAATCACGGAGGTCGGCGGTTGGGAAACAGGCGCCGAGACGTCTCGACGCCGTTTCACTGGCGTCATCTTCTCCAGGCTCCAGTTTTCTTCCTTCCCCTTCCTCTCTTGTCTATCCCCTTATATTTCTCTATTGATTCCTTCTTTCATCGTTCAGCCGAACTATCTCCATCGGCCATATTGTATGTTATGTAATTATGTTATATAAAATTACAAAGAATGTGGTGTGATACGCGTATTAAGTTTAAGATTCCTGTTTTTTGTTTGATATAAGTGTCTTTATAAATTTCCAAAAAAATTTAAATGACGCAGGAATCTATCACTTCCAGCAGACTCAATTTCGTGACGCAACGTTTATTTTATGTACCGTCAAATTTCATACATGAAATGTCAACGTAACGGAACAGGAAAGGCTACTTCCGATACTGTGTGCGACATGTGTGTATGACATAAGATTAAAATACTTTCGTCAGCGGGCATCAAGGGCAACAGCATCTCTTGGGAAGCGTATTTCATTTCAACGCTGAAGCACGAAGTTAGAAAAGAAAATATATACACGTATTATAGAAGAAAGTTGTTACATTTTTCATAATCATAACCACCTACTTCGATGATTTAAATGGTAAATTACTGTAGATTTTAGGTTTAAAAAATGCAAAGGTCTATCAGAACATAAATCAAGTAATTATTAAATAATTAAAAATAGACAAGAAAATTGATAAATTAAAAAATTCAGATTTATATAATAAAAAATAAAAGAGATAATGTTGAAAATAGAAATTATACTTATTTAAATATTAAACTAAATTATTCACAAAAACAAACTCTTGGCTGCTATACTACTGATAAATTAAAGAAACAATTTATTAAAAGAAATATTATTCTCATAAAAGTAAATGGAAGAAAACTAAATTCAAGTAAGATAAAATACAGTCATGAGCAAAAGATTAAAAATAACCCAATTAAAAAAGAAATAATATATATGTAGTTCTTTTTGAGAAAAATTAAATAAGCTGTAATTAAAATAACAGCTTTACATAAAACCTTATGACAAACTGTTTTGCATGCGATTGTAAAAGAAAATTACAACCAGAAACTATGTATCTATGAAACAAGGAGTTTCATCACCCTATAAAGATCGCTTTCATGAGAAATAAATTGTACAAGGACAACACGAGAGTAGGAGTATAATAAAAAATTAATAGTTAATTAACATAAATAATTAACGCAAGAAAATATATAAATATTTCAATGGAAAGATAAAATAATTAGCTTCAATCTTCGTTTACAGGTTTCTGTGACTTTGATAGCGGTGTGATAATCACAAAGTAACAAAATGGCTGCGTTTGTGGCGAAGCAGATGGTCGGAAACAAGCTCAATGCGGTTAAAGGTAAGTGATTTTGAAGAGTTTTCTTTTCCGGTTATATCGCAAATTATATTTTTTACGATGAAAGTCTATTAGCTAATTTATTTTTCATCTCCGTGATTCGAATTATCTCATGACATCTTTCATATCTTACCTATATATAAACATATTCAATCCACAGATATATGTGTAACGAGGAAAATAAACCGTAATCTTCAATGCGTCTGTAAAAATCCGAAAATGCAAATATTTCAAGCTAAACGTTTTATCGCGATCACGAAAGCCGCTTCCACGATAAAATTCAATCGTAACTGTAAAAGGAAACGTTTTAAAGACTCCTCGGAATTCCTTTCTATCCACGCCAGTTTCAGCGAGACGTGACTCGCTGCAAATTTGTTTGCCGCCATTTTGCATTAGACTCCGAGCGGAATATTACACCACTCGATTATTTTGACATAAAGCATTATTCAATTTACCTTTCTCGAAGAAAAAGATGAGAATTCAAATATTAAAATTATTGTAGAAATTGTTTGTTTATTCTCTTTATCTGCTCTGGATAAAATCATCCTCTTGAAACAGATACACGTATATGAGGTGACCGAGTAGCTCGAAATATTTAGGAATAAAAGTACAGCATGTTGAACAGTGTTATGCTTGGCACGTTGTGTATCAGCACGTTTCGTTTATGCAATTATCGTAAAACCGGATGGATCAGCGTGCAACTACCGTGGCAGTCCTCGCAGCTATTACGGCCGCGAGCATCTGCAGTAAAATTGCGCTATCTTCGCATACGCGCATAGACTTCGCTCACGGTCGGATACGGAGCCTCGTTTGTGTTTACCGTTGTGTTAGAGCTATTATGTCTCGGAAATTCTCTATACGGTTAATTTCCCCGTTGCACAACGCTTAAAGCATTTTCAACGAATACATCATTCAATACAGAGTTTTCTAAAATGTGCAGAGTGCCTCTTTTAGAAGTCAAGTATGCAAAGAGCGTGATAAAAAATGTAAAATTTTAACCACAACATGGAATACGATACATGATACAGAGATATTTAATGCGAATATTGTTTCTCTTCCTGTAACAAACAATGCGCACATCTATTTGCAGCAACGCAACGCGGCCATTACAGAATCCGAATCTCCGCGAGATGTTATTAATCATCGATTGGCGATTAGTTTTCGTTAATATAAAAATTGGCATTTCCAAATTCCGACCGCAATCGCGGTTGGAAGTTGGGTGGAAATGATAGACGTACTCGCGAGACGAATCGCGTCGCCGCGTTCGTTCATTCGCTTCTAGGATGTCGGCGGATTGAACGATGGCCGGCAATAAAACTTCTGTCATTAAGCGAAAGTTTCAGCTTTCGTGTGCGACGAAGCGGGGAAGCGTGTCGCGGGGAATCCATAATGGGGAAAGCGGGGGAAATGGGGACCTTCCTCACAAATCGCGAACTCGACATCTACTTTGAATTCTTCGTCCATTTGAGAAATGCAGGGGAGAGTAGAGTTTTATAAAATAGAATAGATGGACATGACGTGGAGCAGTAAACTTTCTTTCCCCTTGTATTCTATACATGCTTTGGGAAAACTTTCTCTCATTCTTTTGAAATACTTAACAAAATAGATAGGTAAATAATATATAAAGTTTCTGTAGAAGATTTTGATATGTAAGTATGGAATATATATACACGTATTTATGCATTATATATATATATATATATATATATATATATGTACCTATTTATATATGTATATGGAAACTACATGTATATTGAGCTAAACAAAATACAAGAATAGAGATGAATCGCGAACGAACGCGACAGTGATTAAAAGGGGAAAGAGAAATCAGGACTGATAGTAGTGGAAAAGAAGAATCGGCAACCCAGACCTCAATTGCAGCAGCCGGGTTCAATGAAAGCCCACGACGACGGTTTTGCAAACCGAGCCGCATTTAGAAGTTTGGGTCGCATGAGTCACGCCTCTCTTCTCTTCCTCACCCCTGTCCTTTACTCCGAAGCTCCAGCAGGTTTTTCGTTGTCTACGTAGGTTAATTGAAATCCCGCTAATCGATCGACCGCGACCTATGGTATCGAAACCTAACTACGTTGAGTCGATGAAATGCCGAAACGAAAGAGAGATAGATGGATGAGATTTCTCGATAAAAGCTTAGGGGTAAAATTAAATTGTTTTTTATGTAATTGTTTTTGCTTTAAAGATTTATTGATTCGATTAACTTGCCGCAATTTTTCAGCTCTCTACGTTAAGTACTTGATTCGATAACGACGTGTATTACCGGCCTTCATCAAGTACTATACTTGAATTAATGGACGGTGTTTATTATGGACATTACCATTCAACGGAGAAACTGGACTATTCGATGATATCGCGATGTGACAGACAATCGCCCCAATTAATTATGCGCTTCGTGATTTAGAGGGGACAACATAGGTATTTCGACGAATCATCGTAATAGCGCGGATATCCCTCATCCCTCGAAATCCCAGAAATCCGTTTTCGAAAATAATGCGGATCGTGGTCGTTGAAAATGGAGACCGAGAAAGACCTCGCGAGAAACACGTCGTGTTGTCGCGTTGTAACGTCGCAATTCGGCACAAATTTTCCGGACAATTTCGACCGCGCACAGCATACAGAGATCGTAATTTATGCCCCAAATACAATTACGCAGTTGCCTGAGATAATTAGTGTAATGATGTCACATACTCGCACGAGGCAAGATACCTTAATTGCGGAACTTTCGCTCGTCGTTAACGATTTCCTCGCGCGCGATATACTTGTTGCGATACAATTACTCCTGAGAGTTGGGTCCCAACTGTTGGGACAGCATCGATTGTATCGAACGATTTCACTAATTGTAAGAGCCGTTTGTGAAATTACGTACTGCAGAATTTTCTAATTAATCGTTCGATCGAAATAAGTGTACCTGGTTATTAAAATAAACATTCTCTATAGGCGGTTTTTCTGTACATAACTTAAAAGTGTTTTCAATAAATTTCAAATGGACTTTATTTAAAAGGAACTTTATTTGAATATTCAAGGTTTATTTCTCGGGATATTTATAACATTGAAAATTGGAAAATTGCGGGAAATAGTGAAACTGACATAAAATAATTTGCATCGCAATATTTTCCACAATAACATCAGAATTTTAAGTAACGTGTCAATATAATACAAGTCAATTTAGTAATTAAATATTTGACGTTCCTGTATTTGCAAATTATTCGCTAAATGTAGAATATTATTGATAAAATGCGGGAGTGAATGCGCCGCCGTCGATTAAATGAATAAACGTTTAAAGATTCGTTAGTTAATTTGATTGAATTTCATTAAATGAAAAAAATATTGCTGCCACATATCCTATGTTTCATATACCAGACAAATTTTACATTTTTTGCTGCAATATCGTTTGATATTAATAACGAAAAAATTTTATTCGACGGAATTATTAACGAATGCATGATCACTGTTCCGTTATCCGGCAGTGCATCTACTTTAATTGAAGTCTCGTTTCGTAATATTCGACTAACGATTTGTCATGTGATAGGGGAACGAAAACGAGGAACGTATGGCGGTGCAATCTGTCGGAGAAACGAGCAAAAAAAAGCTCGATATATTTCGTGCTTGCGTTTTTGCGGTTGGTCGTACCGCCGATCGATCGTTCCAGTTTTGGCTCGTTAAAAATCTCATAGGGGATTTTACAAGAAATAACTCCGTTACGGCGAGCAGGAGGAAAAATAGAAAATTTTAACGCCAGCATTGACGCGAGATTCCATAATTTTCAGCTGCTTAACTGAGAAATTCTTGTTATCTGGTTATTAGTATATTTTTTAAAAATCTGATCTATTGGTAATAAGAGTCGCGTCACTTTCGAGATATTCTATTATAAGTTTCATTGAATGATTTATTCTTCAGTATTAAAAACATCGATTACCAATGCTAAAAATACGATGAGATGGAATTTCTCATATTGCAAACTTTTTATCGGACGTACATTACGCGGAAGTTCCATCTGAAACGCACCGCTTTTTCCACGCGGGTATTGAAATTTTCGCCGCCATTGCCGCGACCGAGTTACGTGTATTTCTATGCGAGTCGATTTATAGCGATTCTGCATTACATACGGCCGCTACGTTTAGCGATATTTAATTAAATCCCGTCTGGTAGGCGGAAACTTCTGTCGATAGTTCGAAACAGTTTGCAACCACTCTTACCACGGCCATCGGCCACGGCACGCGGCGTGAATGGTCCACGTGGGCACAAAACCGTTGCGTTATTTAGAAAACTGATCAGAATGTCCAGATAATATGCGAGTCTCTTTGCGCAACGAGAAAAAATTCATACCGGACAAAAATATGAGACATACAGGGTTCGGGTAGAGGGTTGGGGTGGAGAATGTTCCAGCAAAAAAAATAACTTTGTTGTGCACGTATGAAATTGGCTTTTAACAAGACAGTTGAATGCACAAAAAGCACAAGAGCAAGAGATGCACACGCAAAAAAATGAGGCATCAGAAAAACTATTATAACGTAAAAATACGGTAATCAAAATGTAAATAGAACGACAAATAATTAAAACAATAAAAAAAGAGCATACATGCAGTATCGTTTTCGTAATAATTTTATCACGAAAATATTATCGCGGATTGTACCAATTAACAATTTTGTAGTAATATACCTTTTTACAATGTGATATCTCATTCAGCGGTGTAGTTGGTAACTGTCGCGATGCAACAAGTATTTTCCTCCACCTTTTACATAATTTCATTAGAAGGGTTGAGTTAGTTTCATAAGCGCAGCAAAAAAACGCGAACAAGGAAAGAAATGTAAAGAATATATGATAAGCTACAGGCTTGGAAATTTAATCAATTTTTTCTCTTTTCCTCTTTCTATTCGTCGATAATGCGTCCTCTCTTTCTTTCTTTCCCTCCTACCCTTGCATTTACCTCGCTGCATTATGTATTATTTCTATTATTTTAAATTTAAAATAATGAAAAATTTTTTCTTTACTTTTAGGCTATTTGACTCCATTCAAGTAATCTGAAAGATGCTTTGTCGGATGTTACATAAGAAATAAGTTAACAAAATCTTTTATGTATAATGTATAGTCTTTTAAAGCTATCCTGGTACATCGAGACCGTTTACCGAATGTAATTTATAAAAAATATTATTATGTATTATTACTTCCGACAATGCTGAGTGAGACATATGTAGGGAGATTTCGAGCCATCCTTATGCCACGGCAGTATCATGGCAGGGCTTGAAATGAGGTAATTTATTTTAGGATCTCCTATAGCGGTAGAATTCAGGAGCGTCCCGTATAGCTAAGACCTTTTGTCTGAATAATCTAAAAAGGACAGTGCTAGCCTGGCGATTCTGAGTGAAGAATGTAAGAGGAGATCCCATCCCATTTTAACTAGCAAAATGAGACGTAATGATAACGTGTCAGCAGTTAAAGCCAGCTAGATTTCGTCGAAATGTAACCGTGTTTGCAAATGTCGCATCGAACTCTAATCTCATTCTCTCTCGTTTAATTCAAACTGTATATTGTCCATATTTCAACTTTGAAAGTTTAAGCGGATGAATCACGTACATATAATTTACAGAGTTGTTATTCTCGGTTATAAGCGAAAATTTATCTACGGTCTACTTGCAAAACGTACTTAAAGCTTTTGTTTACGTAAGAATTATTTCTCTGTTTCATACTTTTCAAATATATGCATCTAAATGTTGGTTACAACTTACAATTAGTTTCTTGTCATTTTTCTTTGTTCCGCGAGCTGCAAGGTTCGCGAGATTTTCTAGACCAAGCTGCACATTTTGAAAGTAAGGAACAAAGAAAAAAGAGAAGCAAAATCAACGACTGCGAACGAAGATGAGAATATCAAAGTCGAGAGAGAGCCTTTGGTGAGAAGTTTACGGAGGTGGTAGGATTTTCCTCGATCGAACGTCGTTGATCCCGTTAGTTTTGCTGCGCGACCATCGCAGATAACTAATACCAGGATAATGGAACGCTAGGATTTCGGACGAACTTTAGTTAATTAACATAACTCGTTAGTCAACGATAATAACTAAATGAAATTTGGAAGTACAGAAAAAAGACTCGATAGAGTTTAAAAAAGATCCTAAAAAGTAGAAAAGAAAAAGTATGAAGAGAATCTCTTTTTCACTTTAAAATACTATTATCTTCAATCTGATTCCGAATAAATATGAAAAAAATACCCGCCTATATTAGTGTCCACTTCAGCTAATCATCCTTCAAACAGCCAGTACAATGGAAACATGGCGAGACAGCTGTCGGATCGTCGGTAAACGAAAATATTGAACGATACCATCATGACCGCCGCCGCGATTATGCTAATTGCAGTAGCAGCGATCACTCTGCGTGACAGCGATGGTGAATCGATCGATCGTTCCTGTGCGGCTAGGTAGTATTAATTAATTGGATGCCACTAATTCGGTCAGATCATTTGCATGGCACGATATAATTGCAAGCGCAAGAGCAATAAAATACGGAATTTAGGCGACACGTATAGTCGGGCTACATCAATATAGATCTGGTGCGTCAATATTTAACTGCTAAATAATATTTTTTACATTAAATTCTGTAACAGAAATCTTGAAATGTTTATTCTTCTGTCGACGCACAATTTTATGGTTTGATTATCTCATGCTCGTAAAAAATGAGAAAAATGTCATGAAATGTTCGTTTGAGCGTGAGCGTATGGAACGAAGTTGATTGTACAGGCTCATTTTAAAGTCGTTATTTACAATTGATCTCAATAGGTATATTGTATAATCTCTCTATATATTCTCTTATACTTTCAAGATATCTTATTTAGACGTACTATAAATTATATAGCTTTAAATTAATATTAGTAAGAATTTTAATAATTTAAAATACGATTCTTTAGATTACAATTTATTATTTAATTTTTTACATTCGATTAGTGCGATTTACTTTTTTTTATTTTTCTTAAAAAACAGGATTTATATTTCGCAAATAAAATAATTTGCCACTCAGTGAGGAGTTTTTGTACACGCGAACGACATTCAAAGGGCTAAGAACTTAATCGATGCATAAACTGCTTTAGGCCACAGCCGCATACCACACTGGTTTACTTGACTAGTCAACCGGAAGTTCCTTTTGACCCTGATGGGTCAGCGGGGTGAACCTACGAGGTCCTGCATGCACGATCCGAATTTCCAGCTCGAGTACCACCCTAATCGCGTGATTAATGAATCTATTGTCCTTAAACCAAGCATCTAACATATGTATATGTATTAAATAGTACATACTTTTTATAAGAAAATTCCTATCATATTATACAGAAATTAGCATACTTTGGTTTACTGGCGATCTATAATAATTTATACATCTCCCTCATCCAAAAATTTAATTTGTGAGTGCGCGCAATTTCGAGATTCAACGTGCCACATAAATTCACAAATTAATGAGTCCTCCGCTTACGATATTCGATCAATTTCAAAATAATTAATCATTTTCAGCGCGTCGTGATATTAAGGCATCACGGCCGCGGAGCCATTATCTCGATTCCCGACGTGGCATTTCTCACACTTCGGCATCGCTTCGGCGCGCAATTTTCAGCTCTAAACGAAGCTCCCCCCGCGTGCCATTCTCAGCCTTTCTCCACCCTCTTCTTATTATCCGTGCGCGTGCTATATTAAGGATTCCACGACGATAGTGGTTGTGGATGACGATAGGTCTCTCTGTCCCTCCTACCCTTCTACCAGTGACTCGAAATGCAGCAGCGATGCTGTTAAATGAGCATTCAACGCATTCAATTCCGCCATTTTGCCCTCTTTCGACGTCTTCCGCCACTCGGAAAAATGTCAGCTGATGTGCATGACGCTTTATTAAGTTTGAATTGCAGCATGGAATAGAATTTCACCGTCGTCGCGTCGTCGCCGCAACCGTTCGTCGAACGAATTAGAAAAGCCGTTTCTCGAACGGTGGCGGAAGTGGATGAGAAGAGCAGAAAGTCGAAAAAAAAAAAAAAGAAAAAGAACCGGCTGAGAACCGTGCCTATCTTGAATCGCTATCTCGCAAATTGCTTCTGGTCCTTCCAGAGACATCCGTCTTCGGCCAGGAACAATCCCTGACTACGCTTACGTACCTCAATTTTTTTTACGAGAGGATCCTCGATAGGACGAGGTCTTTTGTCGACTACTTTCCGCAGATCCGACCTAGAATTTTTATCTTTTGCGTTTGTCATGTCGAGCATCATCAGTTTATCAAGCTTCGTCGACAACGGCTTATACGATATATAAAATAATGATGTATATGTACAAAACACACATTACGATATACAAAATAATTTACTTAATATGATGAAATATATAACGTGTACGTCTTACCGTTCACAAAAAAGGAAGATAAAAGAAGAGAGATATTCGTTTGTTATTTATTCAGAACGGATGAGACTGTGGATTGAAGGATTAAAGCACATGTCGAACGTAGGTTTTATATTTTTACTATGGTGACAGATAAATGTTAGAAAAAGCGAAAAAGAATGTCGCATATACATGATGAGATTTTAACGGCTTCTCTCGACGCCATTAGCGCCGCTGACTAGCGCTTTTATTGTCGGTATTAAACGTGTGACGTAAAAATTATACCGTAATAATCGTTTATTTTGCTTTTTTAGAAATTAATCTCCTATAAGCTGCGTTTAAATGAACGATAGAGCTGCATTGTAGAAACAATTACGACTATATTGGTTTACGGTAAGACTTGAATAAATTGGCACTATATTACGCAAAAACTGAGCAAGAATAGCTTATTTATAGCATTTTATGCGATTTTTAATCCTTGGTTACTTACACGCTGTTCCTTCACGTTTTTATTCGTGCAATAGGTATAATCCATTTTTCCTTAGGATCAATAAAAAATTAAACGTGACGATTCACATTAGAGTGATGTTACATGCCCCGGTGATATGAAATTCTGATCGTTGTACAAAAACCTTCGCTGCGGATGTCCTTTATTATTTCATTAGATTTGGCGAACACGCGAAATCGAAGCTGTGCTTCTTACCTGACCTTTTGGCCATCGTTACATTAATAATGCGAAGGATCGCGAGGCCGCGCCTTTATTCCTCGCCCAGGCTGTTTCCTAACATCCTTTGAATGTTTCAATATTTCAAAAAAGTTCCCTTACTGCGAGAAACAATAGCCTCTATTATCCTGTATTATGGATTGCCGGCAACAACTTTGTGCGAGGGTTCAGCTTCCATCGAATTTCTGCAACTTTTCCATTTCCGTCTTACAGTTCGTTTATATTTTGCAAACTTTCTTCTTCCCTGTTTCTCGTTTTTCATGTAACAATTGCTCGCTATTATATCGTCTATAAAGTTCGCGCGAGTGCACTTTATATTAAGATATAAAATAACTTGTCTTTGAGAAAAGAGCCAGAAAACAATCATGGAAATTGGAAATGTTGAAGATTTCACTTCTTAAGATTCACTTTGGAATTTATAATTTGTGTCAAAATTTACAATAGAATTTTATTTATAATCTTATTATATGTGCCGTGTAATATATACGAAAAATATTTAAAGTATCAAAATAGAAACATATATAAAATATATATTAAACACATATATGTATACATATATGTATATTGATCTACATTAAAGTATGCCACACACACATATATTAAATTATATATAGAATTATATCTTGAAATCTAAAGCAAACTACAATTTAAACTACAGACTGATATAAGCTTAAAAAAATTAAACTATATAATTAAATATGGTAACAAATGGATAATATTGTGGAAAAAAACGAAAACTTTTTTTACAGTTTTTTAACTTGATTTTGTTACTTTATACAATGGATGTGTTCGACACCATTTTTACGCTTACCTACTTTTTTTCTCTGGACTAGAGCATACACGACTAGAAAGAGCGCATGTCTTTATCTTTGTGTAACAAAAACACAATGCCGTAATCAAGTGGCAACCACAGGAGGACACATCGCGCTCAGAATTACTCTACGTTACTCGTGAGCATGCATCGCGCGCCACTACTAATTACGAAGTCGCCCGACGAAGATATTTTCGCAGAATTGGCGTCCTGCATCACGCTCTGACGCTACGTCCTTACTAATTGAAATAATTACCACGCTTTCGAGACAGAACTCTTGAGGTTTGCAAATATTCTCTATCATCAGTCACATATTATTATATATTATCTATATTATAGATTTACATATAAGTATTTCATATACATATATGTATTTTTAATAAATGCCTATTTATAAATGAGCAACTCATAAATACTATAAATAATAATTAATAAATAATAGAACTTTTTGCAAGTAATATTTAATTGATCTGCTCTTTCCGATTTATTTCTTGCTTTGTTATTTTCTCTATAATTCTCTATAATATCATCGCTTGCAAAAATATATACATATATGCATATATCACGGATGAAAATTAATCACGAAAATTGCACGCAAGAATGCGCTATCATTAATAGCTTTTGGAATGATGGGAATTAATTACAAATGGCCGGTAGGAACGTAAAACTATTCGGACGGAATATTCTAATTTGACGTAATTAATGAGATATGATCACCATCGTCGCTCTTGTTGCTGGCAAGAGAGCACTTTATGATTTCGAACAATTGCGTATGGCGTGCTATCAGACATGTAATTACCGAGAAACTCGGTGCTTTACACGCTGTTTATATTTAGCTGTGTAGTCCTTGCTCGGTACACCTTGATATATTCAAAGCGTGTCGAAGACATTTTGATATATGACTCGTTATATCGAATAAATTCTCGACTCATGTAAACTAGAATTAGATTAATCACTACTAGTTATTGCTCAACTAGTCAAATTATGCTCACTTATTGATCGTTCTCGCTCAATTAATTCTCCGTCATCGTTGCGCGGACGTTTTATTGGCTCTTTTTTCCATTAGATCTTGTAGACACCTCCGGAAGCATAACTAGTAACGACGGCGCGGCGATGGGAAAAACGTACAACTTTGACTTCCTCTCGTGACAGGTCGGTTAATCAAGTCCTGTCTTTCAAAACCATCACTTCGACGGTGAAATATTAGTTGGCTTCATCGACCACGACCGAGGACGAGTTTTTAAGAATGTCGTACCTACCTACATAAAGGTAGACGGGGAGGGAGGGAACGTAATCGATACAAAAATAATACGACAGAATAATATAGTAATAACGACGATAATATCGTCGCTCATCATTTATTTCAATCTTGGATTAACTTTTTTACTCGGAATAACGCAACTGCAGGAGGGTGGAAATCAGCAATAAGGTAGATTATAGAGAAATCGAGGAGATAAGAAGGGAATGTATTTTCCACTTATAATATGTAGTTGTTACAAGAAGAAATTACAGAAATACGGAAGTGAAGTGTATATAGAAATTATACTGCTAATAGATAAACATGGAATGCAATCTTCGATGAAATAATGACAGTCTGTGGAAATTGTCAGAATATGCGGCTCAATCGAGCGAGTTTCAATTTGCCGAACTCTGATTGAATCTTGAAATAACGAGAGTTGGACAGTCATCGCCTGAAAAATGATCGTTTTCCGTTGTACTAAACATGAAGGTACTGAAAATAGTAACGAAAAGCAAATGTCATTGTAAATGTTGGAAAACACTACTTTCGTAAGAAATTAGAATAACTTTATTAATCCTTTAATATCAGAACTGCTACTTCGTATTTAAAAATTAATTTTTTCGTACATTTTTTTATGCACATTTGCGAATAATTAAGACAATGTTAAAATGATGAATGAATATTAGAATAATCCGACTTTAAGAAATCCATTTTTTGGAAATGAGCTTTTAAAAACATTAAGCTTTTAAAGTTGTTAGGAGAATTAACATTTAGATGCTAAAGTAACATGTGTGTTGAAAGCTACATTTAGTTTAAAATAGAGAAAGGATATCACTAATATTCAAATTCTCTCATATTTGAGTTTCTCAAAAATGTAAGAAAATCTTATTTTACATTTTTTTTATCTTTTTATATAGAATTATTCTATTCTCTCGGAAGTGTTCTTTAAGAAAAGAGCAGCGAGTTTCAAACTTTTGATTAAAAATATCTTGATGGAATTTCGTCTAATCATGAAGATAGAGCGCGAGGGTTTGTCCGGAAATGCCATGCGGTATTCTGATTTTGAGTCAGTGAGCGAGAACGCGGCTACGAAGTCGGAAATACAGTCGGTTTAACGCGCCTATATTTATAGCGCGCGCGTATAGCGGTATAATGGATAGCGTTAACAGACCGCGCAAGCTATTGATTTCGGATTGTGGTCGGGCGCTGGTGGCTTTTGTTGCAAAGATTATAGTGCGCACACCGCTGGCCACCTCATCGTCCTTCCCTTCTCTCCTTTCCCGGCATTCGCCACCCTTCGACCTTTCGAACCTACCTATATCTACTTACTTGTCTACCTGCATTCCCATTTTGACTTGCTCCTATACGCGTTGTGATTGACACGGCGATTACAATTGCGCCTTATGTAAATTATTTCTTATTCTTTATATCATTATAAAAAATTTCTTTAATTCAATTTTATAAAACGCACCTTGAAAGACTATTAGGAGCAGCATTTAGAATGTACATCTATAAATCTTTCTTAAAAAGGTGTTGGATATCCCGAATTACCAAGACGGAGTGTTAGAATCGCCATTGCAATTAAAGAAAAGCTTTCAGTTTTAAATCTATAGGTACAAAATCCTGTAAATTTAAAGCTGAAAGCTTCTCTTTAATTGCATTGTGGGTAACGATTCTCATTGCATTGCATTCCTCAAAACCACAGAATAGTTTCAGCATCCCCCTAATCGGTTCACCTTCATTCCCGCCACTCTCTCTCTCTCTCTCTCTCTCTCTCCTCTCTCTCTCTCTCTCCTCTTCCTCTCTGTCTCTGCCCTCCTATAAAGTGTCTGCACAGTGATCGAATGTGGAGGACGATTGTAATTGGTTGGTGTAAACTCAGGCAGCTTTCCCTCCCCCAGCAGTAAACTTTTCTCTTCCTAAATGATTGGCGGCAAGCTTGCACGCCGCTGTCGTTCGTGCTGGCAAACTTTGTCGGAAATAGCCACTTCCGGGACTTTCGGAAGTGTTCACGAAGAAGACGACTTTCCTAGTTTCAACGGTCGATAGAGATAACGTTCTTCTCTCCCTTTCGGACGAAATTTAAATACATTGAACCCAGTTGTATAATTACAATTCACATCTCACACAAAATCACAATAACAAATCAGTTTTTTGTCATTTTATATGGAATAACATCAAACTAGAAAAATTTGTTCAATTTGACGTTTTCGTAGTGTGCTCGATCTGTATAAAAAGTTAAATTTTTTAATTTTAAAAGGTGTGATTACACGCAATTAATATTATTAATCGTATCTTTAATTGGCACTATTTATCGGGCGAGTATTATCGATATAAAGCTTCGGGATTATTTTAATTATTGCCCGAGTATGCAGAAATCGCATTCGCTCGCCCGCAAGCACGAATCGCGGCCATGAGTAAGTTATCGCCTAATGCATTTTACATTTTGCGCGCGTCGATGATCGATCGTCGAATGTCGTTCCTTCCGGTGGGTAGGTACGCGAGTTAGTCCTGCGGGAATATCGAGGGAAGCGGGATGATTGATCGGCTTGACTTGAATTATTCGGATCGGACGTATCAATTGTCGAATAAAATTATACAGATGGAATGACCGACCGATGCGCATTGCTCTCTCTAATTAATTCCATTCGACAATCATGTTCCATATGATTAGACCACGATACCGCGCGGAGCGAGCTTTAATTCTAGAAATCTAGCATCATATACAGATCACTCAGAGTCCATTAAAATTTCCCAGGAATAATATTTACAAAATGTTTAAAGAGCGATTTAATTTATTTTAAAAATATCGATGATTATATGGCAATAGTACATAACAAGGAGTATTTAATTTTCATATAAAAGTTAATTAATAAATTAATTTTGCTTACTTTAGAAAGTTAATATAAGGACACTTTGAAGAGTTAATTTAAACTTAAGTTACCGAGTATTTCTTTTTAATTTTATTTTTGTGACGTCTTTCCCGTGGCGGAAATATCTGAAGGAGTTAGTTGAGCAATACGGTTGCAGGATATAGTCTATGAATGGAAGTCCTGCGATGGGATAGAGTATAAATTTGCGTTCAGCTTGTTCATTACACGACTGTTTTATCGAGTTGCTGTCATATACAGGTATACACGTAGACGCGCGACCGATAAATCTTGCGTCTCGGCTGCGAGTAGGCTGTAAAGATTTTTCTCTACACGCTCCGTGCTGAAAAGCTGAAACGAATAGAGCGGAAATATGTGATTAATTTACGATCACGACCAGATTGCGATCTCTTCTTTCGCTTGATTGGAGTTAAGATATCGTCGCGTATGTGCGAATCGAAAGAGTGCTATGTAACGTAGATTATCTATACAATTTATACGCAACATAATCGAGCGTAAATAATAGAGCTGTAAAACTGACAGTAGTACAATATCTTAAAGAATTGCATACTTACATACTAAATGTGTAAAGAAAGTAGTGAAGACTTATGTCTAGAATAGGATTTTCTTAAAGAATAACTATCGCGAATATCACTTCAAAACTGTTCTTAGAAAGGGCTCGTTAAAAGTTATCTGTTGTTTCTCACGACCTCATTCTGACGATTTTAATGATGTGCATTCGCAGGCTAAAATATCGCTGAGACAACTGCTGGCAAATCGATCTTATGCCGTGACTTCGAAGTTCCGATGCCGGTTATCCGCAGAAATTTCGTGCCGCGAATCTCCGCCAGCTACTTCCCTTCGTTCGCAATAAAAGATACAGTTCGTTTATCGGAATATTTCCGTTCGTCTCCTGCTTCTGTCTGCAATCGTAAACGAGAACGTGAATATCCATAACGAAACTAATGTCGGAAGATTCTTGAATAAAGAGTGCAAAATTTCTAGAGTAACAAAATAAAGGAAGATTTTTCTGTGTACAGATTTACCTTCGAACATAATATGTCAAATTATGTAATTTTTTCAAATGTTAGCTATTTGTTTCTGAACTAACCCAATTTATTTTTTTTAAGTTTCCCAATTCTTAGAGTTTAATGTTGTGGCTTACCCGCGATATGTCATATATTTAGACTCAGAGATGTTTAGAAATTAGAATACGAACGATCGTAGAATCGGGTAATGCAGTTGTGGACAGGCTAGGCTAAGCAGATAATTGCGGACTTCTAGTAAGAAATTCTGCGGAGGAAACGAAGAAGACCGTTCTCTTGAGATCGTTCGTTCGCTAAGTAGTCGAGAGGCTTACGTCGGAAATTCCGTAATGGTTCTTCAGGTAGAACACGAGTATCCTCGAGGAATATCCGAACTATGATAGCAGCCGAAGTGGAAGACCCCTTTGTCGGGTTAGAAAGACCACCGAGAAACCGGATCATGGCAATAATGTAAGGCACCTTCAAACGCAAAATATCGAATAGTTTCTCTAGATTTGCCGCTTATTTACACATGTGTTTTATAAACTACGAACGCGAGAAGAAAACCGATTAATTAATATAAAATTAGTAGAAAATTTTTCGTAATTCCCGAGACATAAAATGTTTCACTTTATACTTATATAAATCTCTATTATTCTAACTACATTAATAAACAGAACATCAATTAACAATCTGTCAATCGTCACTCGTTCTTTATGTATCTTATTTAATCATTTCTAAATTAAAATGCTATATATTTCTATTGAAGTTCTTTGTTATTTATTGGACGGAATTTTGGTTATCAATTTATTTGTAATTTATTTTATATTATATAATATCTACTATTGCTCATGCAATTTTAAAATTTTTTATTTACTTGGATTTTTATGGTTGGATTTGTGAACATCCTGTATATCTACTATCTAAAAATAGTATCTTTTTTAAAGCCCTCGACCTCAATAGCTGTAATAGAATAACCGGCGTAAGCGCTTTTTCCTGTCGCCATGTTTTGAGTGTCATACGAAAAAGAACAATGTATATTGTGATAGAAATTGTAAAAATTTTCTTCTCAAAAGGATTTAATATTCGTGGTTCATATTTTTCAAAAAGACCAAATTTTTTTTAATATATTCTAAATATTTAATTCTTTTATTATAGAGGTAATCTATGTTAAAAATTGGATACTTAGAACACATCAGAATATTCTGTGAGAAATATGTCTAAGTATACATAAATATATTAATTTATTTGTCACAGAGAATAGGTTTATTTAAAAAAACGCATAACAAAAGAAACATTTTTTTGGGAAAAAATGGAGATAATCTCAGGCAGACACAAGGTTTGCGGAATAAGAAAGTAATGCAATAAGCCGTAGTAAAATGACACCGTAAAAGCGCTGTACTCTGTGCTATTCGCTTGCCGTACGCTCGCCCTGTGTGCGAGTTCACCTCCCGGAATTAACTAAAAGAAAGCATAATAAAGACGAGCTATGATAACACTTATCGGAGGCACTGAGCACCCCCATAAATTGCGATAAAGTCCAGCTGCCTTCGCCTATCCTTATTCACCTTTAGTAGACCACACTCGACGACCCTTGCAATTTCGGCGCGTTTCGTGTGTAATTTCGGCGGCGATATTATCTTAAACGAGGATCTTTGCGACCCAAATAACGCCGGAGAAAAAAGTCTTACGTGACGAAGAAGATGTACAAATCGCACCTTTTGCGTATTAATTCGATTTGTAGATAACAATCTTTTAATACGAAATCATATACATTGCAGAATGTTAAAAAGAAGAGTTCCGAACATGTAGTACATTCTCTAATCTAAATAAAATGTATAGATTATATTATAGATTTGGAGTTTCAAATAAACGAATTCCTAATTTAATTCAGCTCCGGAAAATAAGAAAAAAATATTTTTAAAAAATTTTGATTTAATTCCAAAATGAAAAATATCATAGTTTTGAATTAAAATTGTCTTTGATTTGATATCGATTTATTGCTAGACTGACAAACGTATAATATTTTATAAAATTCTGATTCAACTCCAGAGAATAGAATAATGCTCTTATAAAATATTTTCTGTTTTGCCGAGTCTTTTAATTCAATGTATTTCAATTTTTATTTAATATTAATATATGTTTTACATATATAGACATCATTGTTGAAGAAAACTTCTGAAATTAAATCGTGATTTTTTAAATTATCTCTTTGTACAAAAACTGCAAAAGATTTATACAAATAGAAAAGGCTTCGAATGTGGAGTAGCATATTTGCATACCCTTATCATAATGCGAGAACTTGCGTTAATAGGGAAATTCTATCAAGCGACACAGATACAACGACGAAGAGTTACGGGTTCCTGTCGAAGCGAGGATTAAAAGTCGAATACAGGATTGTGGAAGTTTAACGGCGTCGTCGACACGCCGCAATGAAAAGTTAGAGGCGGCTGGTATCAGGTTGCGCGTCGTGGTTGCCCGAATTTGCGAGGAGGTTTCTTGCTCTCTCTCGGAATACGAAACTTTACAGACAGCGGATAACGGCAGCTAGACTCCACTCCAGGAAAGGTTATCCGCTGTCTTCCGCGATATTTCGCTCGACCTGAATCACATATATGTATTCTTGATATAAAGTGATTCGGAAGATATCTTATCATGGCTATCGGTTTATATTACAAAACTTTTTATTCAATTTATTGAAAAAAGAGCAGAGCCGTAACAGATTGTGGAATTCGGAAAAATAACCGTTTTATGAGTTGCAAAATTTAGATTATCGAGTACGAAGATTCATGAAGATAATTTGCATTTTTGAAAGAGAACGTTGAGCGTTCTGTTTTTATCGAGGAAATTTCATGTAACATAATGTGGCGCGTATCCGTCTGATCATGTAGAACGATACTGATAGCAGGGAGGAAAAGATTGCACTAACGAAGACTATTCGCGTGTCGGTGACAATGTTTCATATAAATAGAAAGAATTTTCAGCGTATCTATGAAGACACATAAAAGAATAAAAAATGTATATCAAGGTATATACTTTTTCAATGGATAAATAAAAAAGGAAATGAGCGTTTTATACTTGTTAGATAATATAGTCTTAACATTTTACATATTGTTTTGTTACAATTGATATAATTTGTATCTTCGAACGCAGTAGTACAATCGAAAAATGAGTTGACGTATGATATAAGGTCTTTAGAAAGCATTTAATCTTAAAAAAGCAAAAATATTTAGCGTTATATTCTTAAAAACCGAGCTTAAAATAGAAAAATTTTATTCTATGTTTTGGATCTATCTTTTTTTCAAGAGACATGTAAATATATTTTTTTCGGTTATCACTAGCCTCAAAAACGTGTATATTTAATCAAACAAAAAAATATTTGAAGTAAAAACTATAAATCCGACATGTAAAATACGTTAGTAAAGCAATATTTATTAAAGAAAAAAGAAGATTTTGATGTGTTAACAATTATAATAGATATATTTATATATAATCTTTTTTTGGAAATAAACGTTAGATTGGATTCGAGATTAGGATGAAAAGATATTAATGAGAACTTCCGTATTTGAGTCGGAATTGTCCAAAATGGCGATTATAACGTTCGTATTATCTCTCGGTATCTGATTTTGCAACGCGCGCGTGCTTGCGGACCATATTTCGGAGAGAATTAGGACAGCGGAGTGTGGCTCGCTCTCCCGCGTTATGTATCGCCGCTCCAATTACGTAGGATATCGAGTATTCCGTGTTCACGGGATTCACCACTCAAGCACGAAGCCACCCGTCGATTCTCGCGAGATGTAATCGAATAGACGATCATGCTTGTTACGAGAACATATGTACCGTTCTCGACTGCTGTCGGTGCGAGTTAACGATTGTCGCTGTGGATAGAGATCACGAAGGGAATGAGTAGATTCGCCACTTTTCTTAAAACATTCGTAAAGAGTTTCACGTTAAAAAGCTATAATTAAGCTGCGATCTTTAGTGTTCCATCCAAAATGCGTTCCAATATTACAATTAACTTCGTAAAAATAAGAGACAAATTATCTTAATAATTAAATTTAATATATTTCGTTTATCTGGAAAAGCTGAAGTAGTAATTTTTTCCTAAAAGGGAAAATCAAAATAAAATGATTACCTGAGCAAGATAAGAAAAGAGAAAAATATACATATTCATATTTGTTATAAGCTTCAATAATTCTGTGTATCTTAATTTTATCTGTTATAAATCGTTATTAATGTCTCGTATCTTTGAAGAAAGTAAAAAATCGTATTACCTGGGACTATTCGAAAGGATAATCGAATCCATACAGATAATCGAACGTAGGAGAATGTTAGAATTAATCCACAGTATGGGACGAATAAACACGATCGACGTATTCCTCGCGAAATCTAATTGAAGCCAATGATTATCCTCGACATGAACGTGCGCTCTTGTTTATTGTCACAATTGCACGCGTATTAGATACACACACACACACACAATTGTGTCAGATACAATTATCCTAATAGATGATATTTGCTAGCAGAAGAATTGAAATGGCTTTCAGTTTTCGACAATTTAGTTTCGCTAATTGAGTTCTTCGAACTGACCATTTGAGAAGTGTAGTTAACAACTATCACGATTATACACAGCAAATAGTTGGATACTTTAACCCGGATACTTACAATTAGTGGTATGTACTAAAATTCAAACCGTACTATATGTAGTTCACTACAGTTCGCGGTAATGTGTGGCACGTACTGCACGATAATTGAAAGAGTTAAATGACGAACGATGTAGTTTTCTAGGGCCTCGATCAAGTTTGCCCAGTTAATGGAAATTGACCGCACAAAAGCGTTTCCAATCAGGTGCCGATAAAGCCTGTAATTTTCTACCAAAAGTTCCAGAGGAGCTAATGCGTCACGTCGCCATTTCTTTCTTCTTACTAAAAAAGGAAAGAAAAGACCCGTTAACTCGGTCCCTTTCACGTGTATTTGACCAATTGCAACGGGAAACGCACGCAAGTATTTGCACTATATACTTCGAGAAATCTGATTGGATGCCACGGTGACTTTTCTCGGGAACGGGAATTTTTTTTCGTCTATAGTTAGAGATATATACAAGAACAGATAGGAGGTAAAATGTGATTGCATTGTTACTATTTTATTATTCATCTTTTTTTATTGTACAATGGTCATAATTCGGAAATTTAAAGCTATTGCATTTAGTTCCTGCATAATCTTTGCTACAAAGTTGAAAACAATTGTTAAATTATGTCGTCAAAGTTATCGAAATCGTGCCACATACTACAGTGCTTAATATGGAGACCACAAAATACATCGCACGGAATTCAGCATTCTAATCAGTCAATCTGCAGTTGAATTAGTGCAACTGTGTATTACGAAACACATCTTTGACACGCATCGCTAACGCTAATCTCAGTTTAGCAGTGAATACCGATAGTCTGCATAACTAGTATACGATCTGTCGCGATAATTGACAGAAATGGTTACTCGTAAATTCGAGTATTCACAACGATACTTTGTATAAGATCTATTTTCGATCTAGAAGGAAGCCTCCGACCAGCGAGTTTTATTGCCGATCCTTTTAAAGCTTTTACTCTCTCGAATACTAAACACCAACTAAAGGTTAAAGGAACAATGAAACGTTGAAAAATCGAGCGAATGGATGCCCGTGAGGGCAATGAGAAAAAAAATGCAAGGACCTTCGCGTGTCCCGAAGCTTTGATACGAGTAACGATAAAGTGCAAAATGTCAGAAAGATTAATAAAGCGGCTCGCGCGGGTCTTCACAGGAGCGAAATAAAGGACAGTTATAACTGGTTGGAATTCCCTATCGCGTCAAGCGTAGAGCAATCTGAAAAATTACGCAACGCGTTGGCGTTACATATTACACGTTACATCGATAAAAAACACGGCTTCGTGCCATAAAGTCACCTAGAAAGGCGCGCGATGACCGTAAGCTTGAAAATTCCGTGCTTTGATAAGGGCAACGAACAGGAGGAAGGAGATACGAATTGAAACATTACCGGGTGTCTTTATTCGGGCTGTACACGTGCTTCTTCCACCTGATGAAATAAAATACTAATAAAATTATGTCATAAAACGATAAAAGAGAAAAATAATTGGTCAATTTAATAACACAGAGGATATGGTTTATGAATTAAAAGTTCTTAAATGTTATAACAAAGTTTACTATACAGTATACATTGCACGACATCCTTATGAGCACATTCGCCATTTATTCTTCATATATAGCACGCACAATCAGAATCCCCTAGTGAGTCCGAATTTCCGACGGAAAGGTTTAGGAAAGGTTTAGAAAAACGGAGTGAAGACATAGAGAAATGGTAGAGCTCGTCCTTTCGATAAAGTGAGCGCTTCCTTTTATACGTCTGTTCCGCCCGACAGCGACTCTATCTGTCTCTCTTTAGTGGCCGCGATACAATTGCACCATATCCTTCCGCTGTGTGATATCGCGCACAGCTTAATGGATGTCGTGCGAAAAAAAATGTCTCTGTAGGATTAAAAGAGACGGACGGCGATGGGCGCTGTAATAGCGAGTTGGAATGCAATAACAGTTAGACATTATTTATTTCCCAGAACTATTGGACACGCATTAATTGCACTGGTGTACGTGTGTGTTTTGTATTAACTTCTTTCCTGCTTAACATATTTATAAATTTCCTGACTTCATAATCCATCATGTCATTCATGACACGAAAAGTCGTTTTGAAAAAAGAAAGAAAAAGTATTAATAAAAATGCGCGATTTAATTTTAAATTTCAAGTTTTATCAATGGTAATTTCTCTTCTATCTTTGTGGCTTATCTGTATTCATGAACTTATGGACAGTACAGCGTATAGCTGATGTAAAAATATTTCATCGGGCAGACAACCATCAGAGCAGTCTGTTTTATAAAACAGTTCCTTCGAGCAAGGAAATGTTATAAATGCATAAATTTTTCTCGCAAGTATATTTAGAGAATATTTCCTTCTCTGCTATACTCACATTATCTGGCTTGCTTTGATAATAATGCCAGTGCTTTGATGAGTTGGGGATACTCCAATAGGAGAGAGGAACGACGAACATCGTCACGCTGCAAAGTCGACCGGTTCGTAATAGACCCTCCATGCTGGTTTCATTACCTTCGGAAAGTACCTTCGGAGCCTGCTGACGGGTGCCTAATGAATTTTGAACATTTAATAGCTCTTGAATATCGTCGAACGAGAATGCAAGACGCGTTCTGAATAATAATAACCACCTCTTCAGTTTTCCTTTTTATGACTGCATTCTATCGAAATACCTTATGCAATATATAAAAATTCATCACCTAAATAGTGATATCGCATCACATATTTTGCTTATAACAATAAAAATCTAAATTGTCTTAAATTAGGAGATGTATTCTTCTGAGCAAAGCTAATCTTCTTCAAATTTTAAACGTTTATATATCTCATTTAAATAAAACTATTTTATAGCATCTGATATCCAACTTAATATTCACAAATCGAATTTATGTGTGTATCAATCTATTCAATTCAATCTTCTGTAAATTTTTAATATCCGTGGTTTTTCAAACTTTACAGGAAGTCAATTGTTTTTCCTTTATATGGTAAACCACATGAGTCTCTGGAACAATGCCAACAGACAGCCAATATAATATAGGTACCTACTTTTATATTGTTCGGAATCACGCTGTCGAGGATATCGGAGTTATTATTGGAGAAAAACAATGTCTAATTTCGAAAACATCGTCAGGATAATTGTCACTCAAATATAATTCTCGTTATGTACAAAGTTATAACATTTTCCGTAAATAATGAATTTAATATCAAAACTGATAAATTTAAAATGATAAAATCAATATGGTGAATAATAAAATTACATAATTTTCGGATTTTTGCAATAATTCATAATACAGGAAAGTTTCAGGTTACTAAAAACAAATATAACATCCAAATTAATCAACGCAATATGATCCAACGTTCAATACTGTTCAATAATATTCATAGTCTTTAATGATTTATATGATAAAGCATTTCGAAGATTGGAATTATATCGAGTATAAAAAAAGAATTAAAAAAATACAATGTTCCTTTTTCAGGGGGTTTATTTTTTGTTTATCTGTGTAATTATTAGAACGTTATTTTTAGGTTCTTTTTACTCACAGTCCAGAATCTTTTCATTCAACGAGCTCTAGATTGCTCGGACGATATATGGCGGAAAATCCCGTACGCTCATGCAGACATTAGTAAGAAAGATAGATGTAGACGAGCACGCGAACAAAGAGGATATGATTGCGAATCGCAGCTACAGATGTTGTTTCGACCCAGACGTTCTTAAAGTTAGTATTGTCCGTGATGCATCATCCTTTTCAATGATTTACGTTTATAAACAGACAAGACATTTGATCCCTTTTTCCTATAATATATTCCGATTTAACTAATTTATTATGACTAAAGTAGTTATATCGCAATTCGGTATGGATGCTGAATCAATAATATGTCTGTAAAGAGAAAGGAAAAGAAATATTTCTATGTGATTTGATAAATGGAGTACCGATGTATCTGTGTGTGTCCATGCACTTTTGCCCGCGATAGACGAAAGAGATACAGAGAACAGGGAAAGGGATGAAATTTTCACGCGCACGCATTGGGATCCGCGCTCAACATCTGCCAAACTGTCAATGTTTTATTTGGAATCAATAATATCGAAGTTCTTCTCTACCTTTCAATTTCCCTAGTGTACGGTAAAAAAAAGGGAACTTGATTTTTAGGATGAGCTTTTAGCTCGTAATTGCAAACCTGTTGAGGTTTGTCGAGATGTCGTTTATTACTTTTTTGGTGTAAGAGGCTTTAAAAAATTAAGAGACAACAGGAAGATGAAGCTCTTTCCTATTATATAGAATTATAGAGTAAT
Organism: Leptothorax acervorum; assembly: GCA_035220615.1. Lineage (NCBI taxonomy): Eukaryota > Metazoa > Arthropoda > Insecta > Hymenoptera > Formicidae > Leptothorax > Leptothorax acervorum. Next base: position 462,505 of record JASTWQ010000025.1, on the reverse strand, counting down.
TATTCACAATTTTATCAATGGCACTTTTTCTTTGTCAATATTCAATAATTAAATATTATTATTTATATAATAAATATTATTATTAATATAATTAAATAATTAAATATTGATGTATTAATTTTTTGCGGAATGAGCGAGAATTAGATTATTTGCTTATTTAATGAAAAGGTATTATACGTATATGTGCAAAGAAAACAAGCTATACGTATGTACTTTAGTAAAACCACTTTTCAACATTTATTTCGTTTATCGCCTTTTCCGCTACAACAAATACGTCATCGCCTATTTCGGGATCCTTTCGAACGAGTGAGTGCTTGACGTTCGAAAGGCACTAAACATTATGGGATATATCGGGCGAGAGAGTTGTAGGGCGATGGAGCCCAGCCAAAAAGAGATTAACCCAAAATGGCGAGGTCAAAGCGCAAAGATCTGGAGCGGCGATAGGCGCGCGGGTATTAAATTTTCCACGATCCTTTCTCGACCGTGTCGGAAAGTATTTACGTCTCCGTTCTAATCTTTTCAACGTTAACGCTAAATGCTATCTACATATGTGGTTTGAATTAAAAATTCGCAGTCAAAAAATATTTATAATATACGTTAATTCATTCATCGTTAATTTTATTAACCTCTTTCAAAGTAGATTTTTTCTGCGCTTATTTGTGTGAGAGATGTTTCTGCTGCTAGAAACATTCTTGGAATTCTTTAATTAAAATATTATTCAAAATATTTCACTCAATTTTTTTTATAAACTGCTATTTAGATTGGAGATTTCAGGTACATAATATGATACAATATGACATCATTTCGTACTTTAATGAAATATCTTACATTTTTATGATTTTATTGATATATCCATGAATTTCTTATTCTTCTATATGTTTGCATGACATATGTGTGTACTACATACTTTGAAAATTTATAGCTTTGTTTATAGGAATGTATTGAGATGATGTACCTACGTTTCATTCTTGAAGGCCAAATCTTAAACTACCAAAAGAATTGTTCTATCCTTTCGAAACTCACTTATATGACAAAAAGTATGGCTTCTCCATACTTTTTACTAAATTATTAACATAAATTATAAATAAATAATGCATTAAATCACAAAATTTATTTCTTATCTTTTGAAATGGTAACAATACTTACATTGATTTTTTTCCCAGATAGCACAGCTGATCTTTATGAATTCAAAAAGATCTGAATCTGATTTTTATGAATTCATAAAGATCAGCTGTGCTATCTGGGTTGTTAAAAGACAAGACGCAATCGCTATAAGTATGGAATAAAGACGTCTATCCATTACATTTCTCAGTGGTGTATTTTAACGATGTAACTGCAGCGAGAAGATTGCATGCGAGAGCTTGGCGTAAGACCGTGGTGTAGTACGACGACATGGAGGTTGTCGTCTGGAGGCTAGTCGAGTATGGGGAGGGCAAGGGTGGTAAGGCTGCTTGTAAGGAGGGATGTTTTACTGCTGCGTAACTGATATGTAAATGAGACTCGTGGAGGATTCTCGCGCGGAGGGTTCTCGGGCTTTCCGCGATGTAGAGGAATGATAAAGGTACAACTGCACGTGAATGAATTTTTATGGAATTAATACGTAATATTTATACATCTTTTTGTAAGTGAAAATAATACAGAGAAAAGCATGTAAAAAATTCTGAATGTATCATATATGAAATTCGTTGGCAATACAGTCAACAAAAAATCGAAAAACGTTTGGTCTATAGAATATTTTCTGTATAATACATAAAAAGGGTTATCATTATTAGATAACTTCTTCCCACTTGTCGAGGATAAGCCGCTTCCTTCGATAAGCAGAGAAATAACAATGGCGGATATCAAATATATGTAGGTATATATATTCCTCTTCCCTCTATCTCCTTCCTTTCCCAATTGTGAACAACGCGCTCGAACATCGAAACGGAATACTACGGGACCATAAATCTTAGCTGCAGCCTCCATGTTTTGCGCATTCGGTCGGCTACCGTCCATAAATTCCAGGAATCCTATGTGTTCACGCAAATTCAAGATGGGGATGGGCGGATAGAGGATGAAGAAAAGACAAAGGAGCGCTTTAAAGAAAAAGACGCAAGAAATATTTGGAAACAAAAGCCTAAATCCTTCTAAATTCAAGATAAAATAGAGTTGGATTAAAAAAATAAAAAGATAAAACAAATCAAGAGTTAAAGTACGAGTACGTGCTAAATTTAAAATGGAAGCGAAAAATATATGACAGTAGAGTAAAATAAGTGACGCGACAGTGAATTGGTATGAGTACTCACAGATTATTACGATTTTTCGCATTCCCGACTTGGCATACGTGGAAACTTTAAGAGTCATGTTCTGATAGTTTCTGTCTGCACACGTTCTGTTGGTAAAGAGAGACTTTATTTTCTCATCCCGACAGTTCCGTCACTTCCGAGCGGAGTTTTCAAGGAGTAAACACCGCGAATGTACGGGAATCTGCAACGAGCTCTTTTCAGCGCCAAGTCAATAGACGCTTCGACGTAAAAGTCGAGCATTTTTCGAGAGAATATTAAAATGTCAAAGACGCTTCACATTCTATGTCCCTCAGGTCATTCCTCACAAACTGGCATAAGACTAGCGGTGTATTTATCCATGCAAGTATATCGGAAAAAGCAGATTTTTTTCCCTAAAACGCACGTAATCTCACCTTGCAAAAATATTTTTTATTTTAATTTATTTTTCTTAATGAGCTAATATATTTTTAAATAAATTTTTAGATATTTGATATTTCAGTACTTTGGTATGTCAATTAATTAATATCTTTAAGTGTCTTTTTAAATTTACTTTTATCTATATTTATTTGTGCGGTATTTATTCAATTATTGATTTCCAGTTTTTCTGGACCGCAATTATAATAATCTTCTATAGAATAAAATTACAAAATTTAATATTGTTATTATGATCTTCATACTTTTGTTAATCTCATAATTAGAGTTATAGAATTGTAATCCGAAATGTAATTAATTATTAAATTATTTCACTTTGTAATGTATAAAACTCAAATAATGCGGGAACAACGTACGATTTTATTTGGAAGAAAATTTTCGCTTAGTTAACTCAATAATTTTATATTAAATTCTCAACAAAAACGGACATTATAGGATCGAAGAATATTGATTTTTAAGTATATACAGTATACTAAAATATATACAGTTCTTTATATGCAATATGTAAATGGGAAGACCTTTAGCATATTATTTTTTCCATTTAATTTAATTAACATACCTCTCGGAGAAATATTTAATTAATTAATTTGAAAGCATTCTTCATGTGTATAATGGGGTTGTGATAAATAAAAGCGTCGACATTTCATAAACGTCCGAGATGAACATTATTCTCATGAATCTTTTAATTAGTAATAATGCCATAAATCCAAGCTGTAATTTCGCTGTGACATACATAGAACACGCGATCCTTGGAAACAAGAGGACCTCTAAAGGAAATCCGAAAAGTGAATAGCTTGTACTCTCTCGAGAGTATAAAAAAGAGGAGGTATTACAATTTCAAATGTAATTCCTTCGGAGCCTCACTGGCACCCGATTTCGTCTCGAAGGAAAGCGACGCCGTAAAATCACCGACGTGTCTCACTGAGAGAAGGATGTTAGTGTCTCGGATTTACCGTATTACTTCAAGAGGTGATAGTTCAAGACTCTTTAACGAAATTAACTGCAGGTTGATACGCAACTCTAATTAATCTAACTTTGGAAAATAAATATAAAAGAAAGTTGAATACGAGAGAGGTATCATTTTCATTTTAGTTTATAAAATATTTTGTTCCTAAGAGACTATTCTAAGGTAGTGTGATCATAAATTCTTAAAAAGAATAACCAATTATGCATCATTTGATACTAGCGTTATCTGATACTATCAAACTTTAGACAAATGTTTCATGTGTTCATCTAATTTTATAATTCCAGGTATAATCCAGTCGTTTAACCAAATCTTTGTAAAATAGAAGTTTTATATTTTATATTAGGAAATTAATTTCATATTACATATATATTTGCCTTTTATATACATTTGATAAACTTATTTAATTTAAAAACCTATTTTAAACATAGATTTTTATCGTTAAATTTGTCTTATTTGTTAAAAATTGAACAAAAGTTAAAAAACTTGAACATACTGTTTTTATATGATAAATTAAATGTTTAAATTTTCAATGCATTTGTAAGTGAAAAACAATGTAGTACTTTAGCGACTTTTCTCGAGGCAACGACGTATCGCATCCAGTAATTCGCGAAGCATACCGTTTCCCATCACTAGGATTAAACGATCTGGAAAACAGCGACCGTATAAACTAGTCGATGGAAGCTCCACAGTATTCATCAATAAGTTGCATGGACGACTAACGCGAGGCGATGCAGCGTACAAACGCTCTTAGACTAATGAAACACAGCTTCTCCTAAGCAAAAGGCTGTTTAAAGTAAATGAGCTTAGAAAATTCATGAGTATATGAAGAATTCTTAAGTGTCCTTTTCCAGAATTATGCAGACATAAATGCAGATACTATATATACTTAATACAAAATCTAATTATTTTTACAAGTTAATTGTATGACTTTTTATAACTTTATACTTCGATTTGAGATTGAACATTCGTGTTTTGTGTATCACTAAATCTTTAAATAATTGTTGTGTAATACCTACTCATAGTTTTGACATTGTTTACTCATTGTTGAGTCAATCATATTTTTTGTTTCGATATTGTAGGACAGAATCAGGTCGATTTAAACTTTGCGCGTACGAAAGGAGTGCGCTATTAGAAGCGTCATTTACAGATTTATGACTAGGCAACGTGCGCGAAATAATGTCACTGTCGTGCTAAAATATATTGCACGTTCGATATTGCGACGCACGTAGCCAGAAAATGCATTTTATGTATCCGCATATTTATGGAAAATTTATAACCACATATATACGTGTGTATAATGTACTCAGTGTTCCAAGAAATGTGCATCATACAGCAAAAATGCTTTCTAAATGGATATCCCCAAACGTTGTCGAGATTTCTTTGAGAAATATTTATTGCTAATTAAAAAATAATTGTATAAAATATATGTGTGTTCCAAAATTTAGTCGACTTTTAAGTTCTCTATATCTATATAATATATGTATAATGATAAAATAATGTGATGAGAGAGAGAGAGAGAGAGAGAGAGAGAGAGAGAGAGAGAGAGAGAGAGAGAGAGAGAGAGAGAGAAAGAACGACAATAATAATAATAAATTGTAATAGAACACGTAAATACGCAAACACATTTTTCAATTAATAATTCCGTTTCAATAACGGATTATATTTGAAGATTATGAACACAGTACGAATTATGTTATAGTAATTAATTATAAAAAATTGGGAAAAAGAAGCTTTCAAAACAGAAATGCTTTTTCATCTCTAATAAATAGAAAAGATGTGTAACGTTTCTAAATACAATCCGGCTGCTAGTGATTCCATTAACCAGTTTGCATTAAATCATTCGTTAGTACAGATTAATTCTGTAAGCGAACGGGGCTACTGGCGAAATACGTCAAAAGAGATTTCAATGTGCGGCTTGCACATGCATCTGAATTTATATTTCACGTGCTGGATAATTACGCGATCGCGGATGTACATACATATGTTCCTATTTATTTACATTCGTTATGAAGATTTAAAACATATAATTATTGCTATGTACACAAACTGTTAAAAGAAAACACAGATATGTTTTTCCTGATCAAATTAAGATGAAAAGTAAAAGAAGGACTGTAAAAATGGGAGCCTTCCTCAGAAGACGTGCTCAAAGACGAGCTCTTTCTCAAAAGCCCCATCCGTTTCGTGTTAAATTCGGCAACCCGCTTTTGCGATTGACGTTTTCGGCCATGCCATGCGGAATATCGATGAAAAAGGAACTCTCTTTTGCTTTTAACCTATTTTACGCGCGCGCGCTTTATCGTTTTTGCATTTATATTGGACTGAGTGCCTATACACGCCTATACATATATATATCTTTCGGTATGACTTGATCCGTCGTGAACACGTGATACAACTGATTTAAAGAAGGAAGTCACTCGCCTTGCTTCGTTGGAATTCAGATCGCACGCGTCCGCCTTCATCCGCTTGTTTCGCGAAAGTCTTGGTAGGTATTCGCGTGAGCTACCACGTGCGTGACACGCCAATGAGGATTTGGACCAAAAGTTGCCTCTAGTTTGTTATTAGATACAAAACGTCAGGAGCAATATACCGCGAATAAAGAGATTAGAAGGAATTGGAGACGAAAATGATCCCGTGACTCTAATAAAGTTATATATGTAATTAGAGAGAGACTTTTTGCAATCCGAGATAATGATCTTCTATAATACGATTATGTGCATCTGGTATACCTTTTTTTAATCTTTAGAAAAATTTTTTGAGAGAAATTTAAATACGCTTATTTTTTTAATATTTTTCTATAGCGGCAAACAACTAAAATATCAGAAAGAAATTTCATTGTTTTAACAATGGTGATGCCGACTGTAACAAAAACTGTTTTTGTTTTGTCGAGGTACATGCAGCAAATCATTTACGCGTAATATTCCAAACCTCCTCAATTGATTTAATTAATTCTGCATGCATTCAATTATGACCAAGTGATCCATAGTTAAATATTTATTGTACAACACGTAATCCTATATACGATTTGTAATTTAATTCTCGATATGTAATTGTCTCTCCCCCAGCTCGAAAGTTATAAAAACATTAAAATATGTATTAAGATTCGTCGAAAATTCCTTTTTTAAAAAAATGATATTAAAAAATACTACAATATATTATATTTTATTTTACATTAATTATATATATTAATGACGTAATGGAGGATGAAATAGGGCAAAGAAAACAGATCTTTGAAAAGTGGAAGAGTGATACTTTGTGACAGAAATTGCGGAAAGAAATTACGTCATGAATTTTCACTTCTCGCAATTTTATCGCCATAATTTGTCATCGGAAAACGACGTATAAATGTATTGACCGAAGTCAGAAGCCACGCGTACACCTCTGGGAAGAGTCATTTGCGTAAAAATCTGAAAAGCGGCCCTGCTCGGGCAGTGATTAATTTGTTCCACTCTACTCCTCGTACTCTAAAGTAACGTAATACGCAGCCACGTAACGAAAACGACGCCTCACGTGACGCGTAATGGCAGAAGAGGAAAGTTTCGAAGGGCAAAAGTAGGTTAACGACAGTGTGTACTCTGCGAGATTCAAATAAATCATAAATTATAAATCTCGTTAATCTTTTACGAAATATTAATTGTTTTATATAGCAATTTTTTAATGGATTTTGTGATGTAAAAGATTAGATTTCTAAATATACACTGAAAAACCAGTATGGTTGGCACAACCCATAAAATAGTAACATTTGGGGCAACCATATTTTGTGGTTGTCACACCCACAAGTATGTTTACTGTATCACCATTACCATACTATTTTATAGGTTGTGCCAACCATACTGGTTTTTCAGTGTATATAACACACAAATATAGATTATATTATTTCTTCTGACCTAGCAGAACTGGAAGAACTTGAAACAAAAGCTATCATATTACAGGCGCCTAAATTCGGAACTACAAAAGAAAGGACTACAAAAGAAAGATCTTGTCTGAAATACGGAGCAGCTTGATTATGCATGTCGTTCTATTACAGAAAAATTTGAAAGTAATTTCAATAATTGATTTTATTCGTTTATTTAAATAAATTTTGTCTGCAAACTTTATTGTCAAACATATCTTAATATACTACACCAATTGATTCGACAATAATCGCTGAAGTGTAGTAATTCTGTTACAGTACTGAGCACAAACAAACGAACAGACAGCGTTTGTAATATTCTGACAATATTAATGTTAGCTAAACTGCCAGCTGTGCTATGTAATTTACGTGCTGACGTCGGTGATGGAGTGCACTATCAATAACTACGGTTAACTACTTTGATTTATAGACATAGAGAGTAAGCATTTCGATTTTCCCTGCACAATATTGAAGGTTTCAACACTTTATTAAACGCGTTTGTTGCTACCAATTCCTGACGGGTGCGTGATCTAACTTAACTTTGTTAAATGAGATAGACATTTGTATTTTGCAACTGTTACGGTTTGTGGAAGTTGTTTAATTACGATAGATATATTTTCGCAAGTATCTTTAGGAAATTAATGAAAAAATTATATTGTAATCTTTATTAAACGATTGCATGAATTTAGCGCAAGTAAAATTATATAATACTATTTTACTTGTGTATTTTTTTCCAAAGTGCACAAGAAACATCATGTTTGTTGACTGTGTCAAAATTTAAATTTGTAAAGCGTTAGTATTTCAAAATCGCGTATAAGAGATTTGAGTGTTCTGTATATATGTATATATATTTTTTGTATATATGTATATTTAAAGCCCTATAATCCAACGTATAACGCGATAAAAAATATGGAATAATTCAATATTTTTAACGAACATAAACTCGCATAAACTGTGTATTACAGCAAGTTTTGACAAATTAGATTATTTCATTGTTTTTGTTATTACATTGTACTAATGAATGCAATGCTACCTTAATTAACGAACGCATTTAACGAGTATATACTGTGTCACGGCGTGTAACTCTCTGTACATTTTTTCTAAATATTTGTGCACCGTTGGCTACACCGAATTGCCTTGTGCTAATTAATAAATATGTTTTATAAATCGATTTTCATTAGTTTCCTTCACATTTGATTAAGGCCGCTGTAAAATTCGTTGCTAAATTAGATTCTTTAGGCAGAAACTATTGTTCTCGAATTAATCGATTCGTCGCGCTTGTTAGATAATATAATTCTACAAAATCTAAATATATAAATATATTTAAGCAATCTTTCCTTTCTCATGTGGTCCATTTCCAGAAAAGTAAGACAGTTTAACTAGGTATTTTAAAGAGAAGAGATTGCATCAGAATTAGATTGGGCGAACCTTCTAAGTTCAAATCGTAAAATAACTTCTGCGACGACCAATATGCAAATCATCCATCGCCAGGATGAACTCTGACGGTTAGTCGGAAGGTTAGAGGCTTTGGCGGAAGGAAGAAAGGGCCACGAAGGGACCGAAGACCCCATCAGCCGTCAAACTCAACGCCCATTAATCTTAGTCGTGTGCAAACATCGATCCCACTTTGTACTTGAATACATAATACTCGTGTTAACTTTCTCGACTTTTCACATCCTTCTTAGCTCGGTAATCAGAATATGTCGCTGATTTTTGCGATTGTATATATACCTTTTCTATTAGATAATTTACATATAATGTACTCTAATATGGGTATTAAAAGCTAACAAATATATGTGACACTAAGCTGCACATTTTCGAATTTACTTCATTTTTACGTTTCTACATGCTTAATTGCTTAGTTATTATAATCTCTTATTATCTTATCGGTTTCAATGTTTATTTTTACATTAATTGCAGATCGATATCCATATGATAATATTGTTGATTATTTTGGACTTAAAAAAAATTCTTACATTTTGCTCGCATTTCGACTTTCTCATCGTCTTAGGTGTATCGATCCTTTTATCAACTCTCTCAATATTTCTCAGCTAACATACACCGAGACCACGTTATGTACAGAAGGAAGCCCTCTGTCTAATGCTCTTATGTAGTACGTAATCACACTGTAATCTACTTCAAGAAGACCCACTGCTACTTCCTAGCTGTCTCATTCTTTTTTAAAGTTTTAGATCTTTTGCGAGAAAGAAAAAAGTGTGATCAAAAGTATACGATAAAAAACAAATATACGAAAAAAATAGAATATTTTTTAAACGCAAAGATAAAGAAGGAAAATTTTTCCAACAAGGAAAATTTTGCAAATATCTTCCTGATTTTATTGTACTTATTTTATTGTTAGTATGTATTGCAGGACAATTCATAAAAAGAGACCTGCGTTTTTCGAGTATTTCTTCCGCCACGATGTATTCAATTTGCAATATACCGTCCGTTAAAACGATGACAGCAAATCGGCTGAAATTGGTTAGGCGAATGAAATGTATCAATCATAGAAAAATAACGCTAATAAAAAAGAACACGTCATGCGCCGCAAGAACCTCGAAAAATTTCAAACTTTTAATCGCTTCTCGTGACCAGTTTCAAAAGAGTTATGTCAACGGAACGTGAAATCGGATATTGTCGTGCTTGATTATTCGCGCAATCTGGAATTCCTCTTGCATGGAAGTCAGTTTGCTTCTATAAAAAATTCCAAAATCACATCATGGCACATCACGATTACATTTTTGTGACTTTATTATCATTATTTTACGAATAAAAACAAAACGTTAACATTAATAAAAATTATGATATTTTTAAATTTCTGCGTATTCAATAATTAATACATTTAAAATAAATTCTTATTTAAACTAGTTACGAATTTTTTTATTACAGATATTTGTCATACTTTATGTAAAATCACAAAAGATGTTGTTTGCATGGTACACGAGCAACAAAAAAGATGTATCACGACAATAAAGAAAATAAAGGTACAAATATTATTGCAATCTTTTCGCAGAGAAGAGCAATATAGAAAGAACAATACGATTTTTATTTACTTTTTATTTTTATTTTTGGTTGTTATATCATATGCGTGAAAACTCGTTTTTATTTTTACTATTTCACGAAACCAGTTGTAGAGTTTATAATTTTATTTAACTTAATCTAATTTAAAGTAGGGTAGGTAAGGTAGATACGCATATCCATCAACAATTTATAAAGAAATTTAAATTCTTAAATAAAATTGCTTACGTCTTGGACCATGCAATCATTCATAGTAAACAATAGAATTTTTCGTGCAATATCTCAGGCAGTACGCTCGATCGCTGAATAAATGTATCGACGCACAACACGCGAAATATATTCGCGATACTCCCGTACGCCGCGTTACCGCGGGCATCGATCTCTCGTGGAAGCGAGCTCGTTTTGCGGGCAATTTGTATCTTTGAATTATTTCGGCGTCGTGCCGCTGGCAGCTAAGTTCGCAGCAGCCATTACAAGAAGATAATACGGACGTTCCGACGAGGCTCAATCGAGATTTCGCAGAGCGGTCATTTGTCAACTGACTATTCCGTTTCATAGTAATTTACCAGTGCAATCTTTCTAATTAGGAATACATTCAATTTATGATGCCGTATAATTACCGTCAGTATAGCTGAGATACTTCTTTATTAGAACATTAATATAATAAAATTTTATATAATGCTATTTATACGTATAATGCTATTTATTGAATACATTTTATACATTAAATAATTATTATTTTACTTTTTACTAGTAATATACACACTTTTATGAGATTTTATTAACAAATGCAATAATTTTCTTAGCGTTTATCATTGTAAAGGTTGATTGTATCAATTTATAGGAATTAATATTTATTTATAATACATAGTTTTAATTTCTCCTTCTTCGATTATGCATTGATATAATCATACGATATAATCATCTAACAGAGACTGTGCATTTTTATCTGTAAATCAAAGAGTTAAAAAATATACATAAGATAGCGCGTATTTGAAAAAAGAAGAAACAAATGGAAAAGTATCCGATTTAGGTTGAGCGAGTGTGCTTGAGCGAGGTACTCGAAACTAATCCGTCGAGAAAAGAGCTCAACGTGATTCATGAATCACGATTAAGCGGCTAGAAATGCGACATCTGTTTTATCACCATTACGCTAGCAAAATTCTCTTTAGAGCGGCAAAAGAAAGTGTCATTCGCGTATTATCCTTTTCTTCTAACTTTATACTAGATACTACTTGATTGATATTTTAACTGAAGAGTTCCAAGAGTTCTTCTAACGTAGAAATATTACTGGAAAAAGTGCACAAAAGCAGAAAAGAAACTTATTACAAAAGAGATGCGATTAATTTTGACGAATTTAGACAAATTTTATATTTAAAATAAAATTTATCTGTGAAATTAATTTTGTAGTCAAACTACATGTGAGTGGCTTGGTTATGTAATATTTCGTGAAGGCATCAGAGTACAGAAAGCAAAGCAAAGCTGGGTCAGGTCGAAGCACGATAAAAATCAAATTAACTTCATGTACCGACACATCGATGACCCCGAAATAGGAGACACCAAACAGCAAGAATTCCACGATTTTGTAGGCTGCTTAGAAGGGTAAATGGAAATGAGAAAAAGAAGAAGGGGAGAAAGAAAGACAGAAGGGGTGTATGCGTGATATTCGCGCGTGTGCGTGTGTGACGCTGGTTGCCATTTATGCTACCCTAGGGTGAAATTCCAATTTCGTTTCCTTCCTCTTGTGCGCGGATGCTGCACTCTTGCCGTAGTTTCTCCTCGATTCGCAGCAGTCGCTCGTTAGCATTCGTAGAAAGTCGTTTGGGACCGCAATGGATTAGCAGAGAACTTACATAGGATATCCTACAAACAAATGGCAGTGCTCTGGTGATGTTTTATTAATTGCGCCTTTAGAAATTATTTTACCAGATATGTCAAATCCTGATTGAGATTTCTATTATTCTACTTCTGGAATTTGAACGTTTGTTAGAATTAAAATTTTGTGTTTACATATTACAAATATTAAACTTATTTAACGCAAGTTGTATTCTTGTATCTGTTTCAGGTGAGTCTCGACCCATATGTTCTAGCTTTGTGCAAAAGCCAGAAGGAGAAAGGTGCGCGGGAAATAAATCTGTAAGTTAGTGATGTAGAAAAGTAGGCTAAGCCATAGAATTTCAAATTAGCAGCACAGAAAGAACCCTTTGTGGCGGATTACGGAATAATACCGGCGTTAACCTTCCGACATACTATATGTTCGAGGATCGATATAGAACTGTCCCTCTTCGATGCAGATTAAATAATGTATTAATGAAATCCGATATGGTGCAACTCACTCGGAAGCGTTTTTTGCTGCCTGCCCTGGATTTTCGTAGGAAAAGAATATGAGCAATCATTTAAAAAACATAGTCATCCAATCTTCAGATTGGATTTTCAGATTATTCGTGGAGATTCCTTTTGAGTTATTTAATACTCGTACGAAGATATTATCAGCTGTCTCTAATTAATCGTACTGAATTCTTAATGCAGTTGAAAATGTAACATGCAACAGTTTATATATATCATTATACATATATGTATGCTTTTAAATGTATTTTGGAAGAACAGGTAGTATATATTAAAAGATATAATATGAAAAAATGGAATCAGTCATAAAATAATATTAGTAAACTGATTCTCTTTTAGCAAACGTATAATTTATTTTTTCTTCATGATTATTATATATAATTACCTTGTAATATTGCAAGGTTGATAAGAAATCTTTATTTTTAATACATTTTTTGTATTTAGGATATTATCTATCATTTATGACATTCTATATTCTATTCTAGATGTGTAGTTCTGCTATAATAGCTAATAATAATAGAGAAAGATAACAATTAATACCCTAATTATCCATTTTCGTATTTAATGCATATTTCTTCAAAATTATATCCAAGCGTTATCTTTGCATTCGTATGATTTAACGAAATGCATTACGGAGTACAGTCTAAGTTTTCATTCTACGCTTTGAAACGAGAGGATAATCGTAATCCCGACTAACGGAGCGAGCGATATATCAACTCGACACTAACGCGATAATTAACGATGACTTATGGAGAAGGTCGCCGCGTGCACGCAGGTACAATGAACGAAGCAATTAACGTTGGAGTAGAACTGCTGCCCGTGTTGTCGTCAGTCCCAAAATAAACTTTGTTAGTTCCTAATTAGATGAAACAGATCAGATCTTTTGTATTGTTGAAGATATCATATTGAAGCGCATAAATTGAACTTACCTTACTACTAATTTGGAAAGTGAATTTCATTTTTCGTAACAAATAAATTAATATTCATTAATTTTATTAACGTTTCAAATATATATGTAAAATCTCTCAAGGAAACTATGTAGCTACAATTCTTCTCTTTTGTCACGCTGTTAAAGAAGCTGGGAAAAATGTGGATTTATCCCCTCTCTTTGCCTCAAGGGAAGGTTAAAAAATCTTGAAACAGAAAAGGAAAAGCACGACTCGTCTTTCTTTATGTATAGGCGAGATTGTAAATTCTTAATCTAACACTGTCCAAATATGGATTTGCGTCCCTTGGTATCACTTACCTTTTTCCCCACTTTTTGTCTTTCTTTTTTTATATTTAATTTTATAAGCAAGTTACCTAATCTTAACAAATTGTTATGAACTCATAACGTCGTTTTGTTATTTTTTGTTTAGGATATTATTATTAAATGTCATAAAATAGTATGTATAATAATGATTATTTTTGGTTACAAAATCTTCTTTTTTTAAAGAAAATCCATTCCGTTCTCGGCTTTGAACTGTTGGCGCGCGCACGTACTTGTATTCGCGCCCTTGCATGCTTCAAACGGTCAAAACGTATACAACTAGCCATAAAACTTTTCCGGTTTGAGGGGGGAGGAGAAAGAGGAGGAGGCGTTTGCGCCTCGTTTTATTCTGAACAGTATATAACACTGCACAGTACCAATGCAGCCTCCGATGCAAAGCTGCAGTTGCAACGCGAGAAAAGAAGAAATAGGGCTGGAGGGAAAAGGAAAGGGTAGACCGATATTAAAAGCCTCGTTTTACTCACGGTGTACGTATGGGATTTTATATATGCATTTTTTCGTCCGATCGAAAGTATGATCCGAATAAAAGCAGTTTCCGCATTTTTCTAAAGTAAATCCTTGACACTCGTTGAATCTTTTATTGTAGTTTTTTCAATAGAGAAACGTTTATTTAACCTAGTCGAAGTTACATCACGGAAATATTTTAATAAATATTTAAATAAAAGAACAAAATATTACCAATTGCTCACATATTTTGCATTTGCGATATTTATTTGGAAAATATCTATAAATCTACCTGTTTTTACTGCAGGTTACTTGATTTCTAAATACATATATGTATATTTCGCTTGCTCTTAATTAAAATAATTTTATAGAAAAGCATTCCATGGAATTGAACACATTTTAAATATATATTAATATTATAATTATAAATATTACATTATTTCACATGTTCCTTAA
Source organism: Leptothorax acervorum (assembly GCA_035220615.1). Classification (NCBI taxonomy): domain Eukaryota; kingdom Metazoa; phylum Arthropoda; class Insecta; order Hymenoptera; family Formicidae; genus Leptothorax; species Leptothorax acervorum. The sequence goes on along the minus strand of JASTWQ010000025.1, from coordinate 447,419 downwards.
ACATAATGTAAAGAGAATAATATACGATAACAAAAAACTGAGAAGTTAATCTTGAATTGATATAAGTAACGAATTGAAAAAAATAATAAAGTTTTTTAAGTCTAAAAATAACATGTTAAAATACATTAGAAAATATTTGTTAAAGTTTATAATTATAATATTATTTTTAAGAATAGTTTTTAAAATATGTTATTTTTCAAAATAAGTAATTTCGTAAATTGTAGTAGTGTTTTTCAATCAAACTTTTTTAAGTCGAACTAGCTGTATATGATAACGAAGAAAATTGTGATATTCCATTATCACGTTGTGCAACCCGCATCCGAAAAATTTTTTGTGTTCACGGAAATTTTACAATCAGAAATTTGTTAAAATTTATTTCCCGCATGCGGTAAACCACCCACGCATTTACACGCCTAGACAGCATGTAGATATTAATGGATGAGGGCGTTCTACCGTTTGAACAATAAGAAGGCCGTGTGTATTTTATTGTAGATGAAATCAATAAAATAAACAATAATTGCTAGAACTCGTTGCATTTTAATGAGATGTAATTTATCGTAAAATGAATTTCTCTTGGACAATAATTGGATGGATATATACTTTTGCCATCTTCGGGATTTTTCAGTTCCAATTTCCCATCTCGCATCTCTCGCGAGAACAAGTTTTCGTGTAACATAAACTAATGGTGGCGTGCCTAACTATATATAAACATGTTCGTAAACTCCCATAATCCATGGACGCAATTTGAAACTGCAGAACTTTGTAACTGGAATGCCAGGTTGACCGAAAGGTTACACTGGGTTGCCGATTGTTCGGAGAACGAACTTCCAGTTTTCCCTTTATTGCTACATGCGATGATGGACACATCAGATAATTTAAACCTAACAAAAATCCGAAATCTTTAGATACGTCAACGAGATAGAATGATTTCTGGCACCTATACAAATATTATTGAATGTAGGTCTCACACACACACACACACAACTTTAATCATGCGCTCCTTCGTACATCGTTGAATTAAATTAACGTAGAGTGCATAATTTAATTTAACTGCTGCCTTGTTGCCGTCTTGCGTTTAATGACGTTTAATTCTACAATCGAAATTAACGCGTGCAATGGTGGAATAACTTGCACCGAGTAGTGTTGGCCGGGTATGGAGAAAACAGTATCGTTCTGTTATGTAGATATATATCATCTGTTATCTGAGCATACGTAAAGCATGTGTATCGAGCGCTGGAATGAAATACTGCCGACGAGAGATAGCGAAAGAGGAAATCTATTCCAATGAAATTATCCTAGACAATAGGGTGCTTCCAACGAGGATCGAATACTGTCGATACAGTCGATTAAGAGATCTACCCGATATATAATAATTTACATTCTTATACAGAGATGTTTAGTACTATGTCTGTGTGATATATTGTATAAAGAAAATCCCTCTCACTCGTTTATAGCATTGGTCTACCAGAGAATTATTCCAAATTTTAAAAAGCAATATAACTGCTAATATTATTTTAATTGATTCTATTCGAAATAACTTGTTTTTTATATTAGGTATACGTATTTACATCAATATATAATCACTTAAATAATTACTAATTTTGGTCTTTAATTAAAAGTCATCTTTGAAATATTATTTAAATTAATTAAATAAAACTGTGGTCCTTTTAGATAGATTTAGTTAGGTATTAAAATTTTATATTTATTTCATATTTTGTTTTGTAAAATAGATAAAATAGACGTTGATGCCAAAGCGATAGATGAAGTTATCAATACGGGAAAATTTTGGAATTAACGTATGTCCAAAAGCTACACGATATTTTCGCTATCTCCGTAATAATCTTTGTCCTAGTTTACTTAGTTTATCTAAAGCTAAACCGTATGAATAGATCTTAACTCAGTCAGACGCAAGTTCACACAGAGATCACCCGATCCTGACCGGAGTTAACCTTCTCAGACTGACTACCTCTCTCATAATGGATTTAACTTGCGAAACCTGGATCCGGGTAAGGTTCATTTCTCTGTGATCTTCACGGAGAATCATCGGCAAACGCCACGATAGCTAATTAGTCGTTTCTGTTCATGAAATATCCAATCAAGAGATGGGAAATGTTTTGTCCGCAGCGAAACGTCGCGTCTTCGCGCTCAATTCGTTCCTTATTGTTGAGAGCGCCGCGGCCGTGAGGTGCATTGTTCTCACTGATGGAAACGTGATTTAACTGGTATCCAATGAGGAGAATTGTCTTCAACATCGTCCTCGATAAATACATTCACGAGATTTCGCTAGCGCGCGCGAGGGTGAGAAAAGGGGTGAGAAAGAGAAGCATTGTGACAATCTTGATCCAATTAGGAAGCGAGCTTAATAATCAGATAAAGAAGAACTGGGAGGAGAGTTTAGTCCCAGAGGTCTCTTGCAGTAAATATAATTTACTAACGTACATATAATATATATAAAAATTCTCTCTCTATACAAATATAAAAATAAGCCAAAAATTAAAAAATAAATCTCGGACAAGACAAGATCGTCACATTCTTTATGCTTGCGTGAAGAATCTTGTGCATTCAGTGAAACAGGAATCTGTTAACGAGCACGAGTAGCGGAGTTCCATGCTACCGAGGACGTCCATGCAAAAATGGGAAAATGAAAGAGATCGGTGTTTCGCCGACGGGGAAATTCCAGAAAAATACGCGCGCGAGTATTGCCCTGCAAACGTAGCGTATTTTTCTCGCTTCGTGTAGGATTTTCCTCTTCCTTCAGGGCGAATCTCGAAAAATTGAAATCGCGAATCGTCAAAGACATTCCCTTGAAGATCCACCATATAGCAGCGTAAATGTAGTTATAAGATTTCATCATATTTATCGATTCGAGACGATATTGCTGCTTCATCTTCTTCTTGATCCCATCACTATAAATATTGCTTTACTAGTCAAATAATTGTTATTTATCGGATAAAATCGTCTTTCGCCTTTCGATAATCCAAAATATAGCTTTCCAATAAATATCTTTCGATATTTAACTGAACAACATCGGGCTTGTCGGTTAGAAAAAAAACACATACGAGCAAAACTGGGCGCGGAAACGGAATGAGAAATTCAATAGCGAAAAATGAACGTTTGCATCGTGAACGTAGAAAAATTCAAATAAAAGTGTAAACAATTCAATCGTTTTCGAAAATGTAGCTGAATTAAAAACTAACAGAAACCACATTGAGTATCGTGCACATAAAAAATTCCGAGTAGAAATATATTTTTTCTCTAAATCTCTGCAGTTGATTTTCCACAAATAAAAATTGATTTGTCTGCTTCGCGATAGTTCTTCATTTTTTAGCATTAAATGCGAGATTAAATGCCTTCGTAATTAATTTTTAAAATAATTTTTGCTATAGGAAAAAGCGTATTTATATGTAGTTTAAAAGAATTAATTTAACCTTGTTGAGAATAAATTAGGTATAGATTTTTATTCAATTAAATACACTAAATTAAAATTAAAGTTATCGACATATAAAATTGCCATATAAAATATTTTCGAGATAATTCGTACATATTATAGCACCATATTAGAAATATTATGTGCTATCAACGCGACTATCACTCCCGCGCATTATTACATCATAGGTATAATACAGTTACGTTATTACATTGGAGAATAATGGAGAAATGGAGTAGTTGCGAAATTACTCATGGATATGGTAACTGTGACTGAATCGATTTAATAGGATATAGAGAAGAAAGAGAGAGAGAGAGAGAGAGAGGGGGAGGGAGAGAGCGACTAAAAAAATTTTTCCAGTGAATTATGCTGATTTCAGCCACCGTGTAGCATATGATCTCGAACCATCACTATTCTGTAGTTTTTACATTATTTTAAGTTCTTTTGTGGCAAAAATCTAAAATTACGAATGTTCCTAAAAATCCTCATAGAGACAAGAGAAAAGAAAATAGTGAGAGGAAAAAATAAGGATTCAATTGTTTGAATTTCCTTTGAAGTGATCATATAGCAAGGACGATATTAATAAAACTGTTTTAAATGTTACATGCATAATAACAAGCTATTTAAAAAGGTTATAAAGATGTGTATATTTTTTTATGTTTTAACCTAAAATACATTTTTATATTATAGCGACTGATATTAAATAACAACGAGCATCAAATATTTCATTACAAAATCAATCACAAAAGCAAGACACTGTAAAATAATGCGCAAGATGATAAAATTGACTTTTAATATATATAATATTGAGATATTTAAAATTTAACTCTCTCTCTCTCTTACACACACACACACAATAATTATATCATAATGTTTATTTTGCTGAACAACGCGTAAAATTAAAGCGCGGTGCATTAACAGTTTTATTTATTATTGTCAATTTTTTACATGACTCTCCGCACTTATAAAGTTTACTGTATGTTTCTAACTTAATCCAGTAATATTATTAAACTATGACTCTCATTGCTGCTATAATATGTTTCATCATGCAAGTAATTTGTAAATTTAATATACGTGAGATAATATTTATGTGAAAACCACTTGTGTGTGGCTACAATGTATTTATATGATAATGTATCGTGTATGGATTTTTGACATTGCAACGAAATACCCTTCGTATCGAATATTTTGTGTTGGACAATATGTTACGATTAGTTTCAAAAAGTTGTTGTTTCCGGGAGGGAATGCGGTTTATTTCGGTAAAATTTACGCACATTGTGGTAGCTTCAACTTTATCCTTGGTTAATCCGTTCATCAACGTATCGTATTGCTGACCCAGAAACAAGGCAAACATTACATCGAGTTTAAATCTCATATTCCGAACTCAACGGCACCGTGGCGCGGCGGACGTACTTTATTAGATTACAAGCGCAAGCGCTAATATTTGCAATTGTATTTCGAGGATTCGACGACAATCTGAAGACGGCAATTCCGTTAATTAATGCATTATCTTGATGATGAGATAATGATCATTAATTAACAGTGCTACATGCTTATTTCAAATAGCTGTTTCGTATATTTTTAATTCTTTAGAGATATATAGAATTATTTAAATTATGAAGTTATGGAATAGCAAAAATTCTCCAACCTTTGAAAAATATATAAATTGTTATATTATGTAATCTAGTACATATAATTGTAACGCATCCAAATCGTGCATTTGAATATTGCCTTTATTATACTCATGTATAGATATAGATTCTTTTCCCTCTTCATAATATTATACGACATTACAATGTATTGTGTACGGTATTTATTAACAACTTTTTAAAACTGGTTATTCGTTATTCATGGCTTTTGTTTCGTTGAAATAGCACTAGCGGTTTTTCAATTAAAGAAAATTCGGCTCCATTACTTAATATTTTCATTGCTTAAAACAGCAAAAGAATTCAATACTAAATAATTTATTTGAAATATGGAATAAAAAAATATTTAAGATTTGATACCAAACAAGATAAAGAAAACTTCTCTACTAATTAATGATGTCTCTGCATAGTTTTAAAGTTTTTAATTTTTGAATTTTTTGTTGTTTTAGTAAAAATCCGTTATCTGAAAATTCTCATCTGTAAATATTCATGCGCATATTGAATATATCGAACTATAATTCTCTTTATAAGTAATAACTGCCAGTCTCTTTTCCGAGATGCATTCTTGATTCAGTTAAATGCCTTTGCCATCAGGTGATGGTGAAATCGGTAATTTCTCGAAGCGCTCGAACTCGTAAGTGCGAGGAATACATTTAATTTTACAAAATCGTTTCCTCCGATAGCGGAAACGAGGAGAAGGCGGAGGAAAAGGATCTCTCGTAATTACCATTTAAAGGCCAGGTTCGTAGTAGCTGAGTAACCCCTTTGTCGCGCACAAATTGCGAACCAATAAAATTCAGAACCAATTCGCAGAGAAGTCCTTGCTTATTTAACTTGCAAAAATATCCCTGTTCGCCTATATTTCATTGCTATTTTGGACTGTCCTTTTGTGGGAATTATGTATTATATTTCTGTTCCTTAATTCTTTCAATATTGACACGATATTTCGTGTCTACTGCATTTTCTCTGGCCTGCGAGTTCTTTACTGAACTTTAAATCAGTTTTTATTTATTGAAAATTTGATGAAATATCACATCCTATTCAACATTACAAAAAATTACTTATATATTTTCTTTAATAACACCGAATTTTAAAGTGTAAGATTTTATTAAGATAAAGTTTACTTGGATTTCTTTATGGAGTAAATTTTTTATCTTTGAAGAATTTATGAAGTCGTCGCAGAAATTGAGAGAATATCCAGCGTAAATCAAAAGCTTTTTCTTATTCTAACTATTTATTTATTTCTTTTCTTTTGTTTAACCCGCCATTTTTATTTCTCTATTCACGCTTTCTCCTCTTTCTCATTTTATCGAAGGAGAGCTATCCTTCATCAGTTTAAATGGATTTCTAGTGAAATGTATGAGCACGAAAGGGAGAAGAGAATGAAGTGAAGGGAAGGAAGTGTGAGAAAAAGCGTGAGATAGCGAGCCATCGCTTTCAATTCCTCTGCAAATTAATGTCCGATTCGATGGCTTTATCTCGCGAGTAGATATATTTCTTTCATTGAGAAATTCCGGCAAAGTTTCCGCAATGGGATTAACGGCCTCGTTATGCGTCAAGTGCAAGAGCGCCAAGAGCATCCGCGAGAATATCGTAGAATCCGAGTAGTCACCAGAACTCTTGCGGTAATACTACGTACGTTATTCATATGAACTTAATAGGATTAAAAAGGACCAAAATGTAATATATTATTTTATATAATTGTAATTATATCAAACTTTGGACAAATTTATTATAATTTTGTCAATATATGCTTGTGTGTGTTACACTTGATGGAACATGTTTTTAAATAATTTTTGAAGTGCCTAACAAAATAATCGCATAAGTGCTGAAATAATACAAAATTGAAAAAAACTTAATAATAAACTAAAATGGCACAACATTTTGTTATATTTAAAAATTATTGATATCGAGTAAAGATAAGGAAAAATTGATATCAATTGTAAATTAAACTAAAGCGGTAATCAATTTCTATCACGCTGTTAGAATATACTTATAAACTGGAGTGGATTATGTTTTTTAAGCATGTCGAAAGGATTGAAAGGGAGAGAACTGCTGTGAAGGAAGTAAATAAAATTTTCGTGCCAAAATCGATCTACGTCAAAGAAGAAATCTGGCGGGGAGAGAATCAGAGTGACGGCGTATGATCAGCCAATCGAACACGTCGACTATCGTGGCGGTCCAGAAAATATAATTTATCGTTCGATTCGCCCAGTCAAGCGTGTGGACGCGTATAAGTGGCGTATATCCACATGGGCTGTCGCATAAGCTATCGCGTTTCCGCAGGAATGAACGAAAGCGCCTTAATATCGCCATAACAAAACGCATCATTCACAATATACGTGACGACTACGCGCGCGCAAGCACACAAAGAGCCATAATACGTTAACTAGACTTGAGAAGCAAATGTAGCGACACGACGTTGTGACGTTGCCGACAACGTTAATATCTATTGCTGAGGTTTATATCGCCTCAAATGAGTGGAAGATTTGTTATTATGTTTACGCTGGGTTCTGGTACGAGAGGATAAGACGAAAACCTTTCTGGTTGCATCCGTGAGGCTTTGTCATATTCTTTTTGTTGTCATTTAGTGCGATCAGCTAATTGATCACTTTCTCCCTTTTCCATTTATCAAAGAGAAAAAAATTTAATATGAAGAAAACAATGATCTTTCCGGATTTTTATTTCTATTTTGACAGAATAATGTTCTCCTCTTTTTTATCTTATTTATTATTCTTATATAATAATTTTTCCTTTCATTACATAGCCTTTATCTTTATTACTTTAATCTTTGTAACAAATTTGTATCAACTTTCTATTCTTATCTCATTGCGCGACTATAAGCTATGAGATATAGCATTTTGATACAAATAAAATAAAAAATTGAATGCATTTTTAGTACTTATAATTAGTTTCTCTGTTAATTTTTCTGTTTATTGTTTTTATGCTTCAACTCTTAATGATATTTTGTATACGTAAATAGCGATCTATATGATAACAATATTATACATATAAATAGTTATTTATCTATAAACGAACCATGCAGTTATCCTGAGCTTGTAGATTCCGGTGGTGCAATCGAACGAACGAGCAAAGCCCCACCATCGCGCAGTGTCACCATCGATATCCGCAGTGCCGTTGTTGGCATCCGGCCAAAATCTATCCTTCGCTTCCACACCCCCGCTACGTACTTTGTAAATCGAGGTTACCCGGGCTTCTAGCGACGCGCCCCTTTATCGTCCGAGTTTTCGGGTCGTAATCCGACATAAGGTCAAGATTGCACTCATTATACAGACTCAGAATGCTCAGATAGCTTAGATAGTTGAGAACAAATTTTGCTAAGTGTTTGTTACAAATTTTGTCGATTATATAATTAATTATAATTATAGTATCTGATCTTATTGTCAACTTATTCAATTTCTCTGCATGTATAAAACATGCCTCTGTTATAAAACATGCCAGAAATGAATATTTCTCCAATTTCTTTCACGGCTCAAAAGAAAATGGCAGTTCCCTATGGTATCTCCTTTTCTCTTCCTTTATCGCCGCGCGGGATTCTCTCACGAGAATTTATGGAGCGGGACGATGAAAACTATCCATCTTTCTTCACGACTTGGCAAACGGGCTTTGTGCGATAACGTCCCTTGGATCGCAGGAGCTATCGCCAGATGTTGATTGGCCTCTGTCATTTTTATCCGCGGAGGTTTTTGTTCGTCACATTGTTATGACATCATTGTTGAAAAGATAAATGTATTGTTTTGCGTGATGAGTACTTAAGTGTGATGTCTCAGATCTCTACAAAATGTCCCGGTATACTCTTAGACTCTTTATTGAAAGAAATATATTATTTGGTTGGAGTTGATGTACTTTTATCATATTAATTGACGAAAAAAGGAAAAGATTGTCAGTATGTTAATGTTTATGTTTAATAAAAAAAGAATTGATTAATGAGAGGTCGATGATGCATGATAGCTGCAGGATGAATCGCATAAATTCACACAAACAATCGACAGATGTATTCAAATTTACTTTCCAACCGTAATAGTTGTAAATAATATTGACCCGTTATTTATAAGCATGATTATAATTTACGCATAATGTTTATGCATAAATGTTGTTATGAGATAATTAAACAATTATTTAATATAAATTTAACCATGAAGTTAAAAAAATTGTAAGAATAAAATGTAAATTTTATTCTAAATTTAATACCTTTCTCCTGCACAACTATTATCACGTATGTAAACGTGCGAGAATAAGTAGTCGGAAGGAAGAACGGAACTTGGCGATACATGATATCGTGAAAACGGATCGTCCATACCGTTATGGACAAAATAGGAAGACAACGGACGAGAAAGAGATGGGTGAGAAAGATATGGAAATAGTTTCCTTAAAGATGGCGATGCGGCGAAAAGATTTGCGAAGAAAGAGTCGTTAGAAGGAAAAGTGATAAAGGAATCCTAGCAGGAACTTTGCATAACGTCTTGCGTGGAAGTAGAAAGAAGCACAAAAAATATGGGGGCATGGTGTTAGATGGCTTAATTTCTACTGTAATGCACGGAAAATGCGATGCTTTCGACATTAGCGCAAGAAAATCTTTTCAAAATGGAGATTAAGCTTAAGTTCTGTGTTTAACGCTGCTTTTCTCCGGGTAATAAAAGCTTCCATCTCAGGATTTATATTGGGTAAATATTATACTAAATATATGTCGTATGAGACCAGACATAGAAGATGTTTCATTTTGTGTGAGTGGTTAATTTCTTCTTGTGTCAAATCGATGGTCGGCATTATCTTGTTCTAAACCAAAGGACTGCGTATCGCGTATACATCGAGATTTGCTTTGTGTAGATCTGTAGATCGAGCATGCGGGCTGATAACGATATATATTCACTGGTAGATTAAGTAGCAATTAGACCTTTCTAATCTGGGTCCCCTTGAAACCGTAGCAACCAACGTACTCTATCTAAGTTGGTACAACCCTCAAAACGGCCCTTTCTAATCCCCATTATCGCGTTAGTCCTTCGAAATCTTCTGCTGAGAAAACATATGGCTGAGAAAATTTAGAGACAATGTTGGGAAGCTAATCTTATTAACTTTCTACATGATAATAGCTTCGAGGCCTTTTAAGCAACTATTATTACTAAATGATCAGTACAAAGTGCCACTAATGTAACATATTTTGGTACTAGAGAAGAGAAAGGAAAAGGATGAAATATCAATTAACAAAATTGTAATCTTTGCATTTAAGAGACATTTTAATCTCTGGATGAAACTGCATTAAAACTGCAGCTTAAGATTTTAAATCTATCAGAGGACTATCAGAATAGTTTTGTTTATAAATATTTGTCAATTTTCAAAATTATATAACCTTTTAAAATGTTTGATACTGTTTTTGCTACAAACTCAAAAATGATTAGTTTTTAAATAAACTAATAAAAAACTTAATTGCCTCTCTCCAATTTTCATTATTTTGTCTCTGGTGATTCTTTTTATTTTCTTTATATTTTTTTACAGCGCACATTGCTATAAAGTATGGTTAAGAAATTAAATACAGGTATAGATATACTTTAACGATGCAGACAACATATATGCTTTTCGATTTTGGGTCAAAGGCGTGTGACAAGAGGAGTGCTTCACCTAGAATTCTGATGTATGGATACATATTTAGAGGCGATTCCATTAGAATCCTGCGAGAAATTCTCTTTGACGACGTATTACGAATGTGATTTCTGGAAGTAAAAGCTGCGATAGCGTAAGGGAATAAGAATGGAATAGGTGGGGGCAGAGGCGAGAAAAGTTAGGTGGTATGTGCGCTTTATGATCGTGGATATATTCCATTTTCGTCTTTCGCCACTTTATCCGTACGCTGCGGGTAAGGCTAGCTAAGTACATTTGATTGTAAGCTGCCCAGCCAGGTTTAAGGCTGATTTACAGCCGGGTGGTAGCCTTACTCGCACGCACGTGAGTGGACTATTCGTGGTTTCTATTCTCAAGCGCTTGAGCCGTTATTAACTTTACGCGCGGCGCAACGCGATCCTTCTATCCAGTCATTTCTACTGAATCTCGCTCTCTTTCTGTTCCTGTCTCATACTTATTACACTTTCGTATATTTTATTATAAATGCTTACCCTCGGCTCATTTTAACTGATTTTTTCATTTTATCTTAGATTGATCGAGTTTTTTTTTAGATTTTTCTATATATAAGATTTATATTCCTTTCACGTAATTTTATAAAAATATTTTATTTAATAAATGGTCTAATAATTGTTGCATTCTAAGACAGTCTAACATTTTCTTTCATGCGATACATATGTTTGTCAAAGAGATATAGTAAAGAATACATAGATGTTCCTTAAATGTTCTTAAGTTCGTTTGTGAGTGATTGATTGAATTTTGTAATGAGGCCTTAGTATAGAATATCACAAACTTGTTAAGTATATCTCTTTGTTTTAAATCTTTGCATTTTGATATAAACATTTTGTTTATTTTAGTTCTTACGATTTGTTTGTTTGATAAGGTATTATACGGTTTTATTTGTGATCTGTCTTTAATCTAATTCATTTTTCATTTACGAAACAATGAAGGAAATAAAATAAAATTTATTTGAACAAGACTTGTTTGACTGGGTTACGTTAGTAAGAAAGTATCGAAGTACAAAAGGGGAAAAACCTCCTTCGAAGTACAAAAGGAGAGAATTGAAGACGCAAAAGTTCAGAGTGAATGACGAAGGAGGATACGGGAGAGAAGAGCGAATGAGTTGGAAGGGAGAAAAAGAAAAGCAACGGTAATTAGACGGATGATTGAGCCTTCCTTAAGAGATGATCCTGACTGGAAGTAGTTGGAGAGACTTGCAGGCAAGAGGTGAATAGTTCGACGCTCGATCCTAAACGTGAAATTACTTGGCCGCTGATATTTAGACGTCAATAGAACAAATAGCTTCCGGGGGAATTAGTAGTCGCGCAAAAAGCGTACAATGCGGATTAACGATTAGATCAAGCGCTATTAATGGCAGCATAGAGAAGCCGATTAAGCCTACAGAATGTGTCAATCTTGCATGCGGGCGGCCGCATCATATTAACGTCAAAACCTGTCGCCTCTCTACAGCCCTGCGAAAACCACAAGCGAATGGTGCTGTGTAGTGCGCTAGCACATGAATTAACTTACATGACATTGACAGCTAATATTCTACTTTTTATTCTAATAATAATTTCATTATAAATAATAATATAATTTAAATTTTTATAATTTATAGTTCTTTAAATAAAAAATCAGAAGAAAGAGGGAAAAGGGTAGAGAGAGACGTTATATATGTAAAAACGTTGAATTAGTAATAATATATAATTTACAACATATGTAATGTTAACATCAACAGCTGAGCAATAGCTGTTTAAAGTAAAAATACAGACAGGGATAAAATCGACAATACGATATTTCTTTTACGATCGAAAGACAATGTCATTATTTTACAATCAGACGAAAGGGCGTATATATGTCTCGAGGCGTGAATTGCAGAGTATACATTCTCATAGCACAGGCGACGCTGCTGGCTTCCAGTACCCGTTACGACGAGCCTTATCAGTAACCATGCGTTTAACTTAAGCTCGTTGCCACGTCGCATAGATCGTTGTTGCCCGCTAATTCGCCATTATTAATACCGATAACAACGTGAATTTACGAAAGTCGCAGAATTTTCTTAAAAGATAATTGCCGTGTTTCCTGTCAAGCAAAAATTAAAAATATTTTATTATTTAATATTTTATTAAGAAAGAATCTGACATTATATGATATGACATTTTGCGAGTGAGATTGTACATTTGAAATTTGCATTTAAGCTGACTTCCTGTGCGCCTTACATACAACAAACTTCGTTTGTTTTCATATTTATTGTCGTACAATCGGAAATATTATGATGCATTTATGCCATTTACTAATATACTTGGTGATTAATCGAATTTTTTTTACGAAGATAAAGATTTTGGAAGGAGGAAAAGACATATTATCATTAATTATGTAAAAATGAAAGAATAATTTCCTATATGTTACAGCATTTAAATGTAAGCGCATTGGATACCGTATTAACTAATTGTCCAATTCTTAATTTGTCCAACTTAATTGCTCATACAAACATTGTACTATGGGTGAGAAGGGAACATAGTCGTGGTCGGACTGCAGACAGTCCGCTGCCAATCATTATATCCCTGGCATGCGAACATACCACTGTGTGCGAAACGGAGTATGCAGAGGGTCAGGGGACGTTCTGCTGGTCGATGAGGGAATATGGCAGCACGGCAAGGGATGTGACGAGAGTGGTCGACGAGAGCACGCTCTCGGGAATGAGGGGGTGACAAAGGGCGAGCACTATATTGGCATACCAACGGTGTGGGCGATATAGGAATACTTCAAGAACAACTTTATAGCGCGAAAGCCTGCCGACTCGAGATTCCTCCCTCGGAGATTGCCTACCTCCCTCCCTTCACTGGTGTGCAAAGATGAATACAAGACGGGAGCTAAGCTACGTGAACTCGCTGAGTATTAATATGGAATAAGCATACATTGGAACAACATTAATGAAAAAAGGCAGAACATTTGGGACGATTTATTTTTTAAAACGCAACCTTCTGCTCTTTCAAATTAGGAATCAATTCTCAACCCTGATAATGATGCAAAAGACAAATTTCTTTTAGCGATTTTAATGAAACTTATTGCAGTTACGTAAATAAGTAAATATATGCGATAATTGAATTACCTAATCGAACTATCCCATAATTGGAAAAAATTTGGATTTGTCATTCTAGCGCGAGCGGTTTGTGCCACTGCTAATTTATTTTGTAAATTACAAGATTACTTATTTTTTAAAATGTTTTATAAATATCTTAATTTAATTATTTCGAAATTCATACATTTTTAAATTAAAAATTATGAACGAAGTAAAGAAGAGCTGAAATATTGCGCTTTATTGCGTAAATCGCGCATGCTCGAGCTACAAAAATTTATATATGGCATCTTGATGGAGTTTTATTAATGTTGTTATCTCGATGCTTTATGTTACTATTAATAATTTTCTGATTAATCAAGATAATTTTTTTCATTATCATATATTTGCACAGAAAAAAAAGAAGTGTCAAATCAACACTCGATATGCTTGTATATATACGCAAGAATATATAATCTTGAAATAAAATTATATTGCGTTAAACAAAAAAAATTAGTGTTAAACGAAGAATTTTATAGTTGAACCAACGCAATATAATCTTATTTCAAGATTATATATTCTTGCGTATATACAAGCATATCGAGTGTTGATTTGACACTTCTTTTTTTTCTGTGTGTATTCTGCTATTAAAAAATTTTTCAGAGGTAAACTTTCTTTATGAAAAACATCTCTTCTACATAAGTAATTTTGTATTTCTTTCTTTCTTTGGACAAGTTTCTAAATATTCAGTTGAAATTGATGTTCTCACGCGTCTGACCAAATCTCCGCATGTTCCACTGTTATACTAGCACATGTGTGTATATGTATAAAGCTACGTGCATATGTCGGAATTCTCGAACGCAATCAAACGCAACGCATTTGACGTGATTGAAGCCATCAAGGCGTGCTTAAACGCTTCTAACGGAATAACCTGCACCAAACACACAGATCGCGTGTCCGTACTTTTCATCGTTATTAGCTGAAATACCGCGATTTATTCATTACATTATTTTACTTTTTCAATTCTTTTGTATCCATTCTTATAAAAATATTGTTTGTCAATTTTCTAAATTGAATAACGATCGATAGACCGATATACGAGTTAATGATTAATATCAATATTAGATAAATGTGTAATTGTGGATCTTAAACAATTAAAAAGAAAAAAGTTGGTTTCTTAATAAGTTATATTAAGTTACGTTTTTCAAATGTTTGTTTTCTTTCACAATCAAAATTATAATTTTCTCTTTTTTCTAAATCAAGATTCCTTATTCTGCGAATTATCTGTGTCTTGCAAAACATGCTCGCATTACAAAACACATGTATCAAGCTAGATAGCTTGTGGAAAATGTGGCGGCGAGTCGCATAAGCGAGCGAGGAGGTCGGTCAGAGTGATTTAGGCGAATCAGTAACCCGCGGTGTTGCGTTACTTGTTTACTGCCGGAGCACCCGTTGCATTATTCAACAGCCGCCCATATTTATCAAGCCGATAGTCAAGCAGGGTGGCAGCAAGTACGAACGATACGTAAACGCGTAAAAGGAAGTAAACGATAGTGGGACCTTTGTTAAGGATCGTTTCCTATGGATGACTTTTCCTTTCTCCCGGTTGCAATTGGCTAAAAGCATAGGTATTACATTGTGCAAAAGAAATAAGATAAAAGGTGACTTTTCCAAGTCTTTTTGAGCCATATACAAGGCTGTAACTGATAACAGAAATGGAAAAAAAAGACATTTTTTCAATTTTTAAAACTAATTTTCTCAAAAGCATAGCTTTGTACGAAAAAAATTTTATTGTAAACATTTGATTAATTTTTTTATATGTAAAATCATTATTCTTCTTAGTTGTACCATCAATTATTGAATATCTTGCATAAATTCTCCAAGTACACTTCAATTCTCTTTATAATCTAAAGCGCAGCTTGAGATTCTTTTAGAAACAAAGATTTACATTATTTTTTATAATTTCTTAAATTTTACATATAACATTAAATGTGTGTAAATATATGAACACTTATATTATTTTACAAAAATAGAAGCAAGAATACATCATTTTTGTAGAAGGGAGAAATTGCAATTAGCAAAGCGCGGATCATTTGCACGCAAGTATTCCGAGTGAAGGTGGAAAGCCATTAAGGAATATTCCCACGTGTAGAGCGCACTTAATGAGCGATATAATTTATTGGGTCTACTCGCGGGTAGTAGTTAATAGGGTCTGCGACCTACGACCCATTAACCGGAGGTCGATTGCGAGATATCGTTGGTGAACATCTGTCATACCTTGTGCACGTTAGGTCAGAGTGGGATCAAATCCCAAATTACTTAAAAGAGTTTAAAATTAGACGAGAATACCAAAATTGTTCTGTCCGACCCCGAAATATCTGCTTATAAGTAAAGAAACTTGGAAATCGCCATACTTGATTATTGAGAAATTTAAAGATTTATTAATCTTATTTAGACGTCTAATAAAGTTATAAAATATCTAGTAAAATATAAAAAATGAAATTGACGCTTCTATTAATGTTCCATATTTGTTAATTAAATGCAAAAGGAAGAAAACATTTAAATTTTCATACTCGATTATTGGAAAATTTAAAACAGATTTTTACTAACCACTAATTTTTGATTATTTAAATATCTAGTAAAATTACAAAAAGAAACGAAGCTTAGTCTTTTGTTATTTTTATTTCTTCTGTTCATATTCCACGTTGTTGCATAGTCCTGAATCAGCTTAAGTACTACTGTAATATTTATCACTGTAGTTCCTAAGAAGTTTCGTTTGCAAATATTTATACAAGATAGCAGACAATTCACTCGCTTCTCCTCGGCTGGAAGAATACAATAATGCTGAACAGTATAACGCGACAATATAATCCCTCACAACACTAAGTTATCAGCCATTCCTCTGCTAACCTACTTATACAATAATGGTGTTTATAAACTGTTATATTCTTCAACTTAGAAACTTTGAGGACTTTATTTAAGTCCTCAAGACTAAAATAGAATATATATATATAATATATATATATTCTATTTTATTATTTTGAATCATACATGTAGACCAACTTAGAAGTCCTTCCATTCTTCTGAACATTTATGTGCATAGTCCAGACAGTCAGATCTTATCAAAAACAGATTTTGCAAAGTGCCTACTACAAATTTTGTCGGCATAATATCAGTAGAAACATCATGGAATTTATTTACAAATTATGATGACAGATTAACTGCTGAAAACGAATCTACCATTTAAATGGAACCTATCATTTAAATAATAAATTCGGTTTCAAAATAATAGATTCTGCTTGGTTTTTGATGGCAGCTTGCTGTCAAATTATGTCGACAGATTCTACCGCCAGAACACGAGCTTCATGCGGACACAGTTGATGCTATCTACCGCAATCTGTTCGAATCTGCGGGCAAATTACTAATGTACTCTTAATATTTTGCTTATTGAAAGCTTAACAAATAAAACTTATTTAATTCTTAATTGATTTGAAAAAGTGGACACAATTAGTGATAAAAGACTCGCACAAACCTATTGTTTTTAATTCTTTGAAATAATTGTTTCGGGAGAAACACGAGACATAATTGCAAAAATTCATTATAAACGAATGTTTACAAAATAGGATCTTTATACGTCTATATATATATATATATCTTTTATTCCAATTTCGATCTTTTCCTTGTTAGAAACACACTTGAAGTTCTCGAATTTAAATATCAGTCAGAATGTCAATTTGAAATTGTTATTTAGTTGAATAAGCACTTTTATCACACTTACATGACACTCTCGTGATCGTTGAAACAGTAGAGCACGCGTCATCATTTTTTTCCTCTTTGTAAGAATTAGGTATTCAATATCTTTCAATTATACTTCGCCATTTTTAAGAGATTTTATATTCACCACTGTGCTGTCATAGCCTGAGAAAGCATTCGTTACACAAAATAAATCTGTATTTTACAGCTTTGTCCGGCACACTGCACGCGTTATTCCATCACTTTATTCACCGTGACCCAGTCGAGCCGCTTAACCGGCTGTACAAGCTCGACGTCGCTCACCACCGACATTCCATTCTTCGTTCTCCATATCGAGAGGTGTCGGTGTCGCATTCCGTCCCATCCTATTCTATAGGAAGGCCGATCATGTCGGTTATAGGGACGGCAAAAATATTGCGCGGCAGATAGGGGTAGAAGGGAACCAACGGTACCTCTAGAGAGGAACTGAACATTTTTCTAGCTCCCCTCCAGCCCCTCCACGCCGGCAAGCACGCCCATCCTAGTAGTGGGGGGTGCGCACCCTGTAGAGGTTGGTGGGGGCAGACAGAGGTTGCGGTGGTGGTGGTGGTGGTGGTGGTAGTCTCCCGTCTCCGTGGCGAAGTCTGACCGTTACGGCACCAGTACTACTGTCGCCACTATCACGAGTGCAGGCCATCACGGGACTCAATCATGGACATACTGGGTATGTCCTATTCAAAACCAAGCATGCACTACTTAACTGCTTATTGATCTCGATATGCTCCGGTTGTCGAAATCGATCCGCTCCCTCGGGAAAAAGAAAATTTTACGAATCATGTTTCATCGCGGCCGCGTAATTTAACTCGCGAGTGTCGGCGGGACTGTCTTCGACCCTTTCTTATTCGTGAGACTTCATCTGCATCAAAGGATTAAGGTATTGTGGCTGAAAGGAAAAATTTAAAAGTCATTGGATTGGTGATTTTACTACATTTCTTTTAAAATCTTTTCGCTTCTTTCTGTCTATCTCTCTCTCTCTCTCTCTCCCTCTCTTTTTTTTTCTCTCCAGAACAGGCAATCTATTAGACAAAAAGACATTGCGTGATTTATGTTTGAGACTTCGCTTTACATCTGCATTAACAAATTAACTCATTGTAGTTAAAAAATGAAGATAGAAGTGTTTATTAAACTTATTTTCTCAAAGGTTGTCAAATTTTTGGATCTATTTTCTATTTTTTTCAATAAAATTATTTTTAATAGGTATGTACATATAGGTATATGAAATTTGTGAGATTAATTTTGCTTAAAATACAATAAAATTAACTGTAAAATTTTAATTTTTGAAATTCTGGTTTTATTCTCACTAAAACATAATATATAATAAAACAAATTTTTAAATTAAATAAATTCGTTTATAACAGCATAGACAACCAGTTAAGCAATTTAAATAAAAGATATATATTTTAGTCCATCGACAAATATATAAATAAGCACGTGTTTGCAATGTTAGTACCTATCTCTGAAAAATGTATTGTTATATGTATTGGATCTATTTTATGTGTGCGCTTGCATTAAAAATATTTAAGCCAGTTGAAACAAATCAGTTTTGAATAAAATACATATGTGTTTGTGTGGAAAATGAAAAAGAATGTCTTGTGGAGCTTCGTTTACTCACTTGTGTTAGTTGTGGGGTATTCTCGTTTTTTATAAAAACATTGATATATTACTCCATACTGGTCTTCGTTTTTTGGGAAAAAATCACAGTGTTTAGTTTTTATACTTTTTTGACAAGAATGAGTGATCAGTTTTTATGAAATTCTTTACATATATATGGCGATTTTGATTTGTGACGAACCTGGCTCAGGTTAGCTCATGGACATAGAATACATACATAATATGTATATGTGTTCTATGTCCATGAGCTAACCCGAGCCAGGTTCGTCACAAATCGAAAACGCCAATAGATTTAAACCGTTATATACAATAAATTTTTATTTTTTTATGCGTCTAATCTGATTTAATATACATATCTTTGATATACAAAAAATCCGTTTTATTCAGATATAAAATAAAGTTTTATTGCCTACATAAGCTACTTATTTCAATATTTCAATATTGAAATAAATATCTTGTTTAAAAAAAGTAGTCAGAAAAATTTTAAAATACTCTCATATTCTAGATCTAAAAGATTCTCATTCTTAAATGAAAGAACTACGACTTGCTTCTGATTCAAGTCATGCTAATACTTTTTCGTCGTATTTAATCATACATTTTTATTAGCTTTCATGAATGAACAAATTTCTCTTTAGGTAAATAGATATAAAAAATTTCTGATGGCATTTTAATAAAAAAAAAAAACGATATGTATTCATATTATCTGATTGATTGGCACTTTGGTAGAATTATTCGATAAGTTTATATTCATTACACGGGAGAAATATCTTTATTAGCAAAACGGGCTTTTGCTTCATCTCCATTACGATTACGATTCGATTATCGATGGTGGAGATTGAAATTCTGCTGTAACTCAATTTATAATGAAAATTTTCGAGTAACTTAGTCGATGGATGTCGAGATCGTTCTTGAGATAATTCTCTTCCAGACACCGGAAGCATAATTGAATTTCACGTCATCGACTTAGAAGCGCGTTCCCCGAAATAAGCTTGTCCTCTTGAGCTCACCTTCTAATGAGTACCATCTGTCCTTGCATCTCTTCTTTGTAAAGTTTGCACTGCTGTCACATACTCGACCTACTTTTATTTCATGCAACTTCTAAATTTAAAAAGAAATGTGTCTATAGATGGCCTTGGATGATATGACAAATAATGTACAAAATCTCTCTCTGGATAATCTCTCTAGATGTCTAGACAAACTGTGAAGTATTCCATAGAATGTTAATATTTTAGAGAATTATTTATATTACCTATAATTTAAATATTAAATTATCTAAAACAATTATAATTTATGTAATCTATCTATGTATCTAAACAAAATTGCAAAAAGATACAGAGAAATCTTGGATAATGTATCTTTAGATTATCTATAAGTAAACCAATGATATATCAACAATAAAATGGAAGATTAAGAAGTAGGAAAATAAAATTGCTCAGTGAAATATTGTTCCCTTAAAAAGTCTACTCTTGACTATTTTTAAAACTAGTATGCTTTAAGTGTGCTTTTGAGACTTCCTGTATTCCCTCGATGCTTCAAAAATGCAACAGAGCGTACACACCTGCACCGTTTCAAGATAAACGAAATATTGAGGGCGGAAATGTCGAAGCGAAGGGCGATTGACTATACACTGTACAGACTGATGTTTTCACAAATAATCTCGTTGTTTAATCGAGCAATCAAATTTTGCGAAAAAGAAAATTTATCACGTTTAGTACTAAATAGAATTTCTATCTGATAAAGCATTATTTGTATAAAAAATGATATACACGTGTTATACTAAAGACCTAAGAATTAAAGTTGCTATAAATTCAGACTTAATAGCTTTACACATATAGATTTATTACACATATAGATTTATATAATAGATTCTAATAATAAAGATGGAATAATAAAAAGTAATAAATATTGATATTTTCAATGTTTATACATTAAAATGTATTCTTTAATATGCATAAACGCTTGAAAAATATGTATTTAACTTTCTTTCTTTGTTTTATTAATGCCAGAATTTTCGTGTTAAGGAATTTAAAAAAAGAATAAAAACGTAGTCTTGTTAAACATTTTGTATTTCAGTTTCCGCTGAATTAAAGATTATGTAACATTGAACGATGGTACTGTCGTTTTTCTCCCTCAAGCAGAAACTTTTCGATGCTACTTTCGTGTTCCTCGGTTTGTCTCATCCAGGCGATAAAGTCTTACCGGGAAAAGTCGGAAGTCCGCTGTGAATTTATATTTTGAAACTCTCGAAGGAGTCGTTTAGAGATGGCGTAGGTCTATTATTGTATATGTAAGTCAGTGATCATGTCTTGACCAGATCCATTTAATATTAGTAAAAGAAACAGTTTTAATTATTTTATATACTATTATTGAATTTAAGAAGAAGAAAGAAAGAAAAGAGAGAAGAGAGCAAGTAAAAATGAAAAAGAAGTGAATTATTATAGCATGCAGTATATTTATCAGCAAAATATATAAATAATATATTTTTTTAAACAATACTTTTCTAAATAACTTATTAAAAATTTTAAATTGTTTGATAAATTTTGTTTCATTATATAATAAATCATCCAATACAAAACTCACTGTTACTCTTTTAAGACTGAAAGCATATGCACGTCCGTGCATTCGTGAAACGTCCGCGAGAGGGGCATTCGACCGTATGAGCAAATCAATATACTACTACGAGTCATAAATAACACGTTGACAAAACAGTCTGATGTTCTTTCTCCCTTTTCTGCCGAAGAGAATAACACGCGTGCACATTGGTAACGCCTGCGTTGTAAGTTATTGCGTTTCTGGAGTTGAGATCGAAGAAACAACATCCTTCTTCTATCTCTTTTCTTTCGACAAATATGGCCAATAAGAAAAATGACCGATACTAATACAGCATAGTTTTTCGTTACAATTAAGCTTATATTTTAATTTTTTATTTAAAAAGCTAGGTTTAACTTGTTAAATAAATAACAAATATGCATATAAGTGCTTTTGGATAGTCGTGATTGATTAGGTCAAAATTTTGATAATTCTGTATACAAAACTTTTCTGTCATTATAAATAAAAAATATGTCCATTATGTAATATCCCTCTCAAAACCCTTCAGTTTTCATGAACGAAAATATGAAATATTGTTTTATGTTACTAAATAATTTCGATAATATTCTATCAAAATGGGACATCCCATTTATAAAACTTGGTAAAATACGCTGGACAATGTTCTGAAATAATGTTCTTGTCTGAAATATCATGATGACTCAAAATCAGAAAATATTCGCATCAGAAGAATGAGGTTCGTTGAAGAATTCTTCCCACGGGAGCACATATATGGTTATGACATACACTACTTAATTCTAAACAGCGCACTTGCACGATGCAACGTGTAAAATTGCTGAACGAGTGTCTTCGTTCTCCTCTTTTCGCTTATTCGACAAAGTCATTCTCATGTAGTCAGCAACAACCCGCCGCGATAATGGAGGCTATCTACTATAATGCGAGCGTAAAGTAAAACGCCTACATATGCAAATATCTGCAACCTGCATACAATCATATTTCATCTGATAATTAAGTTTATATTGAAGGAAACATATTTAAATTAAAAAAAATACAATAATTATACATTTTAAAAATACACAGTCTAAACGAATGAATAAATAAAGAAGTTTTCCGTAATTATGCACTTATTTTAACGATGTTTTCGCTATTAGAAGCAACTGTATTTTTTTAAGTTATGCTCTTAAAATAAATTTCTTTTTTTAAAACTTTTTCTCTCGTCTCTCCCGTTTTCTAAAAAGCGTTTGATACTTTCGTCTTCTACGAGTTATTCAATTCTTACCGTAATAATTTCTGTTAGTATTGATTTCTTTAATCATTAAATATATTTTTTCCTATAACTTATCGTAACGTTCACGATACATCTCGACAAGACAAAGGTTAAGCATTACGCGATAACCGCACGGATAACCGCATGACCATTGAAATTCTCTTCTCCTTTCGTCTCTTGAGACAATTGCGATCGGCTCACGAAGCATATCGCAGGTTGAAGCAGCCTGCCGTGCGACTCAACAATCTCACGAAGTAACTTCAGACATACGTACGGCGTGAACCTACTGCGATTTAACCACGAGAAAAATTACCTCGCCATTGTATAATCTAAAGCGAGTTCGTATCGTATTACGAATCAATGCGTGTTGCAGCTGCCAAAGGAATAATCAATAAGACTAATTTCGTGTTTCGAATACAACAGACGTTAATTATAATATTTCTGAAAAAAGCAAAGATCATATTTGGATAACTAAAGATCAAAACAAGTTTTATAGTCAATATAATTTAGGACAGAAATGCAATAATAGTAAAAATTTTGCATAATATCAAAAAGCCAATAAATCCATCAGGAGCGTTTCGGCTTTTATTTTAGATTATTATCAATTTAAAGAGAATATAAATATTTTCACAATTACAACAATTACATAGAAAATTACAAAAGAGTTATATTATTTTCCATTTTGTATCTGGCTTATATCGGCTTTTAGAATTTGCATAAATATTAAACACAAAAATGTTGGAAAAGTTATACGCACGTTTGTGTTATTAAGCGAATAATGAAAATTGAGCCAAAATTCAAAGTCACATATGTTGTATATCCAACACTTATCTAACAGTTTCTGAGTGAAAAAATGGTTAGGTCTCTCTTTATAATCATTTAAACGCGTCCCCTTTAACATTTACTTAAGCGTGTACGACCACGATCATTAATCTTAACACCCACGATAAATCTTTCACCAAGCGGAGAAATTCCACGTCAATACCGTAGCAAAATTCTCTACGTCAATAAATTGCGGGGAAAAAATTGTGACGAAGGGAAAACTGAAATCAGTTGCGAAGAATTTTGGACGAAGAGGAAGACAGAAAGAGAGAGAAAGAGGAAAAGGGAGAGAGAGAAAACATCTCTGGCTGATGTTGGAGAGATTTACATACCGAGACCGGAACAATCAACTTCTAACACGAGAACCCTCGCTCTTCTTCGCGACACTTCCACCTCGGAGGAAATGCTGATACGACCATCCCAACCCGTACCGGAAATGAACAACCAAGTATCAAGCCGAGAATCGATTTTTGAGAACTCGTGCTTACGGCTCGTCAAATGACAAGAAAAAGTTTAATTTGTTTTTTAAGTTATTTTCTCGCGAGGGAGAGTTATGACTGATACATTTGTCTTAAAATGGTTGCATCAATCACAAACTTTGAACATTAAAAGTTTCTATTATTTTGAGAATCCTAGAATAATAGCTGAATTCTTCGTTATGTTCGAAAATGTGGATTCTCAAATCGAGTTGTAGACATTACTCAATCTAACTTGACCTAAATTTAACTCATAATCAGTTGTAACTCGCGACTCGATTCGATCATTCAATGATCGAATCAAAGTGCAACAACCATGTTGTTAAGCGATCGATGCTCACGATTGAACTTGAAGCCGCATCAATAGGAGCAAATTCTGGAGATGTGGTTAATTACGTCGGAGTGGCTTAATCAAGACTACTTGACCTAAGCTCAAGGTAACCAGATGCTAGTTATGCTTGGTAGCGTGAGCAAACGTGTCAATGAATGCGAATGTATTAGATTACGCCATTCGATCGGTTGTTGGCAGATATAATCGTGTTCGTACTTGGTGCAGCTGCTGATGACTGTGTAAGTATGCGAAGTTACATAAATTCATATGTTAAATACTACATTTTTATACCAAACACCATATGTATTATAGCAATAAATGAGACTACACTTATAATATTCTTTAATAAATTCAACAAATTAACTGTATTCTCTTTCGAAACAGTTTCCTTCTGAATTCAAGTGCAGATAATGCTATCAATATCCAAAACAATTTTGCATGTTATTTATGGTAAAATTGGTAAATAGCTTCACTATTTTTGTTTTTCTACGTAATGCACACCTACGCACGTTATCTTTATTTTTATAGAAAATTAGCAGAGAATGACAATCATAATAGATGTGAAAAGTGAAAGGAATTATTTATTAAAAACGCCATTAAATAAAAGAATTGTAAGGAAACGATTTAATGGCATCCTCTTATTTAATAAAGTGACGTTAAAAAAAGAAAAATGCAATGTGTATAAAAAATAATAAAAAAAGCAAAAATTTTATAATAGGTATTTTATATAAAAAGATCTCATCGAGTTTAAAAGCGTTTGAACCGTTTATCGTATTATCTTCGGATATTTTACGATCAAAACGTATCGAGGTTTTTTTTCTGGTAATATAATCCAATCCTTCCCTCCAAAACGGCAACTTTTCACCCTTCTCGAGGGGGACAATGTGAACGTGCGCCAATATAATCGTGCAAGTGGGCGCAGATCCGAGTTCAGGCAGATTTGCATGCAAATCGGATCTCGCAGAAGGTAAAATCTGGAACCAGTTTTTTTCGAGACTGCGGCCGATTTCGCGAATTATTTCGATACGTCAGAATTGATACTGTTCTGTTCTCTACCTCCTCTCTCTTTTCCTCATTCTTTCTCACTTTCTCTCTTTTTCTCTGTTTCGATATGCAATCTCGACAGAGAATAAGTGAAACAGAAAATAAAGTGTTGTAGGTTAATCCTGGACCACTAGAAGCATGGATAAAATATTGGAACGTATTTGTACTCATGCAGTAAGCATGGTGTCTGGTTGTTGAATAATAATGAAAATAGTCATAAAAATCGTGTTAAAGAATTAATAGCATTTTCTGTTTAATAATGCCTTACTCGCAATATTCAATTATGTTAAAATCTCTCAAGAAAGAGTACGTCGTTACTATAGGAATCAGCATGTTTTCACTGTTAAAAGCATTCCTGGAATTTTCCAATTACAATACTAGCCAGAACGTCGATTTAAAACTTTTCTTAACACAACAGGTATTTGTATAAATTAGCAGCAAGAGAATTTTTATTTTTCCTTTCTTGTAAATATCTTTTGATGTTTTGGTCATTTCCTTGACAAGAATTTTTTAACAAGAAGTTTAATTATATTGATCCCATTCTTTCTCAAAATTTCATTTGACATTTCCGACACGGTGAAAAGACACATTAAACACGCGAATAATTACTAAACGCATTGTTCACGTACTATTGGAATGAAACGTATGTATGAAATGCAATGGAGAGATAAAAGATTAATTGTGTATGTAGTTTATCGCGCATTCAATGCTACAGGGTTAGAAGGAAATATATGTTTGCAAACACATAACTGTTGGACCACGTATTCCAATTTGGCATTCTTGCATTTTTAAAAAGCGCAACATGCATTTATAAAGCTTTATTATGCGGCCAAAGGAAAAGTAGCTTAGTTACAAAACTCGATAAAAACGTTAAACCTATATATGTTTATATATAATATGGTACAAGAGAATTGCAGTCCTCTACCTTGCACATGCATTACTTGCACGCTAGGCAAAATATCCTTGAGTCGAAGGCGCATATATAAAAGAGAGATGCTATCGTACCGTATGGGGGCTACAAACCGCACGTATACCAAACTTAAACTCGCACGAAAGAAGATAACAAACGAGAATACTTGTAGTTGTGGTTGTGAACGTGTACAGTGAATGTTATCGCAACATTATATATCCATGTTAGAAAAAAAGGTACCTTACTTCATGTTACGAAGTCAAGATTGAAAGTCAAAATTAGTATTATCTCAATGTAGGTAGTTTATTAATTTAATTAGGTAACTGGAAATTATATAAAATAGAAAACTATAAGACTTATTATATAGATACTATTACATAGTTAATATTATTTAATTTTTGATATTATCATACAGATTATCTAAAAAAAATTATGAGAATTTTTTTTATTGTATGTACCTACATGTTTTGCATTATGAATTATTTTACAATTTTATAAAATGTACAAAGCATTTCCATTATTATATTTTAGACACAATATTCATGCGATCAAAAGAGCAGTTTTTTAAATTATTTCTAAGTCTCACATTAAGCCATACCGATGGATTTCTAGATCATATTGATTCGCAGATTATATTAAGTTTTACTTTATATTGTATTATATAGATAATATAATTATCACTGCGATTTCAGAAGATGAGATTGCACATTATGACAACAGTTTAATAAAAAGTTAATATTGAGTGCACAAGGTTTGAGTGGAGTAAAAAACTTGACACATTGAATTGACTATCGTTGATTTGATTATCAGTTATATATGTGAAGTACAGAATTTCTTCCAGCTCATCCTCGCAAACCATTCATACGTAAACGGATAATCCGTCCGTTTCAGATGGTTGTCCAATTCTTTCTTTTTTTTTTTTTACCCAACCAAGTAGTGAAACAGCCAATACGATCGTCGTCCAACGTAAAACGAGGTGACCGTTTCGATACGGGGCGACTCGTTTGAAATCTCGCAGTAAATTCGTTTCTCCAACATCTGCGCGGCGGTGATTGGATGGCGGATTGTTCGATAAAGCGGCGATCGGCGTTAGCATCCAACTCGGGTGGGCGAATGAAACCGAGAGAGGGTGGCAAAAGGCTGACTTTCTCTTTCGCGGTTTGTTCGCGCTGAAATAGAGCGGTTTGGTTCTTATAAAGGCTAGTTAAAATGCAGATTCTATCAGTCGCTTCAAATGAAGACATACCTTGCGTGCATCGTGACTGACGCGCGTGCGGCTTTTATATAAAATTGTCTTCAAAGGAAATAGAATTTTAACGAAATTGAAGAGTATCGATAAAGAACGGCGTCGATACGGACGACGCCATAGTTCTCTCTGATCAATTTTCTCAGTATTATGCGCAATACATCAGGAATGTAATAATTTGGTAATGTATTTGGTATATGAACAAAATTCATTATTATATTTGCTGGATAAATATTTGGCAGATATGATAGAAGATGTTCTATTAGTATATTTCGCGAATAAAAATTTATTGTAATAATTACTGGATAAATATTTAAGGAATATATTATAATAAAAAGTGTTCTATTGATATGCGCGGCGTATAAAATTCATCGTAACATCTGATGAATAAAACAGAAAGCTATATTTCTGGCAAGTTATCGCCAGATATACGACGCCGCATCTGCTTATCGACTCCGCAGCTGCTCGCTATTTCCCATGGATGTCCCGTATAACGCGGCGCATTTGTTTATCGCTCACGAATGACATTTTAATTTCCCAACCATTTGTAATAGAGGTCGTTACGAATTTGTGCTACGAGATGCAGATTCAATTAGATACCAATGACAATGCCGAGCAGAACAGCGAATGCTCGTGACACTGGGCCGCAGGTGTTTCAAACGACCGGCCTCTGTGTTCGGAAATGGTATTTACTACTAGCGATTGGTCGGAATTCACTCGGACGCGCGTTACATCGAACGCGTTTCAAACAATTTCTATGGTACTCTTATTATTGATTATTGCAACTCTTCCCTATAAAAATCTCCTTATTCACGATATATATAATGGATATTTTATAAATCTAAACCAACTGAAGAGGGAGTGTAGATTGTGGTGATTTAAAGGAACCACGTATGTGGGTGAGATCACTTTTTTACGTTACGAGCTTCAAAAATGAGAGAAACAGCGGTTTGTTCACCGCCGTCATGACACACTAGACGATTTCACTCGCAGATCCCGACACTAAAAAGGACTTTAGTTTTTCGAGTAACTACATAAAAACCATTTTATTTGAAATACGTGCGAGCTGTTTCTCACTCGTATCTTTGTTCGATATTTATATATACATGAAAATACTTGTTTTATACAAAAATTTACGAGATTTTTCAGTACCTTACCTGTATTTGTGAAGCACATTATTTTTAGTGCTGTGATTTTTTCCGTCATACTAATTTTTCTGTGCAAACTTACGTACAATACTGGATGTAGATAGCCATTACTGTTTATAGTCCTTTAATATAGCGCTCGTAACTGGGGTGCCAGCCCCGGAGGTATACACGGAAGTGTCGTCACACTTGTTATTTCCCACCGGAAACACGGCATGCGCGTGTATATAGCGTGTACAACGTTGTCACACTATTAATCCTTTTAGGATTAGGGTTTACGATATATGCCACATACGTAGTCTGACAACTAAGTTTGTAGGTGAAACTTATTTATATTCAAATACAGCTCGTTCGTTCAAATTATCTCTTTCGAAATACGATTCTTTTTCGTCTGCACATTTATTCCGGTGAGAATTCTGACATTAAAAGTGCTTTTGACTCTCTACTTGTACACCAGTCAGAATTTGATGTGAATTAAAATGTTTTTTTTTTTATATAACAAAAACATTACTTCGAAACAATAAAACACGAAATTATTTTAAATATACCTTTCAGTTTTTTCGACACTTTCTTAAAAAATTTTATAACAAACGCTTGATATATAATATTGCACCTGTTCTTAACTTTTTGAGAATAAAGCTTGAAGTTTTTGATGTTGTAAAGAGATCTTTTATTAAATATATAAGTACTAAGCATAATATTGACACGTTATGAGATTATAAGGAATATTGTCGAGAAATAAGAGATTATAACTGCATATTTTATCGCATTGTCGATGCTGTCTCTGCTATCAGATTCGGTGACAAAATGATTTTTTAAATAAACATTACGAAAAGAGAGTCACAGTTTTATTCAGTTTCTAATCATCTGACAAAAGTCAGTTGGCTAAACAGGACCTTAAGTAGAATCTAAATTAGTTCTGATATGACACAAGTATTATAGTTCAGATAAAATATTGGTAATATCATGTTTAGGAACAGGTGGTTAATTATGTACAATAGTGATTATCATCTCGCACGATCTGACTCTTGTTGAGCTGAATTACCTATTTGTGAAAAAGATATTATTTACAAATTAGCATTTACAAACCACACATTTCAAGGAAATCTAGAAATTGTGAAAATAACAGAATGCACACATTGAAAGATTAAGGAAAAACTTTAAATTCGTGAAAAAAAATTCCGTCCGTTATGATAAAATGGGCTGTACATCACCTCTGGCTAGCGACGTCATGAAATTCTCTGGATAACCACCGGAGAATTTCATTTTGTCAAATAAAACTTGTCCGTGGACAGTTTTGCCGGACATAGAAGTGAGTAGGGGAAAACCGCAGGAATTCGTTATTAATCTTTTTCAGAGACGCGGAATGCGTTTTTTTAAATCGTGCTGCGCGCAATTTTTAAATATGCTGCGTATTTCCGCGACGGCGTATTCTCAGCTAAGCAGAAATTCCATTAAATAAAAGTCCATCTTAACACCTTCTGTTTTTTTCGCGTCTTCTTCCTTAATTCGTAAGTTAAACGTTTGCGCAATTATTAATTATACTAAATAAAATCTCAAGAGAGAAAAAAAGACATTGAGACAAATTTTCTGCAGTACCTAGTATTGCAATATCACACAAATTGCTAGCAATGTTAGAAAGTTTTGCTGCAAAATTGATCGCAGATGTTTACGAATTTATGTTTCCTAAGAGTGCGCGGCTAATATTTTCATTCGACTTTCGAACTTATCTTCATGAAAAAGTTGAACGGATAAACTTGCTTTTCGAGACTCTTCGATGAACCGCGCGGAACTTTCTCATACTCGGACTTGCTTCTCGATGCGATTAGATTCGGAAATGTAACTCCCTCGAAAGAGCAAAACTCTTTCGAGATTCTTGAGATTTAAAAAACGATCTTGTTACTTCTTTAATTATAGTTTGCGTATTAAAATCAGGACTAATTATCAGGACTACTTGCCACTTCTCTTCAATTTGAAATAATAAAATCTATCTATGTATATAAATATGTGTAATATTTCTTTCTTTATTTTATATTTTGCATTATATAATTCTCTTAAGGTAATTTTTAAATCTTTTAGTTTTTGATATTTTGTTATTTAAATATTACACATTTTGGTTATTTTGTTTTATCTAGTTTTAATTCCTTTTTCTCCAATCCACATTTGATATATAAAAGTATCTTTTAATATACTATATATTACATTTAAGTGGTCTTGATGGCTTTGTGCTGAAAGAAAAGAAAATCTTTTCTATAAGAAAAAAGCATTCAACTTTTCTAGGACCTAGGACATCCTGCACAAAATGTGTAAATTAAATATATTAATTATAAGTTTATATACACGGAATATATATATTTTATTATACAATCATCTATATAACCCTTTAATTAATTGTATAATAGACATCAATAGTTGATAATAATAATTATTATTACGGTATATATGTATGCTGTTACTAATTATTCCTATTGTGTATTTCATCGGAACAGGAACGTTGCTCAAAGTTACCGCGAATTTGCTTATTACCTTACTACTCTTCAAAGCTGAAGTTTTAGCCGGCAATGAACGAAAGGGCAACGCGAACAAAATTGAAACAGAAAGATAAATCGGACTTCAAAGTATCTTTTCAACTCGTGGAAAGCAGCGCAAATAAGATGAGCACGATAGGAGTGAAGGAAAGAAAACTGTGAATTGGCGCCAAGATAGAAGTAGTATTAATTTCCCCGAAGCACGGAGATTCCGCCACATCTCCTCCAAAATCTTATTTTTTCTTTGTCCGCTTTAAAACCCCTGAAATAACGCAGCTATTATAGTTTCGCTAGACTCGAAAGAGGCGGAACTGTCTTTTATTAAATTCTAAACATTCACGGAGAAAGTAAATTCTAAATTCTCAGGGAATTAAATACATAAATACTAAATAATATTTGCCAAAACGTCGACAAATTATATTTATCTAAATTTTTTAAAATATTTGTTTAATTTTGTAACTGTTAAAGATATTAATCTCAAATATAAAATTTTCAGTCTATATATTCACACTAGTGTAGGTTCTATTATGAAATAGAGTTAGTGATTGTACAATTTGATTTATTTTGAGAAAAAGACGTACCTATATATAAATGTTTTTCTCTTTTATTTTATAGGCGCGGTAGGTGGCGAAGGAGGTGACGAGGATGACAAGGAGAAGGAAGAGGAGGCCGAAAGAGAGAGGCAGGAGGCCATTAGGGAGGCCGAGGAGCGAAGAAAGGAGAAACATCGTAAAATGGAGGAAGAACGAGAGAAGATGCGGCAAGAGATCAGAGATAAGGTCAGCAATGATGATTTTGTTATACCTGCTTTCAGCTAAAGGAGTTTTCGGATTAAAAATGATTTAATTTCGTATACTCATGATCTTTATTCAATTAGAACTCTTATCATCATCAAACTTCGTATTGTAGAATTTAATGGTTATTTACGTACTAAATTATTGCTCGATTTTGTCGTTTAAACTATCTATTTCATAGGAATGTAACGTTCTAAAAAATATTACTATTTACTAATTAATTATTAATTAAAGAAATGCCAAAATTCTAGAACATCAGGACAGGTTTACTTGTAAATATCTTTACTAATATTTTTGATGCAAAATGGTATTTAAAAATTCGCAGAACTGCCATATTGGAAACTGCTTGTTTGTATTTTTTGTCATTAAAACGCACCATTTGAAGGTATTGTAAATCATATTTTTCAGTTAATTACAAGTGGATTTTGTTCCTCACTATAAATATCAGAGTACGAGTTTGAATATCGCCACGTGTTTCTCCCGTATTTTCCACAAGAGTCCTCGATTTCATCTGGGTCATGTCAACGCCGTTGACTCCGTCCTGACAGGACAATACATCAGGATTGATAATGGCGCGATCCAACGTGCATTTTACATCTCTTTCGTTCTCCCTCTCTCTTCCCCGTTCCTCTTTTTATCCACACATTTATTTCCCGCCAAACCGATGAATGCGTTGGAAGCTTTTTGCGAGATCCCGTCCGCGTATATTGTTCTACCCCGTTTGATCAATGCTTCGACGGATTCTATTTTCTACGTGATTCAACTTGATTGCTTTGTCCTCTAAAAAATGTCAAGTGGACCGACTGATTGACTCAGCTTTAACGAAAACTCACGAATTAATATCGATTCCCCTCTCGCGCGTCATTAATTCTTACATTAATATGGAATAAAGATTAATGAATGTATATATATGAACGTGATAGCAGTGTTGCTGAATGTTTTATAAATATATTTCTTACAACGAAATAACGCTTAATTCATATTTTTATAATAAAATTCTAGAACTTGTTACGAGATAGAAAATTGATGGTAGATTTACATTTTCCTTCACCGATATTTGCCCAACTGGGTTAGTGGCGTGGGATTTTGCGTGACGTTAATTGGAGTGGAAACGCGATTATCTCGTATGTAAACAGAAAATGATATCGTTGAAGGGACCAAACGCGTAATTCGACGTTGTGGGACGCAGTTTGATCTGTGTATGTGGCACACCGACCGCACCGCTGCAGTGTGCTGTAATTCCACATGCGGAAGTGGTCGCCGAGTGGTTAAATGTTGTAACCATTATCACGGAGTTGAGATTTGAATCACCGGAGGATGTCTTAGATCAATCGATAGATCGGTAGTAAGCACGTGTATGTTTCAACGAAATCTCTGCAGATTTAATAATTCGAGAATTATTTAATCTGACTCGAAGACTTGAACAAAATATCAAAGAATATTAAGATATAAAGAAATGCGCAAAAAATTATGGATTTAGATAAATATAAACATCCAAAAGTTGATAATCTTATGAATTTAAGCATTTCGAAATATTAAAACTCAATCGCGCGAAATTTAAACTTGGACAAACCTTAAAGAACTTATGAAATGATAAAACGGTACTAAAGAGACCAGCTAGAATTGGACAAATGTAATAACGAATAAAGCGAATTTCAGCGGCTTCATTACTCTGCGAAATTTAGATTAAAAAACGTCTTTTAACGCGATGGCGTTTCAAGATTCGTTTATTCCTCCGCGGTTTTATTCGTAAAGCAAGAAAATCTCGGCGGAATATAATTAACACTAATGGCTGCTTCATCATAGGCGAAAGAACTACCTTCAAATCCTTTCCGTCTCGGTAGAAACATGATTCTTCGAAAATGAGCGGAAAAGATTGAGACGCGAGAGCCGTGATCTCTCATGAGAATAGAGCATCCACTATTCCTACGTAGCAGCGGAAGAGGCTTTGGCATGGTAATCGCATTGGGTCAAGTCAAATCCGATTTCCTATCTCGACTAATGAACGAAGTGGGACTTTGTTATAGCAAAGTCCTTGCGCAATTTGAAAATATTCTTTTTATTACTTTATTTGTAAATTGGTCTCGAGAACTTGTCGTGGGGAGAATAGCATATGTAATATAATATATTATTTAAGCTATACATATATACATATATGTATAATAAATAAAAATATATATATATATATTATATTTCATCTTTTTTATTTATATTTGTATCAATATATTATGTCATCTATCATGATATATATTAGTGTAAATATTACTTCGTAACATTTATCGTCACATCAGAACTATATACAAATTATACCCATTATTATTTATAGAGTACATTTATATTTGTTTTGTGCGATTGCCTTACATATTTTATTACTGTCGGGAAAAATATGTTTGAGAAATTTTCGAGAGAAAATAGTTTTAAATCTACAAATAGATGGAATAAGCAAATCCTTCAAAAAGCACATTAAAAGAATCTCTCATAAGAAATAATGTTACTTTTAAAAGCTGATAATGTTAATAAATAGAAAGAGAGTAGTGAAGGAGAGAGAAAAAGAGAGAGAGATTTCCAAAATTCCGTTTATCGATCTAATATTGTTCGCGTTTCACATTACTCTGAGAAAATATTACACTACATTTAGTACTTTATTCTCTCTGCTCCCCCATTGGCCTTCTTCGTCTTCAAGGGCATCTCGAAGACGAAAAATCGCTGAAGGAACAACATTATTACACGTTATCGTGACCAGTTTCTATCAACATCATTGTCCTTATTACAACACTTTTATTATTTTATCAAATGATTATACTGCAGTCGTTCGTTCTCCGTACACACATTCCGTTTACACGTTCAAGTTCACAGCTTCTCCTTAATTTCTTTTCCTCTTTTCTTTTATTAGATATTGAGCAGAAGAAATAACGATGCAAACATTTGAGAAAAGATTTCAATCTGCATTCCAATTGAAATATTCTAATTGAAGAGTTTCTTGAACAACGGAAACATTGCTAAAATAAATGTATACATATATACATTTACATACCTATACACGGAAGAAATCTACTTTAAGCATTAATGTATACAAAAATTAAAACTCGAATAAAAATAAATGTTACTTCATAGTTTTATGAATGTATTTGTCAGATCATAATAAGACCATAATTGGACAGAATAATGATATGTGAGAACAGTTTATTATCGATCTAGCCTTGATAAAATTTTCAACGCAACTAACGTAAAGCAATCTACGGCGTCTATGTCCAGCCTCTGTCTCGCGTTGGCGTTTTCAGTCAATCGAAACGATTGCAAATTGCATAGAATCAGGCACAATCGATTGGCAGTGGCATTCAGCATAGCATAGGCCTTCAACGGTTGCACTAAATAATTTACATTACATGCTAAACCGACGCGAGGAATAGTGTAACTTCGAAGAAAGCTGAATCCATCGGGATATTGTATCCTGATAGCGAGATAAAAAACCGATAGCGCTGAAAATTATACGTGTAGAAGTCTACTTAAGTAAAATAGGGCAGACATCGTTATAAGTGGCAAGTTCGGCATTAACCGTGTCGTAATTAAGATCTAAGGTGATTGATCGTTCCTGTTGAACACGCGTATCCTAGTAAATGTCAAAGATAATCTCCGAGAAAGGAAGAGGAAGCACATCAAATGTGACAATGCAGGCGAGAAAAAAGAGGCGACGATGGAGCGAACTAGAAGAGAGAAGATTGAACTTAACTGGGGTCAAATTGACTCTAGTAGGGAGTCCCTGCATTCAATATGGCGACTTCCTAATAGAGTCAGGCTGACTCCTTTTAAGACGTTCACCAAACGAGGAACCATCTCATGAAAGTACCTGAGAGCGTGTGCTTTATGAATGAAGTTAAGGCTATTTAATTTACAAAGGTTCAGTTAATTTAGTGGTATCAGGATAGAAGTATCGCGAGCGATCTGCATGTACTGGTTTATGGAAACAGCGCGACATTGAATAATTAATTGAATGATCGATTTGATCTGTCACACGTACAAATTATATCAGTTTATTTTAGAAATAAAATCTTAGAATTTATATATTGTCTGTGTGCATAATCAAGAATTAGTTTTTTATATCTTCTATAGAATTATTTAAATACATGTTTGCGAATAAAAAAATGTAATTAGTATGTAGTAATTAGTATATAGCAGATTTTCAAGAAAATAATCACCGCAATACGATACACGTCTTTTGAAGCCTACTATATAACTCTGAATCCCGACAGAGATCTCGGATTCCAATTTTCCCATCGCGGTAATATGGCACCGTATCAGATCTTCTGTCTATTTATAACACCGACAAAATTTATGATGCATATAGGGAGTATCGAGAATACCGTAATCTCTTCTTCCAATCTTTCCTTTGCCTTTACAAACTAATAATGATCGTATTATAGATATAATAATGAATAGATTATAAGAGAAAAAGGGAGAGAGAAAAGAGAAAAAGATAGATATAGATTGTTATAGATTGTTAATATTGTCGATCTAATCTAGGAAATATTAGTAAAACATTACATTTTTCAAAATTCGATAAAATATCAAAATATTATCTGTTCAATATAATTTGTTTTGTTTGTAGTAGCTAATGGTAAAAAAAGAATATTTTTACATGAATGGTTATATAAGAGTACAGAATACATCGAAACGAGGGCATGAAAGGACGCAGGCCTCAAAAACGCCGCAGTGCGACTCACTCTGCGGGCTTCACGGAGGCAACACACTGTACTAATATCATTAGAATAAGCGAATGCCGCAAAACTTCACGCAGTTGTTTATTTATTAATTGCTACCAAACGGTTGCAATTATTGTATACAATAAGTGTAATAGATGCTACACAAAATTTAATGTTATATGATAATGATATTTGTAGTTTTTAGAGATAATAATTATTTATGCACATAAGTACAAGCAAGAAATCTTAATTAAGGAATAATAAGTGTAGATTTATAAAGAATAAGAAATACCCCCCCCCCCAATGTTCTAAAAAAATTAATATTATCTACTACTTATCAATAACTATTGTACAATGTGTATATAAATTACATATAGTTAATTAAATATGTAACATGATTATAATTATCTATACGCATTGATTCTCAGTTCTTTCTATTTTGACTTTGTATATTATAGTTATGCACTTTTTAAATTGTCTGGTTATTCTTAAAATAGTTATGTACAATATGTATCATATGTCAACCAGATGTAACGCGTGATAAATTGCCGCGCAGCCATAATCCGGCGCATAATAATGTTCTCATAATTTCGAACATGAATGGACAGAAGCGCACGTACAGACGCAGATGCAAGAGGCGCGCGGATATGTTGCGCGTGTATCGAGGAACATTAATTAACGTCAGGATCAGAGCATCAGATTTGACGCTGCCATGTGGGGTACAGTGCTCGTTTATCCTTGCGCTATCTGTCTCCTCGATATAACGCGTATGTTCGTTGAGAGATTGAGAGTTTGAAAGAGAACGTGTTCTCGTGAAACATGTGGTCGAAGAATTAAGATCATAAGATAAAATATAGAATTCTTCTGCTTGCTAGAAATATTTTTAAAACTCTAGAAATTGAAATACCGGTTAGAATATTAGTTAATATTTTTTTTTCAATTCAATAAAAATGCAAATGTATCATTTGCATTAGAAAGACCAGCACGGTTTATCGTACATTTTTTTGTATACGTTTCTTAACGTTTTCATTATTTCTTTGCCATTGAAGAATTTTTTTATGAGAGAAACGATATTGATTCTCCACCCTTTGAAATATTAATCACTTTTATAATAAAATATCATTATTTTTCATATAATAAAGAAACAACTTATTAAATAAACAATTCCTGACTGAATGTCATTGATATGCTAACAAAATATATATTGATTGTAACAAAAAGAAGATTAACTGTGCCTTTCATCGCGCTATCAATACCGTAAGTTGAGGAAAAAAAACATATCTCTTGTGTACGAACTAATTATCATATTACTTATATAGGTCTGTGAAATATGCTAACGATTCTTCTGTACCTAACTAGGGAATTAATGCATATACTTAAGCGAACTAATGTATAATATAAGCAATAGATATAGAAATCACGTAATAAGTACATGATACGTGCTTAAAATGCTATATTATAAGATACGCCATACCTCATTTGTTTAAACTGTTATTTGTTTTCTTGAATAAATTGCAAAAATATATATATAATATAGAGTCCAGATATAACGCGTTTTTTTTTTAAAGCGGCTCATCTGAAGAAAACAAAAGCATTCATGACACCAATGTCGAGTGTGCACTATTATCCGTTGCATAACAAATCATTTCACTGAAAGGCACCAATTATTAATGAGGCCTTGGTCAGCGATACAACGTATACGTATCCCATAGGTAATGATAATACTTGTATATGAGGCATATTCCTGTACACGCGCGGCGGTAACGGCACTTGTACCATTAATGCTATGTCCAGCTCGCTCCGCAATCGAGCTTATTGTACCAAGAATACAAAGCATCAATAGTATACGCGAAGACCATCGCTACTTGTTGTAAATTGGATGTGTTAAATAGCAGTTAAAGAAAGAGAAAGAGAGGAAAAATATAGAGATACTAATTGCTTGTGTTAAAATATAAATTAAAACATTAAAGTAAAACAAATATTATATATGATAAAAAATAATATATAATAATAAAATACCTATGCAATAATATATATGTGATAATAAAATATGTAAGAAAAATGTTAAAAGTATGATACGTAATTATATACATATATGTATATTACATTCTGTGCTCTCTTTTTTCTTAGTCAATTTCTATTTCTATTATATTATGATTTATCAAATATTTATTTAACTTTTTATTTTAATTTACAATTAAATTACATTATTAAAATTACATTATGGCAAGATACTCTCGGTGGGTTGTCTTTTCCTTCCGAGAGGTGACGATTGAATAAAAACCTACAATTTTGGTCGGATTTAAACTCGGATCTTCGGCTTACCATGCAGTGTAGCGCACATATCTCTGCGCCATGATGCTACTTAATATATACATATATCTATATGTATAATAAATATAGTGTATAACAATAAACTAAAAAAGTAGGATAGCAAACTACTTTAATTACTTTAATTGTTAACTATTTAAATTACTTTAATTGTTATTCTTCACTGGCGAAAGAAATTTATTATTCTAGCAAACTAAACGTTGAGAAGAAAAATAGTAGGTTCTTCTGACTCGCTTGATGAGATAATGTTTCTTTTTTTTTATTTACAGTATAATATAAAGAAAAGGGAAGAGGTGCAAGAAATGCCACAAGAAGAGCCTAATCCTCTGATGCGAAAGAAAAAAACACCGGAGGAACTGGCGGCCGAAGCTGAAGCCGAAGACGAAGATGAGTTCACCAGTATGTAGATCTGGCAATATTATTTCAATATATTTAATATGAGATATTTTAAATCAGTCAAATTAGCTTTGACTTACAATTTTGTGATACTAACAAAACAGCGAGAATAAATGCATTAATTTATATGTAAGTGCTTATATGAAGCATATAAACAATTTTATATAAATTAATTTATTCTCGTTGTTTGAACATGTAAAATAAAGTAAAATTAAGACAAATTATCTCACAAGAGAAGATAACGCCCATTTTTAATATGTTCAAAATTGTTATTGCTATCATTACCAAACTATAAAATGTTTTTTAAAGATATTGACATCAATTATACTAAATTTGGCAAAGTACTATTAGTCACTTATGGATTCACAAAATTCGATGGGCTAAAAAATTTGACAAATGTTCTAATTTTACAAGCACGAATCTGATGCTACAATTATTTTCTATATATCACTATTTACGAGAGAACGTTGAATCGTGTCTGTGTTAATATAGTATAGTAGCACCTTAAAGAACGAACTAAGTCCTTAGGGAAATTACTCTAAATCCATGACAACACTAGAGGGATTCAGAAACATCTACCAGCTGCCCAAATATATTTAGACTCATATATATATATATTAATTGTCCTTTATCATATCACACATTACATATGGCACATGTAAACAGGATGTTATTAGATCTTTATTGGATCTTAAAACTACTAGAAATTAGGTCTAATTGTGAAATCAAGAAAAAATCAATTCAAGTGGAATGTACAGCAACATTTTCTTATTGTTAGCTGCGAAAATACAATTATTTAATGTGTTCTAATTTCATTTGTATTTCATAACAACAATTTTAATTTAATTCATTATTCACAAGAATACGTAAGTGTAAATTAAAATTTGCGATAAAATAAATTTGAGATAAAATGAATTTCTGCATAATTACCTTTAAGAAAAAGGTAAAAGTTAAACAATTTGTTGTTTATTTAAATTAGAGGTTTTGAAAAAAAGTACAATTTTTTAAATAAACAACTTTGTTAAATATAGATTTCTGTCTATTTTGACATCTCAATAGGTTCCTTTTCTTTCCTTTTATATACTTTTCTCTCTTTCTTATCTTATTTATATTTTTAAAAAACTTTTAATTTTGATTGTCAATTTTTATAGACTGTACACTTTTTTGTATTATTTTTTGTTCAAAATTTTATTATTAATATTTTAGTAAACACGTTCTTCTTTTGACTGTTTCAGAACTGAGAAATACGATAGAAACGCAAGTGAATGAGATAAAGTCGCAAATTGAAAGTAAGTGCAGCCTCCAATGAGCCTATTGCATCGCGCGGCTCGCGAGAAAGATGACGACGACAACGTACGTTATCATCGGACTCGTGTCCGCCCTGCTACCTGAAGGAGCAAAGGAGGAAGGGGTAGCGGAAGAGATAATAAAGCAACGAGAAAGAGGAAAACTAATACGTAGAGTCACCAATATTGGAACGCCATCGTCGTGTCAATCAATCGGAGATCAATTTCAACATTCGATTGGTCGATCGTTGCTTAAAGCAAAGTGAACGGCGAAAATGAGCCAGAAGATATCCCAAGAATTTTTAAAAAAAGGATCCCTAAAGGATTTTTCATTGCTGTCACATTTGGATACAACTTCGGATATCAAAAGAATCTTGTCGAGGATTTTATCCTGCACAAGATTTGAAGTTAAAAATGAAAGAAGAATTATCTTTTACGCAGAGAAACGTTAAACGGATTGCCAGTTGAATGATATGAAATGTGGAAATTGTATTTTATGCAAGCTACAAAAAATTAGAAAATAGAAGCTGAAATTTGAAAAAAATGAAATTTTTTATTAAAATCTGATAACTAGAATTGGTATTGATAACTGAAATTGAAAGAAGATTACTAATTGAACATACAAAACTAAAACCTAGGAATGGATTCAATTCTAAAAAAAGACCTTTAAGAAATTTTAAAATGTAATGTATCGACGATGCCAGTAAATTTAAATGAAATCATCCATTATAGGAACTTAATAATAAGAGCTCAAAATAAATAAATATTATAAATATTTCAACAAAAGTATTAACTAAATAAACAGCAGAGCATGCTGTTAAATTTATATAGTAAATAGAAGAGAATCAGAAGACAAAATAAATCCACAGAATAAGGAATGAGACTAAAAGATGCTTGTTGAGAAAATACAAAAACAAATTCTTTCGATTCCTACGACGAGCAGATATAAACTTCGAATCTTTAAAGATGGAAGAAATTCTCGACAGATGTCCTGATGTTCTTCAGCGTAAAACGAAGAGATCCAGGCATCAACGACATTGAAGAAAAATAAAAATTAAACACCAAAAGAACCGACACAATGATTGATTAACTTGAAAAGAAGCACGAAACAAAATAATGGACAGTGTATATCTTTTGAAAGAATGAAAATTGTGTAGCTAAATATCGCGGAAAAGAATTAGAAATCCAAAAGCTAAATCTTATTTGATTCGGAAGCAAACAATATGATAGAAGAAAAGAATGTGTGTAAAAAACCAAAAGGAGAGATGACTGAAATATTGTCGATCGTCGATGGTGTTCGTGAAGGAAAAATTTAGGGGGTAAAAACGATGTAAACGACGATGAAGAAAAAAAAAGAGAGAGAATGCTGACTCGACCAGAGTGTGATTTTTTTATGTAATTGTTGCAGTTAAAACGAAGTGTGAAGTGATGTTTTATATAGGATAATTAGGTGTTCTGTAGAATGTGTTTAGACGTAGTATAGTTTATAACAAATCAATTATCTGGTATGACGAGTGAAGTATCCAACTGTGGGTACTGAGTTATTTTCTATTTATAGTTCGTCTAGGTATTCTATAGTTATATGGAGAATTTTTGGCGCAATTTGGTGATTTAAAAACTATTACTTACTACAACTATTGATTATTACAGGAACTAATGATTCACTCTTTAAATTATTACCAGTATTAATGATTTGTTTATCTAGATATTTTATGGAATATCTAGTTATTCCGCGGTATTTCTGATGATCGTGTACTGCGAACGCTTCAGATATGTTAATTGGTTCTCGAATAGGGATAGGTATATCCTGCAATATCTCTCTGAGCAGGAAGTTTTGGAATGTTCTCAGAAATTCTTTGAAAAAAATTCGTCTAAGCTTTCTAAGTTTCGCATTCGACAATTATTTATTTGGCACATATACCTATATCCAATAAACTGTCTACGATAACCGTAATATCATTTTTAGTTGCCGTACAATTACGGTTTTTACATAGCTAGTTAAGAAATAACAAGCTTGATTTATGCGGTGACCAATTAGCTTCTTATTTTTCCAAGAATAAAAGATATATAGTAGGAGGTGCTTCTTGCTACGTGAAATTATATTGTTACGGTCTATGTGCAAGTCGGTCAGAAATCGGCTGTCAAATGGGAAACTTTGGAAGCAGTTGGATATTCGAATATGGACCTCGAAACTTCCCTATTAGATGGTTAATTAACAGCTCCAACGAATGCGTCGTACAAAACCTATACTATGCTTTATATTACTGCACTTATAGTCTAACTGTCTTTGTTTTAATTGCTGTCTTTTTCTATTATAAATTTTTCTATTATAACTTTTCATATTTATAAATTTTTTTATTTTAAATAATAATTGTTGCTGCTTTTGACTGTAAAACTATGGGTTGCTAGCTATACTAAACTTTTTTAATCATGACGTAAAAAGGCAAGTTGTAACATCGTGTATAATAAAACTTGTTAGTAATCCAACTAAAAATTGGTCTCAAATGCAAGATTACAATACAAAACTAATTATATGAGAGAAAAATACAAAACTACAATTTTTAAAATTATATAAAAAAAAATTAAAAATTAATTAGCGAATATTCGGGAGTGACTATTAATAAAAATCAAAAAGTAATAATCTTAAAAAATCTATCTAATTCTGTCGTCGACTAATCTGTTAATTAATTTATATCGCCGATGCTAATGTTAGCAAGCATATTGATTTTCACTACTTGTGGCCAATATCCGATTTATATCCACTATTATTAACACATACACACACAACTATTATACTACTTCTATATACTGTTATATTCACTATGGCTTCACAACATGTTGTCTTTTTATAATTGACACAAGTGAAATATAATGCACTGAATGGACAAGATGTGCAACAAACATATCAAAGCCAGATATATTCACACGTCTAGTACGTTTAATTTCAATTTGTTGATAATAAACTACAACTAATTTAAATTCACTAATCTGATCTATGGAGTACGTGCAAAATTGACGGAGATAGTTGCGATAACAGAATGAAACTGATAGTACAATATTTGCTAACGAAAAATTTCTCTATTGTTTTTATTGGTACAATATTTTAATTCTTCGCTAGCAGTCGGGGTTTTATAGTTAAACGCTAATCTCTTTTTTTAGAAATAAAAATTTAATTATACATAATGCCGCGCTATCTGGTCGCGCAGCATACGGCTCTCGAGATAGATATAAACTTGCAAATATCACGTGCTCGAAAACGCAAGGTGCAGGGCGGGATATTTAGCTTCTCTCGCTCGTTATAAACAATAACGATAAAGTTTATATATATATATATAAACATAAATGAAGAAAAAAGATGAAAGAAGCAAAAAAAGAAACGTATGTTATAGCGCGTTAAGTTTTTAGGAAAGATTTTTCAGATAGTGAAAAATAATAACAACTGTAGCTGAGTTATGTAGTTGATAGAAGTTCGTTCGACGACTGTTTTAATACACTAAGGAGAGAAGAGAGAGAAGACGGTAATGAAGAAGTTTTTGTTATTATTGTTATCGTTATTATTAATAACACTATTATTATAATTATTAAAAATTTGTACTTAAAAGCAAACACATCGAGCACCACGGCAAAATCACCATGAAACGCGAATAA
This sequence comes from Leptothorax acervorum, assembly GCA_035220615.1. Classification (NCBI taxonomy): domain Eukaryota; kingdom Metazoa; phylum Arthropoda; class Insecta; order Hymenoptera; family Formicidae; genus Leptothorax; species Leptothorax acervorum. Next base: position 402,780 of record JASTWQ010000025.1, on the reverse strand, counting down.
TGATAATTGTTAATCCTCGCTCTGCCATTCGTCAAAAAAATAACATATGAAATTGCTAATTTAACAAGACAAATAGTAATATTGAAAAATATATACACGTATATATATACAATATATATATGTATATGATATCAATATAAACATTTTATTAAATTCGAAAACAGAAGAAAGAAGATTAATACAATTTAACTATTAATTAGTTAGATTATTGGCCTTTCGTGTTGTTTTTCATGTTGCCTTTTAGATTTTTCAAATTTTGATTTACTCTTCATATTTTTAAATATTTTTTGGATCTGGTTTAATATTAAAGAAGAATAATTGTTATCTAGGTATAGAATATTGTTTCGAGATTATTGTGTTGAATCAATTATTAGATTACTCGTCTAGAAGTTTATCATTGCGAGTTCTAATTATTTGTTTTGTTGTGTGTTAATTTTAAAATATTTAAATACATTTTTATATTTTAAGAGAAATTGTAAATTCTATGGTAATTCTTAAGATTTTAAAAAAAATTATTAAATTATTAAATGCAAGTAAAAAAATTTAAATTTGTTTTGCCCTAACTAATTTTGCTTTTGTGCGGAGTATTTTACATCTAATTTTTTAATTATTTGTAATTACAGACACACATGCACTCATATGTTGGAATAAGTATGCTGTAAAAATAAAAGCAGAGATAAACAGTGGAAGGGAAGAAAGACGTTTAGTATATTGTAGAACCATTTTTGTACAAAAGACAGAGAAACGAAATGTATTTTCTTATTTGGACGTGTTAAATTCATACACGTCCTAACATTTTCTTAACCCTCGAATGGCAGGGTAATAATAGAATGAATTAATAATACATTCCATTCGTAAATGATAAATAACAAATTGATAATAAAGCGATATTGGTTTTACCATTGACAGAGTGAGGTCAAATGATAGAATTCTAATGATAGAAATTACAGTATCTATATTGTATATGTGCTTGTTCTTTTTAATTTATTTTTATTTATTGATTTGCTTCTTGATTTTATAAATATTTTTTAACTTTTCTAAGTTTTTACTAAATAGCTCGATAATTGAATCGATAAATTTTTATGGTATAACTTAAAATTAAAAGTTTTCTTTATCTGATTATCTAAATAAATTTTATTTGATAAGTTGGATTTTAAAGCTTGAAAGACTGAAGATTAACAACAAAGTTAGTGGTAGAGCGCATGGAAAAAAATGATTGCGGATCAATTGGACGTCACTCTATTGATTCATATAGTTAAATAATCATTAAATTATTATTCTAGAAACATGCTGCTTTTTAATGTTTTTCATTTCTCCTTTGATATCAATTCTCTTTTCTTTTACTCGTTATATTTTACTATTTTAATTTTCGTAGTCGGTATTTATATTATATTTTATCTATATTATTTATTTATGTGTTGTAGTTGTATTTTTATTTGTATAGTAATTGTATATTTTGTATTTTAATTACCATTTTTGCAATATCTACACTATATTTTTTTATTATACAAAGATCTGAGGAAACTCCCTCAGTTTTATGAAATGCACTTTAATTTATTTTTATTGTTATTTTTCTACGTATTTTTATTATTTATTTTGCTGTTCAGGCGATGAATTTTTTTCGCAATAATATTATAAAAGAGAATATCAGTGATTGTGCTTATTTTGCAAACACTTTGCAAATTGTTGTGCGTAACTCCGTCAAAATTATGCGCATGGACGTTTAGCAATTGCATAAAGCAAAGTTCGGACTTGCTAAAACCTATACTAAATTTTTTTTCTAAAATCATTTAAAAATAAACTTTATTTGTAGGGTTTTTATTTTATTTTTTAAATATTTTGTTCTTAAAAAAATTAATAAAATAAATTTCAGTATAAAAATAAAAGAATAAGTAAATAATAAAAATAAACATAATAAATCAAATTGTATTTACATATTATATTGTATATCTATAAATTATATTATTATTTCATTTTTCTACAAACAATTTATACAAATACCATTAATCTTGTTTGAATCCGAAAAGACTTAGGCACCGCCAAGGATTAATTATCGTCGAACAAATAGCAATATTCAATGAACGCAAACAGAGCGTTTCGCTATGCCGCATTTATTCCACGCTTTCATCGTAAAAAAACCGCGAACTTTCTACAACAATTCATAGAAAGAGCAGAACCGCTTCTGAAGTTCGCCAAGTTCGGCGACGACCGAAAGTTTTGCAAAAATCGCTGACAACATGCTACCTTCCTTTTTCTTCTTCTCAGTTTTGTCCTTTTCAGCTTGACTCTTTCTTTTTTCCCTGCTATCTCCCCATCCCTTCCTTCTTCTCTCCCTCCCCCTCCCCCCTCTCTCTCTCTCTCTCTTTCTTTCTCACTTGGTTTCCAGAGCAAGAAACTCCATCATCCGATGCGACTCTGCAGCTGTTTGCTCACGAAAAACAAACCAAAAACTTTTCTTTCAGCATTTGACTTATCCTCGTTCCTCTTTCAATCTTGCTTGGGAGATGAATGAGGATTTTCATAGGTTTAAAACTCCACCTAAAAATTTGATTTGTGATCTTCAAGATCACGTTCTAATCGAGAGACATAATTGAGAAAAAAATCATAAATTAGATTCAAAAATAAATTAATTGCTCTTGGAGAGGTTAAATTTGTAACTTAAGGGATGGTGCCGAGAAATTGTACATATTATATGGTTATGCTTTTGGTAAATTAAAAGTGATCAGATTCTGAAATTACATCATATTTTTTATAAAAAACTTTATTTTTTATATTTATATAAATATCTGTATAAGCAAAATTTTGTATTTATTTTAATTATTGTTTTGCTATAGTTATTATATTTTAATTAACTAACGTAATATATTTGCCTTGTAATAATAACGTAATGTTTTTTATATACAATTATTAATTTATTACTTATATATATATTTTTTATCTTATATATATTTGTTTTATTATTATAATTATTTTATTTTATTGTTATTTCTTTAAGATATTTATTTGTTCGCATTAAGTACTAATATGTAATTTCGTGAATTATAAAGATTCATTGAAACATACAAATTAACTGTGTATATGGGATCATAGAATTAACCCTTTTCTCTATAGGTACATTTTGTCTCATACAATCATAAATTAAATCTTTATTATATATATTTTCACTATATTAAACATTCTATCTACAAAAAAAGATAATGGTTCAAATTAACATATTAAAAAGAATTTGTTAAACCAAGTAAAAAAATCTTAATTAAGGTAAATCCACAGACCTACACTGTTTTCAAAGTACAACATGTAGAAAATGTCACATTGCCGGTTAACAAAGGAGCGGTTAATGTGTTGACTGCGACATTTTTTCTTGGTTTAATATATCCTATCCAACATATCGATTTGGACCATTATTTTATAAACATCCTGTATCTGTAAATTATTTACCACTACAATTGTCTTTGCGTTTTTCTACGGAGTTACGCAAAAAAGAAGTGATCTTGACTGACAACCAAACCTCCAACGATTCGCGCACGAGAATCAAGGAGACGATCGACTAATATATCCAGGACGCGGAAGAAACAAAAAATTATTTTTTGCAATATATTTTTAAATTGTACTCGATGTGTAATCTTTCATCTATCTATCGATGTGCATGTCAAATTTCTACTCGGCTTCTCGTGTCTTCTTTATCAATGTCACTGGCTGGCTGATCTTCGTCGCGCAGCTTATTGCTCTCGTGTAACTGTCTGTCTCTGGCTGAAGATCTTCGAAAATTACCCTGTAACGGGTAATTCGTTCCACAATTAATCCCAAACGGCGTAATCAATATCGAAACCTCTCTAATACAATTTCAAAGAAGTTGAACCCATCGTCATGCGCTATGTTCATAGATGATTTCTGACATATTATATTTTATTAATTCACAAAAATTATGAGAAGTATACAAGGATTTAAAGTCTATTGTATAAAAGATACGAGATAAACAACAGCAATTAAAAATTATAATTATAATCTATTATTAATTATTCTATTGTTAATCCTTATCCTTTATAACTCTATTTTCGTAACATTATTGACATTAATATTATTTAAATATTAAATTTTTTATACTTATACTAACGATAATAATTATTGTGAGTATTTATTATTATTGCAGCATTATTACAATAAAATATATTATATCGTTAGTTTTGTAACTATTATAACAATATTTCTTTACATCATAAAATTTATTTTAAATATTATTCGTCAATTTCTTAATTTTAGGATATGGATTTATGGATTAATATAATCAAAGAAGAAAAAAAATATATATAAATACAACACACAAATATATACATATATATATTTTGTTATCAGAGTTAGAAAGATAAATGAACGACGAGGTCATTTTCGAAGATCCGGTCTCGGCCGAAATTTACGCTCTTTCCTGTAAATCGTCTTGCGTGTTTAATCATCCTGATTAACTCTCATAACTGCAAACAAAAGATTTACAGATTCTTATTTCATTGTCGAATTAACAAATTGATAACATTGGATACATTACAACAAAAAGTCTTGATTTTTTTCTGGAAAACTTATAATTCTTATATATTAACATACAGACATTATATCACAGATATCTTCTTTATATTTATACGGAAATTTTTTATTTATAAATTTTTTTATAAAATAATATTTGATTTAATATCTCAAATTGTTATAGTTTCGTAGTTATGAGTTTTTAATTAGGGCACTAACACCGTTGGTGCGATAACACCGTTGCTATACTCTTCGAACATCCTCGCGATGTACCCCGCCGTTCAGATTATATCCAAAGCGATGTTATACTCGAAGTCAATTACTCAATATAAATCGATTTACCAAAGATATGTGCATACGTTTTCTCGTATAATTTTCAATATACGCAGTATTTATCTGTTGTAGGTGTGTAAGTCAAATATATTCACAAATTAAGATCTATAATATACAAGAGAGAGCATTAACATTTCCTGATATAGATATTAAAATTTATAAGACTATTTTATAAATGTTGATGTAAAACACATAAACGTGATGTTTTACGAGTATGATTCCTTATATTCTTTCTATTTTCGACGTAATCGACAAAATTTTCATAATATATAATGTTCTCTATATTCAAGAACATAAAGATATTAAAACATTTAGATTCAATAAACAAAACAATTATATTTTAAATTTGGTCAAATTAAATTCCAATATCTGGATACTACTAGACCTTCGAATACTGGAATTAATGCTCTCGCTTGTAGAAAGAAATATGGCGACACACTTAAAGGACCAGGAATGTTCTCCGGAACAAACTTTAATCTACAATTAAAAGCGGATCGTAACTAAAAACATTGACACCCAATAATTTAACCATTTAGTAAAAAGTAGACAGATTTACCATGACTGAAACATTATCCTGGTCTACTTAATTGTAATGGCCACTTAAATGCAGCAATTAACAGTGACGTAAAATATTTTGCTTAAAAGCTTTCTCTCGTCTCACTTATCGCGACTTATCCTCCTGTAATCGTAATGGTCCTGCATTATATAATCTCTATACTAATCTCTCTATTAACTGCTGTTGCTCTAGAAAACTTTTGATGTGTCTCTACGTAGCACGTTTAAATATATGGGAATCAATGTTAATACATAAGAAATAAATCTTTCTCTCTATTTTTTCAAAACTCAATTTCTTCGTTATTCAATTTATATAGTTTTTCTTTAATTGTAACTATTAATTCTTAATTTTTATCTTATATATTAATTCTTGTATATTAATTCTTAATTTTAAAAACATGACATTTGAGAAAGCAACTTGTTTATTTTCACGAGAAAAATGATTATTAAAAGTATAAAATCGGATTTCGCTTAATACTAAATTAAGGATGATTTGACTTCTAAAAGCTGGTTAAATACTCCCCACGACTTTTGATTCCCATATTAGTTAAAATGTTGTATGTGAAATGCATGCGCTCTTCGTTGTAACGATGTTGTTCTTGCTATCCAAAGGACACGAAGGCCAAGCTGAGTGAAATGCATTGATTAATTATCGTACTTGCGCTTATCTGAATTTCAGATTAATGCAAATGTATCAAGTACATGTTATTTGAGAATGCTAATTTCTCTCTACAGTCCTTTTTTTCTTTTTGATGCGGTCTGCTTTGTTACTTTAGGTGTTAATTTCAATTTCAAAGAAATATATCTGAGATATATCATACTATTGTGAATAGTGCCGTTATAAATAAGATAAAAATTTTCTTTATTGGATTAACATTTTATAATATGTTAAAATCGATAGTTTACATATTATTAGATATTTAATTTACAATTTTAATTAAACAGATTAAACAGACATGATTAACAGTAATTTTATATTAATATACAATTCGGTCTTCCAGTAAATTTTTTTTATTGAGCGGTATCCATAATTTGGGTAGAGAATCTAAGCCGATTTTTAATACTTTTTGAATTTAAAAAGAAAACCTAAATTTGAGAAAGTTATAGCTTGCTAAAGTTTCTTTGATGCCGTCAACTTCAAAAGATGTCGCAGTGTCCCTATGACGTCACAGCACATTTTCGTGTACTATATTTTCTTCAATTTTGAAGATATTGCAAAAATTCAAGAAGTTTACAAAGAAAGTATGCCATGATCTATCAGAATACACTGTTAGGAAAAATCCGTGGAAGACCGAATTAAGTGAGAAAATCCAAACTTCTTATGTCAAATTTTGTGAAATTAATTGATGCATTCACTATCTTTCCTTCGAAGCAATACAAAACAATAATTGTTTTCGTCTTCGAGATGCTATTCTCGCTATTTACAAAACTTAAAACTATAATTACCTATATTTGACTCTTTTCAAGAAATTATGTTAACGATCAACTTATCAAACAATTAAACTTAAAAATTAATTATATTACTTGACGCTTTTCAAGAAATTATGTTAATGATCAACTTATCAAACAATTAAAACCACATGTACATGCCGAGACAAAAACAAGATTTATATTTATAAAATTCTATAAGAGGAACAAATACAGGTCAATGTAACTCCAATTTCGAAATGATTGTTGAGAAATGGAATCTCGAAGACAAAAACATCTCGCTTGCTTGCATCGAAACTTCGTTGTTCAATGAAAAAAATGATGTGCTCTTTCTCTCAATTGGAGATGAGACGCAATATGACGTGTATTTTCTCTTGATCGGATATTTAGCTCTCTCTGTAATTTTTCCGTAGTGTAACTTATAATGTAATTACTTATGTGTAACGCATATATACGTTGCGTTGCACCCTACTTTTCTCTATTCTATACTTAATCTATGTAGTAAAATAGTAGAAAATATGAAGCAAAATGTAATGGCATGTAAAAAAACATCGAATATTCGATGTTATTGCTGATGCCGATGTTACTGCTGACTAATGTCGTGTGTCGTTGTTGTTTCTTAATAATCAATATTAACCCTAAACAATATGAGAAACTGTTGAGAAATCAATATTTTAATTACATAATTATATAAATTAAACAATTATCATTATATTGTTTCTATTATATTAATTATATTTCATCATTATATGTTAATATTTATTAATTTATTATAACTTTATACTTATCACATTACGAATAAAAACGTTACATATTTCCTTGTTACTTTGCTTCTGTAAAATAAAAAACAGAAATAAAATAATTTCTTTGAAAATAGATTCACTAACAATAAGATGAAAGATATTTATGATATAAGTTATATTATTATAGTGGAATTTATAGTTAAATTATAAATTATATTGTTTGGGGATAATAATGCTCGTCGCCATGTTGCTAATACGAAAAGATCGTCGGAAAATTTCTGCAATTCGAGGAATTCTCCGTATGATAGCTTAATGTACGATTAACAGCAAAAATGAAAAAATTTCTACGGTTCTGATGCATATGATCAGATCACGTTACTATCTTGAGTCTTTCTTCATTTAACCCATTTTCAATTACAACCATTATTTATGTCCCATATACAATTATAATTACTATTATGAATCGAAAACATAGAAACTAACAATAAGAAAAACGCTCATATTGAAAAAATTAGAAACTTAGAAGTCATTATGTTAAAATATATGTTAAATCTTTATTATTTGTAAACGACTTAGTCTTTGTTAATTTAAAATCGAATCTAATCTGTTTGATTTTTAATGTATTGTTTGTATTTCTTAGTTTAAAACATATCTTTTAAATAAGTTATCAAATTTCTTCACTTTAAATCAGAACTAAACTCAGCTTTAGATCTTTATAACGCAACGTAGACTTTTATTAAGCGCACATATATAATTATTATCACTGTTACTTTAAATTTCTATTCCTAATACGATTCTTAAGACTTTATACGTTTAGAATCTTATTAGTTTAAATGCAATATTTATTATTTCCATTTATTTGTTTTTTATTTAATCACTAATTCGTAGCATTTTTCGAAAGAAAGCACGTATCTTTTATCATCTGTTCATATTTGTGTTTCTGAAATGCTCTCGGACTTGCTCAAATTATTTTTATGTTTATGTTTTATTGTCTCTCGTGCGTGCTGTGCAACATGTCGTACTTGCGACAAGTGCATAACTTTTCATACATTAAATAATCTAACACTTTTGCTCCCTTTCCCTTTCAGCCACCCTAAGCCAATCTCGCGTGGCATGTGGCACGTGATATATATACATACATGTCAAAGAAGAAGAAACGCGCGATGGTTTGTGTTTTGTAGATTTTCACATGTAAGGAACAACCGCTCTCGAAATAATGCGAGGGGCACATCTCGCGCCTCGGCGTTTACCGAATGTTTATCTAAAACCGATCGATCTATCGGCTGATCTACCGTGAAGCGAAGTTAGTTTTTGTCTCACTTCGCGACTGAAGGGAACACATAAACACAGATTGATTATGTAGACGTTACGAGCAATTTGGTTAACGATGCATTGTATTTAGTACAAACGTTTATTAGTATCTGTGAGTAGAGTAGACATAGAATAATCGAAATTACGGTTTATACCTACACATAATCAAGGTAGGCAAGTCATAGAACGGAGCGGGCGTGTTTCTTTCTATAAAAGAGAAAAGAAGAAGAATATAATACAGCTGCTGCTTTCTATACTTGTCTATTTACGTTACGTACACGGTGATATTCAAATTTTCTACATTGTATTTAGGCTAAATACAAATCGTGCTTAACTTCAGCAGTCAAGAAGTGTCGTTGAAGTCACGAATTAACTCCTCTTCACCGATCGTAGGCCACAACATCTCGTTGATCGTTCGATCAATTCCTCGAATCAATTTTCTTCAATGTTAAATCATTAAAAAATACTCGACGTCAATCATGGATTGACCATCAAACGGGTAAATCTCAAATGTGATCGGTCGGTCTGAGAAAAAATAAGTAGGGAGGAGAAATGGAACGGTAAAGAAATTCGAATAAACTTAATTCGTGTTACATCCATGTCGAGGATTCGTCACTATAATGATTTGTAGATAATTAAAACTCAAGAATCTCAAGATTCTATCAATCTTAATGTCACAAACTTTAACGATAAATAATACTGATCGATATTAGCCCGATCGACAAAATTGAATAATTTAATTATTCTATAAGCGGTAAGTGACAAGCTCTTTTAAACAAATTTCAAGTTTCCATATCTACGAGGGGACTCGACTTTTCTAAATCAAATTCAATTTCCGTTCCTCCATCTTCTTCGTACGACTAGTATCGATCCTGCTTGACTACTTGATAATCAAGGAAACTATTGAGAGAATAGGAGAACAGTAATAATTCCTAAAAAAAGGAATGACCTTGTTAAGCCCAAATAGCGCCGAAAATTTCGAGAATCAAGGCGGCAGATGTTATGTTTTTCCATGTACATAAAAATTTCTAGGGACATCTCGACCTACATCTTAACTCGTTATCGTTTTTACAATGATGGTTTTATCGTAAAACCGCAACCGAGAGCGAATACGATAAAAAAGAATAATTACAATACGGGCGGGTTTCTCACTTCCTCGAGACGTTTGTGTATTTACGAAAAAGTTCCTAGATATGTCCTTTAGATTATAGAGAAAGCCTTAAGCGAACTCTTAAGTATTGTAGATATTTAGATACGTAGATTCTCGTGGATAACATTAATTTGCGGATTAATTTGTGAATTCTTGGGTCTGTGAATTCTTACACCTTTGGAAGTGTAGATTGTTGAACTATTAGATATTCGCGCCATCCTAGGATTCATATAGATCCTCGAATTCTTGGACTCGAGAATTCCTCAGTTTTTAAATTTAGTTGTCTTGAAATTTTCAGCTCTCTTTTTGCAATCGAATTAAGTATTAATCCCGTTAATCGAGAAGTAATATTTGCAAAATGATTATTATTTAAATTCGATGATTAACGCACGATCTCGAGGAACACCGGGAAATTCGAACACCGACTTGGCTATTCAGAGACAACGACACAAAGCATTATAAAGTAATAATGATAACTTAACGGTCTTCGTTAATCGATTACTATTACGATCGCTCACATCGCGAAAAGTGATGACGATGATGATTATTGCGTACAGGTTGTCCTCGAATTGCCGCGTTTTCTTAAAAAAAAAAAATCATTTTGGAATAACAAATGAGAACAATAATAGATGTTCGAACGTCTCGTGAATTCGATATATATATTTCGACTTACAAATGACTCAAGTCAACGTACAGATATTAGCCATTCTCGTTATTTGTAACTTAAAAGTTATTTTCTCAACATTTGAGCAAGGATTGTTTACTTTCTGAAGTATTAACGCGAAGAAACGCGATAGTTCGAGGATAACCGTGGTTTATAGAGAAGTTAGGCGTTAAGCAAGATATATTATTAAGAAGGAAGTTAACAAACCATATGTGGTTAAGTAGGTAGACTTTAGCTTTATACACAAGAGAGTGCTGAGAGAATATTCATGGAAACGAGAGAGAGGGAGAGAGAGAAAAAGAGAGAGAGTGAGAGAGAGAGAAAGAGAACTTTGTCGATTGTGAATGAATTGCGAAAAGAAAAGCGTTAAAAAGACTCCGCATTTTCGACTGCCATTCGAGTTAGCAATGATTCGTTATACCTACCAACATGTCCGAGCGAACTTGTGCGATATTTGTGGGAAGGAGTTATTGTTGTTATCGCTGTCGCAAGAATTATATACAAGGCGTTCAAAATCAAACGTGTTTTTTTTATTTACAGATTCTTCAATTAATTTTAAATCGATTATGAAAAATTTAAAATAAGATTACTTATATCTTTTAAATTCTTGATGCAACTAAGAGAGAAATTGTTTAAAAAATAAGTATTATCTAATAATAAGTGGTTTGAAAATTGAATTTTCAAAATTAATTGGTCTTTGGTTTATAAGAAAAAAATTATATTAGAACTTTGACATTTTTAATAAAGAAAAAAATTGGTTGAATATTAATGATAGAATCTACTCGCAGATGAAAATGGCGTTGATTGGACACTCTTGTATTGTTAATCTTCGTAATATTACTTTAAAATTTATTCTTATACTATTATTGCTTTCTCTGAGAGAGAGAGAGAGAGAGAGAGAGAGAGAGAGAGAGAGAGAGAGAGAGAGAGCGTGTGGGATTATTACATAAGTTTCAAAATATAGTAATATTGTATAAATATTTGAATTTTTTATGTTAATTCAAAAATTTGAGGATTGTACAAATTATTTCAAATTAAACTCTGTCTAATGTTGTTTTAATTTCTTAACATGAGCATTATTATATTCTATTTTATACTAATCTATTGGGACACTATATAAATTATTACAATTGTAGAATAAAAAAAAATTGGAAAATGTAAAAAAGTGGATATTAATAGTAACAGGCAAAAAAAATTTTTATTTTACATTAAATTTTGCCCTTTTTAATTTCTTGAAATTAAATTTTGCCCTTTTTCCTCACGAAAAACACATTAAAAAATTATTTTATAATAATACAATAGATTGAAACAGACATGAAAATTTTTCGTCGATTTCGTCGATTAATATAAAACTTTCTGTCTTATTTTATATTAATAATTGTCATATTTGTTCTTGACGATAGCGTACGTTCGATATTGTTGTGGACCAGACACTCTTCGTGATTTCGTTAAACCAAGAAGCAATACTATTGATGCCTACAATTACTATTATCGAACGAGTGCTTAAGTAAATTACGATCAATCCAATCCTGGAACCTTAATAAAAGGTTACTAACTTTAATTATATAAAAATAAACACAAAAGAATTAGACACTTAATCGCGTATATAAACACAGTTTAAAAAATTTTAATTTAGTTATAATACATATATTTTAACATGCAATATATATATTAAAACACAAAATAATATTTTAAAAATTATGTTTGTTATTATCAGAAATGATTAAGGTTCTAGGATTAACAGCGAAAAATAAAAAACTTTTATGACAACTTTTCGCAGATCTGAAACATCTTTACAAAACAAAGTTAAACATCTCAGAACGTATCGCAATAAAGAAATCAGTTGACAGGAATAAAGACAAAGGTAAAAGAATTAAGCTTGGATTTTAATCTAATTTAATCTAAGAGATCTACGATAACTTGAAGATAGATCTGAGCTTATTTTTCTTTTACGGGCAGATATCTGCGAAGAGATGTCCTTAAACTAAGAACGATTTAGAATAAAATTGTTTGAAGAATTTAGCAACACTGATGAATGTGGAATGTGAGAAGGAGTGTACGAGAATCGCACGAAGCTTGCTCGGAAAATGAATGGAAGGACGCGAATGATCTGACGATTGTTTGGACTCTTAAAACTTATGAACAAACTCTTCGTTCGTGCTTTGCTAAATTTAAGACACTTTGGATTTTTCTTCTATTTTTGTCCTAGGTTATTAATTTTGGTCATAAAATCAAAAATCGAATATATCCTAAAGAATCTTAGCTACTCACACAATTTAAATTTTAATTGATAAAAATTTTGTATTCTTAATTTCCAACATCGAATATTGAATTTCGTGTTAAGAAACTGTAAATATTAAATTTATCTATATTTTTCTTAGAGTTTGTTCAATTTTGCATTTACTTGATCTGACAATTAAATTTGTTGACATATTACTTTTTCTAAGCTGACAGAGCACATTAAAAATAACAAAAAATTACACAAGATACTCGTGTAATTTTTTATTTATCTTTAACAGTATTAGAATTAAAGAGTTGCCCTAGTATAGTAAAAACATAGTTGGAATAGGTGTATGGATGCAGAAAAAGATTTTATTTTACAAGACGTATTATCTCAACTTGTACGAAAATGAGTTGTATTAGAATCTGAATAAGTTTTGTCTAAGCGGATTTAATTGTTAGACCATTTATTCTTCTTATGACTTGTTAAAGATTTGTATTATATCCTTGGCTTTATGGAAAGCTAGGATTCCAGAATCCTCGAATCGGAGGACTATTTTGCGGCAGACGAAAAAGAGAGAACGCTGAAGAAAAAAACAGGAAGCTCGCATGAACAAAGGAAGCAAAGCAAAAATGACAATGTAAGGCGAAGGAATAAAATCCTTGTATAAAATAGCAGTGCGTAGAGCTAATCTAATCGATAAAGGAATGATACAAACGAGTTTATTGTTGAATATAATAATGTATTATGTAACATTAACAAAGTAAAAAAAATGGAAGAGAAAGAGGCGAATGATGATAATATTATATTGTTGTTAGATATATATATTATATATATTATATAAAAAAACCTTAGAAATTAAGTGACCACCTAACATTCACCCACACAAGTATACACTCTCGCAGGATATACAGGGTGTCTCGATGAAAATGTATTTCAGTAGAGGAGACGCTTACTGCTCGAGTAAAATTTGTGTTTGTTTTTTTCTAGCGATGACTTAATCTGAGATATTTGTTGAAAATTAATAAAAAGCAAAAATAACCAAGTATTTTACTTTCTTATCAATCACTCTTCCCTGATAAAATCTTATTTTAGAAGAAAATTAAAGTTCTTCTTTCAAGGAATCGTTTTTTTCTTCAACAAGCCGTTGAAAAGAATCCCAAGAGAAGATCGAAACATTTAACATTTCTTGTTTAACTTTTAACTTTTAGCGGTTAACTTTTGCAAGTTTATAGTTACCAATTACACGACCAGAACCATATTTAGATTATTATTTGCAGTTTTCCTTACTACTGATTGTGAGTTACTTAATTCGACAACGTAAGCGTCAAATTGTATTTATTAAATTGTTAATTACTGAATTAATATTCGCAATTTCTCTGAATAAAAGAATTTGCATTCTTGAAGGTTTGAGATTCAAATAAGTGCGATAATAGCGATTTTCATCAAATTTTAGAGACTAACGCGTTAATTAAATTAAATTGAATAATGAAGATATCGCGCAAATTTAAGAATCTCATCGAAACGTAACCGAGCGTTTTTGCTGTATGTGCGCATTATTGATTCTGTTTATGCAATGAAATTCCAATTTCGAAACATGTGTTAAGCAATTTTAATTGTAACACGATTTCAGAACCATGCATGCGATCTTACAAGTAAATGCGAAATCAGTACGCGTGAAAAAGTCTTTCAGATTGCAGTGTCGATTTTTTGCGCGTGTATGTGAAATTTTTACTGCATATATTAAAATTTTTACGCATTTTTCTATATTTCTGTATAATTTCTTATATTGTCAAAATTAAATACGTACATTCTTTTTTGTAATTACATCGTAAAGGTTTCTCGTGTAAAAATATGTATATATACATATATATAGCGTAGAATTTTCAGTTATTTCGGATTAATATATAAATTGATATCTAAAATAAAATGAAGACCGAGAATCGACTATAAAAACCAGACGAAAAAAATATTTCTAGAAAAATGAAATGTCATCGACAATGTGTTTGCTTGCTTTTGCAAGTAATTTCTTTTGTCGCAAATTGCCTCGCGGAGAATTTGATACTTAATATAAACTTCAAGAAACCGATTGCGGTAACTGATCAAGCATTTCTCAGCTTTACTTTGGATCCTACAACGTCGCAGCGCAATGATCTTATGTAAGTACTTAAAAAGAGAAAAATAATTTATAAATATATCGATAACATATATCGAAAACATTAAAGATAACGTTCCGATTTTTCAAGAATTAATATAGTATTAATAACAACATTTTAGTTAGTCGTTTGTTGATGTTTCATTAAGTTTTCATTAGAAATTAAAATTTTCATTAGATATTTTAGTCTTATCAAAGATTTTAATCACATAGATTTTAATATCTATTATTACAAAATAATTTTGTTATTTCCAACGTCAATTGTGGGTTTAGAACTTGGAATAATTCTTTTATATGTTTTCATCGCTATATCAATACAATTATAATTATCAAGCTTGAGTTTTATTTATTACGTTCTACCTTCCTTTAGTTTAAAAGATAAAAAAATACTTTTTTTTACATTATAATAATCTGTTTAAAAAAATGTACATTATTACAATTCATATTAATTATTTAGTAAAAACATCGAGAGAAGCACGAATTTGGCGCGAGGCTTGACACCTGCTTACATTCGCCTTGGAGGACCACAAAGCAATTTTTATAATTTCGAACAAGCGTATTCGCACGAGATTGATACGGGTCCAAATGACATGTATTTTGGTAATATACGGCATTAAACACGTCTCTCTCTCTCTCTCTCTCTCTCTCTCTCTCTTTCTTGTAGATCTGAGATAAAGCCTAAAAACCTTCAGCAAGAAAAAATAATATACATATGTTTAAAGGTGTAAACAAAAAACTGGACTTTTTAAACCTAATTTAGCTCAATTATTAACAAAACATGTTTTTATATTGGTAATACGTGTCACTCATGTGGCAATATCCTAGTTTCATGATCGTATAACGGGCGTGACCGCTATGAGTGCATTGAAAGGATAGCAAGGATGCAAATGGAAGAGGACGATGATGCAATTGCATAATGTTAATGTCGTTAATTTATTTTGCGGTTGCCAATAGTCATATGCGCGTCCATTAGCTTTGATGGCAGGAGTGCCTAGTGAATGTTATAACGTCGATACAAGCTTTGAGATAATAGTATAGTTACGAGTTGCAAAAGCGTTAATATTCGCCGATGCAATATTTAGATTACTGCATTCGCTGACAACGAATCAGCTGTCGAATCATATTTATTCAGATTGAGAAGGCGCGCGCGCGATATATATACATATACATATAAAGGACGCAAAGAGAGTTGCGCTTCTTATATGAAATACAAATATTATATTGTACGCAAAGCAGAATTGGCATTATTTAAATAAATAATAATTCGCTAATACAATTACAAATACAAAACTATTTTACATTATATTGATTCGTAAATTTTTTACTGGTTTATTTAATCAATTAATCATAAAAGTTAATCAATTCACTAATTAGAGAAAGAAAACATATTTGTCATATCAAAACATGTTTTGATATAAAACATATGCATTTTAATTTAACAGAACGTTTGAATTTGACAGGAACGCAATGGACACTTATATATCAATGGGCAAAGAACGCCGGATTGGATATAATTGTATGCATCACTCCTCGCTATATTGCTAACAAATCGAAAACGGATAGCAAGGATCCCAGAAACATAGCGGAGCTTCTCTCTTTCAGTGATCGCATGGGTTACAACATTAGCTGGCAATTGGGCTATGGTAAACTTTCCAAAAACTATGCTTTTTTGAAACAATAACAAATGAGATTGAATAAAAACAAAATATTTAATATCTAAAACCGCACAAAATTTTATACATTTTAATTGTTACAAAATATTTAAAAAATAATAATGTTTTAAAAGTATATATTTAATTTCAAATTGTTCTAAAAGGTATATTCGTATTTTATTTACATTTTTTTAATATTTAATTTTGAGTCGCTTTAAAATATTTTTGCTGTAGAATGTCAAACAAGATGCGACTTATCTGGCGGAGAACTGGGACAATATGTCGCCAACTTGCACGAAATACTAAAAACTTTCCCAAGATATTCCAATAGCTTAATCACAGGACCAGATATTGTGGCATACAGAACTGCGCAACAACAGAAATATCTTCAGGATTATTTGCATTCAGCAAACACTGCGCTTTCTGCGATTACATGGCACCCGTAAGTGTTTCATTTCTTGTGTAAATGTTAATTATATAAAAATTCAATGAAAACAAAATTGTATAAAGTTAATCTTAAAAACTACATTTGTTTCTTCCTATGTAATCTTTATGATAATAAATGTATAATATGTACCTATAGATATAGCAAGATTATAATTTAAAGTTTATATCTTCTGAAATAAAATATTATAATATAATAAAATAATAATATAAAACATTAATAAAAATGTGTAATAAAATCATATAATACATTATCAAAATAAAAGCTGAATCTTTCGATAAATTATTTAATATTATTTGGTTATTACTTGCTGATTAAATTTTTGTTAATAATTTTAGCGATTTAGATAGCGTTTCTTTAAACAATGACAACATTTCTATATATTATGATAACATGATTGCCGAAAAGGAACAGATGTACAAAATTATCGGTCGCGCGGCAGAAGAAAAACCACTATGGATTGGTAATTATATTATAGAATTATGAATAAAATAATAATGGAAAAGTTTGAAAAAGTTTAATTAAATTAAAAAGTTAATTGTGTATTTATGTATACAAATCTTATATTTATATGATTATTTGTGTGTAATATCGACGTTTGCATGTATTGCTATAAGCGGAATCAAAACCAGAAGAGAGCGAACGCCAATATCTAGGAGCGCTTATCTGGACGGGAAGACTTGGGAATGCTGCAAAGCTCGGAATAAAAGTTGTGATGTGGCAATTGTCGGATTTATCTCAAGCAAATCCTGTAAGTTACTCATTAATGTAGACAAATATACGAATTATATTCAAATTTAAATAAATTTTAATTACTTGCTAGATATATATTTAGTATTATATACTATTACATTATAAAAGACTATAATATACCTATAATATGGAAATATAAAGAAACATATAAGAAAGTGTTTATCTTTAAAATGGGATAAGTAAGGTACATATAGATGAAACTATAAGACACTTTATTAACAACATCGTTTTTCTTTATCAGGTATATTGGGTATCACTATTGTACAAGACTTTAGTGGGTCGTGAAGTCCTAGAAATAAAGCTTCAATCTGAAAACGAAAATCACGTACACTTTTACAGCCAATGTACGAAATCCTCGGCGCTGTACAGTAAAGGAGCTATTACGATTTTCGGCATAAACTTAACTCCGAAAAAAGTGATTGTTAGTCTGAAAGGTCTCAAAGTCAAAATTCTTCACAAGTACATTCTATCACCAGATTTTGAGACTGGCAATAAAATGTTTTCAGAGTAAGTAATTTTGTACCACATATGTAGTATGTAAAGAAAGCATTTATCCCATTTTCCGCAATATTATGTAAAAAATGCTGCTACAGAATACTTTATTATACACAAATGTACACAAACGATACGTTTTATACGTTTTCTGGTATAGGTATATGTTTTGCAGTAATGGAGTATGCAATAGTATTCCTTTTTACTCATTGTTAATGTGTAGAAACAAATTTATCACTAAATTATAATAATTATAATTTTTCCAGAAAAGTCTTGTTAAATAATAAATCTCTTCACTTAATAAACGACAAAGAATTGCCTGATATAAATCCAGAAATCATCATCAATCCTGCCGGTCTTGAACTAGAACTCCCTTCTGGCGACATAGGTTTCTGGGTTATACCTGATGCAAAGGTAAATTAAAATTATCTACTTGTGTACGTATATTTAATTTAATAATAGATATCGATAATCAAAAAGATACTAATTTAACAGGTAAAAGCTTGCATTTGTTCTGAAGAAGAAGCAATCGAGAACAATATAGTAAAGAAATTATCGAAGCGACATGAAAGTGACATCCAACAAGACAATCAAGAAAAAAAAGAAGATATAAGTGAGCCAAGTATAATAGAAGATGATGTAAGAGAAAATATAAATCAGTCAAATTTCAAAAATCGGAAGATTTATGAGAAACAAGACAGAAAAAAACAAAAAAACGTGGAAAACAATAAAACTGAAAGTCAACAGAAAGTCTGGGATTCTAAATTACTTGCAAAAATAAAAAAAGTTTTACAAAAACAACTGCAGAAAAAGAATAAAAATAAGCCTTCAATTTTAAAAAGATCATTTATGATCGATTTGGGAGAAAAAGAACAAGAAAATTCATTTGAGGAAGTAGAAGAACAGCAAAAGTTGGACAAAAAAGATTTAAAAGAAACGGAAATTGATGACAACTTTGAAAACATTCAAGATATATTAAAAAAGTATAAATGCATTCTGCTGGAGAAGAAGGCTGAAATGGAAACCGAAGGTATTCAAGATCTCGAACCAGAAATTCAAAATATTGACAATGTTGTGACATTAATATCAAAGATCGACGTCTTTCTCCTTAATAAAGTTACTTCAAATGAGTCAATTATGAGCGAAAGTAAAGACAAAACAAAGAATGAAGAAGAATCAATAGTTAAAATGACTAAGAAATTAACAGAATATTTAACCAAAATAGAAAATTCCACTGAAACAAAATCAAATATAATAAAAAGAATAAGAAAGTACTTCAATAAGCTCTATAATTTGTTAGAAAACAATAATTCAGCAAAAAACAATAAAAATAGTCAAGTTTCTGTCCAAGAAGATTTAATAAAGGGAAAAAGATTTAAAAGACATCTGGACAAAAAATCAGAAAATTCAGAAAAAATCAGGATATTTAAAAAGCGCTCACAAATAGATAACTTAAAAGATTATACGATTAAACAAAAGATAAAACAAAAAAGTGACGATGGGAAGAAACTAATTTTGTCCAACAATTCAAAAAAGAACTTTAATGATAATGAGAATAAATATAACAGTCTATTTCAACGAGATTCTGTCAAAAAAAATTTCAAAAATAGTGCTTTTAAAAATGCTGCTCATCAAATCGATTATCAACATTTAGTCCAAGAACATAAAAGAAAAGAAAATGATAGTATTTACAGGAAGCGCTCTAAAATTGACGATATAGAAAAATATCAAAGTTTAGTGCAAGAGCCGGAAAGAACGAAAAGGGACATTAACAAAAAATTAGTCGATATAGGTCTGAGAAGAGATAGTGCTTCCAGAAAACGTTTAAAAATCGATGATTTAAAAAATTATGTAAACGAGAGGAAGACAAAGCAGAAAGATGATATCAAAAGAGAAGGGTTGTTGGTTCCATTCAATCCAAGAATTAGTGATAGCGATGAAAACAACTTTTACGGCTTCTTTCGGCGAGATCCTATTAAAGGATTTCCTGAGGGAGACATTTTTGTAACTACGGGGGATTCGTTGGAGCAAAATAAAAAAGATTATGATTATGTTGAAGATGAAGACAATGGTAATGACGACTCAGAGAAGAAAAATACGCAACACAATCAAAAATCGATGTTAGACCACACTGAAAATACTTGGGTTGAAAAAGTTGAAGATGATGACTGCAATTACATGCCAAATGAATTTTTTGAGAACATTAAATTATCTAATACAAGAATAAAAGAAAACTCTAAAAATTATGATGATCTATGGGAGGCAGAATTTCCTTCTGAAGGACATAATAATAACAATAAAATTACTGCTACAGAAGTTATTCAAGAACAGCCGCCTAATGAAAAAAAGGAAAAGCGTGTTAGAGAAACGAACATGCAACACACACAGTTACTTAACTATTACGATGATTCCAAAGAGCAGGAATATGATCGAGACGCACTACGACTAGCTTCAAGATACTTGTCGAAGCCTTTTGATCAACTTTCCAAAACACCAACTTCCAATATCAATCATCAAGCATCAAATGTAGAACTTAGAGAAGCAAAGATGGAATCAGAAACAAAAATTCCTTTTTATCTACCTTCTCAAGTTTCTACTGCAAGATACAATTATGGTAATTATCAAACTTCAAATATGAATCATGATAAAGTCAAATTAGAAGACGAAAAAAGCTTTGTTATGAAAATAGATAGTAGAGACGATACAAATGCAAAATCAACTCAATATCCTATTAATGTATACGCTAAACATCCTATTCATGATAAAATTTTTCATAATGAAAGAAATAAAAGAAGCAATTGGAAAGAGCTTCGAAAAGTTTTTGCTGAAGAAATGATTAAGGAAGATGAAGAAAACACGAGAGATTGCCATTGTAGGGTCATCCGAGCTTCCAATTCACCGAAGAAGCTTTATTATCGTCGTGTAAAACATAATATTTTAGTACCTACAGCCCGAGTTACAGATACTAATTCTTCAGAAAATAAAAGGACGAGTACAAACGTTGCACAATCTAAGAAAAATGTTCAAACTCCTATGACAAGAAAAGAATACGACGAAATTATGACAGGGGAGATACTTCCAAGTACAAGCATTATTGAGCCCGTTTCTGAAGAAATTGATACAACTACGGAATCCGTAATCACAGAATCAAATATAATGGATCATACACTAAGCGATACGACGCAGGCGATTGATGTAACTTCAACGTCAGAAGTGGACAATATTTCCGAGCAATATCATAACATGAAGAAATCTACTACTAATCTATTACCTGTGGACTCAGCTTCGGAAATTTCTCTAAATAACAATAATAGTGTTAAATATGTTACAAAGGAAATGTTTTTTCGTGCCCAACCATCAAACGTCCAATCAAAAAACAATACGAAAGCGTATGATTCTTCCCAAGTTATTTCTAAGATTCCTTCGGAAAATAAGAACAATCGGGAAGAATTTATTGTCTCCGTTACTAAGAACGCACAAGAAACAACCTGCGAAAAAGCACGAGATCTCATCAACGAAAAGGAGAAAGCCGACAGTTCAATCTATCCAACAACCACCGAAGATCAGAAAAACAAAGAAGGGCACAACAATGATTATAAAACTGGATTAAAGTCAACCAATTTCTTTAAAGAAACATCAAAAAGGATTGCTGAGCAAGTGACAACGGAAACAATTTTGTCAAAACGAGCAGCGAGTACAGTAATCGATAACACAAAATCGAATAAATCCAAAACAAATTCAAAATTACTTCGAAACATACAAGACAAACAGAACAGTGAGTCAAAAGCTCAGATGGGGAAAGATGCCAACACGAGAAGATTAAAGATTATCCTAAAGAACCTTCCTCGAGCATCGTTAGAAGGACTCACCAGAAATGAGGAACACTTGATGAAATGCACAGGACAGACTGATAAGCTGAAAGAAAAACTGCACGCAAGACGGGAAAAATTGTTGCAGCAATATCAAAATGAACTAACGAAGATTGCCGACGAACAAAAGAGAAATTTGAAGAGAAGAGAAGCATGGGAAAAACTTCGCGAAAGTGATGATTTTCATCGATTGATCGATCAGGAAGCGTTTATTGGAGTTCTACTAAATGACGATGTTACCTACGACGATGACGATGAAACTTATTTAATTCCTATCAAGCTTGTTCCTGAACAATACAACAATATTATAGATCAAATATATTTACTTGTAAAAGCAAAAACAGTACGTAATCCAGAACATAACAAATATTACCAAGTTCTTCGAAACCTAATTGAAGATGACGAAGAATTAGCAGAAACGTCCAAATCGACGGAACGCAAATATAACCAATATTATGAGTATATTCCAAAAATAATCGAAAATAAACGAGATGCAGAAGCGTCCAAATTCTTGAATCATGAACACAATCAAGATTATCAGTATTCCTCCAAAACAATCGAAGGTGAACAAGAATCAATAGAAACTACATCTAGATTTTTTGATCGCAAAATCTTCATAATTGATCCCTCGACATATTATGGTGGCGAACCGATTTTACAATCACACGAAGACTACTTAAAACTTCCAAAGTACCATTCAAAAATTAAATCTAAAATTCAAGATCCAATTTCAGAATGGATATTAAGAAGTTTTCGTCAAGTTCTTTCAAGATTAAAATCCAGTGAAGACCAAAATCAAGCTTCACAAGAATACGTAAAAAAAATGCCAATCAAAGATTATTATGATCAAGGAAATGCTAATATCTTATATGTTCTAGATAAACAAAGGCAATACGATCTACAAAAGGAACTCGCAGCACTTGCACAAGTCTGGATGAGTTCTCTTAACAGAAGAGATGTCAATCGAGTTATGAGCAATAAAGAAGCAGGTGAATTAAACAATATAGATAAAAATCTTAAAGATAAAAATAATTTGGATATTACGTTTGCAACAAATAAAAAAACAGAAGATTTTGAAACTAAAAGAAACATGGAAAATAAGGAATTTGCCAGTTCCGATAATAGTAAGAAAAATATAATGCATTCAAAAACAACTGAAGATGCTGAAGAAGTTATAAAGACTAAAAAATCTGAAAATATTGAGCTGATAAAACATGAAGAAATTAATAAATCTTACAATTCAAATGTCAAAGCAGAACACAATTTAAATATTAA
This sequence comes from Leptothorax acervorum, assembly GCA_035220615.1. Lineage (NCBI taxonomy): Eukaryota > Metazoa > Arthropoda > Insecta > Hymenoptera > Formicidae > Leptothorax > Leptothorax acervorum. The sequence continues at coordinate 379,219 of JASTWQ010000025.1, read as the reverse complement.
AATGTCTAATAATAACAAAGCAGATGAACATGTTGAAAAAATTATTGATGATGATCTTAAAGCAAGAGAACTTGGAAAGAAAAACATGCGGACTCGGAGGGACATTGATAAACTAACCGACAAATGTATAGCGCAAAAACCATATATTCGGTAATGTATTTTTTTTTGTTTCTTTACTTACTTATTAATTAAAAAATAAACAATTAATTTAAAAAGTTTATTCTTAATTTTTTCAATTCTTATTTTTATTAGCATTAATTTGATATTTTTCTATTCTTAGACCAATTGAAACTGAAAATGTGAGAGATGAATTAAATCCCATGCGCATCTTTTTGGAGGAAAAGTCTGTAAAAAAGATATTTAATGATCGATCAAACCCGATCTTACTGCTAACAAAAAAAGATATACCATTAAGCGTTGGTTTGTTCCGATCAAAAAATGACTTAGTTTCTTCGAGGAGAGATTTCAAAGTTAATCAAGAGAACGAGAAAGAACGTAAATCAAATTATATCATTCTTATACCTATTAAAATCAAGAATATTTACGAGATGTTAGATGTGGAGAATAATGACGATTTGTTGGACCATTTTGACATTTTTGCACGATGGGACGATCCGGATGTACTAGGAAAGATACCAGATTTAATAAATAAATATCTTGATGACAAAGCAGAGGAATTTGAATATGAGGAACTTTCAAATCTGCAAAGTGAGACTATTGAAAATATTCCAGACAAAGAAAGTTCATGCGAAAATAAGCAAGATGTTTCTGTGGAAGACAGTGAAGCCGAATCGGAAAAAGATGAACAATATGAAATTACAAGCAACGAAATAGATAAATATTTAAAAATAAAGAACGAATTAGGATCTAATGAACATGGATTGTCTTTATTGCTTCCCTGGAAAAATATAAAAAAAAGGCTGCAAAGACAAATAAACAATGAGATCAATAAAGGCATAGTTGAAATAAAACGCGAGGTAAATATTTTAATGCAGTAGAATTTATTGAAAAAGAAAACATATATATATATACCTATATATATATATTTCTTTTTAATAGATTATTTCTTAATTTTTTAAATTATTGGTTATTATTCTATATTTTATACTAATAAATGCAACATTCTTTTCTTTACATTATTAATAGTACTATCTTATTTTAATATACCATTTCATTCTTTTAGAAGGTCACAAGGCACTCACAATCGAACAAATCCATTTTGGTTGAAGATCTCGAAAATAAGCGCACTAAGAGATATTTGAATAATAATATTGATCAAGAAGAAGAAGAAAATATAATAGAGACGAATGATATAAAAGCACATTATTTACAACCTCAAACAAACCGAAAAAATCGCGACGATCTTCTTGAAGATTTCATAAAAGCACATAAAAAGAATAATTTATACAGTAATAAAGCCTCTTCCTTAACAAACGAAAAAAAAGATATAATTACACCATTAAATAACATTTCAAAGAGTAATAAAAAATTATTGCAAGAAGCAATCCCAAAGTTGCAAAATCATATGAAATCTGTAGAAAAATTTGTCGATGATTCCGAGGAGAATTTCAATAACACGTTAGCGCCGGATGAAGATCAACATCATAGAAATGGGACTTCCGGAACTACTGGCAATGTTTTCTATACTGCAGTTATGAATATAAAAGATTTTTTTTCAATTTTCTCAAAAATTTCTCAAATATTCATGCCTAAATTTTAAACAGTTTTAAATAAAAGTATATATAGATTCTCATATTATTGTATAATAGATTAAATTCTTCAAATATGTGTAAAAAATATACGCAATAATATATATAAAGATATCTAAGCTATAAATATTTACATATAATAATGCTTTATATTATTTAGACATATATACATATATGTAATATGTATATGTATATATTTATTTATCTATTATTTATATTTATAATTATACAGAGGATTATTTTTGGTAGTACAAGATGAATATAGAAGAAAATAAGATTATATATGAAAAAATAATTTAAAAATGTAAAAATTTTTGGTGCAATATGTAGAAATAAAAAGTTACAAAATTTATAATGTTATTTTTCAATTTTTTTATTGATTATCTCAAAAACAAAATTTTATATGTTTCCATATTTACATTTTCATGTTAAATTGTTATGTGCGTATATCTATAACTTGTAAAATTTATTTATATTACCGTTTCGAAATGTGTTACACAAATTATAAAGTTATATTATCGTTAAGAGATTTGTATACATATGTGTTTATAAATGCTAATCAGAATATGTATTATTTATTACATTTAAATAAAACAGAGAAATAGTGAATATAAAAATTTAAAATGATTAAATGGCAATAAATAGTATTATTCTTAATAATTAAAATAAATTATAAAAGTCCTTTTGCATTTTAAGCCTCCTAAAAATTAATTCAAATTTTCTGTTTAGCAAGTTAATTATTATTAGATTAAAGATTAATCCTGCTACAATTATTTTATGAAAATGCAGATGCATTTTGCAATTGCATTATAATTGTGATCATAATGTTATTTATATTCGTAGAATTGCGAGGAATATTATAATCATAAGCAATTCTAAAGAAAATCAGGTCAATAATGATTGAATGAAAAGTTGTTCATACATATACATATATACGATACATACTGTTGCGACATAATTAACGACTTAAATTTCACAACAATGTAATGATAGGATATATATATACAATCATTAAATCATCGTATAATACAGTGCACTTTTGATCATGGTCGAGTTCAGTTCGTTATTGGAGACGTCAGTACAAAGTAAATTTCGCCGTATATTTATTATGTAACATTTACACCTATCAGATAATTATTAATATAATTTATTAAATTACCTTAATAACTAATCAGTTTAAGTTAGATAATCAGTATTAATTTAGATAATTTTATAATATTGTCAACATTAATTTTTTTGGTTGTTACATATAATGTTCAGTAAATTGTAATACAATCGGTGAAAAAGAATTCTTGTCGGTTATATTATGATTTGCGGGACGTGTTATATAAATACTGTTATTATAATTATATTATCTTTTTGTACAATATGTAAAATTTTGTGTTTATAATCAGGAGCACGATAACATCAATTAAAAATGACAGTGATCAATATGTATGAGAAAATTATTTTGTGCCTTTGGATCTTACTTGTGATTGCCCGTACGGAAGAAGTTTCTACTGCTAAAAACGTGGGAACTACAGATTTCTCAAATTCAAGGTAAATAATATTTATACATTTATTAATTAATTAAAATAGAAAAGTGAAATAAAAAAATTCTGAACCTCTTCAGACCTGATTCTTTTTTCGGTTCAATTTTAAAGATAAAGAAAGTTTAATTTTAGGAAATACATAAATATATATAAAGTTTACTAAACAACAGCATTTATATTAAAAAATTAAATGACAATATTTTAAGAGAAACAATATGTATAGAATATAGTGTATATCGCTAAGACCAAAGTAAAATAATTTATAAAAAATCATATGTATATATATGTATATTATAACTTTATCATTACATCAGATCTGAAGGGATTGATATAGGTAATATAGTAATTAATTAAAAGTAAAAATTTTATAAAAATTCGGAAATTTATCGAAAACAATATTACAATAAAATCTTTTCCAATTTAATATAAAACGCGTATAATTATTTTGTTAATTTTAAATTTGACATAATATGCAGATTTAATCTTTTTTAAGCATTATTTAACTCGAATAACCGTATTCGAATTGCGAACGTGAAAGTATGTTAGTCGTAATTACAAAATTGGTTGTCAGCACAATTATTAATGTCATTCATATTACGTTTTGTTATACACACAATAACCTGCTTTGTCACAATAAATCGCTGAATTGAGAATTTTAAATCTATAGTTTGTCAGGTTGCCTGGCAATATCAATTTAAGATGTAGATAAATTAAATGTAAAACGAAAAAATATATTTAAAAAAAAATAATTTTTCATCTATAATTTAAATAAATTATTCAAACAATTAAAATTGTTATCAATTTTATTAATGTATCTAATTTATATAATTGTCAAGCTGTATAAAACGTGTTCGTCAAATTAGCAAGTTCTTTCTGAACAAATATTTTATTACTTTTAGATTATCAACAGTTCTACCCTATCCATCACTATATAATGACGAACATCTTATAAAAGATAATCCAAAGAGATCGCTTATTTTATTAATGCCACTATCACAGACACGAGATGAACATGTAAAGCCAAAGGAAATAATCCAAAAGACAAAACGTTGCGGTACACAACATCGAAAAAATAGATTTTTGTTATTATCGCCGAAGGAAGATAGTAACAAGATAAGAACTATTGATAAAAATATCAACGTGGGAATCTCCAAGCAAAATTCAGATAATCATCATATCATAAAAAACGCAAAATACTCGCAGGAAAAGTCGTCAGCGTCGAAAAGAATGATAGCTGAAACACATGAGGATGAAATGCTTCTGCGAGCTCTCAAGGACAATTTAAATGCGGAGGATGTAATTATAAATTTAAAGTCTCAAGAAAAGGGAAAGAAATGTAATACAGAAAAATATATTTGCCATTGCAAAGAAGAGAATTGTTTCTCTAGCTCATCAAAGAAAAGTTCTTCAGGAATATTAGGTTCTTCCAAAATAAACAAGTCTGAAAGGACAAATTACCGGAAACTAACAAAATACGAAAACACCAAACCAGATATTTTGCAACAAAAATCGTCAATATTATACCACGAAAGTCCTCATGAATTGCCTCTTCCTAATCTGATCAATCACTTCTCAATACAACCTTATCAAGAGAGAATGAACATTCCCCCTGTACCAGTTCTATATGGAATAATACCAAATGTTTCGCCTCACATGGTTGAAAATGAAAGAATAAATATCGGAATTCCATTTACTTCATTTGAAGACAGATCAAATTATTTAGGAAATAACGAATATCAATCGATTATTCATAAAAAACCGTGCATTTGCTCACCTATAACCGAAAGACAAGTTGAAAATTCCATATCCGTTACTTCACCTTCGACAAACTACATTGACGCAACAACCATTAGGAAAACGACAAATGATCTTGAGTCAAATAATCTGATTGGTCAAACTGAAGAAGATCAAGAGCATTTTCCTAAATTAATTACAGAAGCTTCGAATGTAGATTTATCAGCGGATTCAGAAACAGAAACCAATTTACACTTGAATTATTATTCGACTGATGTAACCGAAGAAAGTAACATTATAAGTTCTTTTAATTTAAATAAAGATATGCCTAAATCAGAAGATTTTACAGAACAAACCGAAAAAAATCCAGATAATAATCTCTATAAGCTAACGACATATTCGACAGATTATACTGATAGAAGCAGCACACCATCCTTTATCTACGGAACGAATGATGGAAAACTTATAAACATGGAAGAATGCATACAGCTATTTGGTCGCGATGTATGCGTACTCAGTGCGACGTCACCAAAAATGCTTACTAAACAGGCGCAAGAAAATAATCCCAACAAGTATTCTACGATTAGAATTCCGGAATATGTCACACAAATGTCTACTAGAGAAGAAACAACATTTAATAACATCGATTACTCGGATAAATTAAAAACAACTGACCCATACTTTGAATCGGAGTCGTCTACTAATGGAATCAAATCAAATTTTAATTTAAATGAATATCTTAAATCAATAAGTGCAAAATCAAATGCTGATGTTGATGAAGCTTCTCTGCGTGAATTTCATCAATATCCAAAATCTATCGAACAAATTTCTAAGCCAGATGTCAACTACGATAAAAATGAATCATTTAGTACAGTAAGAAATATATACACTCCAATGAAGAAATTGATGGATCCAATAACTGATGAGATCGCGAAGGCAGAAAAAAATAAATCGTTAGGAAAGAGTAAAAGTCATACAACTAAATTATTGTTAAATCCAAATAATGAAGAAATAGCAAGTTCAACTTCAGGTGAGATATTCCTTTCTTCTACTCCTTCATATAAATCTAGCACTGTTGAAAAAGCGAATAATTTGAGGATTAATCAACAGAATCGGGTAATAAATACAAATTCCAATTCAAATACTTCTTCTAAAGAAGAAACGACGATTATTAGTTACGATTCTAAAACTGGAGATGATTCTAAAGAGCAAAATAGAAACTACCTAAAAGAATCAAATACGGATGTCTATTCTGAAAAGAAGATCCCTCAAGAACATTTTAAAGAAAAGACTACAACTACTAGTTCTAATTTCAAAACCGGATATAATTTTGAAGATGAAACAAACAAAGAAATAATAGGAATAAAAGCCAGCGTCCGTCCGGGAGAAATTTCTCAAGAACAATCTACGACTTCTATGACGACACAATATTTCGATGATAAAAAGTCAAGTAATTTAAACCACGAAGAAGATGTCACCAACAATCTCGAAGCACCCATCGATTCTTCAACGAGCAGATTACCATTTTGTGATAATACCTTGCTTTTAAATTCCATCAGGAAGGTCATCAATGATTTTGCATTGGATGCTCGCTTAACTAGAACAAAAGATTTTGATGAAAATATTCTTAAAACGCAAGGTAAAAAGTTACTGCCAGAAGTTCTGCAAGTTCCGAATCTGAAGAACATCTTGTCGATGCCGCAGATAGAGAATACGATCGTAGAAAAAGTAAAAGACGTTTTGTCTTATGTCACAGCTATTCCACGAAAAGATTTCACAAACAATTGGTCACATGGTGTGATCAAAAACACTCTACACAGCATATTGGATGCTCTTTCTGGTTTTCAACACAAGCTCCCCCCGATGACGCTCGAAGAGCATCAATTCAAAGACGGACAATGGAGAACCAATTTAGTGACCTTAGCACCAATTTCAGGTCGAAAGTTGTCGAAAGGAACACCGGAAAACTTGCGGGAGAGTATCAAATTACTTCTAAGCTCCCCGGCAATCGCGTCGCAAACAGATCAACATATCGTGCGGAATATGATTGTGCAAAGCGTGAAAAATAGTTTGAACAACGATGGAGATGATAAAATAGACGATTCAATAATTCATGCACTAAATGATGTTCTCCAAATGTTAAAAAATTCAAAAGATATTAATGCTTTAGGAAAAAGCAATAAAGTTATTAGTGATGAAGAAGATACGGACATGACTTCCTCACAAGAAATTTCAACAAGTAATTATAAAATAGGAATAAATGTTAATAATTCAACATTGAATAACAAACAATATCTCGATATAAAAGAAGACGAAATGGACAGTAAGAGAATGCAGATTACAGACTATCAGAAAGCTAAGACATTAGAAAACAACGCAAACATATTGACTACTTCTGAATTTCCGCACTTATTACAATTATCTGAAAAAGAAGAAGAAACAACAAATAAAGCTGTTGCTGAAATGAAAGAAAATATTAAAGATTTTGGACAATTAAAGAAGATAGATGTGCAAGATGACGCAGAAAAGAAATTAGTTGAACCACTGCAACCTAAAATAACTTATCATAAAGCTGTTTTACAAAGTAATCCTAGCATATTAGCGACTCTTGAAACAGATTCAACAGAAACTAAACAAAACATAAAAAATCATCGCATCGATGAAGAAAGTGTTAAAAATACAGCAACAATTACAAATTTTATACAAGAAACTTCACCTAATAACGCACAAGTATCGGATGGCATAATTTTAGAAAATCTGGCAAGAACTAAAGACATAGGAGATGAAGTAAAACATGCATTAAATGAAAAAACATTGACTACTTCAACTGAGATTGATCCATTAATAATATTAGAAAGAATAAAGTTTAATTTGCCACCAACAAAGTATTATTCGCCAGAGACTTTAAAATATGCGACAAATCATCGTATTGATGATAAAAATGTTGAAATTACGACAACATCCACCGACTTAAAACAAGAAACTTCATCCAATTATGCACAGGTGTCAGATGGTGTAATTTTGCAAAATATAGCAAAAACTAAAGATGACAGAGAAATGGAATATCCATTAACTACTTCATATGGAAATTTAATTTCATCCACAAATGTAGAATATAAAGATCCCAACATTATTTCTTTAACAGGTAAAAATGTTTTAGAATCGCAACAGAATTCACAACAGAACTTTACAAAAGATAATATTATTAAAATCCACGAAGTTACTACGGAGATTCAACGAACTTACGCAAAAACCACGTACTTCAAGGCAGGTCTTTCTAGTGATGATAGCCCAAGAATTAGTTCGCCCTCATTAACTTGTGAAACTGCAGACAGACGTGTAAATAATAATGATAAAGAAAACGACAATGACAATAACGGTAACGATAATAACAATCTAATTGGCAACAAGATAAATAACATTGATAATGCCATAAAAGCGAAAGAAATAATTGTTTCTTCTTCCAAATCATCTGTCAAAAATAATATCGATTCTCCTCAGCTATTTCCTTTATCAATTACTCCCGATGATATCTCGGAACTTCAAAGATCGCAACTTTATTACATTAGTGACGGCATGAAATTACCGCTGGAGATAAAAAAATTGGAAGATGGTTCTTATGCATTATCAATCTCCAAAAATATATGCGAGCAGATTCTGACAAGAAAATGTCCCTGCTGCGTGCCGCTGCAAGGATACGTAGTTCGATCATTAAAAAATCATCAACAAGAAGATATACATGCAATAACTTTGACAACTACGGAAAAGAAAAATCAAGAAGATATGTATGTAAATAACATTAAAAAAGATAGTCAATCGGTTCAACCATTTAACACAATGATAACGAGAAGCGCCTTGAGAACACAAAAGTCAAAAGAAGAAGAAATGATAAACGCGCACCATCCATGGAAGCAAAATGGTGATGATCTAGCAACCATTTCGATGCCCGTCATTGATTTCGCAAAAAAATACAATCTATTGCTCGATTTCAATGAAGAAAAAATATTCAACAAAGTCGGATTGCAAAACAAAATGCAAAATTATGATAAGTTATTAATAAAATCAGGGAAAGTATCTGAATACGATCAGCCGGAGGAAAAGGATTTCAATAATTATCTTGATATTAAGAAAAACAGATTATTGGGTGAAAATAATGACGCAACTGATAAATTTCAAGATTTAATAAATGTTCGCGAAAAGAAGGATACTCCGAATATAAATTTCCCAATATTTCCAATTACTAGAAAAATTTTTAACTTAGGAAAAAATTCTGAAGAATTTAAAGTACGAAAAGTAAATGCAGAAATGAATCAATCGGAAATAGATCAAGATTCAAAATTACGTGAAGCTGTAAACAATGTTCAAAATATGAACCTTGTACAGAAGATAAATTCCGAAGATCGGGAGAAAACCAATTCTGTTCTTAAAGGAATTAATATTTCCAGAAGATCCAAAATAAGCAAAGAAGAAATAAAATGGAACAAATTATCGGATATTGCAGAAGGTAATTAGCATATAACTCGCAATAAGAATTAAGATAAAAAGATATGAGAAAAATAAAAAATATTTTCTTTGTTTTAGGAAATACTAAGGTTTTCAAAAAGGAAAATAGGGAGCATGAAGCAACGGAATTGACCGACAATGAATATAACGTCCCAAAAATTAAAAATTTTAAAGAAAATATTGGAAAGTCGTATAGATATCAACGAAACACAAATGACGTTGCAAATAAAAGAACAGAACTAGTAAAATCAATGCTTCATTGGCTCAAAGGTCTTTTAGTAAATCAGTAAATAGTAAAGAATAGCCTCTAATATATACATATAACATTTATTATTATTAAAATATTCTTTATATATATAATATTTAATAATTCTCATAAATTATATAATTAACTTTCAATTTCATCTTTTTGTTGCTATATTTCATAATTTACAATAATTAAAATATAATCAATTGTATTATTAAATATTATTAATCGAATAAAATGTAATATTAATTACTTATAATTACTAATAATTCTTTCTTTTTTATTTTTCTTTTATCTAAATAATATTCAATAACTCTTTTGTCAAAATCTTATAAAATATATCAAAATTATGTGTGTTTATGTGTGTAATTTATTTTGAAGCGCCCCTATATCCATACAATGCAAAACATTTATTAAATTAAAACCTAATAATTAAAAAATAATAATTAATTATTTAATTAAAACCTAATCTGTTCCAGTCAATATATTTTAAGGCAGCGGATCTATGAAATGTGATATATGTAATAATGTATTGTGGTAATTTAAAAGAAACATCTCTGCCACATATTTGACATAATTGTCATAGATCCGTTACCTAAACTATAAAAATTTATTCATCACTCACCGACCAATGCGCAACGTCGCTACGATAATTCTGTAACAAGCAAAATATAAAGTCTAAATTAAAGCAGAGCAGAAAAGAAATCAATAGTTGTAGCAGTAAATATTTAAAAAAATAATTACTAAATACAGAGCACTAAATTCTATATTTTAGTTCACTAAGCAAAAATAAAATAACCACGCGCGTAATCTTTTATATAAGAATGCTCTATATCCATTTAATAAAAGCTTCTATATATAGGATTTATAAAATAAAATTTTTTATCTCTAATTTTCATTTTCCGAATAACTATCCAGTTAAAAAGTGGATAACCCTTCCGCATAAAATATAAAATATGTATATAAATAAATTTATTTACCGTATATGTTGCTCCGCCGCGCGCCGGTGCCTGATGTCTCTTCTAGGCCTCCTCCTCTTCTCAGGCTCCTCGGCTGTCAGGATCGTAGACACTTGGCACAACACTCGCGAAAACGCGGACAATTACTATCGCGCGATACTTTGTACGGCACTCCCGAAACGGTTGTCATAATGCAACGATCGCGCGATACTTTGTGCGGCACTCCCGAAACAGTTTCTATAGTGCAGCGGAGATGTAATCCTGTAGACTACGATGTAAACTACGATGTTATCCTATAACATAAAAATATAAAATCCAATTTATAGCAACGCTCAAAATAATTAATATTTTAAAGGATATCTATTTTGCTCATTAAATTTTATATTCATACTTTAAGCAAATATTTAAAATAATTAAATAATTTTTTTTAAAATCTCTCTCTCTTAAGTATAAGATCTTTTTTAATTTTACGACTAAAAGTTTCTTTGTCCTACTGTTTATTTAAATTAAAATAGAATATATATAACTAAACTTTTATAAAATTTCACATAAATTACTTTCTTCTAATTATTATTTCTAAATCATGAGAAAATAAAATGACTGAAGGATAAACAGGAAAAGAGATTACTTTTAAACAAAATAAAAGTGTTATATTTACCGAAAAGTTGTTACGCCGACCGCGACGCCCGATGTCTCTCTTAGGCCTCGTCCTCGTCTCAGGCTATCTTCTCGGGTTGTCAGTTTGGATTCCTTCGATGCGACACTATCCGCGTCGTTATCTTCTGAAACATATAAATAAATGGTTTCATATTAAATAATTCTTACGCGCATCAAGCTTCTTATTCGTTATTCAATCGCCGAGCCTTTTACGGACTCGCAAATTGCGTATAAGTACTGTTTTTATCGTCGCAATTATTACGTCGTCCGAGTATCCCCGTGCACGGCGCGTAACCCCGTAAAATGCATGTTTTCCAAAAGAATTAACAGAAAACGTTGGGTAATGCATTCTTTGCGGAAAGTGAATTACGGCCGCAGTAATATTTTATGCTACGTATGTCGCGGGATTTAATATGTATATAGATAGTAAAAGACGCGATCTCTGAGATCGGGCGTCACAAAATCGAGCATCATGCAGCAGTAGTGAGACATAAAACTGATTTACGCATCGTTTCTCTGTGTAAAATTAAGGAACTGATTGTCTCGTCTCTCGAAAGATTCTACCAATGCGTTATCATATTAGTATCTTAATTAATTATTTTTCTATCATTACAATTATTACTAAACGATTATTAATAAACGTGTACGAATTGATATAGTATTAATAGTATTTTATCCTGACACTCATCGTGATCATGTCTCGGAAAGTAATACCGTAAAAGTAATACGAAACACGGAGCGACTCTCGCTGCTGCCAGCCGGCTCGAAATTCGGTGACCGAATGATAGCGCGGCGCGATCCCTGCTCGACGCGACCCCCTCGCGGCGCGACCCCCGCGCGGACGACCTTGTGTAAACAACGTTGACCGTTAAGATTTCGTTGTTCTGGCGAAATATGAAATATATATATAAGTTAAAAATGAACATAATTAACTAATATCACGATACAAGAACAATATTTCAAGATAATATATTCCAGATAATTTCATTGGTTCTTAATAAAATAGGCGTGTGTCTCGATGCACATTAATTTAATGCTTTGGCTTAATGAAATCTAATCTTTATTTTATCGGCGGCCAGTTTTCATTTTATACTTTTACGTGTACATTATAAATTTGTATGTACCCGGTAGCTTGCGAGAGTTCTAATAAAATATATGGTATTTCGATTAATTATAGAATCTAACTCATTGCATCTATCTCTAGATCTGCGAGGCACGTTGTTCAATAACGAGGATGCGAATCATAGTATTACTAAAATATATTTAATTAAAATTGTAAAGTATATTTTATTTAATCTAATACGCGCGCGATTCAGCTTTAAGGAAACACTGACTAGATGAGTAAAACGTGCCAACAGCACTATGACAATTATTAATAAATCTGACTATCGTAAGAAGTGCGGAAAGATACTTATATAAAACCATTAAATTAAGTGTTTTTACTGCGCTTTCATTGCACGTCGATACGATGCGTATAAATGAAAATTATGTTATATTATATAAATGATTTAAATATTTCTCCTTCTATTTTTCTCTCTTAATTTCTCGCACCACGTACGCAATAATAGATTTCATTAATCCTTGCGTTACTGCGATGTGCAATGCAGATTTGTGGAGAGCTGTATTTTTAATTTAAACGATTCGATTAAATATTTGTTACGCGCATCGAACATCTTATTCGTTATTCCAATAGTCACGCACATTTAAAAAATTAGCTTTTTTAAAAAAATAGCTAGAAAAGAGATTTTTTAACGCGCATATATGCTACACATAAGAAAGAATATAAGAAAAATTAAGAAATATAAATATAAGAAAGCAGAAGATATGTATCGCAATATAATTAAGTACACGTCGCGTGTGATTATTATTTATTAATATCGAGAATATCGTACAAAGTATGGCAATGCCTCGCGATCATTGTATTCTAGTGATTACTTGTAATCGCGTTTATGAATAATATTAATAAATATGTATAAAATATTATATTTATATGTTATTATACTTTTTTAAATATATTGATAATCAAGGAATAAATGCATTCAGATATCAAAAAGTTTGTGAATATTTTACTACTGTTGTGTACAACTCTATTACTACGCATCATATATCGGTAAGTCCACAAGTATATATAAATAATAAATTAAATGTCAAATTGCTCACCTCTCGTGGTTGCTTCGCCGATGCCTCCCTGGGCCTTCTCCTCATCCTCCCTCGACCCTCCGCAGCCATCCTGTCATGGCGTTCATCCAGCACTCGCTAGAACATAATTCATCTATTATTATTATACGATTACATGATTAACTATGTATACGACACTCCCGACGTCAATTATTCGCATGACTCTAACTTTATTATGTGTTGGACAGAAAAAGGATGCAGGAAATGTGTACAATCTTGCGGACGCGAGACTACGATCCGCCTGACACTTCGTGACATTTCGCGACAAATGTATCTGGAAATTACGAAGAAGAATTCGTGTGACTCGCGCGGTCAACTCCACGCGCTCAGGGCTGCGTTCAGAAACATCACCCGAGGCCCCCGGGTATCATTTTATCCTTGTTGTTCACCGAATTTTAAACAAGGATATAATGATACCCGGGGACACTCGGGTGATGTTTCTGAACGCAGCCCAGGAGGAACTATACCCGCCGGGCGCCCGCGCCGACGCGTCGCGTCGCGGCGATGCAATGTACGAGCGTTGAATCTACGTTGTGCATGTGTCAGATATTAAGACACACGATTGAATACGAAGCTCACGAACAATTGCACTTACCGATTAAACATGCTGCGACAAGTAAATCGTAAATCCGTTCTATATCCGCGACGTTCCGTTCGCGGCGACGAGACACGTACTCGAGTGACGCCGGCGACCGCGACGCCCGCGCCGCCATCGTTACCGCGACACCGCGCGAGTCCGCGAGTCCGCGAGACACGCGATAACGCGATAGCTTTATATAAACATGCCGCGAGGAATAGATGGGCTATCCTGTACCCGCGACGTTCCGTTCCTCCGTTCGCGGCGACGAGAGATTCGAGAGTGACGCGCGCCAGCTTCAGTCTTCACTCCTTCACTGTGATGCCGCGTAGTGCGTACTTACGACACGACGCGAGTCAAATTGGCGCCTGATTACGAAATGATCGATTGACTGTTCGAAAATACAAAATAATAATTCATATTTCCCATCACAATAATTTCGCATTCCTTATATTACTTCAATTCCTTTTAAACAATTAAGTTGCTCCGAAAAACTGTTTTAAGAAACGCATAACTATATCGATTCGATCAACTAACGACGATCGACTAACGATTAGTCGCGCGGATCTATTATAATCATCAGGAAATTACCGGGAAATATGACAACTGTAGGTAATAGATTTACTTTCGAATTTTTCTTATTAAAGCAAAAAAACTGTAAATTGATCTTGCCAATTAATCACTAGCTGATATTATTATCCAATAAGTTTCAAATAATTTATTGTATTCTTATCTATACGTATCTTTATTTGAAAAAATAATTCCTAAGCTACAAAATACTAATAATTATATATGAGAGCGCGGCCACGACATTGTATACATTATATAATAAACGTAGTATACATATATTAAATTCGTGATTATTATTATTGTATGTGCATATACTTATATATATGTTTTATGAATAAGAATGCATATTTACTAATATTTACGCGACGCGGCAACGCAATATATTATATCATATATTACCACAAAACTGTATATTATCGATCGATGGATAAATCAAATTCAGATGATAAAATAAAAAAATTGTAGTTTTAAAAATAATTTGAATTAAAATTGAATATTATCGGGCCTTAAAATATATATGTATATATACATACATGGCATGTTTATGAAACAACAGGATAATAATTAATCATAAAATTAGTATTATATTATTTATATTATGAGCTAACTCATATATTATACATTTTAAACTGCAGTTACGCGATTTCCATAGATCTCGCATATATAGATTTTCTAGTAGACTTCAAGTAACGTTTTCTCGATGCAAGTCATAGATAAGCAATAACGAATCACAAACTTTATAACATATTTGTGACTTGATATATTTGTATGGTAATTATTCAGTTTAGCGTCCTCACCTCCGATTTCGATGAAATTAGGCCTAATCGATTCATTTTTGCTTAAAACGAAAGAATCTGGCAGAAAAAAGCGTCGCTCTGCCCCGCGAAGCGAGATATTAACTGTTAAAGTTGACGACTATCAGGTAATGAAACCTGTCATACCGACGAGATGTAGCGACTGTGACCATGCCCCGCGCTCCCCGCAGCTACATCCATTTGGATGGGTGGAATTGGTTGGATGGCCAATTTGACTCGCTTTACAACTTAGCATGAATAGCATGTATGTACATACTTTGTAAGTTGTAAAGCGAGGTATCACCCTGCCAACCGGCGGAGGGGGTGCGGAAGGGGGGGCCGAAGGCCCTTCCTTGCACCACCCCGCGTGTGTGTGTGTGTGTACACCATGTGACTGCGTATATTAATCATCGAAAGTCAAGCGATATCAACATTCGAATTACGTTTCTTTTCTTACTTACCAATCAGACAGGTGTCACGTGACCTATTCTGTCCTTTTCTGTTGTTTTCTGTGCCCCTACGGAACATGCGTATGCAGCTGCGGGGAGCGCGGGGCATGGTCACAGTCGCTACATCTCGTCGGTATGACAGGTTTCATAACCTGATAGTCGTCAACTTTAACAGTTAATATCTCGCTTCGCGGGGCAGAGCGACGCTTTTTTCTGCCAGATTCTTTTGTTTTAAGTAAAAACGAATCGATTAAGCCTAATTTCATCGAAATCGGAGGTGGGGACGCTAAACTGAATCATTACCATTTTTATTTCAAAAGATTTTCTATTTCTCTAAATATAAAAATAATTTATATCGGGTGTGAGTAAGAATGACGTAATCTATTAACATAACCTTGAATGAAGATTGAAGACTCTATGGCGGATGGCCTCTATGCTATGAGTAAGGTGGCTGGTGGAGTAAGGTTATGGCGATCAGATACCGAAACCGAATGCTTTGACGTTTCTGTCGACACGATTCGGATATGGGTTTGTTTGGAAAATCGCAGGAAAAGAATCCTAAAGAAATGGTGAGGCGCTTTAAAATATTTTGTTTTTACTTTCATTTATTGGCATTAATTATATTATAGGTCCAAGAATGGACTCACAAATTGAGAAAGGAAGGTTATCAACTTGACAGACAGGTTAGAGGTAAGATGTGTAGAAAAATTTCTAAGAAAAGTTTTTAAAATCGAAAGCTAGAATCGCAATTAACACAAGCAAAAATCTTAATATAAAATCTTAACATTAAAATCTTAATCTTAATTTTAGAAACTTAAAACATTAAATTACATATATTAGGCACGAAAATATTGAGATTTTGATTTTTATATTATATATAGATCTTTATTAAATTAAGGAAAAATATGATTTTAGAAAAATTCTTAATATTTTTTAGAATTTTTAGAATTCTTGAAATTAATCTAGTTTTTTTCCTTTTCCGTGTTTCTTTTTCTATTGTTACCTGGATATTGTTTGTATAAATGTTGCTTTTTTGTATAGCAATTCAGAGAGAGGAAGAGAAAGTTAAACGTTCCCTAAAGGAAGCAGCAAAAAAGGGAGATAAAGATGTGTGTAAAATTCTTGCAAAGGAGATTATAAGGGCTCGTAAAGCTTGCAATAAGATTTATACTTCCAAAGCGCACTTAAATTCTGTATCGTTACAAATGAAAAATCAGTTAGCAACAATCAGAGTTGCTGGTTCGGTCTCTAAATCTACAGAAGTGATGCAAGCAATGCAGTCTTTAGTAAGAGTACCAGAAGTAGCCGCAACTATGAGAGAAATGTCAAAGGAGATGATGAAGGCAGGTATTATCGAGGAAATGTTAGATGAAACGATGGATTCTATTGAAGATTCTGAAGATATGGAGGATGAAGCTGATGAAGAAGTTGATAAGGTAGATTATTATTAGTAACACAGAGAATATAATAAAGTGAAATAATTTCTATTTTATTGCATATTTTTGCATTAGAGATACTTAAAAGGATTGTAACAAATAATTTTTAGAAATTTTTCATTAAACTTAATGCAAATAATCACTATAAGAAAAAATTCTTTTATATTCTTTCTTAGATTTTATGGGAAGTGACAGCTGGCACACTGGGTACAGCTCCCGCGGTCGTCACAGAAAATCCTGGAATTCCTTCTACCTCTGCAGAAGAAGAAACAGAAGAAGATGACAAAGAACTTGAAGAGATGAAGAACCGATTGCAAAGTCTTCGCAGTTAGATGAATGATTAAATGATCGAAGAATATTTGTATCATACAAATGTCAGGGAAATAAGTATCTTAATAATAACATTTATTAAATAAATAACACAAGTTATAAATAGTAGCACTTGCCTATTTATCATAGGCTGTGGACTTAACACTACAAATGCTTTGAAGCATTCTTCTCTTTACTTTCAATAAAGAAAGAAGAAGACAAAGAACGCTTCGAAACATTTGTAGCATCAAATAAACCACAGCCGTAATTTTGCTATTTAATGTACATATTGTATTATCATATCGTAGGTACTGTCGCTTTATAGAGCAAGCATTGTAAGCACTGTATATTTTTACATTAATTATTTAATAATAATTTTCTTTACAATTATGAATTATATTACGAAAAGAAATTCTAAAAGTAAATTATATGATAAAAATTACTAAAAAATTTTAAAAATTAAAAGAAAAAATTGCAACAGAGGGTAATTGAAATTAAGCTTTTAGATAATCCTATAACTTTTCTCATCTTTTATATCTTGTCATATGTTCAAATTTACTTATAAATATAATAGAAAAACTTAGTTTGGGTTTATCTTTTTTTATTTTTCAGTTTGATTTATTCTGATATTTGCTTGTTTAAATTTTCAAGTTATTTATGAGTTAGAATGGAAGAAAGCATACAGCTACAGCAAAGCAAACTCAAGCTATCCATACAGTATTGATGATTATTAATTGCTGTTAATTATTTAAACAATTTGAAATATAATGTTAAAACTTCAACAACCTTAGTGAGATGAATTTTATGTTGAATAATGTTAACAAATAAATATTAATATTATTGTAATGTGTCTTTATAATGACCATATATCCACCATTTAAGAAATGGCATTGATTGGGTGTGGATTTTATTTAATTATACTTCCTTCGTTGAACATTAGGAAAAAACAATGATTCAAGACCAACTTATTTTTTATTAAGGAATAACGCTGTGTAATTAGCAGACACAAACTCTGTTTATTTAATAAACATAATAATTAAATATAGGAATCAATTTGTAAAAGCTTTCACTTAACATAAATTTTATTTATAATGACATTGTTACAATTATTATTAATATTATTAACGCCTTATATAAATACATAGTAAAAATAATATTCTTCGACTATAAACATATATATTTATATCTATTTCTATATGTATATATTGTATATGTATATCTCGAAAGAGAGATTATTGTTTTTTTTATTTACAAATGATAGTTTATGGCGATATATTGTGTGTTGTAGAGGAGAGATATTCCTTAAAAATAATATATTCAATGATTAATATGTACGTATGTAGATCAAGTATTCATATAATTTTCTCTACAAGATCTGTGTTTACTTCATTTGGCAGAAAAACTGTGTTTATACTCGAAAGCTATCTTTGATAATAACAATTTCTTTTCAAGCAATATTACTTTCAAAAAGTTGCTTTAAATCGTGTATCAAGAAGAAAACTCATAAATTGTGAAAGATGTGAAGATATTTACAAATTATTTGCTTGCAGCATCCATCTCTACTAGAAAAAGCTCTTTATTTATAATATCATCAAATTTGTTATCATATATCGCATCGTACATATTACATTATCCAAGAAGAATCAGGAATCTATAATTGAAAAACAAAACCGAAGATTACTGCTATCTTAGAGAGAAAGATGAAAATATACACAAATACAATGGTTCTCTTTTGTAGCATAATTTCTCTGTCAATTGCCATTAGGCCTGTTCGTTTTAACTAAACTTCTTCCACGGTTTATCTTTTCTCTTTTCCTCTCCAGAAAAAGAGAAAAGATGAACCGTGCAAGAAGTTCAGCTATAAAACAAACAAGTCTAGTTTTACACTACAAAATGAGCACTAGACGTGTAGGTGTGTGTGTGTGTGTGTGTGTGTGTTCCCGTGCGCGAAAACTTCGAATTCGAATCGGTAACAAAAACGGCAAACTTATAATTTATGTAATTTTGTGAAAGATGAGTGGTTTTCAAACCCCTGCATTTTTTTCTCGACGATGCCTTTGCTCTAAGAAACGCCATTTCCAAATTAATTACACAATTTTTCGCAAAATTACATAAATTTATATTTAGTTATTTTTATTATTAATTTGAAGTGGCTTTTAAATTTTGTTGTACAAATCATTGACAAACAAAAATGTCGTTATTAACTTTAATGCTTAAAATTGAGTTTACTATAAATATAAAATATTATTGTGAGCTTATAAATATGCATGAAAATCGATAACAAGTCATTGTTGCAATCATTGTTTATGCACAAAACAAAATTATAATTCTATTTTAATTATTGGATTTTTTATTTCTTTATTTTTAAAAATTATTTTGTGAAACATTTTTTCAATTATTCGCTCAATCAATCACTACATTTTTTCATCATTGTTCAAATAAATAAGTAAATTTTTTGGGAATTCTTGAACATTGTCCAATGTGACAAAGTAATTGAAAAACTTGGCTCGTCGAGAAAGCGTATTAAATAATTGTTTTCAAAAATATTATTTGTAAATTTTGTCAAGTATTTTTAAATCAACAAAATCATGTAAAAATTTTGATTCTAAAATATATGTTTGCAACTTCAGAGTTGATCGATTACCATGTTAACGATTGACAATTTCAATGTCGCCCTAGCTTGTGTTGGTAGCCGACGCATTAGCGGTATCATTTTTTTAAAGAAATATTTAATCTCACTTTTGATAGGAAACATAGTTCTTTTCATGGTTCCTGTAATTCTCTTTTGTCGCTTTACTTTCTTTCTCTTCACCGGAATTTTCTTCACCTTCTCCAACTCCTCGAAATACTGTTGTTCTTCTTTTACCTGCATTAGTATTAAGGGTTATTAAAGTGAATTATTATTCATGAATACAATTACAAATGCAAAATTATTATTTATTTATTTATTCGTTAATTTTCATATTGTTATTTTACCACAATTATGTATTATTGTACTTAATTTACAAGGAATGAACGTTCTTATGTGTATAAACTTAATTGTTCTAAATTATCTCGGTGACGTTTTAATTACTAAAAATACATTTACGAAGTTACAAATAATTGTTATTCCTAAACACATTTGCAATTGTATATTCGTATAATCATATAATTGTTATTAATGACAAACAGGAAAATATTTTGTTCAACACTGACCTGTACTCCGTCTTCTAAAATCTCCAACTGTGGAATCACTTCTTCCTGCATTTCTGTTTCATTGGAATTAAAAGTCTCTTCTGCAGGTTCTGAAGACATTGACAGAAGTTCTACTAGATTTTTATCTATATTTCGTTTCGCATCTTGCAATATAATAGAAGTTTGGCCGTTATTCTTTCCCCAAATTTCCAGTTCATTCGGACTACTTGGCACGTTTTTTATCTTGCTTTGCTTTTTCGCCTTTGACAATTTCTGCTGTTGTGGTTGCTGTTCTTGTTCTGGCAAATTTATTTTGATCAGTAGTCCTGGAGGAATACTTGATAAACTGTGAACTGGTATCGGATTACCAAGAGTTGATATATTTCCAGTAAACGGCACTATAATTTTTTTAATATTTGCCTGATTAGTTATAACATTCGAAGATATATTATTAATTGTAATTGGCTGCAATTGATCTCCCAACTGGAACTTCCAATTGGTTGTAGATGGAAGAGGTAGTTTTCTAATCACTTGGCTCTCCAAATTGCTGGGCATAGGTCTAGGAATATTAATGGAAGTCGGTCTTCGGGATTTTCCTCGTTTCTTTGCTAATGGCGCAGGTTTGTTGTCTATTTTGGGTTTCTTGCTGGATACTAATGGCCAGGAGCAACGCTTAAGAACTTTGGAAGGATCTTTACCATCTTCTCCAAGATCCTGATCATCCTCATTTTGTTCCATAATATTTTCAGATTCAGAAATATCCTTAATTGTGGGAACCGCATCACATGGGCCGATTTTGTGAAAGCTTTGGCCGGTCTGAAAATGTTTTGAACAAAGTACGAGTTTGCGTATTTGGTTGGGCGACATTTTAAGTAAATCTTCTCGGCCCAAGAATTGACACCAGCGCAAACATCGACCTATTTCATATGCTGGGAATGGATGAAACTTGTAACGTTCAATCTTGTTCCTCGGATCAGACCTTAACCGACCACAAGCTGCACAAGCCTGGCTTTCCAATACCTTAATAGGCAGTGGTTCCAACTTTTTGCATTTGTCTGAAGGGCTGAAAAGCTTTGGTATAGCCTGTGACTCGATAATAGATGATTCTGCTTGGTCCAATTGATCTGGATCACGAATATTGGGAACTGCATTTTCCATTAACCTTCCCTTAAATCCTGGGACGAATTGGGAACGATCAAAATGTTTGGAACAGATATAGCAGAAAAGTATTTCCTTCCTTGTTAACCTGTAATAAGAATCCACACCAACAAAGTCCAGCCATTTAAGACAGCGGAATTCTTCTCCAGGAAAATGATGAAAGGTTGTTCCATCATAATCCGCTGAAGGTGGATCTATTCGTGTTCTTCCACAAAGAACACATGTTATATTGTACAAACTCTGCTTAGGATCATAAACCGATGGAACTGCATTGAAATTTAAACGGTCTAAATATTCATTAAGAAAATCTTTGGACTGGAAATGCTTGGAGCAGACCATACGCTGAAGAAGCTGCTTTTTTGTGAGTTTGTAGAGGTCCTCACGACCGCAGAACTCTAGCCAACGACAGCAACGAGTTTCGTCATTCACTGGAAAGCCAAAAAACATGTATTCCTCCTCGCGATTGTTGGGGTTCATGCGTGAACGGCCACAGACGACACAAGGATGTGGCATGATTAAGATATTGTAGCTCTCAAAAGCAAATCAATCTGGTTTGTAGTCCAAAATTGGAGTTATAAATCTGAAAGATCAAGCAGCTTTTGAATTATTCATTCTTGTAGTTTTAGCTTGAAAATATGATTTTTGGATCTTTTTTCTTCATAGTTGAAGTGGGCCACAAATATAAAGAAATTCTGAGATCTTTTCTGTCCATAGTTTATTGTTAAGTTGTAGCTTTCACACAAACTAAGCCTTTAAAAATCTCTTTCTTTGTTTAAATTTGAATTGTCACAGATTAAAACCTCAAATCTTTCCTTTTCAAAGTTTAAAATTGATATAATAGTTATCAAATCTTTTCTCTTTATAACACAATTAAAATTGTTATTCTCAAAGTTTAAGAAATTTTCAAATCAAGTCTTTTTCATAATTCACAATTTTAATTATAATTTCCAAAGATATTCTTTTTGAAGAAGTTCTTCCTCTTCACGATTCATGGTACAATTGGTGCAGAAATTAACTGAATTTCGAGACACAGAATTCTTTTATCAGCTCAAGATATTCTTCTGTTGCAACTGAAAAAATAATTCAAATTATATAAAAGATGTATACAGTTAATAAATAAATAAAAGAAAACAAAAACAAGTTAACACTGACTGGTTTGTGCTTTACATATGTGTTATACTTTGAAATTAATTATATATTATTTATTATTAATTAATTAATAATAATAATTCTTTGCTCTCTCTTGCTCGTTGGACTCAAAAGAGGTTAAGTACAGAAAATTACAAAAAATAGGTTAAAAACGATAACAGCGAGACTGAGCTCGATTTAAAATTGTATTACTTCTCTCGCAATTTCACGAAATTTGCGATATTTCTTTCTATTTTGTTGCAGTTTCAAAGTTTGTTTTACCGAAAGACGTACATACATACGTATGACCATTTAATCTTACCTTTTAAAACTGTTTTGTATGTAACGAATAAAATTGAAAGAGCACTTCAAAGTCTTTGTTTCACTGAGATTTGCAAAATACCTATTATTGGAAAGATATTGTAAATTTATTTAAGAAACTTCGTGCACTTGTTGCGCTTTCATACGTGTTCATACGACGAATTAAGGTTATGTTGCTTTGTGTGCATTGGTATGTATGTTGTACATACATACATACCATCCAATACCATTCCATTACGAGATTTAACTGGACTTAACCTACAAATGTCACGGGCAGTTTGATAGCTGCCAATACTTGTTAATACGTTAGCAAGATAAAATAATATAAGAGAGTGACAAATGTATGTATGTATATATGCATATAAATAAAAAATTAATATTGTTGCTTGGAGAAATAAATACACTGATAATCAAAGTATTATTTGTGATAAGAAATTGCGACGTGACAATGGGGCATCAATTAATTTATTACATTTTTTTTCAGTACTATAGTCATTGACTTTCTGGAGAAAAATATCGTATGTGTAGACCTTGCCATCCATTTCCGTTGCAGTCACAATATTATAGGAAAGGATTGTAAACCTTTTGTCCAGTCTCCGTTTAAGAGGATCAAACTTTGTTAAGCTTTATGCGAAGTGTATTTCAAGATCTTCTAACGTATTACAACAGGTAACACATTTTAAGACTAATACCTTATATGCAGTGGAGAAAGAGAGAGTTTGACAGATTATTTATATATACGTATCTCCAGACAATGGATTTAAGAAAAAAATGGAAAAATTGTATGCACTTGCAACACTTCTTGGTTTTTGTATCATGTAATCTTAATTTTTTTAAATATAGATTTAAGATAGTTTACGCATAAATAAATTGTTTGATTCCTTTTAGAAGATTCCATCAGAGAGGCTTCTCTCTGATTCCATTAATTTCTTTTACCAATATTGTTTTTTATTACCTAAAAATCTGACAGATTAGAGATTTAAAACGTCGAAGATTAAGCGAGACTTGTTGAAGAAAAAGATTGACAAAAGATGGCAGAAAATACTAATAATCCCTATGACATCAATGGGCAACATTTCAATTCTGACATGTATTTTCAAAAAATGCTAAAGGTAAGTTAACTTGAGTAAGTTCTATAAACAAGCCCCTTATTCTTTATTCTATTTCTTTTACAAGTATTTTTATAAGAATAAATGGAATCTCAAGAAATTTATTAATAAAATTATTATGGTTAAAATTTAAAAATTATTTAAAATGGTGTTTCTTTTTTTTACTCTTTTAAGATAAAATTATTGTATATATGTTTAAAGGAATATATCTTATATTTTATATAATATAGAACAAGATGCTGTTTACACTTTTCTTTGGATTATTTATTAGTCATTGTTATTATATACAGGAGTGCACGTTAAAGCAAATTATGGATCACGAAGCAGAAATCATAAAAAACACTCAAGCTTTACATTCAGACATGCAGACTTTGGTATACGAAAATTATAATAAGTTTATATCTGCTACCGATACTATACGCAAGGTAAACCATCTTTTAAGAAATTATTAGATATTATTTTTAATTTTTAAATACATTTTAGATGAAGACAGATTTCAAGGAAATGGAGGATAGCATGGATCTTTTAGCCACGAATATGGAAAGTATCACTTCTTTTTCAGAGCAAATCTCTTCAACTTTACACGGAACAAGACAGCAAATTGCTAAACTGTCCTCTGTACACACTCTACTGAAAAAATTGCAGTTTCTTTTCAAACTGCCTGGCAATCTTAAGGACAAGATAAATGAAGAAAAATATGCAGAAGTACGTACTACACTTTTTTATATATGAATGTATAAATATATATCACATAATAATAATAAAAAAACTTTTATGCTAATTTTTAGTTTTCAAATTATAAGCGATCACTTTTCAGGCAGTTCAAGATTACGTTCATGCACAAAGAGTTTTAAATCAATACAGCAACATGCCATCCTTCCAAGGCATCCAAAAAGATTGCGAGGACATTTTGGAAGAATTAAAATCTAAACTTAGATTACAATTTCATAAGAGAGACGCTTCTACTAAGGCTTTAGCCGAAAATATAGATCTTTTGCTACAATTAAAGGAACCAGCTGGTTCATTATGCACTGAATTTCTGATACATGCCGAAGGAAGATTAACAGAACAATTAGATATTTTGAAAGATATGTGCGAAAATGATATTATAGAGTTCGTAGACATGGCTTCTTCGGGATTTCTTAATAATTTATGCTTGATTGTGACTTCCTATAAGGATATATTCATAAATCGCTCATTGGAAGACAACGATTTAGTTGATGACTTTGAAATAAAAGCTATCGATTATTTGAATAAGTTTATTGTGAGCAATATGAAAAAATATTTTGATTTGATGGGTAAAAGAGTGGAGGATGTAACTGATACGGCGATTTTAGTGAGAGCTCTTGACAAATTTAATCGCAAGCTGCAAGAAATGAATATGTTGTCCAAGGAAACAGACTTTGCAAGGTAATGAAAAAAGAACAGACATTAAAAAGTATGAAAGTATTTTTCAATATAAAATCTATGTATAAATAATATAGAATACAAAATGAGAGAATAGTATAATAAATAAAACTAGTACATAATAAATAGTATATGTATAATAAGTGGTAATTGCGAATAAAAGACTAGTAAAATAAATTAAGATAATTATTTTACAGAATTGGCACTGATCTTGTTGTAAATGCTGGCCGAAAACAATGTCGCAACCATTTGCATAGTCTGAAACAACACTTGAGTGAGATTTTAGCGAAAGTAAGGCAGACTTTAGCTGCTAAAGTCACACAAGATAACGATGGGGGCTTAGCGGAACTTCAGGCTATGCTCATTATGCCCACTATAGAAAAAGTTAAAGGAGTTCTGCAAGATTTATCGGTTTGTATCTCCAAACTCTTATCCAGTTACTCTTCACTCAATTTTTTAGGTTTCTTATTTCCTTACCTTTCATTTCTTAGTCTTAAATAGTAAATGTGAACAATAAAAATTTAAATTGTTTATAATTGTTCTAGGTATTTTTACAGCTAGACTTGCCAAATAGTATAAAAACACAATTTTTACAAAGTTTCTGTGTGGATGAAGTGAGAGAAGGATTAGTAATCGGTTTTCTACATCATCTCACAGCCACAGTAGCTGGATTTTGCAATGGATCCGATGTGCCAAAATTTCCACCTACTTTATTACTTCTGCTCAGCAAAATGTGCATCGAGTATAAGGAGAGCAGCGTCCGTCATCTGGTATTTAGAAATTAAAAGATTGAAAAAAATGTTTTAACTATATTGCATCGTAAAAACGTTTTAGTTAATAATGCATAATAAATAAACTAATATAAATTAAAAAATACTTACAATTAATAATAAATGTATGATAATTAATATAGTGATATATTTTATTTGTGCGCTTTGCAGCTCACGAAATTTGACGATCTTTTTAATATCGATCAATATGCGTCTTCAGAAAATATCATAACTCCCGAGTCAGAGATATGCGATCGTTTTCAAGAGGCTGCTCAGAATTTGTTGAATCATTATGTGCGAATGCAGGGATTAACAGTATCTCAAATGTTGAGAAAATCCGTAGAGACCAGAGATTGGTTGCACACGATTGAACCTAGAACTGTGAGAGCTGTTAT
The DNA here is from genome assembly GCA_035220615.1 of Leptothorax acervorum. NCBI lineage: Eukaryota > Metazoa > Arthropoda > Insecta > Hymenoptera > Formicidae > Leptothorax > Leptothorax acervorum. The sequence goes on along the minus strand of JASTWQ010000025.1, from coordinate 352,103 downwards.
GAAGAGAGTTGTTGAAGATGTAACTGACATTGATGCACAAGTTGCCGCTTTATACAACAACAATGATGGTCAGGTCGATAGAAGTAGCGATAGTAGTAGGAAAACTCATAGGTAAAAGAGATTTTCTCTTGAATAATTTTTCTTATTTAATATCTAATTTTCATGTAAAATTATTTGGAAAATGTTGATATAAAATACGATAATACAAGTCTTTAGAGATTCTCTAAATATATGTAATTCTTCATATTCTGAAATTTATTATTTAATCGTTAAATGCTGGCTTTGGAGTATATAATCGAAATTTATTCTAGTGTTAGCATATCTAGGCAACACTACAGATCAAATTGGTCATCCTACACACCTAGCCATATCGATTCCTCTCTAGTGACGAATATTCACAAACTATTCTCCGAACGCATCGAAATATTCTCATCTGTGCAATTCAACAAGGCGTCTATTCTAACAGGAATCATCAAAATAGGCTTAAAGGTGATATTAATAATATACTAATTTAATAATAATAATGAAATAATACTTTATTAATATAATATAATGTAATGTTATTTTATTCAATTTTTATATATATAATATAATTACTTATTTTTTATATTATTTTCTAGTATATAAAGCGATAAAAATTCGTGCAGAATAATATTTTTAGCAGGCAATGTACTGGCGTAATGATCGCTCAGGTGCAGAGTAGTCACAATGACAAAATAGCACTGTCATTATTCACTTTATAAAGTTGATTCATCCTTCCAACTCTGTCATCGTTCACTACGCAATATGTTTCATGCTTTTGCCATGCTTACATCTAGTTAAATAAAAATATAAATCAATAATTTTTTTATAACAGTAATTTTTTATAATAGATAGATTATAAGATATTATATAAATTATTGTTATATATAAAAAGGTTATTATATTAAATTATAAAATCATACAACTATTAATTTTCTTTAATATTTTCTGGTAATATTTGTACACAGACTTTCCTCGAATGCGTAAGATTACGAACATTCAGCAAGTACGGTTTACAACAAATCCAAGTGGACACTCATTATTTGCAAACTTATTTGTGGCCATTTGTGTCAGATGAAAAGTAAGATTCTGATTTAACTTTGTAAATTAAAATAAATAATATATATTGTATATATATATATATTTATGCTAATGTGATCGTTTGTAGTGTGGTTCACTTTTTGCTGGACGAGATATTAGGTAGTGCAGTACATAGATGTTTGGACCCTGTTTTGATGGAACCCAGCGTAGTGGATATTATTTGCGAAAGAGGTTAAATTATGAACAATTACAAATTATCTTGTACAATTGTATATAGAAGTATGTCATAGATGGTCAAAGGCTTAATATAATTTATAAAGCGTCGTAAAATAATAATTATAATGATTACGATATTTAAATATATATCATATATGTAATATATAATGTATAGAAGTATGTTAAAAAATTAGGATTAAGTTATGCACAACAAGCACACAGTTGCATTTATTATAATAAATAATCTCTTATAAAAAATCTCTATATTCTTTTCTTTTCATCTTTTTCTACTATATGTTATTAGTTTACTACTCCTTTTTCTTTTTTGATTGCTCCCACCTTGCTCAAAGTATAAAACTATTAAGAGTAGTATACGATGTAAAATTAAGCAGCTCAGGGTCAAACGATTTTAATAAGTCTTAATTCTTCTATTGTCACATTCTGTACTTTCAATATGCTTTTTTATTCCTTATTTTGTCATTATAATCACTTTTATCATTTTACGTATTATTGGTTTGAATTTTCTATTTTTATCATCCGTTATTTCACGGCACAATTCAACACAATATGATAATATCTTTACAGTACCATAATTCATTAGAATATTATCGATCAATCAAGAGACGAATGGGATCGCGATAAGTTTATCGTTTGTATGGGATACTAGAGAGAACTTGGTTGTAACCCCTTGACAGTAGCTACTCTCGACTTAATTCGGACTTCCTCTCTCTTGGGATGAGATTCATTCGGCGAGTATCCGGCCTAGGCCCACGCACCGCATTCTATCCAATTTAATAACACTCGCTCCCCTGAATCGCTTTCGGCAAACCGTAGCTCCGTAAAACTTTGATTCTGAATTATTTTATAAAGAATCGAGTAAATTTGCTATTTTTTTTAAAGAAAAGGACAGTTTAACGCAATAAACAATACATACAATAGTATCTGAAACTATTTTTTTTTACTCTTAACTTTATATTCACATTTAAATTTCTCAAAATCTCTTAAAATAACTTACATCAAAGTGAGATTAGCAGCATATCCCTCGTTCTGAGAAACGTAAAAAACTATTATTACATTTTTTAATTATACATTTAATAACACTTATATATACATTTCATTATCTCGAATATTTTCGGAAAATTGATGAGCTGACATTTTATTTACTATAATATGATAATAATAATTTGACGTATGAAAATAATATAAAGCAAAAAAGGATCGCTCTGCGATATCAAGAGAACACGAAATTAAATTTACCTACTTGAAAAGCATTGCGGAGAGATCTCGAATGTAAAATGATATCAAAGATAGAGAGACGGACAAACGAACATATGGCAGCAGACACACGTGATATCTTAAGAAACACCTGTGCATGTGTGACTTGTTGGCAATTTCTCGTGGCATTCCATCTGAGGCTGCTGCTACATATAGATACCAATCATACTCCTACGACGTGTCAAAGTGAATTGATAGTTGTGTGAAGCACTGGTATCAAAGACTCTGAAATAAGCTTACAATTCGCAAATCATCTGCGTAAAGTATCCAACATGATAATATATATTAGAAATTAGAACATAATTTTCTGTTGAGAGTAGATTTTATTGAAAACTTACTTTTTTAAGATATACATACGGTTTCATAATTTGAGAACAGTCGGTACTTTGACTTTCAGCTTTCGCATTGGCTTTGACGATTCCTCGAAATGGTTCCTTATACACGCGATTAATTCGTTCACATGTCCGATCGAAAGATGACAAATGAGAAGAGAAAAGAGCAAGTAAGAGGCATTGTGTAGCAATATCGCTTCACTTTTGTAAAATAGACCCGCATGGGAAAGTCGCAGTCGTCATAAAATCGCTATAATAGTGGTTTGAGAGCATAAGTGCAGGCATAATGTATATTAAGTTTTGTTACATGATTTTTTATGGAAAAAATTTAGATATAATTTTATAATCTGTCAATTCCTAGAACGTAACGTTATAAAATTTTATTTTTACATATATTTTTCTATTACATGAATTTGATGTGTCACAATTTGTGTGTGCGTGTGTGTGTGTGCGCATTGCAAAATTATATATTTATATATGTACGCGTATATATAAAGTTTATACATGTATATATATTTTTTTCTTTAAAAATATATACTAATCTTACGCTAATTTTGTTTCAGATTGTTAAAAAACAATATAAATTACCGAAAAAGCAATAATAAGGACATTTCGATTTGTGACCGTAACAATGGGCGAAGCATCATTAGAACGCTCGGTTGGTGCGTTCACAAATCTAACTATCCTTTTCACGTCTGTCAATTGCGTTCATGAATATCTTTTTAAAAAATGTAACTTGTACATTAATCTCTAACGTTAAAAAAACTTGAAAGGCATCAATTTGGCTTTCGATACTCTCTGCAACGTACGCATTTATTAACGCATAATTTATATAATCAATATGTCAATGTAATCAATATATCAAATGTTTAATGAAACATGGATTTCATATGGCAAAATATCGGTGATCGAATGGATGATGTTTAAGAGAGGTAATTAAAAAAAATAAGAATTAAGAGAAATAAAATTTTTAATTCAATAACTTATTTGCATGCTAAGTAGTAGTGCCGTAGGTGATGATTTAAAAAACTCACTTCAGCACGATTACTTTACATGCTAGTAAGCGCAATCGACGTGATGCTGCATGGAATGAAAATAAAGTGTTTTGTAGAATGTAGAATACTGAATTGTGTGTGCTTATTCTCATCCCGAATACAATAAAAACTAAACATTCCGTAAATTAAATTCCCATAGTTTTTAATTTATTCTTTTTCCTTTAATTTCCGAGTTAAACTTCTGGAATTTTTCGTGCTTTTTTAAATTTCAGTTTTGGCAATCAATGGGAATATGGAATTTAATCCGCGACGAGAACGCGTAATCTCGTCGCGGAATATGAATGAGGGCCTTACTGGACCGGTGAATAGTTTGATAACAGCTCCCATCTAGATAGATGAAGGGAAAAGGAGGGACAAGATCATTCGCCGTCGGTTGGCGGATTATTCAGTGCCGCGACCGACACTGATTTCAATTGGTAAATTGACTCAGACCGAGTGGGAGAGAAAAAAAATGGCACGGAGTGACCGACGATGAAGCCACGGAAGTAGGGGAAAAGACAGTGGCGTAACTAGCACCAAAAAGGTCGTTTAAGAATCCAAAAAGAAATTTAAAAATATACCTTTAAATTTTTAACATAATTTTTACACGAAGTTAAATTAAATTACAAAAAAATAAACAATATTTTATATAAATTTAAGATATAACATTTGTGACTCAAAATAATGTTTATGAAAATTAAATGAAATCTTTTATTCTTTTATATTATTCCAATTTTTATTTGCCATTCTTTTCCATTATTTTTATCTCATTCCTTGCTTGCTTCTGCTCAATTGTATACATTACATTAATTGTATACATTTGATTTTATTTTTTATAGAAATGTTTGAGAAACAAGAGAAGGAAAAGAAGGAGGTAGATAATTAGAAATATATGTATAGAGAAAGAGAGTGAGAGGTGTTTCTTACTATTTTACTTAAGGGGATGGTGTGATTCGGCCGTCACTCCAGGATCCGCTTAAGGGTCGAAAATTTATGATTTTCGCTGTCAGAAGAGAATGGTTATGAGGATTAAATTAGCCGAAAGAGTAACGAAAAAAAAAAAAAAAAAAAAAAAAAGAAAGAAGAAGACGCTGCCAGAAAACAACGGTAGCTGTGAACGTCTCCTTTCTCGTCACCGAGCAGTTGGTTAATAGGGACTGAACGCCGTTTGAATGCTTAATGCGGCGCGCATTCTAGGATTAAATTGGCCAATCATTTCCCGCGCGCACAGCGGAGCCAATTGCGCTGTGCGCTCGCGCGCCCTACTATATCAAGCCAATTGACGGCACTTAGCGCTCAGTCGTCGTCGCGTCGCTGCGCCGTGCGTGTTGCAGCAAATTGTGCTGTGTGCGTGCACCGCTATATCAAGCTAATCAAGCGTGCACAGCGCTCAGTCACTGCGTGCTTCGTCAGTGAAGTTTCCATTTTTTTTTTATTTTGTTCGCGTAGAATCGTAAAACACGCGCGAGAACACGCGAGAATAAGGCTGCGATTCAGCACATTTAGTGAACGAACGGAGTGAGGAATGTACGTGAGAAAGTTGGCTACGTTAGTTTATAATAATGAAAGAGTTTCGTTGGTTTTTGCAAAAAGAGTTGGTATATTTGCACAGAATTTAATTATTCGCTTGTACGCGATATATTATTAAAAAAGTCCTCTGTTTATTCGTAATTTCTTGATTAAATTTTTAAAGTTTCGCTCGTATTCTATTCTCAAATATCTTTGTAGGTTTGTACATCGATTAATCTTCAGAAAGTGATAATTAATTACGCTATATGTGTATATCACTATATTTGTAAAAATTTTATTTACTTGTATTACACATATATATATATATCACGTGTATTAATATATTTACTAAAATTTTTATCCACGCTTTTGTAACTATCACAATTACTATCACAATTAATTTATATGATGAGAAGAAATCTATCTGTATATCTATAACCTATAAGACAAAAATATTATAAAAAATATAGAATATAATGTCCATTATGTATAAGTAATATAGGAATAATGGAAAGATCTATAAAAATTTTATTAATTAGAAATTATTAAATATGATAGATAAATGTGTGTAATAGAGACAGATATGAACATTGTTTCTGAACTAGTAAAAGAACTCTGATTACAACACAAAATTAATTGCATACGCGCACGATGCGGTAAAGGGTTAAAGGTTACTTTCGATTTCCTGCGATTGTTCCGGCAAGAAGGCGAGAATTCTTAAAGTATATGGAAAGCGATTGTTAATTGAATGTAAGATGCTAATTTTTTTCTAGGAGACTAAATTAATGTCCTTAAAAATTGATAAGATTTCTTCTTTTTTATTATATTATAAGATAAATCCTTTTATAGTTATTATTACTGTTCTTTTTATTGAACAAATTTCAAACTATAATCCTTTTCTAAGTCTTGATTAGGTTTTTATCGCTTTTTATTCTTAATCAATCTTTTATTATTTCTTAATTAATTTGTCATTGTCGAATCAATAAAATTGCTAAACAATTAATAATTATTTGAAAACATTTTAGAATGTTATATTTCTTTTCTTCTTGTTAATCTTCAATTTTAAATAATGCGCATTGAAATTAGAGGATATATATTTTGTTATTCTAAAAATATAATGCGCTCTGCTCTCTTCATGGGCCCCTCATTATCGCGATGACTTCTTCACCTCGCACACATGATAGTATAGTGTATAGGACATAAGAGAGGAAAGATACGACTAGGGTTGAAATACCAATAATACTTATACTCTGTGAGAAAGCAACTTGAGAAGCTGTTAATAAACAAAACAAAATTCATTTTAACGGGTGCTAAAGTTACTGAGTCAATGAAATCAGTTGCGTGACACTTATTGTTAGTAATTTCTTTCTAATTATTAATTAACGTTGAGATGAGAATGAGGAAATTGTCTAATAAAAAATTAATATTCAAAATAAAATTATTACAATAATATTTATAAAGACGGATAATGTAATTAATCTAATTATATAGTAACATTATTTTTAAAGAATAAACATTTTGGAAATTTACAAGTATAACAGTATTTATTAAAATCAATAATAATTTTATAGCCTACAGAAATTAATTAAAACATTGGAAGAATTTAGGAGACTTCATAAATTTAAACTATCATAAATATAAATAATTAATTAAATTGTTAATTAGAAAACGCCGAAATAGCTTTTTTCTACCTTTTTTGTAGCATCATTATTTTACTACCGTTATTATTATACTCTATATAACTATATTTTTCATCTTTTTAATGTTTCTGTTATTTCCCAAATAACTATCCTATTTAAACATCAGTACATATATTATAGCAGAAACGAGTTATTTCCAAATTAAGAGAAGGGAGGGGAAGTGCAGCGCTTGACGAACATTGAGAGGAGCCATCGACATTAGCAGAAATTAACGTTAATTGACAACTCCCGCCCCTTTTCTCGTTCTTGTTTTATCCTACAACGAATCTGTTCTTTTTTCTCTTGTTTTTTTGTATCTTTGCAACCGCCAACACAAAAAAGTCAGCTGTTCTGTCTACAGGGTGTATCATTATTATTGAATAAATTTGAGTAAATTTGAAAGCCTTTATCGAACATAAATATTAAACAAGGAAAAAATAAATAAAAATATATGATTTTTTTTATATAATTTGTTATTAAAATTAGATTAAATGACATTAAATGAGATAAGAAAAATAAAAAATTTTAATGCTGTTTAGTGTTTTCTTAATATTTTTTCTGTTTGATGTTTTCAATTTTGTCTTCTTCATTTCGAAGGTGATAACAATTATACCAGCCTATATATGCATTGGTATGTAGATATTGCAGCTGAATCTGCAATGGCGGTTTCTCTAATCCTCTTTGGCGAACGATTAAAATTTAATCCGAGCGATGTTAAAAAGTAATAAGCAACACAGTTATATATGTATATATATGTATAACTTTATTTGAAAATTTTTATTAAAACGTTCACATCACACGCGTATGCAAAAATTACGTATTATTGTTATTATTATAATAAACATATAACATTAATTTATATAATATATCAGATTTTTTCATGTTTAATTGTACATATTATTATTACAAATTATTTACATAACATTTTGCTTTGTAGGCAAAATATCATTATTAATTATTTTTTATTTATTTATTTATTTATTTATTTATTTATTTTTTATCACTCATTTTTCATTCTATTAGGCTCGGTCGTTTCTCAATTTATATATTTTACATTTTTACATTGCATCTCTTATGCAATCTTGATTATACCCGAGCGATTTCTAGCTAAGCTATGAATGATGAATAGGACGTTTGATAAAAAGAGAAACACACTCGTCAAACACGGAACGCAGCGAAATCAAAGATTCAATTGTACCCTCACTTCTTTGCTCTCTCATCTTTGTAATAATATGAGCTTCGACTTTACTTATTTAAACTAATTTTATTTTTCTACATTGTAAGAAGATATCCAAGTATTTAGAAAACAGTTGAAAAATGTTTAATATTTTCAGAACACACACACACACACGCGCGCACGTACAGACGCCTGACACACAATAAAATGCATATAAATAAATATGTGATATATATTTATTATAAAATTGATATATCTATATTATTATATATATATACATATATATATAATTTTATTTTGTAACACACATTTTATGTACATATTATTATTATTTATATTATGTATTGTTTGATATATTGTTGTAAAAATAATTATATTATTATATTATTTTTAATAATATAAAGATATAAAAGAATTAAAATTGAAATATATTCCAGTAATCCTGAGAGAATGAGGGTGAAAAGAAAGAAGGAATACTATTGGAAAAGGAGAATACAGTGGGCGACTTTAATGATTTCTCGAGGTTGTTTTAATAGAGTACGTCTGCCATTGCATCATCACTGTATACTGGGTGTCCAGCTGCTGACAAGTTTTTAAATAATTTCGCACTTTCCTTCAGCGAAGATTTGGTGAGACCAAATTTTCAATTTAATTTTAAGTATCTTCTAATTATTTATGTATTTCTTCTTTGAAAAATATTACTTATTACTATATTATTACAACATTTATGTACATTTTGTAGTAGAAATTGTAATTTTCTAGTTAATTTTTTATAATTTTTAATTTATACATAAGAAAAAGCAATAATCTTTCTTTCTTCCTTTCCATCTCTTCCTCTTTTTCTCGTTTTCTCCCTTTTTGAGATATGTGCGCATATATATAATAAAAGGAAAAGGGAGGGGAACAAACAAAAAAGGACCAGAGGAGCAAAGGGAGAGCGAGAAAGAGAGAGAATCTTAATTAATCTTAATAAGTCCATATTGCCGGTAATATTCGGTAAGATTAGATAATTGGCGGAGGAACTTAGTAATTCACGAACGTTGCATGTGTTTCATATGTATAACAATGTGCGTTGCAGAAACGTTGAAGGATCTTATTAACAAATTCCATAGAAAAGGTAATGCGAGATTTGTCTTATTCTTCATTAAGTTCTACAGATCACTAAAATTTATTTTTTATTTTTTATTCTTTTGCATAGTTTTTATGTGTGTGTGTTTTGTTTACAGAAAGCATTAAATAATTTTTATGGACTTTGATAGGAAAATAAAATTAAATCTTTTTTAAATTAGTTGTAGCTAAAAATTACAACGATAATCATAAATCTAATTTTAACTAATTTTTCTTGTTTTACCTTTTAGATATTATATATTTTATGTTATGCCATATATTTTGTTTGCAGAATATGTGATCTCTGAAGCTTCAATGGGAAAGGAAAAATTAAGTCCTGTCCTGTTCCTAAGTACTAGTGCCGCAGGAGTGATTAGGCTATACGAGACATTACCGTATCTCCTGCTGCTCAAGTGCTTATCAACGGGTCGGGACGCGTGTCAACTTTTATTCATGATCTAAGAAGCAACAGAAGAACTTCGGATACTTTCGTTGCGTTTTTTCATATTATTTTCAAAATGTTAGACATTTTTAATAAAAATGGATTTATTTTTTTTTTACTTCTTAACATCTTTTGTAATATTATATAATAATGATATTTATAGTAATGATAAAAGTCATAATAATCCAGTGGATATTATATTTCACATACCATAATTTTAAAAAATTAAATTTATCCTACTATATAAATCTAATTTTTAAAAATCGTAATTATATTTATATGTAATATGTGTAAATATTAGATTATATAAAATAAAATGTATAATAAATATTCATTTATAAAATATATAATATATATACATATACATATATTTCTATATAGGTATATATGTACATATACGTTTGCATTTTTATTTTATTATATCAATAAATTTAAGGTAAAAAATGTTTGATGTAAAAATTAATTTTATGCGGCATATAAACTGTGTGAGAAACACGTATATATATATACATATATGTTTTAAATATATATATATATATATGTATATGTATAAATATTTAAAACTTTACAAAATGATCAAATAAGACTAAATTATGTAACTAAATATATATTAGTTACATAATTTATTTTTATTTCATCGTAAAGTTTTAATTAATATTCAGTTTGGATTTATCAATAAAAGTTATGTTGCTATTTGTGTAATAAAAACATACATTAGATTCGCTTGATTGATATACTTTACCCATTGCTTTTTCTTTCATTTTTTTCCAAAGTTCGAAGATATTTTAATACATATTTATTTCAAGAAATAGTATATGTGTTTAAGTCATTAGAATATATAGTAAATAACGTGGCAATACTTTTCTTTATAATTTAGAACCTTTTATGTGCATGACGTATGGAATACATCAGTCGGTTCGCATATATTGTAAAAAAACGCGTATGATGTAAACTAAATCTACATTTATATATCAACAACTTACATTTATATATTAACTTGTTCTTGAATGGAGAACCACAGAACATAGAACTCTGACTAGATATCTAACATCGTGGACATAACTTTAATGATGAAATCTTGCGCACAGCAACACGATTTGCTCAGTTTCGAGAAGCAACGTAGTAGCCAATCGTTTTACAGTATGTGCCCATCATTTTCGGATAAACGTAAGTTGATTGGCGTGAATCCTTAGTGTTATTTCCTAGCATTTATCGCGTGCCGTGTGCACTGTGCAGACGCCAAAAAGAGCCATCGCATGTGCGTAGATGCCAAACCTATCGTGAAGCGAAATCGACATATATTATACCTTAAGCGTTGAAAAGAAAAAGAGTGAAGAATTTGCGCGCAAAAAGCGCAAGTAAAAACCATCAGGCCAGGCTGGCCAGGCTGAACAATCCGTGTATGACATGCACAGATTGCACACATATTACATACGTATGTACTTGAGGAAAAAGAAAGGGCTGGGTTATAAATCCTAGGATTTTAGTAGGATTCCTAGGAAAGGTCCTAGGAAGTTTGACGCGTGGCGCGCGTGCGGCGGACTTGCACGCGCAACGCGCATGTTCGTTCTCCGTGATCCTAGTGCGCTAGTCGCGTCGCGTACTCTTCCGTTCGCGCTGGAGATTCCGCTCGTTTACCTGTGTATGTGACATTTTTTTTCTACGGACCGTTCGCACTGCTGCAACATGTTTACCTGGTTGTGCCGCCCTCATCAGGATAACCAGCGGTCCGTCGTCGATTCCATCATGATACTCACGTCGCCTTATCGGCAGCATTAATTCTCAGGTAAGTACCTGGACCGTAGACCCCGCACTCAGCGCCGAGTTCCGCCGTCCGCGGCACCCCGCCAACGCGAACGGTAAACGGCGCGGCGGCGCGCCCTGACGAGAATCTGTTTACGTAGTAATAATGGCGAACGTGCTCCTCGTCGCCGTCGCGGTCGTAGTCGCGTCGCTTCGCTTTCCTTCGCCTCCCGTGCTTTCCTCATCCGGAGGAAAACGACGAGCCTGGCTTTATTGGATAGGGCGCGGAGGGAGGGAAGTGGGGAGCGGGGGAATTACTCTAGAATTACAAATTTTTATTCCTTTTTATCACGAACTGAATATATAATTGTTAAATAATTGTGCCTACCCCCCTTAATTTTAGCGTTTAAAGTTTAGACTTTGGTTGGTAGAGTTTATTCAGCATTGTTATCAATATTTTGGCAAAGTATTTTATGGTGGCTATGCAGTCTTGCGAAGAAGAGTACTTATCTTGCTATCGTAGTATTGTTCTTTCTATTGTTCCAAGTTCTTTCAGTTTTTTATTTGTATAAGTATATGTATATTATGCTTTTCATTCAATACGAATTAGAATTATAATTTATACAAACATCAAAGTATTACTGAGTGCTTTTAATTAGTTCGATACTTTGGTTTCTTTTTAGCTTTGTAGAAATAGGATTTTTATGTAACATTATGTAATGTTTAGCTTTGTAAAGCGAAAACTAGGAGAGGAGGTGTCATGGATGATGAAGTGCGTCTCGAAGGTGAAGAGGAGATGGAGCTGGACGAGGCTTCCGATGGCGAAGATGAAGATGAAGAGACAACAGGGATCCCAATATCTCCAGCTAACTCAGATCAGTTACTAGGACAGACAACTCTAACAACTCCTGGTAACTAATTTTAAAGATTTTTTAATTATTTTTTTTATTATTTTTGGAAAAATGATAAGCGCTACAATTGCGCTATTCATGATATTTGTTAAAGTATAATTATCTAAGTTGATAAAATATTAAAAGTATATAAAGTATAAAAATTATATATAAGTAAGGAAACTAAAGTAAGATAATACAAAATTTATTTTTTTTATATTTACTTATCTTTCTTTTTCCAGTTACACCAGACGAGGCTTTTCATGATCCAATGCGATACTCAAAGTTTCCATTACCTGGCGGTAAACCTTTGAACATTCGTCGTGGACCTGGTAGGCCTCGGAAAGAACGACCTTTTGGCATCACTCGTGGAGGGGGCACTAAAAGATCCTTTGGAAGGGGCAATGCCAGAGGAAAAGGGTTTGTTTAATTATTATATTTATTATCTGAACAAACATACGTAGTGCGCGCAAACTGATGTGTGTGTGTGTGTGTATGTGCGTGTGTGTGCGTGCGCGCGCGCGATTATGATTGTATTATATATATATATATATATATATATATATATATATATATATATATATATATACATATATATATGTATATATAAAATTGTATGTTTTTAACGAAGCACACATGAGTTGTTTGATGTCATTTCTTCATATTTTGTTTTTACTGTATAGATTTGGATACACAAGGGGTATACCGCGTCGCACTAAAAGTAAAGATGATGATACACACTCGGAATCTCCAAGTCCTTTGCGTACAACTGGGATGGATGATACTGCTCCTGACGGTAGTGGTGAATTGATGGGAAACTCGGTCGATAGGTCAATGCCAGCGCCCGAGGAACCCCCTTATTTTCCTGAACAATGGTAAAATATCCTCCATAATTTTCAATTAGTCTGTATGTAAAATGAGTTTAAGCAATTGTATTTAAAATATTGTAAAATAATTTATATGTAATTGAATTTCTAAAAAAAATATTTTTTATATTTTTCATGAAATAATTATTTCGATGAATTAAGTACAAAAAATATTAAATATTAAAAGAAAAGGCAAATTTAAACATTTTGAACGATATTTAAAAATATAATTATAAACATCACTAGGCCGGGCAAAGTTTGCGCGTTATGCAATTTAGGCGAGAGGAGTCAGTTAGGACAAGGTGAACTTTTGCGCCTGACATGTCCACCTGGTTTCACTCCCGAGAAACCGACGAATCGAGATGAAACAGCTACCGATCATCTCGTCAACGTCGTCGTCGCAGGAGATAAAAGTCCGCGTGCTACTGGACCTGGAATTGCTGTTACCTGTCGTAGGCAAAAAAGTCTAGCTAAATGCAGGTAAAAATATATTACGAATTCTATTGGCAAATATCAAACTTGTGGTATGAAAATAATATAACTAAACAATTAAAATACATGAAGATTTATGTCTGTATATTATAATTATCTTTTACAGGAATACTAGTCTAACTAATTTCACAGAACCGGTAGAAGAGTTGACAATCGTAGGCTATTTGGAAGAACCGGATGTTGGGGCTCTGTTCGATTCCTCGACTGGTCATTACTATGTTCATCAATCATGTATTATCTGGTCTAGCAACAGTCAAGATTTACTACCAGAATTGGCATGTCGTGCTGTTCTACAAGCTTCCTCCAGACGTTGCGCTTATTGTTCGCATTATGGTGCTGGAATTCCCTGCAAAGTAAGTTATGGTTTAGCTATATCATAACAAGTCACCGATATAAAAGATAAGAATTATAATAGAAGTAAACAAATATGAACAATTACTATTTATGAAATTATATATTAAAAATAAATAATTAGAAAGATAACTAGAAATTGAAAAATTTTTTTCTATATATTTGTGGCAGTTTAGTTATAATCACTCAATTATAACCGATATTCAACAGGTGGCATCGTGCAATCGTTATTTTCATTTTCCGTGTGCCGCGGCCAGCAGTTGCTTTCAAGATACTAAGAACTTAGCCCTTTTCTGCAGTCAGCATCTTGGCCAAGTTCCGCTTTTATGTAAGTTTCTCCTTTTTTAACTTCCTATTTTATTTACAAATTTTTGTTATCTAATCTTTATTTAATATCTAAGAATAAGATAAAAGAAAAAAGAAGTAAAAACATAATAGAAAGTCCAAATTCTATATATTTTTTCCACAAATGTAAAAAAATTATTTTGCCAAAATTATATTGCGAATTAAGTTTGTGAGTTCAAAACGCTGTTTATTATTACAGACATATCACTCACTAGTAAACGTGGAACTATACAATATCAAATAAATATTGTAACAACAAACATGTTTTTGAATAGTTTTTATTATGCGATCCATTTTTTGCCTACAAATGGGGTCGCTTGAGTTTTGTTTGAATGCATTTTATGCATACCGAGTTAATGTATTGTTTATTCCTTGATAATGCACATATATATGTATATACATACATACATATACACGTGTATATATATTTGTCACCCCTGATATTCTTCACAAAACTAAATTTGGTCTAAAGCATTTTTTTGCCAAGACACTTACTTTAAGAGATAAAATTTTGCAAAAAATGCAAAAGAAATCTTACACTTACAGTGTGTGGGGAGGTAACTTGCGTTCAATGTTATGGAATGGGCGACGTTTCGAATTTAGTAATGTGCTCTGTGTGCGGCCAACACTATCACGGAAGTTGCGTGGGCTTGGCGTTACTACCTGGAGTGCGTGCTGGATGGCAGTGCGTGTCTTGCCGCGTATGTCAAGTTTGTCGGCAACCCGAGGATGTTTCAAAGGTTACAGAAATTTTAAGGACAGAATTTTACAAAGAACTTTAGTTCTAATTAAAAATTCTAATTTCTGATATGTTGAGTAATTACCACTGGAAAATATTGGAATGTATTTTCTGAGAAATTTAGAAACTACATTCTGATAATATACATACATATATGTTCTTTTTAATGGCTTTTGTAAAACACATAAATATTACAAAAGATTTTTGTTACAGGTGATGCTATGTGAACGATGCGACAAGGCTTATCATCCTGGCTGTTTACGACCGATTGTCACTTCTATTCCAAAATACGGCTGGAAGTGCAAGTGTTGTCGCGTATGTACCGATTGTGGCTCACGTACTCCAGGAGCCGGGTTATCTTCCAGATGGCATTCTCATTATACCGTCTGTGATTCGTGCTATCAGCAGCGCAACAAGGGCTTCTCTTGTCCGCTCTGCAGGAAGGCATACAGGTAACTGAAATATCTCGTGCAAGTGTTTATATTAATCTAAGTAATAATAATATATTTTATTGGAGTTATTAATAAAATTGCCAAATATAATTAAAAATTCTGAAATTCTTATAGAATTTTTATTACAATGATTTATTGATATATTATGTATTATTTCATTGATATACTGTCATTTTATTATTGATATTATTGCTTCCAATATTTTGATCTAAGTATATGAGGATTTCTAATTTTTAAATATCAAAATATTTATAATTTTCTTTTATTTTTTTAAATTAAAAATTTAACCATTGTTGACATTCTAACATACTCTATATATACTTATGTTTTATTATATTACATTTTATTATTGTTTGTTCTTATTAGATTTATTTGTTTATTATATTTATTTCCTTCTTGCAGAGCTGCAGCATATCGCGAAATGGTTCAATGTCATGCCTGCAAGAAGTTCGTGCACGGCACATGCGATCCTGAAGCTGACCCGCTTACTTATCAACAGCGCAAGGATGCGAAGTCGGATTACGAATACGTCTGCCTGCAATGCAAGAGCATTGCCATGGTGGCCAGACGGAAGGATAGCATCGATGAAGGCGATTTAAGTCTGAGTGCTTCTCAAGAGAGCCTTGACGGCGAGTCTTCTGAGTTAGATTATCCAAGTGGTTGTTCTGAAGAAGCGCTTTATTCTGTCGGATTAGGGAAAGGAAAACCGTTTTGTGTCACCAAGATCGCGAAGAAAAGATTGGGAATTAGCGGCGGGGTTATTGGTAGGCCCAAGGGTATTGGGAAACTGGGCTATCAGAAGAGGCAGAAGATGACAGAGTTTGGAAGAAAAAGGGGGCCCAAGGGAAAAATGAGAGGGTTCTATGGAGTGCCTGAAGTGGGCCTGCAGGTATGTGATGATATAAAAAGTTTTGTAATGTGTGTTTATATTTATATAGAATCCTGTATATCAATTTTATATTTAATTTTATTTTTTGTTTTGATATTAGTACTTTAATAAATTTTTAATTAATAAAATTATTTATTACTTATTGGCGAAATCGGTTTATTAATACATATCTTTTCCTTTAGTCTTAATTTTTTCTTTTGTAGTTTATTAAGTAATATATATAATTTTGCATTTAATATATTCAATGTCATTGCATTAGATTTAATATTAGTGTGCAAGCTGTAACTTATAATTTATTATAAATTCTGATATAGCATTAATTGTGTCAATTATAACTTTAGAGTTATTAATACCTTAATATTTTTATTAAGAAAAAATTATTTTTAATTGGTTAAAATTCTCATTATAAGAACATTTGTCGGTTTTCAGATATTTTATGTAATAAATAACTGGACCTATATAACTTAAATAATACATAAATTCCTCTTCAATATTGCAGAGTCCGAATCCAGATTCATCCCAATCGAAGGAAGAAGAACAGCTTGGAGGTGAGAACAGGTTAATCCTTTGCTCGGCAAAGGATAAATTTGTTTTAACTCAGGATATTTGCGTGATGTGCGGTTCGATTGGTATGGATCAGGAAGGTTGTTTGATTGCGTGCGTACAATGCGGCCAGTGTTATCATCCATATTGCACTGGCGTTAAGATTACTAAAGTCATCTTACAAAAGGGCTGGCGATGTCTCGACTGTACTGTCTGCGAAGGTATTAAAAAATTAAAATATATGTATATTTTAATTTATAAAATCTTTTGTTAAACGTTATTGAGATGATGCTCAGCAATGGCAACCCAAAAATTAATAAAATTATAGAATATCTTGCCCTCCCCCAGATAATTTATTGATTTCTATTATTTGTTATAGCGTTATATTTAATCGAGAAAATCTTAAATGAATCGAAATGATTCTGTTGGGCATTCTAGTGTTAATAGAATATTTTGTTTCTAAGGCTGTGGCGAACGAAATGATGAAGCTCGTTTGATCCTTTGCGACGACTGTGATATTAGCTATCACATTTATTGTATGGACCCGCCCTTGGATTATGTGCCGCATGGTACCTGGAAATGCAAATGGTGTGCGCAATGTCAAACTTGTGGCTCCAACAATCCCGGCTTTAATTCATCCTGGCAAAAAAGTTACACCCAGTGCGGACCCTGCGCTTCTCATACCGCTTGCGTAGCTTGCCAAGAAGCTTATCAGGAGGGTGATCTCATCATTCAATGCGTACAGTGTGAAAGATGGCTTCATTGCGGTTGTGATTTGATTAAAAGCGAAGCTGAGGCTGAACGCTGCGCTGAAGAGGGTTACGTTTGTCTTCTCTGTCGTCCTAGAGATGTTCCCCCTCCTCATCTTCTTTCTAAATCTTCCTCGAAATTCGCTCGATCGTCTTCTCCACCTCAAAATCGGAGTGCAGAATTGTTTAAAGCTTCCTCGCAACAATATTTGGTGGAAGGAGTATATCTTTCCGAAGCAGGAATGAATCATATCAAATCATTAACCGCCGAACATCAGCAAACGAGAAAAAAGAAAAGAAAACAGCCTCATATGGTGGATAAGGAAGCAGATATCATGGCGACTATTGAATCTGTCGTTGCTGGAGGAAGTTTAGACAATTCTTTAGAGGAAAATAAATTAGAATTGATAGATGTCAAGGATGAACCAGAAACAGTATTGAAAGAGGGTATGGTATGGAATCAGCCTGCTCCCGAAGGCTTTAGCATTTGCACTTCGGAAAATGGACTTCCTGTTTTGCGAAGAAAACGCCAAAGGAATTTGCAAAAATTAGGAATTGGAGGATTTATTGTAAGATTGAGAACTAGGAAGGACAAAGAAGAAGAAGGAGATGCTGAAAAACCTGGGGAACCTTCAATCGTAGGAATGGGGGACGATAAACCCCGAAGAAAACCTCAGAGAAGAAAGCCAAAAACGAAACTGGCGGAATGTTTTCCCATTTACATGCAAGAAGCGTTTTTTGGCAAGGATTTAATGGATACAACAAAAGAGAAAGATCTTGAGAGCAGTAGCGAATCCGAGGAAGAACACAAAGTTCCTGAAAATGCTAATACAATTCAGTTATCTCAAGACGAATTGAAGGTAATGGAACAAGTCAAAGCAAAACAAGAAAAAGAAGACGAAAAGATTGCTCCTGAGCAAATCAAAAGAGAAGAAATTGTGGAAGATGATGGGAGTGATACTGAAGCACTCGGAGATATTTTACCAATTTCCGGGGATTTATTGGATAGCGATCTAGTGAATACAATAATGAATGAAAACGATGAGGACTTAGCGAAGGCAAGCGAAGCATTGGACGAATTGGATGATGCACAAGGTGGAAGTAAAGATGAATTGACAGATATTCTCAGTCCACATTTTAATTTGGAGTCGATGGTCAGAGACACTGGTAAGCACTTTTTAAATATTATGTTATAGTGAATATTAGGAATAAAAGAATATATTATTTTATTATAACATTTTAATATTATCTCAGTAGAATATTAGAATATTAGTCAACTAAATATAAATTGAATATTATGATTATTCTTTTTTTTAAGGATTACCTAATATGGATAGTAAAGACATCGAGGAAATATTTAAAGGCGTTCTGACCGATGAATCTCAAGAGTCTCAGGAATCATCGGTGTTTTCTGTCCAAGCTCAGACTTCGCATCCCTCATCGTCTACTACCCCTCTAGTATCACCCTCTCCCCATCCCGGTAATGCATGCCAAATATATTAATAATTAAATAAAACAATAATTAAAATTATATAAATAATCTCTAAAACAACATTAAATTAGAATTTGAATTTTTAAAAAACGACAAAATTACGATAATTAGAGGAAAATAGAAGAGAATTGAAATTAAATTATTTATCAAACAACTTAATTTCAATTAAAATTACATATCTTATTACATATCTTAGAATCACATCACCTTACAATAAGGTGATGTGATTCTAAGATATGTAATTATTAGAGAAAAATTGAGAATTGAAAAAATAAGTTATTTATTAAATAACATTCTACAATAAGGTGATGTTATTCTAAAATATATTCTAAGATGAATATTCGAGTATGCAAGTTTGGATATTTTGACACAACAGTTGTATTTTTTTTTTAATATTAGAATAAGAATAACAAATTATATCACTGTTTATAAAAAATTAGAAGTAGATTATTTTATATTTCTTATAATTCTTATATATTTTATACGTTTTATTTTATTTAAATCAATTGCTTTATAGGCATTCAAACAGCAATGCCTCTGGCGAGACCTCAAGTACCTGGTGCTCTACCCTCGGTTGGTCAATCAAACTTAAATTCTCCAATGAGTTTCCCACCGCCTTCACCATATCACTCCGAATACAGCAAGTAAGAATAAACATACTTCAAAAATATCAAAATTAGATTGATGTAAAAACGTATGTAATACATGTACACTTTGATATCAATTTTAATTTTTGTAAATGTAAACTATTTTTTAATTTTCTAGTAGTCCACAGTTTAGTCCGGCATTTTCGGAACCACCTAGTCCATGGGTGAATCCAGAAGACGAGGGAAACGCTCCAGCAGGAAATGCTACCATTTCATACAACCAAAGAAGCAATTTGAAGCTAGAAGCCGACGAAGCATTGGGCGAAGCAGCAACAACAGCCTCGGTTCTCTATGCTAATATCAATCATCCTGAATGGAAAACTGAATATCCAGGTAAGAGTATATTTCTTTAATTATTTCCAATATTTATTTTATTTTCTATTGATTCTGCCAAAAGTTGAAATTAAATTTTAAGATTATGATTTACAATATTGTTATTTTAATGAATATTTTTACTTTATGTAGTGTGGGCCGAGAGATGCAAGCAAATCCTAAAGAAATGGCGAGCACTTCCAACCGATAAAAGGAGTCCATATTTGAATCAAGCTCGAGACAATCGAACCGCAGCTCGTTTGAAAAAGGCACAACAGGTAATTGATGTATATATATTGGAGAAACAAGAAAAAATACGTACTTTAATTATCGCATTTGTTTTCACGCGTTAATTTTTAAGTCAGAATTTATGGCTGAGAAAAGCGCGATAATTAGAATAATCCATATTTCTAGACATTCTTTTATTGGGGTTTTTGTTCTCGAGCGTGTCTTGTGCTAACATTCAAGTGAGACTAACAGCTCGACAGTTCTGTGTGTCGTAAACTACGTTCCTATTGTGAACAAGGTTTTTATCAGCATTACTGGTTAAACAAAATGAAATTTGTTTTTTATAAAGATTGGATTATATCTATTGTTTATTTTGGCTGTAGATTCAGAAAGATCAAATAATAGTTAAAAATAATAATTAAAATTACACTAGTAATTAAATAGTATTTTGTGTGGCAAGTGTGGAAAACAATGAATTATATGTCGCGCGTGAAGTTGCCGCATGAGCCGAAGGCTTATGGTGCATTCACACGAGTACGAGTGTGAATGCACTATAAGCTGAGGCGAATGCGGCAACTTCACGCGCGACGTAATTCGTTGTCTTCCGCACATACCATATACAATATTTTTTGTAATGCCTGTCGCGAAAGTTTGATTTGAGATTAAAAAGTCCATTTTATCCTTCTTGAATGATGACGGTTGTAACGAATTGACGTTTTGTCTCGCGTGAATTTCGTTACGTTCAAATTTGTTATGTCAGTCGAAAATCGTAAAACAAAAACTATCAACTGTGAAAAAAGGAGGTTTTTTTACACACTAGTGCGGTAAAGTAAGTCATAAAGATGTTTTTCTCGCGCTAGTGCGGTAAAATAAGTCATAAAGGTGCTTTTCTCGCATTAGTGCGGTAAAGTAAAGGCATACATTGAATCGTTGAGAAATAAGCCACTTTCCGCACGTTAAACAGCAACCGAAAATCGAATTTTCGTGACAGGCATTGCAAAAATACTTTTTGTTTTAAAGATGAACAGTGGATTTTGTTCCACATTTCTGCATTAACTCCATTAGAAATATGAATTTTATTATAGGTGAATAGCTGATATAGAATGATTACCCAATGTAGGATAATGAAATCTATTGTTTACAATATTAGAAATAATTGCATTTCTCAAAAAAAACAGCAAAAAATAAAATAATTTTATAAGGAAAAAAATTTATTACATTTTTTATAATGCAAAATATTTCAAGTTGTAAATAAATTTTTATTTATATCTAGTTTCGGCAATAGAAAATATTGTAAGCATTAACAATACAAATAGGTCCCACTCACGCTCGAAGATAGGTAGAATTGAACGTGAACGGGTCTCTGTATAGTAGGCCCAAATGAGGTGAAGGGGGACTTCTAAATTTTATATCCTGCATATAAAAATTAAGAATCTAAATATTTATAAAAATATTTGCAAGTATATACCAAGTTCTAAAAGAAAAATATTATTATACAGTGTCTCAAGTTTTAACGATCAAAATGTGCCAATATGTTTTATGAATAGAAATAAGAAAAAGAATATTATATGAATATATGTTCATAGAAGTTTTATTTAAAAGTTACATAATTTTTTTTTACTTACAAAACTGGCATAATTTGACCATAAAAAATATATGCGTATAAGTGGCCACCCCATTTTATCTCGCAAACTACAAGAGATAGACCCAACAAATATAATGGCTGCGTATACACCGTGAACTTAGGCCGCGGCCTATACTTCAAATTCGACATAAATTATAATAATTTAGGCGAATTTGAGGTATAGGAATTTAGGTCGAATTTGAGGTATAAGCCGCGGCCTAAGTTCACGGTGTAAACGTAGCCAATATCAAATTAAATGGTTTTAATTAAACTATTGTGAGCATAGTGATTGCTTATAAAAATTATCTATATTAGAGAACGGAGTAGTATGCATAACTTTTCACTGTAATGTGAATATTTCGATATAATAAAAGTTGTAGTGTTCTTTCTAAGGAATACAACGATGTATGATATAATATATTTATTTTATAATATACACGAGTTTTGTTAAGTCAAAGTTTCGCGGGTGACTACTACCTTTTCAGTTTCGGTCCTGCGGTGTGGCTAAGTTCCAACTCTCGCATTAGCGATTGACGTGTGATACGTGACATCTATCACACTTCAATCGCTAATGCGAGAGTCGGAACTTAGCCACACCGCAGGACCGAAACTGAAAAGGTAGTAGTCACCCGCGAAACTTTGACTTAACAAAACTCGTATAATTTATAAGATAAATATGTTATATCATACATCGTTGTATTCCTTAGAAAGAACACTACAACTTATTATATCGAAATATTCACATTACAGTGAAAAGTTATGCATACTACTCCGTTCTCTAACATAGATAATTTTTATAAGCAATCACTATGCTCACAATAGAGTTTAATTAAAACCACTTAATTTGATATTATATTTGTTGGGTCTATCTCCTGTAGTTTGCGAGATAAAATGGGGTGGCCACTTATACGCGGACACCCTGTATATCTGGGACTTATATAAATCTTATTTATAGATCTGCATGTGTTTAGATGTGGATCTACAAATAATCAATTTATAAATTTATAAATTTATAATCTATCAATCTATCGATTCGTGAGTGTGTCGATGAATGAACCCTGTTATCCACTTTTGTCGTTGTTTTATAAATTATACTTAGATATGTATAATATTTTTAAAACCACAATCAATATAACATAGTATTTAGATACATCCAATAAGAATCCTTGCAAATTCACGAGTTCGTAGATCCATAAATTCACGGAATCCAGAAAATCCATATAGGTATACCTTGCTTTTATGTGTTTCGTAAATATAAAGCAGACAGTTTAATATATGTTAATAATCGGAATTTCATGTTGAGTGCGACCTATTCTTATCTCGTCTCGTTCGGGTCCATTATATCATTTTACATGCAAGGTGTTTCTCATAAAGCTGTTATTTTTAGTATACATCAGAAAAGTTTAGATATATCTGAAAAAATGGAACAAAATTATTAATGTTTTAAGATGTAAGAAGAAAAAACGAAATATGAGGAATGATAAGAAAGAGTCCTGTTATAGTTTATACAATACTTATTTAATTCATACATACAAAGGAATTTTTTTCCTTTTGTATTTTCTTTTGGCTTATTTGGATGTTGTTCAGATGTAAAAACTTTTGTTTGCAAAAATTTTTTGAAATTTAAATCCTTTATAAAAATATTTAATTTATTTATATAATTTATTTTATAAAGAGTGTATGTAAATTTATCTGCGTGATATAATTTGAAAATGGAGCAGTGTGTTGTAAAATATGGTCTTAAATAAGATTGCTTTATGCGAGACATCCTCATGTATACATATATCGCATCGTGTGACTGCGAACCGCCCGGTGTTGATCCGACAGCTCTCCAAGGAGACACCACCACCAAGCACCACCAACACTATCATCACTACCAATATAACCACCACCAATACCACCACCATCAATATCAACACCACTACTACTACTACCACCGCCATGACTACCATCATCACCAAACCTGCCGCTATGACGGCTCAGCAGCAGCAACAGCAACAGCAGGGAGTGGGTCTGAGGCCCATGGAGAAGCAATCAGGAATGCTGATGACCACTGGAATGACATCAACTGGCAACAATCAGCATCAGGAGGTGTGTGGGGTGCAGGGAACCCCGCCCAGCCCCTCCCTCTCCCCTGAGGCTCCTAGAAACCTACAGTCATCCGCCTTGCAATCTTGCACAACACCGGCTTCTTCGTCCTCTTTGTCTTCTTCTACGTCTTCTTCCTCTTCTTTTTCTCATTGCAATAATTCGGGTGAAGGGCAGCAACCCCTCCAGCAACGTCCATCCCCAATTGTTATTAACAGTGGCGGCGGGAGCAGTAGCATAGATCAGCATCAGATCCGAGTGCTCACTCCGTCCGAGATCATGCG
This sequence comes from Leptothorax acervorum, assembly GCA_035220615.1. Classification (NCBI taxonomy): domain Eukaryota; kingdom Metazoa; phylum Arthropoda; class Insecta; order Hymenoptera; family Formicidae; genus Leptothorax; species Leptothorax acervorum. The sequence continues at coordinate 327,536 of JASTWQ010000025.1, read as the reverse complement.
CACCCTTCCGTCCCTCAGCCAGGAGCACTACGACCCCCCACCTCCGCCAACACCACCCACTGCAATTGTTCACACTGTGCCTCCCGTACAGAACCATCACCACCACCATCACCACCACCACCACCCGAATAACATCATGGTGAGAGCCTCCGTAGTGTTTTCTTGCCTTTCTCTTTGCATCTGATCAAGACTTAGTGTTCTCCCTGTATACATGTATATGTATTTTATTTAAAATATTGTAAACGAAGATTTTACTCCTTAAATTCGTGTCTCATGCTTTATGAAATATTATAAGGCTGTGGTTGTTATTCAAATCACATTGTACTTTTGTTTATTGTTGTCAATATTTACCTTATAAAGAGAGTTTAATTTATTTACATACATATCTATTTAATTTTTATTTTATAATTTTTAGTTTTTTATGTATTTAAATTTATTTAAATTCTTAGATATGAAATATTTTTTTAAATACAGAATGCTGAACATTTTTGTCAAATCGCCGTTGTAGTAGAGAGTATTTACGTCGTATATACTTACATATATATTTCTTTTATAATTCAAAAATATTCCAATAGCATGTTTAAGAATAGTAGCATAATCTTTTAATCAATCCTGTTATTTTCATCCCTATCGATCCTAATTCATGAATCATATCATTATTCATTTCTTATCCTTTAAATCCATAGATATTGCTTATGATTTTTTATTGTTGTTGTGGATGATTGATAAATTAGTGTATTATAGTATACGGCTCTATAATTGTTATGCAGTAGTTAGTACTAATTTTATTTCTTTACATTCTTTCAGATTGTTTCCTCTTCCAATAATAAACTAACTAGTACGAATATAATTACAATTTTATAAAATTAAGAATTTCTTTTTTTATCTGTTTGAAAGCTGAAATATACTATGAAAGATACAACAAACGAGTAAATATAGCAAGTTAATTATAACCTAAGAAATAAAAGAAATAGGAGTAATATTAAAATTTATTAAATACATAGACAAGAAATTTTTTATATTTTTTTTTATAGAAGGAATTAGTTCTTGTATAGCTTCTTATGTTTTGTATAACTACTGCAAATGATGCGTATTTTTTAATATACTTATTATTATGTTTACACATATATCCCGAGAGAGGTATCCTAGATTTACCGCATCTTGTAATGATAAATTTTTGAGGTCACAAAGATGAAAATTTTAATATTAAAATATCACAATTATAAAAGTTTTTAAATAGATATATAGATTAATTACTTTTAAATGACAATATATATATATTGTCATTTAAAAGTAATTAATCTGTTGTGCATAGTGACAATATAAATATTATAATAATGAAGTCAGAACACAAAAAGTGCACCAAGTTGTCAAAACTGTGAGGTCTGTCATTAGCGAGTGATATCTTTTACATCATTCTAATTAATATTGATCTCAGTATATTATATTTATAATTGTAAGCGTGTCTTTACTATTGTCTTTACTATGCGATGAACCACATTCAAATATGCAAGTTTTGGACACTGTCATAACTTTAAACATTTCTCATTTAAAAATTATTATTAAATAAAAACTATTATTAAACTATATTACAGCTTATTATAGATTGTGGATTAAAATTTACATTTTTAAAAGACCTTAGGAATTTAGTATCAGCAAACAGTGTGTTAGTTCTGGTATACTCTCTATATACAGGGGTAAATGGGCAAACTTGAAATTTGAATTTAGAACCTTAAAACAAACAAAATTTTCTTCTGGAACTATGCTCGCAAACGTTTCGTTCAAGAGATATTGACTTCTTAAGTTACAGAATTATATAGAATGAATAATGTTGAAATAACCTAGGTTTATCCTGTTTATTGCTTTATAGTAATTAAAATTTGTACATATACCATATCGGCATATTCACTAATCGAATACGTATGAGGCATTGCACGAGGATTGTACTAGTTTACTCTACGAAAGCATTTAATTAACTAACAATTATTTGGTACGAATAAACGAAGCTTTATTTACAGTGGAAACACTAGCCGCCGATCAATGATCTTCGATCTTCAAAGCAAAATAAAGAGATATTTCGACATTATTTATTTTTATAATTCTGTAACTTAAGAAGTCAATATCTCTTGAACGAAGCGTTTGCGAGCATAGTTCTAGAGGAAAATTTTGTTTGTTTTGAGGTTGTAAATTCATATTTCAAGTTTGGCCATTTAACCCGGGAGCACCCTGATAATACTTGTTTTATTATAATTGTATTTTGTTATGTAAAATTACTGGAATTCAACTTTTAATATGCATGAATGTGGAATCGTCGCATTAATCTTCGATGAGATTGCGATGTTTGTGGTGTTTTGTGTTTTTGACCATGAATAAAGTTTTCTTCAAGTGAACTAATTAATACGCGCGCGCGTTTGTGTATAAATGTACTAATATTATAAATTAATCTCTAAATTAATATATGGTGGCTGGTTATAATTATTAGCAGAGTGTGCACATATACGAGATTTTCAGAATCTTGCTAATCATTGTTAATTTAGTTGTATTATTGTTGTTACTTTTAGAAGGTGTTTATGCAAGATACGGCCAAAAGTTTGAAATTATATTTATTTTTTATATTTTAAAAATAATGCAGGATTAAGAAAGTTAATATTTATTTCTTAGTTTTTTTTTAATTTTTTTCAGATTTTTGGCCGACAATATGTATATGAATACTTTTTATTGGCTGATTGTATAATTAGTGCTTTATATTTAACTGTGCTTTATAAAAAAAGGTCATTACATTTTAGTTGATTTCCTGATAACAATTTATATCGCATATGAATGTAATTGTAAAAATATTTTTATAAGTTTTGGATATATATTTATTAAATTTTGTTAGATTTACGAATACGATTAATATTAAACAAAATAATTATAAGTTTAGTAATATACAAATTTTACAATATAGTGAAATATAATAAAAATTTTATAAAAATAATAAAATTAAATTTTAATAATAGATCTAATTTTTTATTGTAATTTTTCACTGATACACCTATTACTAATAAATATAACTAATAAAACAATACCTATATTTTTAAAAAAAATTGCATTAAATGTAATGACCTTTTTTAAGGAATAGCTTGAAAATTATATGTTATTGGTTTTTAACAGGAACAGGACAGACTATCAAACAGAGATCGATCTACCAGAGAAGCTGAGCAGGAAAGACAATGGAAACAACTGCAAGCCTTACGTCAACAACAAGCACAATTGCAGCAGCAGGTCATCCATGAGCAACGCGTACATGGTACATTTACTATATTAAATTCTACTATAGCAAAGCGGAGCATTATTGTCATTTTTTTGTTTTTAGCGTCTATTTAATAAAAATTTTAGGAAAGAATTATTGAAAAATTAAAGATAAATAAAATAAAAGGAAAGATTTTTACAGTTTTATTGTATGATTAAAAACATAAAATTTTATTTCATAAATTATTTCCACGCAAACAACATAAACATTAAAAGTTTTATGGAGAGTAGAATACAATGAAAAATTAAATTCATATAGTTTTATTTAACACAAGTAAAGAAAGAACTGTTATATTAATATAACAAATTGCAATTATAATATATTTTTTTTCTGTTAAAAGCAATTGCCAGGGTACATAGACAAATTAGCGAAGAAAATGTACCTCAACTTAATAGTGATACTACACCTGTATTAACGGCACAGTTACAAGTTTCCACGGCGCAAGTGAGTTTATAATCTCTTTATACTTACAGTTAGATTATATATATATATATATATATATATATATATATATATATATAATTATAATATATATATATATATATATATATACATATATATTATAATTAATAAAATATTCTAAATTTATTTTATATTACACTTGATTTAAAAAATCGAAATATATAAAATAATGTATAAAATAAAATTATGCAACGTCAGTCTCTAATATCAATTTTAAAATTTTGATACAGGATACAAGTCAACTGACTTCTCTAACTTCTCCTTCCCGAAGTACCTTCGCTACGCCCTCACTCAAGGCCCCTCGCAGTCTCACACCTCAGTCACCTCATCATCAAACTATGGTACGTTTGCCTGCGCAAGCTCCTTGCCGGGCGATACGTCCGGGTTTTCCTCAACCACCGTCTCCTTTCTCACCGCAGGCACCCCAGTCACCTCATGATTTTCCACAGTCCCCTGCCTCCTCTCAACCTTCTCAGGAGTCACATTTCCAGCGCTTTGAGGGCAATGTCTCAACTCCTGCATCTCCCTATTCGTCACCCCAGACACCAGGTACACCTCGTACCCCTGTGTTTAATCCTCCGCGACCCCCAGTTTATGCTCCTCCTCCTCCTCCTCCTCTTCCTCCTCCTCCTCCTCCTGCTCCTTCTCCTGCAACATCGCGAACTCCTGATCCTTACAGTCAGCCACCTGTCACTCCCACATCCGTCCCTGCCGCATCTGGTTATCCATCGCCCAGAGGTTCTGAGACTCCTCGAACACCTCAGGAACAAGAGGTAGCCTTTGGACAGCAACCGGAAGTCAATAGGCAGTTGAGGGACTTACTGCAAAGGCAACAGTTTAGTAAGAAGATTGAAGGAGCCGGCGCTAACTGGGTTCAAGGTATGCTTTATTCTATAATTTTTTATCAGTAACTCAAAAGTTTTTGATCAAGTTGTTTTTTATGTGTTTCTTTTAAAATTATATATTATAAATAAACTTGCAATTTTATCAATGTTGCTATAACAATACAGGTTAGCAAATTAGTATAAGCTAATTAATATAATAATGCTATAATAAATATGAATTTAACTACTCGAAACATATTAATTACTAATAATTATAATAAACATGACTAATAAATATGAGTCACATATTTTTTTAAACTTAATTAAACTAAAATTTAATTAAAATTACATTTTCAAACATTTTATTACATTCACAACTCAGATGGACAAAATAATACGGAGAACAACCAGCAACAGTTTGAAGCGGGTCATGTGCAACTTCAGCAACATTCTCAAGTACAAAACTCTAGCGAAGGTACTTTTAGACATCCACTTCCGCCAGGCATTGTTAGGCCCAGAATGCCCATTCAACCGAACGTCTTAATAAGAAATTCCATTGGTATGCACGCAATATTTTTATTTGTTAATTTTTAATATATAAATATTAATTTATTATTCTTCTATATAACAAATATCCTTTGCTGTACAATATTTATTTTTATATAACTATGTAACATTTTAAATATTATAACACTTAAATATTCTCACAAAATGTTTTTACAAATGTTCAATTTATTATATTATTAACTTTTATATTTAATGTAAAATCTTTGATTTTTATGTGAATTTTCTGTATGTATGATGTGATGTATGAATTCAGGAATAAACTCACGACATCCTGTAGCAGGAAATATTCAGAATCCGATTGACCATCGTACCAGGACGTTACTGCAGAATAGACCCCAAGTAGCTACCAATATACCTGCTCAACAGCATTTCCAGGCAACTCAAAGCCTTCAAACACGATTGCCAGCAGTAAGAAATGCTATTTCTGAACCTTACGACATTTTGCAACAACAGAGATTTACAGGTAAATTAAAAAATCTTCAGAAACGTTCATCAAAGATGATTTCTAGCATTTTATATAAATGAAATGTGGAAAAGTTTTGATGTTCCACAAATATAAAAATCTATAAATCAAAGATTTAAAAAAATTGAAAAATCCTTTTTTTAGATGTGAATCAGGCGCAGAACCAGCGCACTGCGCGAACGGCGCAGGACAATCTAAACCAAGGTATTCGCATGTTGAGCACAGCTCCAGGGATGGTTCGAGCACCACTCGTTCCTACGACGATGAGTGAGACCGCGGGAGTGACTACTTCAGAAGCATCCGAGATCCCCGACAATGTGACAGCCGAATTGGAAAAGCTGGAGCAGGAAGGAGCCGGTCCGATAGTCGAAGTCGAGGGGGTTAGTGCAATATTGGGAGATCTAGCGGATGATGATGACGAACTGCTTGGTAAGTGTGTGTATCTGTATGTTAATGTACAATAAAAAGAAAGAATATGAAAAATTGAATTTAAAAAGAATAATTAAACGGAAAATTATCCTATATAAATTAATAAAATAAAGAGGAGAGTAAATTATTTTACATAAATTAACACAAAATTTAAAACTAAAAATTTGTCACTCTTGAAGCTGAAATGGGAGCGGATTTCAACATTCTGGAATATGCGGATCCTGAACTGGACACGATAGCGGGTGGGAAGAAGACCATTTTTGATCTGGAACTCGAACAAGTTGAAGTTGATTCCAAAGACGATAAGCAAAAAAAGGAAACCAGGGACGAAGATCAGAAGCCAGATGTAACTGGTCAATCTTCTGAAATTGCTGATTCCTGCTCGACGAACACGAGTTTGACCCTGACAGAAAATTCCAATGTACCGACAATGACATCGCCGCAAGCGACATCGCAAGCCATGCAGGCGCAAGTAGTGCAACAGCAGATGCATCAGCAAGTGCAACAGGCGGCAGCGATGGGCCGACCGATACCACCAGGAACAAGGTTGCTTTCACCGGATGGAGCGGTCGGAGTGGTGACGTCCACAAATACGGTAACTGTGAGTTATCCATCGAGTTTTCCCGGACATCCACAAAGACTTTCGCAGGCGCATATACAAGGTAAATAAAAAAACTCTTAACACATATTATTTGTTTATCTTGGAATTAAAATATTAAATTTTTTGTGTAAAAAAAGTTATATTTTACAAAAATCTCGAATTAGTTATAATATTCCTACCTTTGATCTAATATTTATATTACATTATGTTTCATGCAAGCTTTTAATCTCGACATTTAATATCTTTATAATATGTACTTTTATTTATAGTCTCGCAACAACAACGGTTGGGCATGCGAGTTGCGACGGGGGTGCCAAATATGCCGGGCAGAGTAGTTGCTGTAAATCATATGATTAGTCCCCGGATGCCGTTGGCTCCGCCGCCGCCACCTCCACCGCCACCACCACCGCCACCTCCTTACCCGGGACCACCACCGCCATATCCCGGACCGATACAAGTAAGTGTCGATATTTAAGTGTCTTTCTGGAAATTTATGCATCGCTTTGATATTTAATTTTTTCATAGAATCAAGTTAGTAAATTCAAGTAAAGGGACTAAAAACATAAAATTAAATATAGGTATAATATTGCATATAATAATGCTCTTGTTGAAAAAATTTTTGATACTTGTATAACAGATAATTTAAATCATAAAATTAAATTCCACACTGTGTGTTCGTACGTGCGTGTACGTATGCGTGTCGTGTACGTGTGCGTAAGTGTATAGAAAAAATAAAGATTTATACATATAAGAAAACAAAAATTTGTGAATGAAAGAAAACATTGATAATTTTAATAACGCGTCATTATTTCGATAATTTACTAAAAAATCTATTGATAACAAATAGTTAATTATGTAATACGGTTCGTCAACATTTTATAATACATAATTAATCAAACATTTCATGATTGCATGTATAATATGTTGTCAGTCAGTTTCGTACATCTGCTGAATTTATTTCAAAAATATTTCGCGCGGCTGTGCAGTATCAAATAGAAGTAATTTTGCATAGTTTGCTAAGCTGGAATTTTTTAAGATAATAAATATATTTAGAAATATATGTTAAGAAATATTTTTTGTAATCTTATTTGCAAAGCATATTTATATGAAAGTTACTTTTAAATGTGAGAGTGTTTTATAAAATTATTTTAATAATTGCAGTAGTAAATCAAGAGAAAATTATTTAGTAAAATAGAAAAAAGCTTAAATACATTGCTAAATTAATATATAGGTATTTATTGGATTATACTCAAACGATAACAAATTTATAATAAAATCATGTTTTACTTAGAAAAATTTGATCAGGAAGCGAAACTAAGACTATAAAAAAATTTGCTGTGATTGTAGGCGTAGTTAAATGATAGTCTAACACTTTCAATGCCAAAAACATTTTGTGTGTGTGTGTGTCGAGACGTTATAAATAATTACTAATATGTATCTATTAATAATAACAATTGAGTTTAATTGAATTGAATTTTATTAATTAGATATATTTTTAATTTTAACTTTTTTTACTCTCTTTCAAAATTATAGTTTTTATATAAAAATTATTATAAGCGAGAGAAATACGGAAAAACATCTACAATACTTGGAACCTATCGATTTAAAGTTTTAGAAATAATTATTTTTAAGATGAACATTCTCTCTTAAAATCATGATAAAAATATTTTTCTTATTTTGTAATTTGTGTTTGTAATTGTAGTTTATTTGTATTGATAGAAATTTTGTTTTATTATATTTGTTATATTTTAATTATATTGATATAAATCTCAAAATAATTGTGGAAAATGTTTAAATGGCAATGGGAAGGTGTGGTAAGAAAACTGGCTGGTGTTTTTGGCCTGGGTGTGCAAGTTTGCAATATGCATTTGGTGTTGGTGCATGTGTCTAGATGGGACTATGTCCGAGTGGTGGTGGTGGGCGAGGTATGACGCGGCCCTCAGTTCATATGACGGTGCACCAGGTACCGGTGGCGGGTCCGCCAATGGGACCCGTGGTGCTGCACCCTCACCGGAGACCTTTGCTTCTGCAGGTGAGCAAGATTCGGGGCATTTTAACATTAATACAAGAACAAATAAATCCTCATTTTATATGTAACTTCCGGAGAATTTTTTTTAGTGTTTTAGAGAGTATAATTAAAAAATAAAAAATTATTTATCACAGAATATGTTCTAAATAGAATAATATATAGAAAATTAATATAGAAAAAACATTTATTTGCTTGTAATTAATTAATTTATTTATTATAGAATATAACATATATTAATATATATATATATATTTATATATATATAAAGATAAATTTAAGATTAAATGGATCATAAATTTAACTGACAATGAGAAAAACTCAATTCTTATACATATTGATTGAAAGTTCATTTTATTACCTATTATAAAAATAAAGAAGTCACTAACATCTGCATCTTTTTGCACCTCTTTTCTATATGCACTTTTAAATGTTTGCATCTACTTATATCGCACGAAATTAATTTTATTAACATTGACAAAATCTGTGTTTTACTAAATTTTGCTTAATTAATTTTTCCTTAAGGGGGTATTCTGATGTAAAAGGTCGTTAAAAATGGTATTTTTCAGGAATTTTTTGTAGGAAAACGGAAAAAGCGAATAACGTTAAATTTTGTATGTTCTTTTAGTTTTAAGAATATATTTTTATTTTTTAAGTAACAAAAATGCTTTTCTTTTCTATGATATATTACTGGTCACTAGGAGGTTTAAATGATTTTAGCTGTTCTAAATATCTGAAACGCAAAAACCAAAAATTTTCTTATTTAGGAGAAGGCTACCGTCTGAACTAGAACAAACATTATATGTTAGGTTTTTCTTTTAATAAAATACTAATAAAGTTTTGAGAAAAACTATACTTAATATTTTTAATAAAAAGGCCGTTATTTTGTCCAGAATGGAAATATTGGTTTAGTTCTAGTTCAAATGATAGGCACATTTCTCCTGAATAAGAAAACTTTTGGTTTTTGCGTTTCAGATACCTAGAATCATTTTCACCGTCCATCATTTACATCTAATGATCAGGATATAACATAGAAAAAAAAGCATTTTTGTTTTACTTAACAAATAAAAATATGTTCTTAAAATAAGGCTAAAAGAACATGCAAAGTTTAGCGTTGTTCGCTTTTTTCGCTTCTCTGTAAAAAATTCCCGAAGAATATCTTTTTTACGACCTTTCAAACCAGAATACCTCCTTAAAGCAATGTGATCCAGAATGCTTTTTTATGATCAACGCATCAATGTTGAAATCGTTTTGTATGTATATATTTGTGTGTATATTATCATCACAATTTAGACTATAAATTTTTCTTTTTTGTTCTTTATATAATGAATTATATAAAAATTTTTATAGCACAGAGAGAAAGAGAGAAAGAAAGAGAGAGAGAGAGAGAGAGAGAGAGAAAAAAAGGCAGATTATTATTGAAGATATATAAATCAAACAATAAATTTTATCCACATATTTTGTCTACGTTTTTTTCTTGCACACACACACACACACACACACACACACACACACACACACACACACACACACACACACACACACACACACACACACACACACACACACACACTCTGCACTTTAACTATTTATATATATGTAGTTATAATTTTAGCTGACTTTACAATTTAATATTCAATCCTAATGCAATCGCAATTTTAACCTTTAGACCTTCAAAGTAGCACTCCTTGTATCAAAAATCGACCTTGACTGTCAGCAGTCGTGTTCACAGGAGCAGCCATTATTGCTGGAGGAGCTGTTAGAGCAGGAGAAACGGGAACAAGAAAAACAGCAACAACAGCAACAACAAACCGAAAATGTTACCGGAGGGAGTCTTTTGAGCGACACCGATTTTGAAAAACTCAAAGCTGATGTTTTGGGCACTACATCACCTCCTCAGAGTATGGTGCCCGTAATAAGACCACCTTGTACGGTGAGATCACCCTCTGCACCTAACACTAACTGGCAGCAAAGTAGTGTAGCTGCTGACGGGGCGGCAAAACTAGCAGCGGCGCAAGTGGGGTCGAGACAGCCGATTGCCACACAGACCCCGCCTGAACGTTAGTAGTTTTCTATTACTTATTTTTTAGATGGTTATTAATAGTCGAGAATAATTTATTAAGGTAAATTAACTTTAAAAGTAAAAAGATAATCAGTTAAGATAAAAAGTAAATTTTAGTCACAAAATAAGTTATACTTGGCATTTAGTAATTTTTATTAAAATTTATTAAAATTTTATTAGGCTTGTTCTCGACGATAAATTTTGTCTGAATAAGCTAAAGCTTTTCAAACATATTACAATAGTTTTAGTTTATTTTATACAGTTATTTCTATTAATTTATAGCAAGAGTGGCTAAGTTCAACTTTCCCCAAAATCCAGCACCACCTACTCCACCAGAAAATATAGTTAATGAGCAAGATCGGCAAATGCATATGCATTATGAACAATGGCTCAATAATCAGAGTCAATTATTACAGCAACAAGAAAAATATTATGATGCAGAGGTCAAGAAACTTCGTAAAATAAGAAAGGTAAATAAAAATAAATTAATTTCATAACTAAAATTATTTAAATATTATAATATTGTTTATTAAATCTTTGCGTTATACAGTAACAGGCCTTAATCTTAATTTTAATTTCTAAATGTTAATCTGTGTTACATTTTCGTATTTTTCATGTTTTTCTTTATCTCATTTCTTTCCAGTCTCTCAATAGTAAACAACGTCAACTTCGTAAATCTGGTAACGAATTGACAGAGAACGACGCCGCTGAACTGCAACGAGTTACTAACGAACAAGGCGTTCTTCAAAAATCTTTAGAACTTTCGCGTAGGCAAACGCGTCAACACGCCATATTGCTCCAGGAGTATCTCAACAAACAACAACAGCAACGACAAACCCAACCCCAACCAAGCGAGCCCTGTTCTCCGTTGATGTCACCTTCTCAACATTCTCCGATGCATTCTCCAGCCGCATTGGTTTCTCAAAGTCCTGGTCCCAGTATGATTCAACATTCACCAGCAACTCCATCAATTGTTCAACATAGTCCAGGTACACCGCTACTTCAACATAGTCCAGGCAACCCTCAGTCAACTAATCCAGGAACAATGTCACCTCATAATGTTCAGCAACAATCGCCAAGAATTGGCACTCCTCATTCTCAAGGTGACGAAAGTCCCTTTAGTCCTGGGCCAATGCCTTCTCCGGGTTTATGCAATCCCAACACTACGCGAATGACCTCACCACAACACAGAGCCATTATTGGCGGAAGATTAGCAACTTCTCCTGGTGCCTTTACACCGGAAACACGAAATCAGCAACAATTGATGACTGATCAGGGTGTGAGGGTTCATAGCTTACCTCAAAGATTTGTTAGGCCACCAGAAGGAGCGCAGAGGAGAGGGGTTGTTTACAATCCGCAGTCAGGACAACAATTACTGAATCAACAACAGCATCAGCAGTTGTTGCAGAGACAGCAGATTATTCAGCAACAGCATGAAGGTGTCGCTCAGGATCAAGGACAAGGTACTGTCGTTCGTGGGACATTGCAGCGGCAACAAGTTTTTCAACAACAGCAACATGAAGGGGTTTCTCGGCATCAAATTCTCCAGCAGCAACAACAGAATGATATTTCTCAGGATGGGCAGAATGTTATTACTCAAAGAAATTTGCAAATGGTTCAACAAAGACAGATTCTTCAGCAGCAGCAACAGACTGATATTTCTCAAGAAGGACAAAATGTTGTTGCTCAAAGAAATTCACAAACGGCTCGACAACACATTATTCAGCAGCAGCAACAACAGGAAGGCATTTCTCAGGATGGACAAAATGTTGTTACTCAAAGATCGTTACAAATGACTCAACGACAGCAAATTCTTCAGCAACAAATTCTTCAACAACAGCCTGAAGGTGTTTCTCAGGAAGGACAGAATTCTATTAATCAAAGATCGTTGCAAATAGTTTCACAACAGCAACGACAACAAATTCTTCAGCAGCAGCAGCAGCAAAATGATATTATTTCTCAAGAAAATCATAATGTTGTTGCTGCTCAAAGAAACTTGCAGATGGCGCAGCAACGACAGCAAATTCTCCAGCAGCAGCAACAAATTCTTCAGCAACAACATGAAGTTGTTTCTCAGAGTATTTCTCAAGAAGGACAAAACTCTATCGGTCCTAGAACACTGCAAATGATTCAGCAACGGCAACAAATACTTCAGCAGCAGCAACAGGAAAGTAATTCTCAGGATGGGCAAAATATTACTGTTCAAAGGCATCTGCAAATTGCGCAAAAACGACAGCAACATGAAAATGTTTCACAAACTATTTCTCAAGAAATTGGACAAAATGTTGTTAAAAGAACATTACAAATGGCACAACATCGTCAAATCCTTCATCAACATCAGACACATGAAAGCATTTCTCAAGATGGACAGAATACTGTTGCTCAAAGAAATTTACAAATAGCTCAACAGCGTCAACAGCAAATTCTTCAACAGCAACACCAACATGAAGATGTTTCTCAAGACGGACAAAGCGCTATTACTCAAAGATCATTGCAACTGGCTCAACAACGACCACAAATTTTACAGCAACAACATGAAGGTGTTTCTCAATCTGTTTCTCAAGAAGGACAAAATACTATTGCTCAACGATCTTTGCAATTGGCTCAACGACAACAGATTCTTCACCAACAGCAACAACAACTTGAAGTTATTTCTCAAGAGGGACAGACTTCTATTGCTCAAAGATCACTTCAAATGGCTCAGCAACGTCAACAAATTCTTCATCAACAACAACATGAAGGTGTTTCTCAGAGTATTTCTCAAGAAGGACAGAATTCTATTGGCTCAAGATCACTCCAAATGGCTCAGCAACGACAGCATATTCTTCAGCAACAACAGCAACGGCAATTTTTGCAAATGCAACAACAGCAACAGAAACCGCCCAATTCGCCGATGGTGTCTCAACCATCAAGTTCTCCCAGTCCACAGCTTCATCAGCAACTTCAACAAGGTTATGGCCAACCTCCAAGTTCACCCATGGTGCAACAGACAACAATGAGTTCTCCGATGCTTCAACAACAGCTGAATCCGACTTCACAACCTCCTAGTCCAATGAACAGAATTTCACCGATGCTTCATAGTAATCATCATCATTCTTCGACAACCAATCAACCACCTAGCTCTCCTATGATGCCTAGAAGTCCTATGGTAGCTGGATCTCCTATGCAGATGCAGCGAAGACAGTCTACTGGAAATAGCCCTGCTATGCCAGACAGACCCCAGAGTGTGGAAAATCCTGGGACTCCAAGAACACCCCATACACCTCATAATTTTGTCCAACAAAATGCTAATTTAACTGTAACTTCAAGTGATCAGCAGCAAGTTTCTCAGGAACAAACTTCTTTATCAGATAATCTTCCTAGAGGTGGGGGAAACTCCAATAATTCCTTAAATCCAATTCCTTTTTTTGATTTTGAGAAGTCTGGATATTTAAAATTAGGATTGAGAGGCGGCTCACCAGGTAATCAGGAGCAGACTTGTCAACAAGTTTTTTCATCAGAAAATTCTATTAAAAATGGGGAGAGCCTCAATAAATCCGCCAAGCCAATACGGTTCCCTAATTTTGGACGATTTGGATGGTTCAAGTTAGGATTAAGGGGTGGATCGCCGATGTGGTCAAGCAAGGCAGAGAGCAGTAAGGGTGGTAAAGGGTCAGAAACAACTCAGGCGAAAAAAGATCAATCAATGGAAGAGAAAGCAAACATGAATCGGAAAACTGCCAGTTCGTTGGTCTGTGTTGACTACAATGATTTCGACGACGATTCCCATACGCCGCCACAGGCTTCACCAACAACTTTGGAGGTAAAATCTGGTGGTCAAGGCTCTTCTTTAACTTCTTCGACTTTAGATAATGGATCTTTAACTTTGGAAAGTCCTGGAGAAAAGCTAGAACAGCTTCCAGATACGACAGATTATGATGATGATAAAACTATAGTTAATACCGAGGTGACTTTGAGTTCTACCGCTCAACGAGATAGTGACGATATCACTGTAATTGATCAGTTTGACTCGGAGCTGGTTGATGTTATTTCAGGAACTTTAGAAAGTGATATGCAGGAAGAATATGTTTTATTTGAGCCTGGAATGGTGGTAGATCTCTCTGCTGATAGCAACGATTCTCTTTGCCACGCTTTAGTGAATGATGCTGGTCAAGGTCACGATTTAGTGCAGATTTTAGAAATCGATAATTCTGAATCACAATCAGAAGAACCAATTTTAAGTGACGAAGATCTAGTCCCGTCTCATTCGAGGAATAAAAAGAGTCTTAGACTTGATATAGTAAGGACCTTGCAGTCTGGAAAGAAACTAGTCGCTGTAACTGATGCTCCAGAATCTCCAGATCAAGAAGAACTTCGAGTTGATCGTTCTCCAGGTCCTTATTTGGATCAGTCTCCTGATCAAGAACTTATGGTATCTTTAGTAAGTGAATCTGAAGTGGTTATTATTGACCCCACGGCGAAATCTCCTGAAGACAATCTTTCTAAGGGTTCTTGCGACGAAGAGATTGAAAAAACTGATAACATACAAACTGATGTTTCCAAGGAAAATACATCTAATGAAGGCTCGACAGATGATCAAACCAGATCTTCAAAACAAAACAAAAGTCCTACAAACTTTATTTTTTCAGATAAATCTTATACCAAAATATCAGTTTCAACCGTACATCCACCAAATATTAATATAACAGTCTCAAAATCGGCAGTTTCCTTAATAAATACTGCAATTTCTTCAAATTCGACTTCCAGTTTAGTTTCTATTAGTTCCAATTCTCAATTGAATCAGGTCCCAATTCAACCAATTGTGACAGAAGCTAAAATAGCAGATCAGTTTGACTTGAAGGAAGTTGCCTCGAGCTCTTTTAGCAATCAAAGAGGTGTCGCATTGTCGGCGATGGAGAGCATTGTGGCGGATGCAAAGATTGCCGCGAAGCTTAGTCAAACCGCTCTGGAGAATATCTCCAATCCTCAGCAAGACAAATTGAACCCGAAAACCATATCTGCCACTGAAATGCTGAAAATGTCATTCTCAGAGAAGCCTTTGACAACCTTTTCAAGTTCGCTAAATACTACGGAATATCTGAATAATCCCACAAAATTAATACTAAGTGTACAACCAACTTCTGTGACGCTTTCGACTCCGAAAATGTCGATTCCGGATCTATCAAAAAATGATATTACTTTAAAGAGCAAGGAGAAATTAACAGAAAACCAAGAAAGCGAAATGAAGAAAAAGGAGGAGAAAGAGATCCAGGACAAAATCAAAGATGAAAGCGACTCTTCGGATATATCAACAAATACTTTTTCAGGGTCGATTGAAGAAAAGAAAACTGATCCGTTAAATACTACAGACGAACTGGAGAGCATGTTAGAAGCCATTCACAACCCTGCAGAAAATGTTGGAAATAAGAGTGATACTCCAACGACGACTCTGAAAAGAATGTCGCCCGTTACCGATGATCTATCGCTTGTCAACATCTTAGAAAACGACACTGAACCGGTGGAAAATGATAAAGAACAGACTTCTTCAGATTCTGACATGCGAAAAGCAACGAACAAATCAGGAGAAATTCAGAAGAACATTGAAGAGACTAATAATGACAAAAGCACACTTTCTAATGAAAAGAATCATCAGGAAGAACCGTGTACCGAAATGGACAATTCTAAACCATTCCTTCAACATTGTTTGAGTGAAGAAAAGACTTTAATGGAGGAATCTTCTGATGATATTTTAGATATGTTACACAATATTATTTCGTCAAAACCAGAAATGGCAAATAGTAGCGAGCTAAAGTCAAGTCTTATTTATCAAATGCCAACTCCATTGGATACTTTGCCTTTAAATATTCTTCAAGACTCGTTGATGGATTTAGAGCAAGAAAATCTCGAAAATGATCAAGTTTCTTCAACTGAAACTAAAAATGAAATAAAAAGTCAAAATTCTGAAGTGAAAAAGAGTTCTCCACCGACAAGTCAAGCTTCCACTTTAGTAGTTAGTACCGTGGCGCAATTGCAAAAAAGCACGACAACAGTTCCTCATTTATCGCCACTCTCGAAACCAACAGAATTGACTTCCAATGTGGACAACGTATCCCATCAGTTAAGGACACTGCTATCGTCTTTACATAGCAATCAGACAACAGTGAATCAAACTGGAGTGGTCACCATGGTTTCTTCAGTGAAATCGGGAAGCGTTTTGTCTACTTCTAGCCCTTTGTCGACATTGAATTCATTAAATAATGTTCAGAGTGGAGTTTCGACTTTGACAAGAATAGATCAAGGTCGCTCTCAACCTTCAAAAGATTCAGAATTGATCTTGAAAGAGAAAAAAGAAATAAAGGAATGTAGCGGAGTTATTACCACGGTTTCGAAGATTAGTAATAGTGAGCAGATCTTCAGAGCGACTTCTTCAGCAACAACTTTTCAGACTACTACAGTTTCTAATCTTTCAAATACTTCTTCGCCTGTAGTTACTTCTAGAGCCACTACAACCTCCATCTCTATCACTTCAAACGCCATGTTGAATGCTATGCTGGCTGGAACTACTTCCTTGAAATCTTCAATTGCTGATCATGGTCGAAGCAATACAGTACCAACCCAGTCTGCTAATCTTTTAAGTTCTGTTTTGCCATCGACTTCAATACAACGCTCGCAAAATCTTCAAGCAATCCTTCAAGTCAGTACAGGATGTTCCACACCTCGAGTACTGGTAAATACTAGCTCAGCCGTAACCAGCTCAATGCAATGTGTTAGGACTATTGTGCCACCTTTGGCAACTTCTAGTGGAGTTTCAAGTACTTCTAGTATCCTTCAATCGACTTTATCGCAAGCTCCAAGTCCCATTTTGACCGCTAATCAGAATCAGTATAAATCTGGTCTTCTACCAATGGACAATAAAAATAATGATCTTGAAAATCAATCTACGACGGTGAAAAAGGATCCTGAAGAATCCAAGATCCAAGAAAAGAAAGAAATAGATTCCAGCAAAAGTTCTTCTAATTCTTTAAGGTCAGAAGAATCACAAAATGTGTTGTTAAAACAATTATTGCAAAATACAGCATGCGCCACAACTTCAGGACCGTCGCAAGGACCCAGTTTACCAATAGTTCCTTCTCTGGAAGCACAACTTGCTCGGCCAGTCGTACTTCCCTCGTCACAATCTTTACTTCCGCAGTTACTGAACGACACTCCAACACCGAAGCCAGTAATAAATAAACAAGTTCTTACGAGGGAAACTTCCTTTTTGTCGCATTCAGTGACACCCTTAAAGGTCCAAAGTTCACCAACTAAAGAAGAACCTGCTAAACCTCCTCTTTTATCATCTAGTGCGATTACGACACAAAGAGCACAAGCTGAAAGCTTAAAGCAACAAACAACAAAGTCAATTCCTACTTCTTCATCAAGTTCTTCAGGAAATTCTATATCAAGTCAACAGCCAGTTTCTTCAACAATAACAACGACAAAAACGTCTCCGAATATTTCTATGAATCAACAAGAGACTTCTGGAAGTCAAAACAAACTGGGAACTAGCATCAGCGAAGGGCCTCAGACTCAACAACGCGTTGCTGTTTCCATTTCGAAGGTTGGTTTGCAAAATAAGCCATTGGCAACCTCTGGAATAGCCTCGAAGAGTGTTCACTTAACGACCAGTAACTCTAGTAACGTATCTGGGCCACAAACTCAAATCCAACAATCACAAAATCAAACCGCAGTTGTGCAGAAGCCAACTGGTGTTGTTGTACCAGTGGTACAACAAGTTCCTTCTTCTTCGGCTACTTCCGTTCAGCAACAATCTGTTCAGCAACAAGTGCCTCATAACCACGGGGCCGTCGCGGTCCCACCACAGACCGTTGTCGGGTCCGTCGCCCTATCGGGTTCCAACACAGTGCCTTTAGCCGAAGTGAAAAAGGAAATCGGTCTTGAGGATGTTTTGTCTGCTGCTGGCACGTCAGCCAGTCAGTTGCAGACGGATACCAAAGACTTTCTTACTACCAAAGAGGAGCTCATAGACGGCGCAACCGATGATAAAACTGGTAAGTAACATCACGTTTAATTTTATATAAGAAATAAAAAAGAGGAAATATATTATTTAAATATATTATCTATCTATTTTAATATATATATATATAATAGATAGATAATATATTTAAATAATATATTTTCTCTTCTTTATTTCTTATATAAAATTAAATTATATTACAAGGTTTTTGAATGTTAAAATTTTATTAAATTAAATTATAACAAATTGTAACAATTGCATTTGGAATACTTTAGATCTTAAAAAGTTGAAGAGGAGACAGTATCAACAGAAGAGAAAGCAGAGCCAGGGAAAGGATGCCGTAACTGCACCTCAAAAAAAACGTTCCCGTAAAGTTTCGCGCCTCGATGAGGATTATGACACATTTGTAGACAATTTGATGACTCAGTTGCGGCAACTTCAGCCAATGGCGGTTTTAGAACCCCAGCTGAGTCGTAATTACGGAGTGTGTCCGATCTTTGGTTGCGGGGATCTTGTTAAGATTGGAAGTCAAAAGGATTATAACGCTAGAATTGGTGATTTGATTGGAAATTATGGATCAGCCAGTTTATCTGGAATTTCTGATCACTACAATACACAGCCATTTGGAGAACTAGACCCTCTGCCACCTCAACAACCCCCGACTACGCAGAGAGGATTTTATGATCAGGAATTTCCACCTTTGAAGTTGGATGATAGTGAGCAATTATTTATTATATTACACATATTTATATCTTTTAATAATAGATAATGTAATTATAAAATTTTAAGCAAATTTAATATTAATTATTTTAATTATAAAAAGTTTATAAATTAAGAAAAAAGAAATAACGCAATAGAAATAAAAATAAGAATAAGAATAGAGGAATAGAAAGAAAAGAAGAAGAGAAGAAAAATAATATTAGTAAAATTGTGTAAAAATAATATTATAATACATAAATAGAGAAGATAATATAAATATACTGCTCTATATACTTATAAGAGAAATAATAGTACTTCAAATCCTTGTATAGAAATATCAAACAAAAATGTTCTCTTGTAGCCGATGATAAGAAAGAGAATATGACGACAAATCGCGATGTGGACTCTCCTGATACTATCGTGAGTTCATCCTCGCCTGAATGTGTTATACCAGAATTTATGCACCGTTTCCCTGGACTGCGATTGATCGAGGAAGAATCCGATGAGGAGGCGGAATGGTTGAAACGTGTATCACCCGTTATACCTTTGATTTCGCCGATTCCAATTAAACTGAAACCTACTTACTTAAAAGATACAGCTAAACAAGACAAGGAGAATCTTGGAATGCCTAAGTACATATATTTATTTTTATTTATTGTTATTCAGCACATTATATATATATATATATTGCTATTTATTATTATATGAGATATTATTTCTTTACGATACTATATAATTCTTCAGGCTTGGCAAGTCTCCTCCGATTCCTTTAAGAGAAAGCGGAAATGTCACCGTGACTTTAACTTTGAATAGTCAGGCTGCCGATGATATAATGGGTGTACTTAAAGATCTTGCTAATATTCTAAACATAACACCACCTGCTGGTTATCAAATAGTCGAACGCACTACTACTCCTCCCAGTCAGAAACTAGGGTTGTACAGGACGAAAGGGAAGGATGGCAAAGAGGGTAGTACGTAATTAATAGAATGATTATCTCTTAATAAAAAGATGTTTATGAATATATTTATGATGACATACGAATAAAATGTTGATACAAATCTGTTGTATAAAAAAAGAAAAATTTCTAAATTATGAAAAAAAAGTTATAGGAAATAAATTAGAATATCATAAATAAATTAAAATAAACAGATAAAAGTTAGAAACTTTTTTATTCAATATGTATAATTAAAACATAATTTTTTAAAATATTGATTTACTTCCAGCTCCAATCGATATACAAAGCATTCTAAACGGTGCGGCAAAGTTCTGTCGTCACTGTGATGTTGTGATCCTTAATAGTTTGATTCGAAAGAAAGCATCAGATCTACCATTCTTAAGCAAAGAAGAAGCTGAACCGGGCGATGAACTTTGCTTTTGTTCGGCGGCTTGCTATATGCAATTTGCCCTCATTCATCGAACACCATCCAATACGCAGGATAAGGTTTGCAAGAAATATCTTTTTATATTATACAATAGTCTATAAATAGTTATAGGAAAAATGAAAAGGTATTTTAATGTAAACAATTTTATTTTATAATAAATTATCCTAAATAAATTATAAATAAAAAAGTTAGTAAGAATTATAAATTATTTTACAATTAATTTATAGCATAAAAATTTTATAAGATAAATATAATAAGTATATTAATAATATTAATGGCGTATTATATTATGATATTTATCAAGGATATTGATATTTAGAATAAATAGTTTATATATGAAAGAGAATATATATATATATATAAAATAAATATATTACATTCTTCTGTTATTTTGCAGGCTGCGACGATAGTAGACCATCTATGCCATAGAACAGAAGCAAAAATGTTAGAAGATGACCTGAAGAGTTTGAAGAAATTTCCCATCAAACAGCAACAGCAGCAGATGGAGAGGCTGGAGAATCTAAAGATTGGTAATGAATCAACGACAGAAATTAAAGTGAAAACTGAGAAGTTGGATAATGCCGAAAGTGCAGAAAATGAAGAAAAACGATCGAAGAAACATTCGATTAGTGAAGAAATCGGTGATTCTATCGAGTCTCAACCACCTGCGAAGATTTGGAAAGGTTTGAGATATAAAACGTGGTCGATGGGAACAATGCAACCTGCAACCAAATTTAAGAAACCCACTGATAGAGAAATTACCGAGGTAAATGATTAATTTAATTACTTAATAATTATTTAGAAAGTTTATGTGAATAATTTAATTATATTTATAAAATTTATTGTTTGGATTTATCAAAAGACACAGTCTTGTATCAGGTCATGCATGAATTCATGTAAATATTGATTTCTCTAACATTTAATAAATATCAATTTTTTATTGTAAAATTGTGAATGGAAGATATAAATTGTATTTTTTTTTCTAGATGCTGTTTCGTTTGGGAATCGCAGTAGCTCCCGCAAAAGCTGAAGACACCCGTCGTTGCGTATTTTGCAAGAGTCAGGGCGATGCAACAGCTGATGGACCAGCCCGACTACTCAACTTCGATGTCGATAAATGGGTCCATCTCAATTGTGCATTATGGTCTAATGTTGTGTATGAGGCACAGAGTGGCGCACTTATGAGACTAGACGAAGTCCTTCAGAACAATCTCATGCAAATGTGCATTATTTGCGAAAAATCCGCTGCCACGGTCAAGTGTTACAAGCCAAGGTGCACCAACTGGTACCACCTCGTATGTGCCATCAAAGACGGCTGTGGTTTTTACAAAGACAAGGTAATCGAATTGTTCATACATTAGTATTATATTATATTTAATACAACGTAATATATAATATATCAAACGTATAAATTTAAAAGAGTATTCTCGGTACAATCAAGTTTTGTTAGATTTTTAATTTTTTTTCCTTATGCAATTTTAGATATAATCAAATTCTTCTTCCAGACCATGGCTTGTCCTCAACATCTTATAAAAGATAAAGATAAGGAACTTACTACGCTTTCCGTCTACCGTCGCGTCTACGTCCAACGCGATGAAAATCGTCAAGTCGCTGCGGTGATGCATCATTCCGACAATAAACATCTGCTTCGTGTGGGTTCCCTTATCTTTCTCAGCGTCGGCCAGCTGCTTCCTCATCAGTTGCAAAACTTCCACACGCCCAACTATATTTATCCAGTGGGCTACAAAATCGTACGTTTCTACTGGAGTATGCGCAGAGCCAACCAACGTTGCCGCTATGTCTGTTCGATTCACGATGTTTCCGGTCGTCCGGAATTTCGTGTCCTAGTTCAAGAACCTCGTCAAGAGGATGTCGAACTGAGAGACGCTACTCCGCGAGCAGTTTGGAGTCGAATCTTGGAGCCACTGGCAGAATTGAGGAAAAAGACGAGTTCTGTTCAATTATTCCCGAGATATGTTTCGGGAGAAGATCTGTTTGGTTTGACAGAGCCAGCGGTAGTGCGGGTACTGGAAAGCTTACCTGGAATTGAAACTCTAACCGATTACAGGTAGGAACCTGATGTTATTTTGGAAGTAATTTAGATGCATGATATCGATAATTATTTTCCTGTGGCAACTACAACATTTCCCGTTCCAACTTTTGCTTTTACTACTAGCTTTTAAAAAACATTGTTGGAAAACAATAGCAAAACATTTCTCCGCTTTCAGATTTAAATATGGTCGTAACCCGTTGTTGGAGTTGCCACTAGCCATTAATCCAACCGGGAGTGCACGGACGGAGGCACGTTTGCGCAACCAGCTACCATGGAAACGACCGCACACGCAACGCACAGGAGGCTTTGCTTCACGTGGAGTGCCATTTGGTTTGCCAACCTGTGGTACTGCCGCAACGATGGGCGGCGGAGTCTCCTCAACATTAGTTGCAGCAGCTGCTGCTGGCGAGGCTGCCTCCTGCCCATACTCGAAACAATTTGTACACTCAAAAAGCTCGCAGTACAAGAAGATGAAGCAGGAATGGCGTAATAATGTTTATTTGGCGAGATCAAAGATTCAGGGTCTGGGATTATACGCGGCGAGAGATCTGGAGAAGCATACAATGGTAATCGAGTACATTGGAGAGATCATTAGGTCAGAGTTGGCGGAAACAAGGGAGAAACAATATGAGGCTAGAGTGAGTATAAAAGCTTCTTCAATTACATTCTATTAGATGATCTTATTCTATTAATGACTATTATGTATATATAATATATATATATATATATAATTTATTTATTGCAGAATCGCGGTATATACATGTTCCGATTGGATGAGGAGCGAGTGGTGGATGCGACTTTATGTGGCGGACTCGCTCGCTACATCAACCATTCTTGCAATCCTAATTGCGTCGCCGAAATCGTTGAAGTTGAGCGCGATCTCAGGATTATCATTTTTGCAAAGCGTCGAATCTCGCGTGGTGAAGAGGTAATTTATACGTTTGTTTAAAAAAATAAGAACTGAATATTTTTTTTATTTCAATATTATTTCCCCTATTAGAGAATTATATACCTTCATACATTCTTCCTGTATTCATCATATCTGCAATATTATATTTATTTTTTTATATTGTCGCATTGTATTTTATCCATCTTCTCTTGCAGCTGGCATATGACTACAAATTTGACATCGAGGATGATCAGCACAAGATCGCATGTGCTTGCGGCGCACCCAATTGTCGTAAGTGGATGAACTAAACAAACTAAGATGACGACAACAATAGAAAGGAGAAACAGGAAATGAGAAAGAAGAAAGAATAAAACTCAGTCTCTCCACCCTGCCCATTGTTATCATTGTTGCTATGTTATATAAGGTAGGAAGTTGTATAGAAATAATTTCCTATAAAAACGAAGAAGATATATAGTGAAACAAATGCTACATATAAATATGTAAATACAGAATAAAATTTATATTATATACCCATATATATATGAACAAGCACTGTAATTTAATTTGTAAAGTGCCATTGCGCAATATTAATTAGACAGTTAACCCCGGATTTACTTCTCCATTATTTAATATTCCGCTAAAATATGGTTTGATAGGTTATTAAACAATGTAATTATATAATATTTTCTTCTCCGATTTTCTAAGAGAAAATTGTACATTCTTATAATTGTATTATAAAAATTTTAATTAAGAATTTCTAGATTTAAGTTCAAACAAAGAAAAAACAGATAAAGAATGAATTATATATACATATATATCATAGATATAAAATTTATAATTATATAATATATATAGTTTATAATTATAGGAGCTTTCCAGCTAGCGACACAAATCGACACAAGTATCATTCTGTCTTTGTTCAATATTCAATGAGCAATGAAGACAGAATGATGCTTGTGTCGATTTGCTAGCTGGAAAGCTCCCTATATAATGTAATATATATATATAATATATATTATATAATTCCAGAAAGAAAGATTTTAAAAACTTTAATTGACAAAAAGAGGAATATATATTATATTATTAAAAAATGTACATTTTTTGTTTTTATAAATTCAACATTTTTTTTTTGGTTTTTCTACTTAGTAATTCAAGGAAGAAATTTAATTATGTTTTTCCATGAGAGAGAGAAGGAGAGAGAAAGAAAGCGAAAGCGAGAGTTAAGATAAACTTTTTTTTTAGTTTGTAGGAGTGATCCAGGGTTAAAAACTAAGGGATAAATAAATCGAAGAAGTTGTGGTGCTAATCAGAGACGCCATCACATTCCTCCAAAGTGTTGTACAATATATATTATAGTTATCGTTGTATTAAGAAAAAATATCAATTGCTTGTATATTATTGTATACGAGAAGAGAAAAAATATTGAAAGATCGAGAAAAAAGGGAAAATGAGTTGTGTGCACGAACAAAAGAAGAGAAAGAGAATTTCACTCTTTGTGCTTTTGGTCCGATGATGATTTGTTGTAATATAAAACATTTATATTATATAATTATTATTATTATCATGTATAATTATAATAATATAGATACACACGCATACCGTGTGCACCGCACTGTTTCTGTATATATATATATTATGCGAAGTAGTTTTATTTTCGAATCACCCGATATATGTATGTAAAGCGCAATTGAAAAAATCTGAAACAATTTGGAAGAATTATATACAATTATTATACCGATTTCATTATGCGACTGATTTTTAATAAAAAAATATTCCCTTTTCCATCTCTTTTTAATACCTAACTTTTTGTTATATTGTGGTTATTTTTAAAAATTGTCAAATATATATAAAGTAATTATATGATTTTTTATTTTAATATCTACATAATCATATTTACAAAGGTATAATATAATAATAGTGATGCATATATAAATATAAAACGCAGTCATTTTTTTCGGAAATTCATTATATCGATCAATGAACATCCTCAAATTATAATTACATATAATAATAAGAATATATTTACACAAAACATGTTTACAATGGCAGCAAATCAAACTATACAAAGAAATCTTATTTCTTTTAATTCATTTCCTAGTTATTCAATGAATAAAACTAAACATGCTATCTCAAGTTTTCACAAAATAAAATTAAAAATTGCGTGAATATATGTAAATGTAAAGTCCTGAAATATGTGTGTGTGCGTGTGTATATATATATATATATTATATATATATATTATATATATATATATATATATATATATATACGCGTAAAATTGTGGAAGAAACTAAATAATAGTAAAATGTTTATAAATGCAGATCTTTGGCCTCTTTTTCGCATCCTAACGATTTAAATTTATTATTCGTCCATATAGAATTATAAAATATTTATAAGGAATAACTTTATATAATTTTTGACGATACACTATATATTATAAGATTAGGAAGGAATTACTAGTTTATGTTATCATCGCTACATTGAAACAAATTTTTGCATATTGGCAATTTTCTTTCAATCATTTAATTTTCGGTGCACAATATTTTGCTACAGTCAGTCTTAAATAATATTTCGCGTAAATACGGATAGAAATTCTAGCCTTATTTATTATTTATCAAATCAATTACCTTTGCTAGGAAACGAGAAGATTGCCTAATCTTGCGAGGCAAGGTTTTAGTTGTCTTTTCCTTATCTTGGAATCTCTTTTCTATAACATATTCTGATTATTTTTTCTCTGGCGCTTTTTGAAAAAATTTATATAACTAGAAAGAATAAAGATTACCCATTAGTAAGTTAATTTTTTTAATTTGTCATAAAAAGAATGGTCATAGAAAAACTTTTACAATAATTTGACTTTACTATTAATATAATTTAATATAGAAAATTAATATAGAAGATGCTTAAATAACGTGATGTTGAATCTTAAAATTCTGCAATCTTGTATTATTTATAACGTATCATTATGAGAGCTATAGGAATAGGCAATTACCCCATATAACTTATAAATTTTATTTGTTATTAACCAAAAAACTAAAGGTAAAAATTTTATTGACACAGCCAACACAATCTTCATTCTTCCTTAAGTATCGTAATTTTTCAATGACTTTATTTCAATATTCGATTTTAACAGTAAATTTTATTTGCGCGAAAAGGATCGAAGATGTCCTGAGTAACATCCTGTGAAAGCTGGATGTAACAATCTTGCTGGATCCTGTTTACGTTGCTGCCAGGTCAACTCTGTTGCATGCAACAAATGAATACGAATTTATTATAAATAAAAAATTGTCGAATTTTCACGGAAATTCGACCGAAATTGCGGATTAATTTTATGAAATTAATTTCAATTTCGGCAAATAGTTTGTCAATTAAAAATGTTAACATTGTTATTAAATTATTATAATAAGGTGCAACTACTTATATTCTATTTACGTATTATTTTTGTTATTACATTTTAGACTTTATAATCTCATAGGTATATACATAAAAAATTCAAGTGATTTATCATAATTAATTATGAATACTTTTGTGTGTTTGTGCGCGTATGTGTATGTGTGTGTATACGTACACGTGCGTGCATGCAAACATGCTTTAAAATTGATTAAAAAACCACACAATATAGCAGAATATAAAAGCAATAAATAAATAAAATGATTAAACATGTATAACCATAAACGGCATAAACCATAAAATTATTAATTATTGTATATAAGATGAAATCAAAGCTTTATTATATAACAAAGTAACAATATTACATATTTTAAAAAACAGGAAGAAAAAATTTAACTCTTGAAATCAAATTAATATTACCTACATTATATAAAGCTTTGATTTAATCTTATACAATAATTAATAATATTGCTAAGACCAAGGCATGCAAAAACCAATATGTACAAATAATTATTTTTATATATTATATATAATATATAAAAATATTTATATATATTTAAACAATTATTATATAGTCATAATTTTCATATTTTAATTTATAATTGTTTAAATAAAAAGGGTTATTTCGTGCTCTATAGAAAATAATCGGGTCTTTTCATATATAGAAATGCAAATAAGACCTGAAGATCTTTGATCTTTATTATTATATTATATAGTTTATAAGTGTTTGTTACGAATATATCCACATATATTACAGATTTATGTACAAGGAATTCGCTATAAACTATAAAATGACAATCTTCCCTAAAAGAACTTAGAAACGAAAAAACAAGAGATAGATAAAAGAAACTTCTAAATAATAGAATGGAAGAAAAAAAATAGAAAAAAAAATAGAAATAAAAGGCGAGAAAAATAATTATATTAAATGTGAAACAAAATTTTATTTCACAAAGTTTTAATTAGAGAACTTAAAAGAAAATTTCAACAAAAGTTTTAATAAAAAAATAAAAATTATATTAAAAAATAAAACTAAATAAGATGATTTGTTCATCTTTTAATTTTCATTTAATTTTATAATTAAGTGTATACACACAGAGCGTCAACGAGTTTTTGCGTATGCCATATATCGGCTAGAACATTCGTGTGTTTATCTTTCTTAAACAATAATTTAATTGCACAGTAATTTTTATTATATTCATATTTCTTCTATCCATATAAATATACATATAAATATATATGTATATACAGTATAACACATACACACAAACATAATTATTTATGTATGTATATACATGTATATATATGTATTGTATATTATATATAAATCACTATATAATTTATAGAAATTAAAAAATCACTGTAAAAAAAATGTCATTAC
Organism: Leptothorax acervorum; assembly: GCA_035220615.1. Taxonomy (NCBI): domain Eukaryota; kingdom Metazoa; phylum Arthropoda; class Insecta; order Hymenoptera; family Formicidae; genus Leptothorax; species Leptothorax acervorum. The sequence goes on along the minus strand of JASTWQ010000025.1, from coordinate 299,025 downwards.
TTTTATATATTTTCTTAATCGTTATTAACTTCGTTCATTAGTAATCTAAAATCATTATGATAGAAACATCTTTATTATAATTGTCTAATTTCGACATATCAATTGTATTCATATCCAACTTTTATTTAATTAAAATTGAACTTGATTGCCAAAGTAAATATTTATTGCAAATATTTAAAATATAGAATAACCCAACACAGACTGTTGTATAATTTAATCATTCAAATAACAATGGGCGCGTTCAGGAGACACAACCGTTGAGTGAGCGCTCAGTAATTCTTTAATACGATTGGTTCTTACCTTCTTTCTTCTCCGGATCTCAGTGTAAAAACCAATCATAATAAAGAATCACTGACAATTAGTGCTCACTCAACGGTTGTCTCCTGAACGCACCCAATATTACATGTTATAAAAAACAGGAAGAAAAAATTTAACTCTATTTAAATCAAATTTAATATTACATTTTTAATATAAATATAAGAAAATTGTATATACAGAGTGTTCGGAAATTCAACCGACAAACTTTCAGAGATTGTCGGGGGCACCATAAGGATCATTTTTTGCAAATGGACCTAAGGTTGGAAACGTGTCGTTACATCGCTACGGCATACAGGGTGTTTATTTGCTCGAATATGTAATAAAAAATGGGCCAAAACATCATCGACGCACTCGGGCGGTTATAAGAGCAGATCCCCCACCATTTACCACCCCCACCTTCATTCGCGGATACGACTTTTTCGAACACCCTGTATGCCGTAGCGATGTAAGGACACGTTTCCGACAGTAGGTCCATTTGCAAAAAATGATACTTATGGTGTCCCCGACAAACTCTGAAAGTTTGTCGGTTGAATTTCCGAATACCCTGTATATAATATTTGTTATATATATAATATATATATATATATATATATATATATATAATGTTAAACGAACATTTAGTTAATTATTGAGACTAAAGATATAACAATTTTATTATTATGTAAAGATTAGAGAAAAGAGAAGAAAGATAGAAAGAGAAAAAGGAAGAAGAGTCGATAGAGGAAAAAAAGGATGGATGGGAGAAAGGTAGGAGAGAGAGAATTATAGTTATCTTTAAATATAAAATATACATTTCATATAATTAATATCAATAAAAAATATATTTACACATAATATAATTTATTCAGTTTAAATAAAAAATATGGCATGCTTAATTTTACATCTATCTTTCATATAATATATATAACTTTCTTAATTAACATTTGAAAGAAAAAAGAAAAAAATTATTTATGTTGTATGTAAAAAACTTAACAAGATATTATCAAAAGCAACAAATATATTATTGCATATAATACAAAAAGCACGAAAGATTGCCGAGTATAAAGTTATATAAATAAAAAATATATATATATCAATTTAATATTTATGTCAAACCACATTAACAAAATAACAAATTTGTAAATATTTTTCTTTGCAGTCATAAATGATTGACACATTTTCTTCAACTTTCTATAACAGCAAATCGAAACGTGAAAATTTTCTTCTACCCAGTCTTAACAGCCTCTCAACTTTTATATATTTTTTAATTTGCATATTTAATATTTGTGCGCAAACTAACAATATGGTGAAACAGCATAATGTTATCTCCACAAGTATTCTTTTGCACGCTGTCTTCAGTAATAAAACAGAATTCGTAGAAGATCAAAATGACATACACTTTCTATTAAAGATGAAGAAATAGAAGAAAAAAATAAACAAAGGAAATAAAAGAGCGAAAGTTTTAAGATTCAAAATTATTTTTGAAATTGTTAACATTTATATCTAAATCTAAATCTATAACTTTTGGAATTAAAAAATGTTATTGCAAATAAAATGTTTTTTATAAGAAACCATTCTTTTATAAATTCCCAATTTGATACCTGATTTTTTCAAATGTTAAACTGTTAACTTAAATAATAAATTAGTTCTGACTAAAGACTTGTTAAAAAATAAAAAATTTTGACTTAAATTTTTTATATTCTATTAACGTAGGTATATGATATTACATCGAATATTTTTTTAAACATGCCCAGACGTAAAAAATATGCTGAATCATATCAGAAGTTAAACATCCAAGTGTAGTAAAAAGTTAGAACAAGTTAAAAGGAAAATCTCTAAAAAAAAAAGAAATTAAACAGAATACATGAATTTTTATAAATCAGATAAAAATTGTATATTAATGTCAAAAAGAATGTTAACCCTTTCGGATAATGCATATTATAATGTACAATTTTTTCAAGAATTATTTAAATTGAATTCTAGCTGTACATAGCATTTTTAGGCATGCCATCTCTAAAAAATGTACAATATATACCTATATATATTTTTTTTCTTCGATATTTTATTGTAAATATGCTGCCTAGTAAATTTTATTTATATTTATCCAATTTTACATAAAATTCACTTTTATATAAAATTAAACAGATAAGAAGACAGACGAAGAGGTAAAATAAATAGATCCGACGAGAGCTAAAATAGCCACCGCAATTAGAAGACACGACAAAAGTATAACAGAATCAGTGGCGTTACTACTATTAAAATAATTAGAACAAATTTTTAAAGACAAAACTTTTATATTTTTGACCTACTTTTACATGAAAAATTATTTTCTCTTTGGTTGTACTTTTTCAACATACCTATAATCTGATCGAATAGTTGCGCCACTGAATGAGGTGTACAGTGAACAGCAAAATACTGTCTGGTTCAGATATAGCGAATAAAACTGTATTTGCATAAAACTTCTCCCTTTTAAAGTTTCGCTGCATCTTCTTCTCCAGCCAATTGGTCAGCCCAGGAAAGGGGAGAAATTCGATACAGCTGCAGTTCAACCTCACGACACCAAAATAGGACAGTACTTTTGCTTTCGATTGTACGTTATAACACTTAATAACATCATTGGAGTGTATGATGCGCTGCCAGGTATATCGTTAGTTTGCGTCACTCGTGTCTATCGTCAAACATCAACGTCACCAGCACCAACACCAGCACCGGGATCAGACTAGCCCGCATAGGCCATAAGCATTGCGTCAACCAACGTCACCACCGGCGGCATTATAGTCCTGATTGCCACCGTTCAGCAGATTGCGGCCACCACCGCTGTAAATGGCGGTCCGGTAACTGTACCTATTAGTTGCGGCTGGTCGTTCGGGGACCGGCGGTGGTACCAAAGCCCCTTCCGCACTTCCTATGGCTCCAGTAGGTCCAAGTGGCGTGCCCTCGTCTACCTCGCCAATACTGCTTTCAACTAGCGACGATTCCATCTCACTGAACGCCAGCCGGGAACGAAGAAGATAGGCATATGTCTTATACCGCTTCAGCTGGAACGAGGGTTGCTCTGTAGAGTATGATGAAGTGAAAGGATAATTTTAGGCGGAATAGAAAAGGAAAATAGAAAAGGAAATAAAAAAGGAAATATATATCCTCTTTTAAAAAAAATCAAACATTGAGTTTTTCAATGATAATTTCGAGTAGAAAAGACACTGAATAAATTATTAAACAAAAACAATTGAATCGAATTCTCCAAATACGTCTATTTTTAATTACCACAGGCTTAATATTATATTTAGGAAAACAAATAAGAATAAGCACGTTAATATCTTCGAAATTATAGAAATTAGAGAAAAATTTGTCAAAGGATGCATGGTAAAGAGATCATTATATGAGGATGACAATTTTTCTATAAGTAGAATCTCTTCGGAGATGTGAAGAACACATTTGTTTTTTAAAACAAATATATTATATTTTATAACTATCTTTTGACAACGGCTATTTAAAAATATGTGTGTGCGCATGCGCGCGCATAGGAAGAGGGAATTGAGGAAGAGAGTGATAAAAAAATAAAATTATAATTAAAATAAAAGATAACAAAAACATAATTTTTTTATAAGAAAAGATTGAAATCTTTTTAATCGTAAATTTGTGTTAATATAAAATGCTTTTATGTCTAGATTTCTGAGTTTTAATTATCTATATAAAATGTGAAAGTCTTGAAATAAAATAGGAACAGCTCCATTCTCTCAATTAACAAAGTTTTTCAGACTAAAAAAAAATTTTTTTAAGGTTTTTTGATAAAGATTTTTCAGATAACCATTCAAAATTGTCAAGAGATTATTATATTACGATATGTTTCAATTGCTTAAAAGTTACCTCGTGATGCAAATATGCATCTTTTTCCTTATAATTTTGTACAGTGAGGGCCTTGGCACCTCTTTCCGGAGGATGCCGTCTGTGCTCCTCCAGTTCTGTTTCTAGCCTGTTGACCCTATCTTCGTGGTCCCGCAACTGTTCTCTCTATTAACAAATTAATTTAATCCTCTTCATTTCCTTTAACTAAATAAATGAGAAAATTAATTTATCTCGAGATATTTTTATAATCCTAACATCTCAAGATATCTCAGTTTAACTTCAATTTCCAAGATGCCACAAATATTTATTATACAATATAAACCCTTATATCACGATCACTTGAAATGTCATTTTAAATAATTATTTTTTCGAAAAATAAATTTCATAGATCTTCGAAGTTATATTTCAAGGAGCCGAGAAGGTGGCAGAGAAAAAAATAATCTTAAATTAGATTTTCCAAATTTCAGTCACTTTATTTTTTAAATCAAATTATTAATTTTTTATTACAGTATGTTTATTATATGATACGACTCTTTTGAAGAGTTATGATACTTAATTTAAAATTAATGTATCGTTCATGAGTTTATTAATTAGCGAGATTTAAAAATCTGGTACGCGCTGGCGTCATAAGTATCACCGCTCCTTTATCCAAGCAATAGAAGAAAAATTTAAAGAAGTTAGAGAATGAGATATCCATGGCATACTCACAGAATTTAATTTGGTATGGCTACATGGCAGCAATGGACGCTGGAATTTACGCTGAGACCCAACGGCGCCCGCGAGAGGCTGACACGAAAAGCTGGCGCATACGAAATTGATGGTATCGATCCATGATTGCAGCTCCTTCGAATCACTGCAGAAACATATTGATACATTACATTCAATTCAAATTGAAAGTTAAAATAAAATTAAAATTAAACCACAATCATAAATTATGCAATAATCATAATCATAACCCCCCCCCTGTTAGAATTACAATTTTAATAATCATAAATTATAATTTGACGATTAAAAACATAATTAAAGACATAATAATCAATTTAAAATTCAATTTATGTTAAAATTTAATTAAAATCGTTATTATGACCATTTTATATATTATTTTATTATTAAACAGAAATTTTCACTTAATACACAAAGTACCAACCTAGTCTGAAAGAGATATTCAGCCTGGTCGGCAGTCTGCAACCGAAAAACATGCTGTTTCTTTGTGTAATCGGTTGCCTTAGTAGCCAATGCATGATGAATACGTATAGCATTGTGTAAACTGTCGTTACGGAAGCCGTGCTCATCCTTGTGCAAGTATAACACGAGCTCGCGCAATGTACAATAATACATCTTCCATCCACGTTTACCGAATGGAGCTATGTAACATTTTATATGAAAAATAATATAAGAGATAATATATTTTGTTGTAAGAGAGAGCTAATATAAGGATTTCATACTTTTTTTGCCATTGGAGTCATAACAGCATTTACGCATAACGTAGCCCTTTTTGAACTCCGTAGCGCCCGTAATATTTGGCACATCGAGAAATGGATTCCCAGTACCGGCGATTGCCGCCGTACCATCGCCTTGCTGAATTGCTTGGTTCGTCGCTTCATCCCCTTCTTCGTCCCTAAAACAATGAAGAACATAAAGCTCAATTTATTTGAAAAATATTTGAACCAAAGAGTTCAGTTATTATACATTCTCTGAAAGAAATCAATATATCCAATATTTATTCTAAAAAAACTATTAATATTAGTCACAAAGAATGTAATAAATTACTATCGAAAGAAGATAAATATATAACGTCACTTACAGAGCCCATTCGAGAGGAATAGACTTGATGGCGTTGTAAAGTTGCTTGAGCACTTCGCGTGGAAAGTTATCGCCATCGTTGAGCTCCGATAGATTCTCAATGAATTCTGAGCACGACATTTTCCTACCAATATTTTGACCGTGCAAGTCTGTATTAAGCAGCATTATCGCGCAAGTCAATGTGTGAACAGCATCTAAATAAATATTATTTAATAAGTTTAACCTATGTACGTGCGGGAGAGAAAAAGAACATATTAATAATCCTAGATAAATCTTACTTAATATTATTCTAATTTACAAAAGACACACATATACACAGCTAAATAATATATATTCTAAAACACACTCACCTTGGGAATTGAAACTACCGGGATTGCAATCTAAATATCTTTTGGAAAAGTGTACTAAGACTCTCTCTCTTTCTTGAGTCTCTCCCGTAAGACAAAATTGAGCGAGAAATTTTCTGAGAGCCATATCCAGTGTGTCTCGTTCAAAGTTGAAGTAGCGCAGATACTCCTCCGCCACAGCTTTGCTAAAGTCGTTGCTACAAACACAAGATGACATATTCATAAAACTGATACTTTTGAAACTTGTCACATTTTATGTACAGCGATTAACGATAGATTCTTTTAAAAATTTTCGAACAATTCAATTATATAAAATATCGAATTTTTGTTTGAATTGTTTCGAGAGAGAAATCAGAAATTCTAAAAAGTCTTAAAGGATCCAATCAGGAAAATAGAAAAAACTTACTTTTTGCTTAGATGTCTAGAGACATCAGACTTCTTGAAGCCATCTAAGGAATAGAGACGTTTGGCCAGTCGGATCGCGGAGGGTAAATCTACCGCTTTCGGACTATAGTGGAAACTGTGCAAACTCTCGATATCGCTCTCTTCATCCGCTGATTGCGGCGGCGACGCGCCACTTCCATGTCCCTTCTGTTCATCGCATATTCCAACAATCAAAGCCTCCCTCTCATCTTCGCTCTCTTTCAATTCCTAAATTCGATAATGAGCAAATAATATACCTATATAATTACTGCATAATAATAATAAATTAGAAATCAGCAAAACTTATTTTAGCTGAATTAAAAATATACTTTTATACTAGCTTATTACACTTGCTGAATTAAAATTGCTTAATAAATATAGAAAAATCAATCCTTACACAGTTAGAATAAATTTAAATATGTGTGTTAGAGTTAGAAGTGTATATGTGTCTTGTCTCTTGACAAATAATGTTATAAAATTTTGTTTGCATTATTATTGCATCTTATCACAAAACTTGCATTGTTTTAATAGTATTAACAATAATAATAATTTGATTTAATTTATTCTAAATAAAATTTGATGAAATTTCATAATATTACCTGATAACCTACATATTCGGGTGTCACAGATCCTGTAATGATTCCAGGAACCCCTGGAATCGCAGGTTGATTTCGCTGCAAATTTTGGGATGCAGCAGGCGGCCCCAGTTCCCCAATGGGATTTCCTCTTCTCCTCGCCTGCCTGGGACTCGTGTTTCTTGGAATCTCCTTATCAGGCCCTTTTACTTGAATCACTATTCTATGTTCTCCAGCATCCTGCGGATTACCCTTCAGTCTTCTCTGAGGCGGTTCGCTCGCCAGAATGGTGGAATCGCTGTCGCTGGGATCGCTGACCATCATAATATCCCTCGCACTGAGAATGTCCATCGTCTCTTCATCATTGTAGTCGGGACTGGACATGTTGCTGATGGCCTCCGACTGGCTGAAATCGCCGTTAGCGGGGAGATGACCTCCCGGGGCGTTGGAAACCCCGGGAACAATTTGGGCCGGAGGGAACCTACGGGAACCAGAGTTGGAGGACATAACAGAGGACGAGACGGAGGTAGGGGAAGCAGGGGACAGAGAACGCTGAGGACTCGTCGAAGAGGATGATGAGGACGAAGACGAAGATGAGGAACCGCCGTTTTGGCAGCAGGAAACAGCTGGTGAGCTAACAGGCGCGTTGTAAGTCCAGACGATTCGCTCGTTTGGCATTAGGCCTTCTGGCCGTGGATCTAGCAGCGTGTTCAGGCTTGAAGTGACATCGTCATCGATGTCGATATCCACAGCGCTCATTGAGGGATCTTTCTGGAACTGCAAATGATCTTCCGATCGCGAAGTACGTACGAAACCGAAACTTGAAGGAGTATTCTTGCCCGAGTCGACTTGAACCAAGGCTCCCGAAGTGCTTTGTACTCCCTCGCGTCTGGCAGCGCCTACGGGTGATGTACTGGCCGAGCTGGAAGTTTTATAGACGCTTCCTCGATGATGATGGTGCTGGTGTGCCAGCTGGGTCTCATTAGGACTGCTGGGTACCGAGTTATGATGATGGTGATGATGATGATGATGATGATTGTGGTTGTGGTGGGCACTAGTGGTGGTGATGGTGGTAGTGGTGTGCTGATGATTAAGATTGTACCTAAGGGAGTCCACCTTCCGCTGTTGATGCTGCTTAGGCAGCAGATTACTGCTCTGTTGCGTGCGGGAGAGATTTAACATCAGGTCACCAGTCATCATGTACGCTTCGAACCTGACAAATAATTAGTTTTATTACTAATACGAAAAATTAATAAGAACATTCTTTGACATCACAGATGATTTATCATGGATTCATAGATAAGTAAAGAAGTGGAAAGAGAAAAGGGAAAAGAAAAAAGAGAATATTGGTTGTAATTTTAGAAAGAAAAAAAATTAAGCCAAGTCGCTTTACTGTCATACTGCCAAATTTCTGTATCTTTCTTTCTATATTTCCATTGTACTGTTTGCCTAATACTTCATCAATAGTTGATGACTTATTGTTAGTCAAGCGTGTAATAAAAATGTAGTTATGAACACAATCATTTTTAACTTATAGAAATCGAAATGCGAGTGACTGTGTTCGAATGAATGCCGAGAATGCGGTCAGGAATGATTAAAACTGTTTATTGCGATTTGTACCGGGGTGTATTTTTCTGTCGTGAGAATTTTTCGGCGGACAGAGGCTCCCATTGGGTCCGTTCTTCTTCCTTAAAATGGTCCACGGGTGGCAAGAGTGCCTCTAATTCCGATGAGAGAGAGGCATCGCTGCACGAGCCATTGCTCCTTGTTGTCGTTACAGGCATCGGTGTCAGCGTTGGCGAGTCTACGGACATTTCTGGTGTGACCGGCGTCTTCTTGAGTTCCTTCTTCTCTACATTACCGGAAGCGACAATGTTCTTGGGATTGTTCGCCAAGACATCTTTTGAAGATTCTGTGCCTTCATCTTTCGTTGGTTGCCCGGGAGAAAGAAGGCGGCGAACGTGAGCCTTTACTGCAGGATCTGCGTAAAGTTTTTTTTTAACATCTAAATCTTTATACACGTTCTATATTACGTTATTTTATCGTCATTACACACAAAATATTGCGTTAAATATATTTTTTTATCAAATCATGTTTGGTAAAAATAAACTTGATGTTTTTAGCGTCAAATTACCTCCAGCAAAAATTTCGATGAGATTTTCCAATTATGTGTTTGTATTTAAAACAAAATTCTATTAGAATCTGTTTGAAATTAATTGAAGCATACTGGTTGAACGTTACATATATTGAATATAATTTTATCATCTTGCTTAATTAGAAAAACATGTTTTCAATTACACATAACTTAAAAACTAAGTATTTCTTGGCATTTTTGTCAAAAAAATGGATTATTTGTCATTAATATTATGATCATAAAAACAATGAATTGGCATTATTACTAGTAATTAGTTACAAATTTATTAATAATAAAGATATTAATGCAAACATTCTGAGAGAGAGAGAGAGAGAGAGAATTATGAAAATTGTGGAAAAAATGCAAGAAATGTTGCGAAACATAAGGGATCGTTGAAATTGTCTGACATCAAACTATTTGTTATTATTACCAAAAGATTAAAATTAGCAGAGTATAACAAATTTGTTAATTAAAACTAATAAATAATAAAAAAATAATAAACAATAATAAAAACGTTCTAATAAAATGGCAAACAAAAAATATAAAAGCGTCCCTTGGAAGATCAATGTGATCGTCTGACAGAAAATCGTTTGTCGTTCTCGTGTATCGTTTGAAAGCCGCTCGTGCGGATAATCACGCGTCCTTGGTCATCGGCCATCCCTTTCCGTGGGGTAGGTGCGTAACTTTTTCTGTTTATCACGTTAGTCGCGATGGTTATTACAGCGTTAATTCTATTATTACTACACTGTCAGGTTCAAGAACGTGTGTAGACAATGATCTATCATTAGATAGCTTACGATCGCAAGAGTTCAGCAGCCTCGTGAATACATAATCAATTTACATTTATAGTATAGACGGTGTTTGAATAATATATGTATATGTATAAAATCATAAATTTTATATAGAAGATTAATATATGCAAGTTTTTGTAAATTATTGATATTGAATTATTAAGAGATCTCACTTACCCCTTCGCAGCTTCAGAGTAACGGGATCTGAAGACAGTCGTAGACATTTCAGTACTAAAACAATCAATAATAAAACAAATTAACTTCAAAATAACTAATTTTAAAATCAAAATTTATATTTTTTTTCGTTCCTTCTCTCATTTCAGTTTCTCCCCCTACTTTCACACACATATCACCTTTTTTCTCTTTCGTTTATATATATATTAAATTATTTTACTACATATACTTTTTATTTCTTCAATAAATAAATAATAATGTACCAATATATAATAATGTACAATTCTAAAATGTACTATTCTCTGTGGAGCACAAGGAAATTCACATAACTTAAAATTAAGATAAAGATAATTTGGAATTTATGTATCATGTACGTAACTCCATAAAATTTTATATAATCTTTAATTATTATTACAATATAATTAGTTAAATTAATTACATATTTTTAACAAATTATCTTACAGATTCTATTCTCTGAAGTATTATCAAGTTCTATTTCGATGGTCATGACCAATTAATGGAATCAAAATTCTAATTAATCCATCGTAGGTAGTTACATTGAATTATGTCGGGTTACATGTTGAATCATATGACATTTAATTTATGATAAATGACAAAATACAAATATAAAAAGAAAATCAATTCCCAAAAGCGTGAAAAATCGCAATTTTTTTGTTTTCATCAGTTATATTTTAATTCATTCTTTAAAATGTCAAAGAATTTTATAATTCTTACACACATATATACACGGAAAAAACAGTATGATTGACTCAACATAAATCTGGTTAGCACAACCAGATTTATGTGTGAGTCAACCATACTGTTTTTTCTGTGTACAGATATTTTTATATTATTATTATCTTTTATACTTGGACTCGTAATTGTGAGAGAGCGATGATGAAACAATAATTCATTTATAATAGTTGAATTCAATAAATTTGACGAATCACCATGTTTCATAAAGATCAAAAAGTAGATTTAATAAATATAATTTTTTTTTTACCTTCTTTCGTACTGAATCGATTGACATCAACTTCGTTTACCCTGAGTATGACATCACCAGCTTCGACCTAAAAAAATCAAGCAGAAATCATCTCTATAAAAAATATACATTATATATTATGAACACACACACATTTTATTCATATTTCAGCATATATTTGTTACATATCGAGTTTGTTAGTAATTAAATAATAATAACATCTTTAATAATAACATATTTTTAAATAATGATATAAATATTAATCTAGGCATATCGATATATATTTTCACGCACAACCGATAGAAAACGCATACGATCGCCGTTGCGTAAAAACCTGAAAGCAAGTCCTGTTATGAAATTACATTGAAGGCAAGAAAAGTTCAATGAAAGGATACTAGTTTATCTGCACCAGTTGCTTTACCAGTAAACAGTGTGACATTTGTTAAATCTTTATAAACAAAGATATTCTATGTTACAGAACAAAAATGTAACTTTTATGGAATTAAATATAATGATTAATTTTCAATAATATGCAGGTTTTTATATTTAATTTAACGTTTAATCTTCAGAGATAGTTTGGTGATATATGTTAACATATAACATCAATTTTTAACTCAAAGAATACGTGATAATAATAAATAAAATAACAATTAGTGGCGACAATACAAATAACAATTTTTTCCAAACATATCATCAATTGTTTTATCAACTTAAGTGTCTCTTTTGTTATGTTACATAATTATTTGGATGAATTCTCACACAAAGTTATGAGATTCACCTCACAGAGTGCCATGTACTCAACGTAATCATATCTATCCCTTTCAGAATGTCCGCTCAGAAGGAAGTCAAAAGGTCGCAAACAGCACGACAGGCAGGATGCGAGTTTGGGCATTCGATGCACACGTTAGAATTCGATTCCGAATTCTTTATTCACATTGAAAGAGCACCGACAACTCGCAAAATGCGACTGATCGAATGCGAGTCGGAAGTCGGAACTCGGAACGTGAAGATTTCGGCCGGTGGCCAATTGTATTTTCGGATCCGCGATGACATTGACTTTCTCTTCCCGCTGTCCTCTAATCCATACTCTATTAGAGTATTAGATCATTCTGCGCACGATGCACTTTGACTTGTGTAAACAATTATTATATATCGATGGACTCGCAACACAAGGTATTCTATAATGTTGGGACTCTATTCCAGGGATAAATTTAGCACTAGAAAAAATCATACGAACATACATGTGTTATATTTGATCCTGCTGTCGATTTATAACAAACTTTCTTCTCCGAGCTGTGTCTAATTATCATCACAGAAAATATTCAAAATAAAATATCTTGTATATCAAAGTAAATCTGTAAACGTCTCGTTGATCTTACTCTCTCTCTATATTTCCAAGTGTTTCTCGGATTTATTATAACCAGATACATATTGTCAAAACACAAAATTTGTTATAACTTTATAACAAAGTTAAGTAAGACGTATGCTTATACGAACTTTTTATTTAAATGCAAAATCCATCCGTGAAGTAAATCCCACATATAACAAGATATACCTTGTAAAAGATTTATAATAGTTAGCACGTATCATAAATCTATAAATCTTCTTAAGCCTCTTTTTTAGGAAAGGAGGAAGTAGATACCGTACCGTGAGATACCAAATATTTACTTATTTATTTATATGATACCTATATTAATTAATGAAAATTCTCTTGCAGATGAAAATTTAATTAAAATTTAAAAAATGGAATTAATATTACAAAATTTCTTTAACAAAATTAATCCCGATATTAATATATAATAAAATAAAAATTTCAATCACAAGAAGCTCAAAGGAGATCAACGAAGAGTTGAATCTCTCAAAACACACTGTATAAACTAATAAATGAGAATCATCTTCAATATGTCTGAATAGTCATTCAATCATCTTGATAAGTCATGAATAACATGCAAAAGATATTGGAGGATTCACGGATTACCCCTTCGGGGACTGAAATGACCAAATTATCCGATAGGGAAATAAAGCCCTGTGACTTAAAAAAAAAGCAGAATTCTGAAGATAAAGTCGTCAAATTTCGTTGTGATTTTCCTTCTACGCAAGTTGAAGTAATGTTGGCAAGAGGCTGGACTCAGGTAATTTTGTAAAGTTTCTGATATTATTATTTATTGCGGGATCTTTATATGTAAAATACCATTTAATAAGAAAAACATTTATTTAATGATGCACATACAGATGAAGGAAGAGGTGAGAGAAAAAGTTATAGCACTCTCACCATTAAAAAAAAGCATTGTGATGTGATATAGCACCTAAAGCTACACCACTACAAATAGAATTCGAATATATGTATGACATAATTAAATGCTAAAAGCTCTAAGATAGATGTAAATAGATGTTAAAAATATTGGATAATTATAAATATACCACGGGTAATTGTATTTACACACGAGCAAAGTGATCAAAAATAAAAAGTGAATACAATATTTATAAGCTTGATACCAATCTGTACATCCTGAATTAAATATCTTACTTCTGATCTTTATTGCTTTCGAAGTTTAAAATTTGTATAGTGGTGAGAGTGCCAGATTAGTGAAGGTAATTGGAGCGTTGCGTTTTTCTTCTTTGAGATAGTCGACCCTGAAGATACTAGCTGGCACCTGTGGTGGTGCGAAACAGGGGATGTGCTGCGACAGGCGTTGGATGGGGATCGGAAGAAGTTGCGCCCTTACCAACGGGTGCCGCATTTCCGTAACCACTATGAGCTCACGCGGAAGAACTACCTGTACCGCAATCTCAAACGCTATAGGAAGGCTCTCATAAGGGCTGGAAAAACAGCCGAGGCTCGCATCAGCGATGCCATGCCTGTGACCTTCGAACTGCCTAGCGACTACCGGATGTTCGTCGAAGAATATCACAAGTGAAATTATTTTTTATCCATTATTTATTTTTGTATATTATTATTATTAATTAGACAGATATTATTATTAGGATTATTACTAGGATTTATTTTAATTTTAATCTTATATTCTTTCTATATAAATGAAGTTTGTCACTATCCTAATTCTTACGATTTTATCGTTATCTAAATATTATATTTGATCAGAAGTTATCATCGAGAAAAATATCATGGGCAAGAAATAAATATCGATACGCGATATTGATGTCTTAAAGATTTTTAGATTATATAGATATATTTTATGTAATAAGAAACTTTTCATGTCGTTCTTAAATATATTTATTCAAAATATTATAAAATTCATGTATCTGCACAATTTCCATAGTAAACTTTTAAATTTTTTACATTTGTACACACACGCGTGCGCAGACACACACATACACTAAATATATTTTCGTATGTCAAATTTTATTATATTATGTATTCCAAAAATCTGCAAGAATTCTGGTTTACACAATACATTTTGTATTCATCGTATTCAAATAAAAATATGAAAAGAAATTTTTGGAGAAAAAAATCGATTCCAGTATACAGTCATGTGGGGTTAAAATTAGGAATTAGGTATACAGTTAGAATCAATGAAATAATAAATAATAATCGTAGGCAACAAGGAGCTACGTGGATCGTCAAACCAGTAGCGAGATCGCGAGGCAAGGGTATCTTTCTGTTTAGGAAGCTGAAGGATCTTGTGGAATGGAAAAACAGAGGGGCTAAGTCGCAGCAATCGGGAGTCCCAACTGAGATTTATGTCGTTCAAAAATACATAGATAATCCTTATCTAGTCGCAGGTTAAAATTCAGACTTTTTAATTTTCAGTATCGATACAATAAATAATTTAAATATATTAATTAATAATTGTAATTTCAACAGATCGAATGTGTTCACATTTTTTTGGATATCGTATATTTAATATTATTATATTAAATATATATGTACCTACATTAATACAATTAATATTATTACAATAAGTAATAACACAAATTAAAGCATATTTTATTATAATATAAATTATAATAAAAGTTATATACCTACATAAAGTGTTGAAAAATTAAAGTCATGAAATTCAAGTGTGTGCGCGCGCTTGTGTATATACTTAAATTCCATGACTATAAATAATTCCTCAATTTTAAGTAACTAAACATTTAATTGTTATATATATTTTTATATACCTCATTAATACTTTACATACACTATACATATACGCTATATATAATTTTATATTTTGTTAATTATTGCTAATTGATGCCAGATATTAAAGCAGTAAAATTATGAACTAACTCCACGTATCTTAAAATGCTTTCAAAATCATCTCATTTAATTTGCAATAAAATTAAAATCCCTGTTTTCAGGACGAAAGTTCGACCTACGCATTTACGTATTGGTGACATCATTTCATCCTTTGAAAGTGTGGTTGGCCAGGGAAGGTTTTGCCCGTTTGTGTGGCCAATTGTTCGATCTGGAAAACATTGACGACAACAGAGTGCACTTGACGAATACGGCAATACAATTGAAAGCAAGTCAGAATGCCGGGGGTATCTCTTCGATGAAAGGCGAGAACGGGGAATGGAACTGCAAATGGGCACTGAACAAGCTCAGAGATTATTTGATAGTTTATTACGAGGCGGAAGTGATTGAAAATTTGATGCAACGCATTGCAGGTATTCATAAAATTATCAAATTACTATTATATATTGATAATATTGATAATATTGATAATGTTTGACAAATAACTTAATCGCTTTATACAATTTATCTTGGTCGTGTAATATGAGTGTATGTGTAATATTTGTATATATTATAATTATATCTATGTTTATTGCAGGCGTTATAATGGCGAGCCTACTGGCGGTACAACCAGCCATGATGCAGGATCGCAACTGTTTCGAACTCTATGGCTACGATATACTGCTCAGCGATGATCTGCGACCTTGGCTATTGGAAATTAATGCATCCCCAGCTTTAACGGGTACCGACACCGAGGATCAACGTCTGAAATCTGATCTGGTCGACGACGTTCTCAACGTCCTCGACTTTGAGGTATCAGCAATCAAATTAATTCTTTATACGTATTATTAAACATACTGTATATAGTTAATAATAAAAATATTTATATAGATTTATTTATATATTTGAATATATATATATATATATATATAGATACACTTGTAATTATTTTTTTATTTATACGTAATACATTTTTGTTATGCTCTTGATTAAAACATATTTAAAATAAAATTGATATTATCTATATAAAAGTTTTAAAAAAATCTTGAAAGATATTTCGTATAAATAAATCGATAATTTTGTTTGGAGGGTCGCTTCAGCGGACACGAGACCAGAATCGGAGGGCTGGATCTGCTCTGGGACGACGGACCAGTTTGGACCAGCTGCCCATACCCCGGCATTCGCACGGATGCAGTTTCCAATGATCTCAGGAGGCTCAACATCTTTCTCGGAGCGATTAATGATCGTCAAAAGCAACTCTCTTTATTAAGAAGTCAATTGATTGAAAAACGTAAAGCAGGGCAAAATTACTCTCCCATGGTGCAATATTGTTTAAAATAAACGCTAACAAATTTTAAGATGCCAATGTTTAAAACTTTAAATTATATTTTAAAAACTTATTAATCAATAATTAATTTTAATTCACTTATTACTTATCCTTATTAGCCTCAATTATTACTCCTCTCAATATTTTTTACATAGTTGATATCTACAAAATTTGCTCGTAAAATTTCTGATGAGTTATTAAATATTATTCGCAAAACTGTGCCGCTACGCAGAAAGAATGCAGCTGGTGCACTCTCGCTTTTACATCACATATCTTGTCTTCGTCATTTTTTTCTTCGTTTCCAGCGTCAAAACTAAATTTAGCCGAAGATTTGCGCGACTTCGTAACCACATTATTAACCAGTCTTTTCTACTTGATTATATATAAATGTTGTTTAAATCATTTATTTATGACAGTACAAAGTATCTTGATTACGTTCTTTGGTTATCTGATATTTCTTTCCTTTATCACACATTATACGCAATATTAATACATGAGCAGAGATAAACCTATTTTTTATTTTTTATTTAATACTTCAGGTTTTTATTTTCTCATAAAAATTCTAATTAATTATCGAAAATCACTACTCAATGCTACCAATTTGAGAACCTTGAACTTAAATAAATAAGTTGAAATGTTCAATTGTTAAACTCAAACAATAATTGTAAAAAAAGAATAAAAATTTAATTTAACTTAACGAGAATATTGCTATTGTAAAAGCTGTTAAATTAAATAAATTTAGGGCAGCTTACGAGAAAACAAATATCTAATAAACAATATTTTAATTCTAATTAATCATCGATTGACGATTCTAGAATCCTAGACTTCGTTAGAAATAATATATCTTATTTTTACTTGAAGTAGGTATCGCAAGTACTTAGGTTGTACTTAGGACTGTCAATTCTCATTCATGTATGCATATCGAGTGCTTTTTAAAAAGAACGTTGAGAAGAGCCTTCTTGAGAAGTGCTAAATTTCATTCTTCCTCTTTACAAAAGCATAAGTTGTTGAAAAAACAGTTATGAGCTGCAATATTTAATGTATTCTAGGGACACGCTTAAATTGTCCATCTATTTCCAGCCAGTGCGTGGTGCAAAAGTGCAATTTTTTTTTCGTCGAGTCAGTATCGTGGTACTCGTATGTAAAATAGCTTATGAAAAGCTCTCATTTCTTGCACTTTAATTCACTCGTTTCAATACTTGTCGATGAAAAATCAATCTTCCACGCAGACAGCACGCAAATATCGATTTTAAAACAATTGTAGCGTTTATTTATAAAGTATAATCACCTATATCGAAGGCATATAAATTTTATTTATCTTATATCGTTAATCCTTTATTACCTTTATCTTATATTATAAATTTTTTCTATTTTATTTACTTATAAAGATTAATTATAAAGATTTATTTCCCACTTTACAGTAACAAAAATCAATCTTGCGAGAATTGTAGCATCTCGCGTGTATCGATTCGCGAGTATCAATGTCTCAAACTTGGTGCACACAAAAGTGATTTTATTAAATTGTTCATCCCACGGTTTAATCTCAAATGACGCAGATATACGAAAAAGAAAAAAAAATCGTTAATCATCGCGTTCCTTTGGTCTTAAGAATCAATTTCCCATGTCGTAGTTATGCCAGGGACAACCGTATGTAAAATCGTTGTTTCGTTTATTTGGAAAAAAAACGCGTACCATGCTACAATGCACAAAAATCGATCGCGCGAGAATCGTTTATCCGTAAGGATCAATTTCCCATGGAAAAGGTGCGCGAAAATCGCCCTTACGGTGGAAAGCACCGTTCTACAGCCGTCCTGTAACGCTGCAACTCACCTTACCGCTCCTGGCCGCCGGTGAGTTTTCGACGATGTCGTAGATGACGTGGGCGGCCGGCAGGCCCGCCGACGCCGAGGCGCCGAGCAAGGAGAAGCCGAAAGAGCCGCCGGAGCCGGAGTCGCCGCGGCACAGGGTGACCAGCAGCTCCTCCTCAGCCATCACGGCACATTGATCCTCACCTCTTCGCTGTCATTTGCCGTATAATGTCACGTTTTCACGATCTCACACACTCCCTCTCCCGCCCTCCCACTCTTTCCCTCTCTCTCTTGCACTTTTCCACTTCGGATCGAGGAGGTAGCGGGTAAAGGGCGCACCTTCCCTATTTGGGTTATCCTCGCCCTCGCCCTCCGCGCTTCTGTCACCCGAACCCGACAACTGTGAAACTGTGTGTATCGTGTATCTATCACTCGGGGGCCTCGGGGCACGCACACCCACGCGCGGGACAGGGAAGCGCCCACCCTCCTTCCTCGCGCCGCACTGCGAACGATCGTCGCCGTCGGTCGCGGCGGTCGCCGTCGCGCTCGGTCGGCTCGGTCTCGGTCTCGGTCTCGGTCTCTCTCGCTCTCATTCGACGCCGCGCGGCCCCGCGAGGATGAGAGGCAAGGAGATGCGGTGCGGTCGGCGGTCGCGGTGACTGCTGCTTCGAGGCTCACCCCGCTCACACGCGTGCGCCGCTGACCGCCGCGGCCGCTCTTCTTTCGCGGTAGGAAAGATCGGACCGCAAAGCAACTGGAGACACGACTATCGAAGTAACGGACGCGACGCCATGTACAACAGCGTCGCGGTTTGCCGTTCGCGACGAAAGACGCGCGAGTACAAATGATAATAACAAGTACAACAACTTTCTCACCTGGCCGGTGAGCACCCCGCAACCCGCAACTCAACTGATTCTGATTGAGCGAGTAGCGACAGAGCGAGCGCCGAGCGCCGAGCGCGCGGCCGCGGCGCCACCTGCGCGCGCGGCGCGCCACGGCCGCCACCGGTCTTTCACCTCGTCACCGCGAACCCCCTCCATGCCTCGTCGTCGACCAATCGCGTAGCGCGCCGTTCAGGAGCGTAATAGCGTATACACATATAGGCGATAGGCATTCTTCAGTTTTCCAAACATATTTCGAGGTTCTTACATATATATATATTTCCATGTCTCGTGCTTGAATAGTTGAATATAGCGATTTGCCAAAAAGAGAAAAAGATAATCATAAAAATCATAAATCATATGAGAAAAAGAAAATAGTAAAAAAGACTCGAATATGTGGATGAGAAAGAGGAACCCGAACCGAAGATAGGTAGTGATTTCGCATTTACATTCGCCGCTGGCGAATGGAGATTGGCGATTGGCACTTGGCACTGTTCCTGTTGCCACTTGCCAGTTGCCACTCTTGCGGCTTGCCAGTTGCCACTCTTGCTTGAGTCTTGCTCACTCTTGCCAGTCAGATCAGCCGAGCGATTATGGAACCGATTGCACATCTTGTCAAAGTGTCCGTCCCGAATTATCTGGCCGACCTACCGATTCCCGATTCGATAGGCGGATGGTTCCGGCTGGGAGGTAAGTTCCGTACACTTCCATGCCTCGTGCGAGCGATTATACTTCGACATAACAACATTTTCCAAACTCCGACATAACCTCCCAATTTAAAGGACTGTTTAATTCTTTTCTAATTCATGTCGTTTTACTCCTTTTTTTGTCTTTATGCCAGTGAGGGACTGGTTTGCCCTTCTGCCACCCACTGCCCTTCTCGCGGGTATAGGATATATGTCCTACAAGGCGTTTTGTCCTCATGGCAGACCTGCGGTATGTTTTTGATCATTTTATGTCTATCTCTTGTAGAAAGTATCAAGGACAACAAGAGCTAGTGTTGATCCGTTATGATATCTAGAAAAGTTATGTAACTTCCAGATAATGACTTTTCTAAGTATCCAATGTCAACTGTCAACTTGCCATTAACTTGTTGCAAACTGATGGTGAAATGAGCTCAATTTTGTAATTCTTAACTGTTCTGTATTAAAGAAAATTTAAATATTATACTTGTGTACACATAGAAAAATTGTCATTTAAATAAAACTCGAGTTATGGAATGTTCTATTCTATGTTCTATTCACTTCTAGTACAAAGAATGTAATAGTGCAATTGCAAGAAAGAGAATTTCGTATACATTCTAGATGAATTAATTTTTATATTTATTAATGTTGTCATTATTGTAAATTATATATATGTATATGTAGGTATAATGATATTGCATATTTACAGTAATTAATAATAGGAGTAAAACAAGATAAATATGATAATAATAGAGAAATAATATACATATATGATATATTGATAGAAACCAAATTATACCTTTCTTAATAATTTTAATATTTTTATAATAATTTTTTTTTAATAATATGTTTATAATTCCATTAATTTTTCCCACTACTTCCATGTGGTAATATAAAATTATTTATTTTATAGCCAAGTGGTCGCGTTAATCTCAAAATAAAGAAAGACATTGCAAAAGTAGTTGATACTGTTGATATCGAAGATATCTCCGAAAAAGCTGTATTTTGTCGCTGTTGGAGATCTGAAAATGTAAGTTCTTTCTTCATAAATTTCCTAAGATCAGAAAAATTATACATTTTGGTATTTTATTTTGTTTCTTACAAAAGAGACACAAGCAAATGATTAATAAAATAAAAATTAGTCCTAATTATTTTTCAATTCGAAATTTTTCATAAATATGTATTACTTATATTCTCTAAAATAATTTTTTGTTAAAAATTACGATATGTCTGCATATATACATCTGTCATCCATTAATATACATCATTTTTAATCATTTTTTATATAGTGGCCATACTGTGACGGTACTCATGGGCGTCATAACAACGAGTGCAATGACAATGTGGGTCCACTTATCGTCACGAAGAAGGGCTGAATACCACCGTTACGTTGACTAATTACCGTCACATTGGTAATTTCTCATCGCTGTAAGATATTTACGAGCCAGATTGTAGATAAATATGAGGAAGAGTCAAATAGACGAATTTTTATTCCCCTCTCTGTAGATAAACTTTACAAAACAATGTTTACCAATTTATTTTTTAAGACGCCTGGGTTTACAAAGGAAGGTTTATAAATAAATTTATTTCCGTAATATATATTCAGTGGCTTTTTATTTTTATGCATAATTATTGAATCAATAAACGATTAATATAATTGATAAAACAAAATAATTATATTTGAATTGAATAAATAATTCTATTTCACATATATTTATACCACCTAATTATTTTTCAGCAAGATATTAATATATACAAAGCGTTTTGTGACATAATGTCTTTCGGTCGTCTATTACAAGATTATTAGAATTCAATATTATGAACACTTGTTATTTTCAAAAAGGCACGATGAACTTTATATAAGCATCTTTTATGCGGAAAAGTAAGATATCTATTTTAACTCGAAATTTGTTTAAAACAGTACGATGTCTTGTGAATGAGAAATTTACGCAATAAACAAATTTATTTATATTAAACTTGATATTTAAACAAAAAATCAAAGGTACATTTTTAATGACTATTTAAATATCCAACCTAAAAGTTTAATAATTGAAAATTAAAATGGTAATCTAAAATAAAGTTGAAATTTTATACTATACACACATATGTATAACAAGATAATATAACGAAGATTGTTATGTACATTTGATTTCGCTTGTTTAATAATTGTAAATGTACTTGTAATAAATTAAAACTTTTGATTAAAATTGAGAAAATATTAAATATAAATACAACAAGCCCTATTATTTATACTTTTACTGTTATTGCTATCATATATAATCATACATAAATATTTCTGTCTTGTAATTCAGAAGTTAGTAATTCTTAAGTCTTATAACAATTTTAATTCGTACTAACTTCGTATAATAATTCGTAATGATCTTTTCTTGTGTATCTTTGCAAGAACAATCAATATATTATAAATCTTGTGTGAATGTTAAATATAACGTATTTTTTTAATATTAATACGTTTAATAGCATTTTCATTATGATTAGATTATCATAATGAATAATTCACTGGTCATAGATTTTCAATATTGTGTAATTATGCACTAATCGCGTAATAAGATTCGCGATTTTTATTGTAAATTGCTATTTTCCAAGATTTAATTAAAAATATTTTTTTCAGTAAAATAATTATCTCGTATCTGAGATATATCATTTTCTTCGTAAATCCACAACTTGGAGTGCCATTACATCTAATTTGTAGTGTCTGGCTTTCTGAAACAGTAAAAAAGTGTGTAATATAAGAATTCATGATGCAAGCTAGAACGACAATATTAATTATGTCAAGATCGAATTATTAATTATTAATATTTATAGTTACTATTGTATAATAATAAAGTATCAATGTTCCACTTTTTTTAAATTTACTAACTCAACATTTAATTACATATTATTTTTATTACTAATTATTAAAATTTTAATTAATATTGTTAAAAACAGTTATTGTTATTAAATAAATTATTTGTAATATATTTACTGTATATAACGGTGGTTCAGTAGGATGTGGATGAAATCCTGTTTCTCTGCAATTTGCGATAAAATCCAAGCCATAATCAGGTGTTAAGATAAAGAATCCTGTTCTGTAAAAAATATCATTTATAATAAAAATCACAGCAAATATCAAAACAAGTTTTGATTTAATTCGAAGTTAATAATTAAAATTATTTTTACTTATTTTATACAATAATACATTTATCGAGGAAGAGACGCATATGTATGCACGTAAGTACGCTTCAAAGTTAATGCAAAATAGATATTTAAGAAAAGAAGATTACTACAAAGCAAATAATCGTAAAATTTACGTTTGAATGTATCTAAAAACTAAAAAGGAAACACGTATATTAAGCAGAATATTAATCCATAATTTAGCTGTGAATTCAACTGAATTCAGCTGCCGAACATTTAAATAACCGTTTGAAGAATTCAGTTCAGTATAAAGTGTACACACAAGTTTTTATACGTACTCATCATATTTGGGCGCACAAACTATCGCTATAGCTTCCGCCATCATCAATTGATAAGCACAGTGCGTATGAAGATCTACGCTTGACAAAAATGCAGTCTGTGTAGGATGTGTCTATAATATGTTATACATAATATAATTATATTAAAAAGACAAATTAAAAATAAATAGGAATTATAAATAGAAACTCTAAGTAAATATTACATGAATCCAGCCGAGAGTGATAAGATTATGCTGGTCTTGATAATCGAAGATATCTTCTTCGTTATGTGTAGTACAAGAATCTGGGGTGCCAGTTTGTTCTGGTATCAGTAGATGCGTTACCATCAACTTATTTCGCTCTAATCGCCCAGCCAAAATGCCGCATGTTTCTTTATTGCTTGTCGTGTTGCTAAAGGCAAGCGCCAGAAAGCTGTGCATTAATTTGGTCGGCAGGATAACGTCGCGCAAAGATAATCCGTCGCTCGTTAGTAAGGAAGGTTTTGTAGAACGATCCACTGTCGGCGTTTTTCTAAAAAAAAATATATATTAATATAACGATATATACACGTGTATCTGTACATTAGTATATTTTAAATATATTAAACCTTATTATATACAAATATTAAGCTGACACTTAATTATTGTAAAAATGTATCATACCTTTAATAATGTAATTTTAAACAACAAGACTTACATATCCTTGGAGGTCTTGAGTGCTTTATCATCATTCATAGGGCTTATCATCACAGTTTTCGGTGCAATGGAAGGCAAAGGTTTTGTTTCCACTGGTACATTCGCAGTAATAGCAGCCTTAGCCGCTTTGACAGCAGCCAGAGCGGCCATTTTGTTCCTTCTGTTTTCCTCTTCCTTCTGCCTGAGAAAATGTATGGTAATTATATAAATAATTTCTTAATAAAAATTGATTCCATGCTTTTACTATAACAAATACATAAGACAATTAAATACCTTTGAAGTTCTTCTTGCCTCAGACGTTCCTTTTCAATCCTTTCTCTTTCTTTCAAATCATCTAAATGCTTATCAAACTCTGCTTGATATTGATCCAATAACTGTTTTTTCAGTTTCTCAGCTTTAGGAATGACTACTCGTAAATCATCCCTATTCATCGTTCTATCCTTAGCTGATACACTATCATATTGTGGATGGTCCCTTATTTTATCCACAAAAAGTCTGTTGCAATAAAAAATATTTAGCAATAAATACATATAAACATTTAATTCCAATACTTGATATAAATAAATCATTTTTTAGAGAAAATATTGAACGCGTTTAAAACACACTTATTAATATAACAACATAATAACATTACAAGTTATTATTAATTATTACCTACGTTATGAATTTCATATATAATGTAAAAGCATGTTCGTAGCTGCCATCTTGCATGTTCATGTTCGCTAATCTAACCATTTCCACTCCAGTGCGATAATATCTAAAATTATGGTAAAAATATTGGAGAAATAAATTAAAGCACTTTTGAAATTGATATATTAAATTATTGGCAATTATTATTAATATCTCTATTTAATATAAGTATATGCAAGTATTTACAGAGTCATAAATATCTTAATACATGATTTATGCAGTAAAGCAACCATATATATGTTTTAACAATAAACACAATCCTCAAAAAGATACTGTCCGCAATTTTGAAACTATTTTACAATCCAATATTTTAATTCTGATTCCTCGTACATAAAAATCTTTTCTTAATTTTTACACATTTAAAAGATTTTTGAAATAATATTCTTTCTAGAGAATCTAGTGATACTTAACAATTATATTTTAATATAATGAATTGATAGATATATATTTTTACCTTTTAGGCGCAATATTCGGATCAATTTCTATTCTCGAGGCATGCTCTGTAAGAGCCTTGATCCGCTCCTTGGGGTCTGTGATACCCAGTTCTTTCCAGGTCTGATTGGTTTTGTTCATTTTTTAGGTTAGCTCTACTAAACTTCCAATATTACCAAATGGCTGGAAAATCTTCAGATTTTATCAATTTTCCGACGTTACAGATATCCTTCTTGGCATCATTTTGATGTTCGAGATGAGAAAAGATGTAGAAAAATATTAATTATTCGAGTTCTAATTAAGATCTGCCGCACTTGACAAATTATAATTTATGATTTGTGCTCTTTGATAACGTTTTGATAGCGATTGTAGGCATGCACTGGCTTTCTCTGTCTCTCACTCCCTTTCTCTCTGTCCAGTATTGTAAATGTAAAGGTTGTTCTTGGTACAGACAATACAGACGTCCAAGATCCAAGTAGTAGTAGAAAACGAGAGAAGCCTGAGAAGCTGAGACATGAGAAGTGAAGTGAGGTGAGAGCCGTCAGCCGAGAGGCGTCAGGCGAGAGCGGCCATGGGTCTTGGGCGCAATTTAAATTAGCTGTCACTTTATTTTGAGGCGCCTCTATGCCCACGTGGAGTGTGGACATTTAACCACGTAGCCATCTCGTAGGTAATGTCCACGATTTTGTGGTTCTCTTCCGTGCTATGTGACGATCAGTTTCCACTTTCCAGTCTTCCAGAACGCGCAGCGCGCAACGCGGCGGACACACGGAACGGATTTACGGATCGGCTCTGGAATGGAACGATCAGTGGCGTTGCCGGTTGCGACTTGCGACTTGCGACTCATTTAATTGGCAAGAGTAACGTATATTAGCCTCGTATTTATTATTCACTGCAGTAATTTATCGCGCAGAATAGATTTGGCGCTCGGGTATTAAAGATTTTTAAAAAATATACGTATTTCGCAGTACTTGTTCGGCCGAAGAATCGCGAAAGTGATCATACTTTCGAAAGTCGCGAATATCGCGGATCTATCTATCTATCAAGAATATTAATACGTCTATTCGCTAGAATGTAAAATAGCAATCGTTACAATAGGCGAACTTATTTGATTTTCAAAGTTCGGAAAATTCGCATGTTCGCGAAGTTGAGAGCGGGACGCGCAGGGACACCATGCGACAGTCATGTGATGGTCATGAGGTCATGAGTGACACCCTTGGCGCGTGAAGTTATCCGCGCGGGAGACGAAGCGCCTCCGCCATATTGATGACGTTTTTCTTCCTGTTCCTTTCCAGAACGCGGCGGCGCGGCGCAGCGGCGGGCATGAGACTGATCGGATTAAGTATTGAAATAAAATGCGTATCATAATAATCGCGTACATTTAGGTTGCGTTCGTTTTGGGCGTTTACACGCTTAAAGCGCTTATAAGCGTTACTCTATCCTCGAAGACAGAGTAACGCTTTTAAGCGTGTAAGCGCCCAAACCGAACGCAGCCTTATAATGTCGCGCGGGAGTGCCGTACAAAAGTATCGCGCGATCATAGTAAACTTTGCGTTCGCGATCGAGTGAGTGTGTAAGTGAGTGCAACTGTGAAACGAGGGAATCTGAGAAAAGGAGGAGGTTTGGGAGAGGCATCTGCAGGCGCCAGCAGAACAATTTTGCGGTAAATATTGTTTTTTATATTGTGTAAGAATAATTTTTTTGTTTATTCTTGAGCCTTTTTATTTTACTATGATTTAGAATTTAGAAATAATAGTTTATAGAAGAAAAGGAGTAATTTAATATTTTATAAAATTAATTATTGTTAAGATCTTTTTGGGAAAATGTATAATTATTAAAATAAATATCTAATTGAATAATAAATAAAGCGTTCAATGCGCATAAGAATTATATTTTAAAACATTAGATTTTGGAACACTGTTTTAATATGAATTTTATATTTGTTTATTACAGAATCATCGTGGTATTCTGCTGTTGCCCATCGGGGTCGGTGAGTGATAAATTAACATATTTATTGAGGTAATTGATAACTGGATTTTACCAGTTAAAGTAGTAAAAGTATGACGTGAGATCCAATATATATATTTATTGTTACGAATAATATATTAAATGAAGATTAATTTTAATAATTTGCAAAATACAAAGAGATATTTTAATCAATTTTAATTGTGTGAGATATTTTTTATCCCTTTCGGATCTTACGTCATTCATATGAATTTCTCATATCTGCATGCTTTTGAGATGTGATTCAGCAACGTAATTGTTCAAGTCGATAAAAATCGCATATGGGCCTTGGATTCTATCGGGGGGATAGTAATTTTTATTCATTTATTTTCAAACTAGTTTTAGTGTTTATATTATAAAGTTTTTATTCAATATAAATTTCATAATCGCGGTCGAATCTCTTCGAATCGAAACGTTGTTGGCATAGAGATTTTTTCAAATTCAGATTTGTTTTCCAATCGGATATGTATTTTTATTACTGCATATAGATATTTTAATTGCTATATACAAACGCGTGTAAAGAATAAATGCGCAATTAATTCGTATAGTAATGGAATTGTTATTGTTAATTGTTCATTTCGTATTTAGTTGATTTAATTATTGTAATGGCCCCTTCGCGACGCGTTCGTGTTTCGCGCATCATATAAAAGCGTAAAATCTTACGCTTATTGCCGCGGGGCGATGATTAGCCGGCAGCAGGAGTATTTCTCCTTGCTACGACGATGTCTGGCTATATGAAGCCAGAATACGAGCGAGCAGTGCTGTTGATCGCTGTAAAAAGATGCTTGTCGCATTCGTTTCCTGAAAATTTGTAAAATAAAGCATTACTACCTAACTGACGACTGATGCACCTATCGACTGATCTACCAGCCGATAAATTGGAACGGTAAACGGTAACAGGAATAACAGGAAACGATGTGACTGATTCTAAGAAATATATGTATGTTTTATATTCCTTTACCTTTAGCGTGCAATATTATTTGCTGATAATCCGATTGTGATAAGAGAAATTTATGAATTTATGATCGCGATGTTCTTGCGAAATGTTAGATGCGATCGATATTAATGCGTTAAATATAACAGGAGCTATTTATTGAATTTTAATTAAAATTGCTAGTGTAAACTGAATTCCGTTCTATTTATAATTAATTATAACTAATTTAATATGATAGCAATTATTAGAACTTTGTCAATGCAAATAATTAATTATGACCACAAATACGGTTAATTTTATATAATCGACAACCCATGCAGTCGTATACCGCGATGTTAAAATTAAGGATAATTATTAAAAATTCATCTAAATAATTATCTGTGTTAGCAATAAACTAGAAATGTTTCTCGATCGTGATATGATGCGATCACTGGATAAATACTTAATTTTCTTTTTTTTTTAAAGCGAGATCTTTGTTCTTCTTGTTCTGCTCGCGAACGATCGATTATATTTGAACGTATTACGTTTGCCGGCGGATTTTGCTGATTGTGAGACAAACAGAGTTCGTGATAGTAGATATCTACTTTTATCCGAATTCTAAATACTTAGGATAATTAGCTCAAACAATTATGCTGAGATGTTAATACGTCGTAAAAGTAGGATTTCTCGTTTCGTAGCTTCTTAAGCGACAAGGCGGTCTCCTTTGCGCGCTTAACGATCTTGTAGAGTTACGGAGAAGTTTAACCGCCTCTTCAGCATTATATTAGGTTGTTTCCCAGTTGGAGAACTCGGTCGGATAGGAGAGAACTTTATTGACTGCGAATCGGTGCCCAAGTTTTCCTCAAACGTGAACGAGATGACATCAAACTGCATCTGCGAATCGTTTGATCGCGATCGATCGCTCGGTGTCCCGCGTCGAGGTGCGACGACCTACTCTCTAAAAATTTTAAAATCCATTTAAAACTTGCGTTTATAATTTTTGATCGACCTACAACGTTCTATCGAAGGATGAAGGTGCGTGAAGGAGAGACATATTATATACAAAGAGAGAGAACAACTGTAGAATTGACGTATGGATTCATACGTGAAGGTTTATTAGGACAGTAACGATGATTGCATTACATTCTCGTAACTTATGCGTGAGACGATCGGGCAAGAGCCTCAAAACAGAATAAGAAAATACATCCGCTGCTTTCAGCGGATACCGAAGTCGGTGCCCCGATCAACGGCTGGGCCTTTGTTCCGGAGCACGACTGCGATGCTTTCGGATAGTTTTAACCGCAGGACAAAGTTTGGAGCGCCCCAGGCGCAACTCGGATAACTCGACTCGTAGGTCCCAGTAATAGGCGGTACGAAAGGATAAAAGTTACGTTTCTAGGACTCAGGAAACACACGCCGCTAAGCCGCTCCTGAACTTCCTGTCTGATTACGAGGCAATACGGGGCGTTCGAGCAGTACATTGCTATCGGATTTCTGACACGATTTGCTCATCAGTTTCTCTTTAGGCGTAAATACGAAAATTAGAGATGGAAGAGATACACGATACTGTCCATAGGTTCGTGAACATATATACAATATATATGTATATATAACGATATAATATATATATATATAACGATACTTTAACAAAGAATCTTCAACTTTAAGTACTTTTAGAAGGCTGCACTGCGTGTAAAGTTTCTCTCTTATCTTTGTGACATATTAACGTTGAAATAACAACAGATATTTCTTTCGTTGATAATTTTCTCTATCGTTTGAATTTACCACGTTTCCAAACTCATGGACAGTGGCATATCTTATTGAAAAAAAAATTGTTGAATTTATACGTAGGTATGTATTACAATAAATTAGCTCTCAATCAATCAATTAATTTTCAAGCATCAGTTTCATGAAATTGATGCTAATTTACATACATATATCATAAAATTAATCATATAATTAGTTAATTTATACATATGCGTTGCAGTAAATTAATAAATTAACCAATCGATCAGTTGATCACAAGTCATAAAATGAATGCCATTGTTTTGACGATGCATCGGGGTGGATTGGTAACAGAGAGGATTTATACTTTCTCCGACTGTCAAAGCTGCGACCTACCGCTTTTCGTATTGGCTCTCTCGATTCGTGAATCACTAG
This sequence comes from Leptothorax acervorum, assembly GCA_035220615.1. Lineage (NCBI taxonomy): Eukaryota > Metazoa > Arthropoda > Insecta > Hymenoptera > Formicidae > Leptothorax > Leptothorax acervorum. Next base: position 268,434 of record JASTWQ010000025.1, on the reverse strand, counting down.
TACGGCTTGAGACAGTATGGCTATGTATAGTGACAGCGGTTGAAACGGGTCGAATGTAACAATATTTACATGGTGATAGTTACATGTAAGCATTTAATAGTGCCAATTAAATATTCAATTTGCTAATAGTGTTACCCTCCTCTTTTCTTTTTTCTTTCTTATTCTTCGTTAATGTGGGAACAACAGAAAACGAAAATGATCTCCGGTCACACACCACACACGCAGTTCCTCTTGTTTCTCGCACGCGACACGCAAACGTACAACAAGTCACACAGTATGAGCATACTCTCTTGTAAAAATCAATCAGTAACATTTAGGAAAAATTTTTACCAACACATATTATAAACCTATTTAAAATTATAAAAAATATTATAAATCTATTTAAAAAGTACTCGACGTACGATAGAGTCTAACGTACACAATGACAGTATTGCTACCTAGTTATGTATCTATAGATACACAATTTGATATCGAGTTCATAGAAGTCTATTCTGATTCCTCACACTTGTATTATCTTCCATGCTGATTTTCCGCACGTACGAGGACATGCTTATTCGAGATCGAACTCATGCTTTTCGACATGATTTTGTGCAAATGCAGTCAGGTATACTGATCCATACTCGACGTGCGGAGAATTGTTAGAACACGACACTATCTGGTTGTCATAATCGCTGTAGTAAGCTCGAGGAAATTCATCGGGCCTATAAATTTTACTAACTTGTTCTTTTCGAAATCATTTTTTTGAGAAAGTGGAGGATCTTTACGGTATATTGATACAGCGCGAGTGCATGCAACCGAATCTACAATGAGCCCAGTTCTCGTCTCCTATTGCTCAAGTTTTAAATAGCCGTCACATAAATAATTCTATAACAGACTGCACTCTGTCGGGCACTATATTTACTCGTATCTCTGTGACGAAGCAGCATCAACATCAACAATCTTCAAAAACGGATTTACATTCGTTTCGATGTATGCGAAAATGCACGAAATTAACTTTAAAGTGGATTAGTATCTGTTTCGTTAACTCTTTGAGAACATAATGCGTATATGTATATATTCCAGCCGTACGAATTTGCACTAAAAGAACTGTATCAAGTTATAAGTATGAGAGTGAAAACCATCTCTCTCCCTCTCTCTTTCTTTTTCTCTTGTACATATTGATAAATATTTTACAATATATCATGATTTAATTTAATCTAAAATAATATTAAAGAAATATACAAGTTGCAACAAATAAAGAACTTATTAATTTTTCTCTCAATGAAAAATTGTTTCCTATAAATTTGTCAAAGAATTAGTTTTTGATGAAGACCCTGCTTTAACGAAAAAGTCGGTGATAATAACATTCCGTGCATATACGCCATAGAAAAGTTTTATCGTAAAATACTCAACTTTAGAGCAATAAAAATTTAATTAGTGTTCAATATTAATAATAATTCCTGCAGAAAAATAGACTAAAACATATACATATATATTTTACTATATTCGACTCTTGCTCATGTAGTTGTACCGATTTAGAGAAAATTAGTTTGACTAATGCGATTAGTTCGAATGCGATCGATTCTTTGCATCATACGGATGAAACACAAATTGGAAAGAATTGGTAGTTACCAATGTACCCGTGATATCGAATTGTGTAATATTGATGCAGTCCACAAGCTCAAAAAATGTTTCCAAAATATCCCTCTTTAATCATCACTAGCCCATAAATTCGGTCGATCACGTATTGCTCATTATTGAAACATTCATCGCCGAAATCGCTCAACCGAACGCGCATTTTTAAGAATTGCAATCGGTAATCGCTCTCATATATTCCATTAAACGTGTCAATTACGTATTCTCACTGGATTCGAAATCCGAAATTTCGGATTATTATTTGCGATTGTCCTGTTAATTACGCTTGCTCGTTGAAACAGGATTTTTCACGATAAATACTTAACTATACGCTTTCTAAGTTTCCATGATGCGATCGGCGATTAATAGTATCTCCAGGACCCCTAATTATCGATTACGAATGTTCGCTGTCGCGAATGATCAGACTTGTTTTCGCCTCTAATAAACTAAGAAAGAACGGGAACATCACAGTCGTATAGAGGATGTGTAGTAAAAGTCCGTCCGTATTTGTGAAGGCGAATTTTTCCTACGGTATGACTTTCGAGCGATATACGGACAGACAATTACGATGACTTAAGGTCTTAAGAGATTCGTTCCCCGCGAGAGGAGAAAAATATTACCCATTGAACGAGTAAAATCAGGTTTAAATAATCGTATGATAAATGACTTTCTTTAAAGACCGATCTAAACAAGGTGAACGAGTGCCAATAAACACGAACGAACAATTTGCTTCGATAAGTGCAAACGGCGTCGCGAGTTGTTTATTCGTGTTTGCTTTCGTATGTTCGTTCGGCCAGGACCTGGCCTTAAGAGAGCACGCGCTTAACTTAACAATTTTCCCAGTAAGTATTGAAAGAAAGATTGAGAATTAAAGTGCTTCGCAGCTGCGGGCTCCTATTCAACTTTTAACTTCGTAATTAAAGTTAAATTGTAACGATAAACAGAGATCGCGTGCTCACTTAAAATGCATTTTCTTAAATCGAAACAGCGGCAACGAGAGTCGTAATGTTTTTTGCGCAATCACCGCAAAACAAAATTTACTTGTACTTCTTCGAAAGTAAGAATTCTTCTCGAAAGAGTTAATTGTCGACGATAAACTTACCCACGTAGGCTACTATCGGCAATTTAGCCACGCAGCCAATTAATCCCACTTCTCCTGTTTACGGTAACGGGGCTGCGACGTGTTCTCGATGAATGACATCGTCCGCACGGTCGTTTCTCTTGCACGCTGTTTAGACGTAAAAGTATTTTATCGCCGATGCTTTATATAGTTTCGCTCCTCGAAATACTTCAACGTGACGCGGACGAATGGGATAGAAAGAGAAAGGATGCGTGGACAAATTTAAAACTTTGTGTCCCGGTCGTATATAATAGACTTGAGTAACACACTCCCTCCCGACGAATTTGTCAACGAGGTCGTCACTTTCTTCGGTGAGCTGAGCTATTGGTGACTCTGGATGGCTCTCGATCTTTTAAGTTGCGGTTCGTTGTAAATTGAGCCAGGACTCGTCCGCGTGGCCGCCCGCGCCGTGATGGCCTTTTCTTAATGCGAGCCTCTGCCGCCGACGAAAAGACAGTTCGTGAACAACAGCAACAGCAGCATCGACAACAGCAGAGGTGAAGGCGCGGTACCTTTAATGAAAAAGAAAGAACGATTTCATACTGCAGTTATTTTGACTTGTGCGCCCGATAATATAGCTTTCCCGACAATATCAGTCAACTCTTCTTGTTTTTTTCTTTTTTACGCAGCTGATCTCGTGGAGTGAGTCGCGCGGTGCTATCGATCTGCGTTCTGGCCTGCATATGGAACATGGAACCACGCGCGTGATACCTCATGTTAACGATGGCATAAATAGTAATATACATATCGCACGTTTTGTTCGTGTTTACTTCTCGTGGACTTTTTTTATTGCCGCGCATATGCGGAGCAGAAAAAAATGTAGCGTGGAGAGCCGTCGTGACGTAATAAAAACGCCGTAACATTTTTGCAACAATTCGGTCTTCCACGGACTTTTCCTAACAGTATATTCTGATAGATCATGGCATTGTAAACTTTTTGAATTTTTGCAATATCTTCAAAATTGAAGAAAATATAGTACACGAAAATGTACTGTGACGTCATAGGGACACTGCGGCATCTTTTGAAGTTGACGGCATCAAAGAAACGTTAGCAAGCTATATGACTTTCTCAAATTTAGGTTTTTTTTTTAAATTCAAAAAGTATTAAAAATCGGCTTAGATTCTCTATATTAAGCGGTATATGGATACCGCTTAATAAAAAAAATTTACTCGAAGACCGAATTGTATACGTTACGGCAATCTTTATGACCGATATGATGAAATGCGCAAAATTTTTTTCCGATAATCTTTACAAATGAAAAAGATCTCAAGATTCTGTAACTCAACCGTCATATGTAAAACAACGTTAAATATTTTCTTTTTCTTCTCTTCGGAAAACGCGTTCCGAGCTTAATTCTCATTGTCCGCTCTTCCATTCGATCTTCATCGTATTTATCAAATTCGACGATAACGACCGTTTACAAACTGATAACGAATCTTGTTACACCAGTTTGTTCATTATGCAATCTCACGCTGGTTCCTGTGGACAAATATTGCAAAGTCGACGATACAATCTAGAATATTGAAACGGCTGCTACACAATCTCGCGCCTTGCGGATGGCGAAAGTGGGGTGCGACATTATCGTTGATTGCCTATAAATACGCGTCATATCCGGCCGAGTCCTATTTGCAATTTGTTTCGCAATAATGGCGGGCAATTTTAGTTGACCGGAACCGTTGTGACGAAAGCCGTTGTAATTCATATCATTTAGTTTCGTAGAATTAATTTTTTAAACATAGCGTAATATACCTACAAAATTTAATTTTGCGTAATTACACGCGTATAAAAATAGTTATACTAGCAGTGCGCAATAGCTTCAGATATAAAAGCAAGCTGAATCAATATTAATAACCTAAAATTCCTTTACGGATTCAATGTAGAGCTCTACAGGATCACGATGTAGAACTCTTTTCTTTTAAAGATGATGCATTGAGAGTTGGGAGATAACACATAGTTTCAAGGAAAAACTAGGATTATTAGCGGAATCGATTAATCGGATCGGATTCGATTGATCGGATCAGTGGAGAACGCTGCGGCATGTATCACACGATTCATATACGTTTCGATCGTACAATCCCGTCGAGTTTGCACATTTTTCTGTTCTACAATTGTTACCGCTCCAGAACGGCATTTAAACGGCGACCGAACGCTCGAAGATGTATTTCGAGCTATTAAGCCCAGCGGCACCGGCTACTCCAACCATTGGGCGTGCAACAATGCTCCAAGTTGTAACAAAAGTTTCACGAATCCGAGGTATTCGACCCCGTTTGCCAGCGCGAAACGAGTGAATAACGGGCTTCTCTCCGCGCAATTCGATTTGACGGAACGGGCTAAAGTACACCGCCTTAATTCATTCTGCCTGCACTACCTTTTCCAGGCCGCTTCTATCCATTTACGTTGCCGCGCGCGTGACTTTTCGCCTCCTCGAGAGAAGGAGAATGCGAATGAACGGATCTCCGTACAATTCAGAATAGATCCCTTCTACGGGGTTTTTACCGGCCTCTCTTGTCGGGCTTTCCTTTATGTTACAAAAGACTCAATTATTTTCCGGAATATCCGTTCGTGTTTTTTACAACGTGTACGGCAAGAAGGAAAAATTGAGAGAGAGAGAAATAACTGTCATAAGAAATTGCCAACAAGATATTTAAATACCCGGAACATAATAACCATAATGTGGTCGTAGCAGCACTAGCAGCCTATGAAACGTACAAGTCAGAACTGTTAAGAGAAACGAGACCCCGGTTCAGTTGAGTTTTCAGAGGCCATATTAATTCTATGCAGAGCTCGTCGCATTTCAAAAATTATATTAAGTCTAGAATTCAGTTAAATTCAAATATGTTGTACTTTTAGCTGTAATATTGCAGACAAATTTTTTCTCTTTTAAAGATTTCTTTCTCGAGAGAGCTTTGAAAGAGAAGAGATTTCTTTCTCTCGAGATTCTATGTGTCGTATCTTTCAGAAAAAATCTTTATTCATCTGTTATTTTAACTATCTTTTTAGCTGCTTGATACTTTTCTATCATAATTAAACTGAATAAGAATATTTACATAATAATGGAAATATGGTAAACTGCACAATTTCTTTTGTAAATATACGGAAGTACAACAAGCATTTTACTACGTATGATATATCTACTGCAGTTATGTAACTCTACACAGCACGGCTCACATTTTTCCATTTCCAATATCCATCGTAAATAATTGTATCATCGAAAGCGAGCAAAATGTATGAACTTGGACTTTTTAAAAATTCGCATAGATATGAACTTACACGATGCGAAATAAATTCAATACTCTAGTTGGAATTGGTGCCGTATTGGTGCAATTTTTTAACGACGTGTATCGCGTTTTCCATGGCTATATTATTGAGTGATAGATAATAATGAACAGTAGATGTACATATATTTGCCAAATGTTAAATAATATAATAACGAGATAGTAGCGAAGAAAATTTTGCATGTACCAGGAAGATTTTCTCGACAAGGTGCATTTCCTGTTATACCTTATCAGTCTCTTGAGATGATGGTGTTACGACTGCCTTAAAAAATCAGAAGCTACCTATGTAGGGAGCGGTAAAGCAGCGCCGTGATATAATTAATTAACTAATTTCACGAAAGCCTCACCATGCCGTGCCGATCCGTTGCTCGTAGGTATCTTCATCGTGTAATTTTCTTCCTCGTCCACGAACACGTAACTGGCATTAAAGCCCGTGGCGTCGAGACGATCGTTACTCTTGAACGTAACACGGAAAAACTTCCTGTCGCTGTAAACGTCGAATTCTTTCTGCTGACCACAGTGCCTCGCATACTTTCGGTCTCTGATCATATAGTTGGAGAATTCAACGTAATCGCTGGCTGACACAGCTTCGCACCTGGAAAATTCCGCGTTAACAATTGAATTTGTACACGAGGAAAATATTATCGATGGTTTATTTCATTAATCATCCACAAAAACTCGATAACACGTAATTACGTAATATTGCAATTAATATATTGCATAACTGTACAAGGTACATAACACTTGCACAATATCGGTTGTAAATTTTGGTCGTTGCTGCTGCTAATATTAATCATTGAGATAATCTCAATGATAAAGATAAAAGAGGAAAGCTTAGTAACATTATTTTCAAATTAAAAAGATATAATTTATTTTATAGTTTAAACATATTAAAATTAACTGACGCTTTATCGTTAACATTTATATTACGTTTATCGAAGCAAATAAATGGTGAATTTTATGGCGCACATATTGTTTGTAATTACGTATATTTAATCAAATGTGTTTTCTACCATTTGTATCTTTACAATTATTTTTTATATTGTAATGCCCTTAAATTTACAATTATAAAAGTTGTAATAATAATATTATTATAACAACATTTGGTATCGTAATAAAATATGATGCCATAAAATATATCCATTTTTATCACATTTCGACAAAAGCTTTTTAGTTGTGTTTCAACTTTATATGTATCAAGTTACGCGAATTTGCATTTTTAAAATTACACAAATAAAACATTGCGAGAAAACGTAAACTATTTCTCTCTCTCTCTCTCTCTCTCTCTCACTTTCTGTATTGTCTGTGTTAAGATATATCAAGCAAAATAAATATACCGATTCTCAATGGATTAGTTTGAGTAGTTAAACAACTCACTTAATTTCAAGATTTAATAGTTTAGAAACTTTGCCGGACGTGCATTTCATTAAGGAAGTAATTTATATCTATCATATTCATCAAGAGACACGGTAGTATCTTGTGCCAAGTACGCGCGCAGCGAGACGGTCCCGTATGTATATTTACGCGATTATCTCTTACCTGTCAGCGAGATTTAGTTTTCGCTTTTTATATTCATGTAAAAATCAAAATTTCAAATGGAGTACACATATCAAACTGTATATATTTGAAGATACGAAGACACCAAGATTATGGATTATTAAGCATTTGAACTGATATCGGATAAGCTATTCAGCTTCTACGCAAGTCTACATTCTTCCTTCAAGATACGCCTTATGACATATGCAATACATTGATATATATGTATATGTGCGATGAAAAATGGAGCAGCAAAAAGCTCCAATATCTACCTCTGGATGGAATATCGATAAAATTCGGATGGCTTTTCTTAACAGTCTTCCTCGACTACCCCATAGTAATAAATTGCGTTTATAATTCTTTCGCCGACAGTATTTCCTGCATAAATAATTCAATTTCAGCGTATTATTCATATCATACTAATGCAAGTGTTATTTAAGTACGATAGTTACACGAGAAATATTGGCAAGATTTAATCTTTTACTTAATAATAATAATCTAACGTGCCTCAACAATATTAATATGCTCGTTAATATCTTAATAAGACGTCGCGTTGCGCTTAAAAAGAACGGAACGCTATCATTGTTATATCTTTTATCATACAAAATGCATATTGAGTAGCATAATAATATTCTATTACCATCTCATCGAATATAATTAAGGGCGACGGGAGTAGTGTTGCCTGGCAGATAAATAGAGGCGATAAGTAAGATTTACGCGACCATTCGGTTGTTGCGTGGCGACACATCCGCGGCGAGACAAACAATATATCGTCGCGAAAAGAAATATTGATGTATGAGCGATGGGGCTATTATCGCGGAGTGGAAAATATATATTACGAATAGCGCGCGAGCGCACGCAAGAATGAAAGAGACAAAGAATGAGAGAGAGAGAGAGTGAGAAAAAATAAGAGAGAGAGAGAGAGAGAGAGAGAAAAAGAGAGAGAGCCGACGCTAGTTGGCCCGATGACATAAGTGGCAATTCGGGTGATAGATCATCATTTCCCGGCACGTTTTCTTGAACGCGAGCGTAACCAAAAGCGTCTCGAGAACTGTTTACCGATGCCGCGATGGTCAGATTTACGGCCGAGTATGCATCTTTTTCTGTTGCTCCTCGCCGCGTCTTGCCTCGCATTTCGCATCGCATCGCGTAGGGCCGTGCCGTGCCGCCAGCCGCGTCGACGCTGGTGAAATGCATCTACGAGTAAAGCACCGAAGGCGCACTTCGTCCAATCGAACTCTCGTTTCGTTGCGCGGGGACCGGTGATATTTACGATTACCGTTTTCCGAAGTAGCACCGGCCACCGGGGGAAAATCTTCCCACGAGCGACTGACGCTCTCGACCGGCTGATGCAGCCGCGATAAATAGCGCGGCGAGACATCGCACGGCCGATGTTGGTCCGAATGGTCCGATGTCGAATTATCAATTTATAAAGCGAGTCGCGTCACCGTCACCGACCGACCGAAAGCGACAACACGAATTCCGCCAGCGAATTCCGCTCCGATGTTCTTTCGTCGCGAAACACGTTGTGGCGCCGTGTGCGACAAACGAGCGCACACCGCGTTGTTATAAAATTCGACAGAAATTGGCGAAACATGATTAATTAGCGGCTTCCGGTAATGAACGTAGCGTTACGTTGCCGCCGGAATATTGATGGTCCTGCGATTTAATACGACCCAATTAGGAGCAGCTATCGTATGACCCCGGCACCCCCAATCCTCCCACCGTTTCCCTCTCACCATCGCATCGGTCGTTTCTCGACCAGCACCCTAGCTTCCAGCATTATTTCTCTTTATCTTTATCTTTCGTTTGCATGTAGTAGTTTATGGCTCTATCTATTTGTCTCTTTCTATACATCCGTCTACCACATTTCGGCTCTTTCAATGTGCAAGGGATTTGCGTCATTTGCGTCACATCGTTATATTACAATATTTTCTACAAGTTACAGCACGTTATCTTTCTTGTTACATGATAATGGGTAATATGCTCGTTAATAATAGTATGCGGCGTGGTTGACACATAATTGCCCCTGTGTCCCTGTTTCTCGAGTATTGGTAGCCGAATCTTCATCAAGGCTTCCTTCGTGTTTCAATAAGTAGCTGACGTGAGAACTTGGATACAGTTTGATATAACGAGCCATCTCAACTCCCGAGAGGGTTCAGAATTGAACCGCTATCGATTCGTCTTCTCGGAAAGATTCTAATTTGCTTAAAGGCCGCGTTCTGTCTATTGAGTCCTAGACGACAGACGAGATTGCATATAAATGAAATAATTATATTGTGTATAAATGCATCGCCTGGTTTTTTCGATATTAGGGGAACCCCCAGGCAATAAATTCGATTCATTATCGAGATATCTGAAGTGTAAACATTTCACTATATGGACATTAACCGCGATATTTTTATCGTTGGTACAATTGTCCTTATTTTCTTTTCCCATATGAATATCGCATTATTATTTGCGCTAATTAATTTTTATTTCTCATTATATTTGTATACGCTATATCGTTCGTCAGTGACGTTGACCGCCGATAATGAAAATACTCGCAATTTTCGATGCCGTTATTTAAATTTGATCAATCTGCTTGTATCGCATTTTCGAGACCTCTCGAAAAAGCAGCGCGAAAGGATTTGTTCATTGAACTTACGGTAACACTCCCTCGACGTCGAAGAAGTGGAAATGAAGGTGAACCTTCTCGTTGGATTGACCATAGAAGAAGTAGTAGCATTCCGTGCTACGAGGGTACAGGCCGGGGTAATTTGGTGATGCGAACGTACCGTTCCGGGTCTCGTTGCTGTTGAAAACAAAGGCACACGGATACTGCCCCTCCTGCCGACCTGTCGTTATACCGAAGTCTGAAACAGTAAAGCAGCATTCGTAAGTGCGCTGAAACTTGAACGGATCGATATTCATGCGAGTAGCAGAATGACTCGAAAGCATCTCTTTCTCGTATTTTGACGATTTCTCTCTTTCAACTATTCCTTTAGTCGCGCGTTCGAACGTTAGAAGATTATTACCGTGTTTATCAGAAAGAAAGAAAGAGAGAGAGAGAGAGAGAGAGAGAAAATTGATTCAATTTATGGTACTCCAACGACGCGAAGAAGGATACGATTATTTTCTCATTGTTTTTTCCGTCATCACACATTATTATCCGCGCACACTTCATTATTACAGGGGCGTTTATAATTCTCTGAGCGGCTTAATAAATATTGACATGTACTAATGGCTGGCTGCGCAACGTAATACAAATCATTGGCGGTACAATCCAGTACAATCGTGACAGTGTAATACGCCCGAGAAATATGAATAATATCGAAGTAATTGCTAATGTATTATTAATCGACAACTTCAATGTAGACAGCATCGAAATCGAATATTAAAGCGCGAGTTTTGGTTCGTTCGCGCGTGTAGAGCCTCCCCCGCGATACTCCCGTAATTACTCCGGTGTAAAGCCTGTGGCGGACGATGCCTGTCCCCGTGCTAGATTGCTTGCAAGGCGGTTTGGTGACAACGGTGTCTGAAAATTCAAAATAGGGTGTCCGGCATACGTGTTGCCGTTCATGCTAGCGCGATGGTTTTCGTGGTCAGTTTCGATCGTATATACGCCGCGCGTGATATATACCATCGATCGCGAATACGGAAATATCAGTTAGCAAGGTTTTCATTCCTAACTCACTTTTCGTTCGGCAGAACGAAATCGATTCTCCTCAGTTTTATGTCGTTCATCGCGTCGTATATAGCGATGAAAAAATTGTCGCACATTTTATCGCGCGCGCGAGCGCGCAACTTGATTTTTCAGATTCTGCCAAATTGCGTAAAGAACCGAGCTTATGCTTTCAATCGATCGGATTTTGCCGGACAAGAATTGGCAGACACCAGGATCAATCAATTGCCCTATTCGAGCGAAAAATAACTACGTGGACCATCCAATATAACATCCGACACGAACTGCCATACTGCTATATTGAATTGCATTTAATTCCACTTTTTTTTACGCCACAAAAAATTACTTCACCTTACACTTTTTTTTCACGCGCGTCAATACTGTTCGATATAGTTGAATTTGTTCAGGGCTGATCCCTTGCTGTTCCCCGCGACGAGCGAATCGAGTGGCACCTCGGACCAGCAGCAGAACGTAAAATAATTGAATAACTCCTTGCAAACATTCGAAGCGTCCGTCGCGTCGTTGGCGCGACTTGGAGGTACCTCTTTCTTCCCCCGATCCTGTCGGCCGCTTAAAATTTCTCGACAGAAGCGGCCGAAACCTCATTACGGACGACTCAATTAACTTCGATCGCGACGGACGCCCCAGAGCGACGGCTGCTACGGAGAGCGGATGGTTTAGGAAAGATCGGCGTTTCCTTCCACCGGGAAACTTCCCGGAAAGTGATTTCCATCCTTCACCGCATTCTCTTGTTGAAAAATATCCGTTTCAACGACATTGCCGTCGGCGGGCTCCTCCTCTGCCTCCTCACCGAGCACGCAGAATGTTTACGGCGGCGGGCGCGGAAGAGGAGAGAGAATCCGAGGAAGGAGGAGAGAGTATGTTAATTACGGGATTGGCCCCGTTGTCACACAGGCCCCGTTTCAAACGACTCGCGGTGGTCGCAGTTACTGCGGAACTCCTCTCGTGAGTTCCTAAAGTGCGGTACACCGCGCTGCGAGAGCACGGCCAAGTTTCCTCCGGGCTGTAAACATCGAGTAATAAGCTTTCGCGAGACTTTTGCGCTTAGTTAGCCGCATTTGTTATGGTCACCGTGTACGTGGTCTGTCTGCTCGCTCGCTCGCTCTCTACGGCCAGCTTGTCAGAGGAAGAAGGAGAAGAAGAAGAAGAAGAAAAAAAAGAAGAATACAACAGGTCGGCCTCCGCGTAAAAAAGTGTTAAAATGTTTGAAAAGCGTTGCGAGAGAACGTAGCTGACAATGAGAGGTCAGCTTGGCAACTATCTCGCCTAGTCATTGCCTTTCCCTTTTAACGCACCTTGCGATCATATTGTCCCTTTCATCGTCGCCAGCGTTGTCAGCTCATGCAAAATCCAACCGCAAGACCGTCTACTTCATATTCATAAGAAGCAATATTAAAATTCACACATTCCTAACCCAGAAATTGCGAATAATGCATAGAAATTGGAACTCAATTTGAATGAAACCGGAATTTTTAGACGATTTTGGAAAAATTGATGTATAAATATATATTTTCTCTGAATATTTACATACAAGTAAATTTCGTGATAAAACTGGTGCTCCGAAGAGATGGCAGAATTGTGTTCAAACACCGTGCTGCTTGTTACTACCTGTAATTTTTCAATACCACATAGAACAAATGTAATAATCTACAGCCTTTTCATATCGCGTTTCTCCACGCCTGCAATCGGAGCAAACGTTTCATGTTTCAAACGTGTTTGATGTACATAAAAAAAATCCTGTAAATCCTTTTTATTTATGGGACATACACCACAAAATGGTTGTAAAATTTTGTATTACAAACAATCTCGTGTAAAAAAAAGAATAACAGTTTCATTTTTTTGTTTACAATGACAATATCAATTCGCGGAAGCATTAAACTTCTATTTAAAACGTGCGTCAAATGCAGAAGTGCGTAAAACTGTCATTGATAGATTAAATACGTCACCAATGTTATCCTACAATTATTGTATGGTGTTGCAATTACTTAGATTACATGCCAGAATTAATACGCTCTATGGAGGCCGAATAGTCAAGAATTGTTCCAATCGAATTTCTCACCGCCTGTATTCGGAGATCTGTGTGCATCATTTATTTATACCAACGTTAAACATGTATACAGTTCATAATATTTTCGCAGAAGGAATTACTCGGCTGCAATTAATATTCTTACGCGTTCGTCGCGCCGTGGTTTTTATTGTTACGAGGTCGTAAAGAGACGCTTCTTGACGGCGCGCCATACCGTGCGCACCATCGAGATATCGCGAGAGCGTTTAGCATCCGACATAATGCTACTGTACGAGCTAAACTCAGGAGCGCTTTGGATATGTGCGCCCGCGTACATTGTCCCAAACACTTCCGGTTTCTCGTGATGCGCTAACGTATCTCGGAAAACAACGGTTGATTGCTCTTTCTCTTTTCCGCGTCCCATTCGCTATATACATATAACGTTTCCGCGACTCTCTTCCTCTCTATCTCTCTTGTCTTTCTTCCGCGTCCCGCGCGTTTTCGTATCCCTCGTAACTAAGTAATACCTCGATTTACGTAACGCGATACAATGGCAACGCTACTCGCAGCGTGGCATTCGCAAAGATTTTAATCAGGCGAGCGTGATATGAGTATATATGATGTCAACGTAGACCGAATGTTTGCCTGGCGAATTAAGCATAGAATTCAGTGCCGCATCGTTGTATCTGCGGTAGCAGCAAGTCGCGACGTCGATCTAGGCGATTAGGGTGGTTTCCCGTAACGCAGGACGGAAATTAATTAATTCTGCTTTTGTTTGACGAGAGAGAGAGAGAGAGAGAGAGAGAGAGAGAGAGAGAGAGAGAGAAATAGAAAAATGAAAATTGTATAGCCACTGCGACGGAAAGTGCAGATATCTCTGAAATTATGAGTTTGTTGAAAGGCGAATTATAGAATATTCGTAGCTAAAAATATTCATGCGAAAATTCCCGGTAGAATTGGAAGATGCATCGAAAATGCACGGCGTACAGCCAGCAATGTCGTGCATTAGCCAGTCTCGATTAAGGGAGCTTAATAGAATTTTCCACTGAAATTATGATGGACACGTTTATTAAAATTCGATAAAACTACATTAAACGCCTTTCAACACAATCGCGACAAATAACAAAAGCAAATGTCGCTTTTATAAACGTTTTGCACAATGGTGCGTAATGATTTATCATTCATGCTTGTAACGTATCAATACATTCCACACTTGCAATCGCAATCTAATCAACAACGACAACAACATATATGGATAAAAAATGACAAGATCAGCAAGTTCCTCGGACGCGACACAATTCCGCTGATTCATTGAGAATGAAATGCTCTGTGCTTGTAATTAGCAGTAGGACAAACAGATCGCAACATCCGTGCGCTATGGTACCTGCTTTTAATAGAATTTACCGTCTCTGATTGGGTATAGTGCAAATATTTGTGAATTATATGTTCCATACTAACGCAATGCGGAATAATCGAGAGTATTGCTAAATCAGCTGCTTATTACCGATGTGGCTACTGATTACGGTTGAAATTATCATTCACTATTCTATTACGATACGGCGCGGCGCGGCGCGGCATTGTGTCTGATATGCGTAGATATATATTCGCCGAATACATTCGCACCGCATTTTGTTTGGAAATGCGAAAATTAGTATTCTAATAGACGTTTCCGTCGTGAAAATTGAAATGGTGAGTTAATTACATGTATACACTTTCTGAACATATTGTGTGCGAAATGTCACACGTGACAAAGCTCATTAAGCGTCACGATATTCACCGTCCTACATATATTATAGATACGCGACTTTCACAGCGTAGGTACCTATATTCAGTATATTCTATTTGCGCAATCAATGGAAGTGACTGATGCGTGCGTCCTATGCATGTAATTCCTTAATGCGGCGGGTCGCGCGTTTCTGGTTGTCGCACAATTTGTCTCCCGTAGGGATCGTCCGTTGAATTTCGACGTCAGAATCGGATATTTATGACACGGTCACGCTTCGCTTTATGACATTTCCCGATAGCTCGCGACGGGTAACGCGCGGTTAAGGGCATCGTCGGATAACGCGTGTTACGTTCGATCGGACATGCCCGCGATCCAATATTCATTTGCGGCGCGGCGCGGCGTCTGGAATCTGGAACAGCACGTTGCAGAGCGTGCGGATATCGAACGTAAAAATATGTGACGTATCTCTAAATTCAAAAATGATGATTATTACTGCAGGAGTTATTCCACTACCCCTAGGATTCTGCCTTAACTTTTTCGAAATAAAATATAATTACCTACATTTATTTTCTTCTTATTTATTTTCTTTTTTCGCGAGTCTGCACTATCAAATAGATTAAATTTGCATCTGAATGTTCATAATTTCCATTCCGACCGCTATTGGGAAAGGAGCGTACAGCGTACCTGTTTTGTACGTCGACTTTATTATACGGATAGCGTATACTCGAGCTAAGAAAGGACCCGAAGAAAGTTGCGCAACAATTACTCACTTGTTAAGCGTACCTCTAATAAGCAAGAAGCTTGATTTACTGGGTGCCCCGAGCATCGTGCATTTTTTTCCCGTTTGCAGATTCCTTGGGAAATTTGGAGTTTATTTCTCATTGTCTGCCTTTATAACTTTGAGAATTTTCAATATTGGATGTACCGATAACTAAAATATATATTAAAATTTTAACAAAAGTATAAATTGCTTGATCAAACAACAAAGAAAATACTTCGTCAAAGGGACACTCTGTATATCAAAAGTGTATAATTAAAGCCAGAAATGTAGCAAATAAAACGAGAAAGATATATAATAATAAAACATCTGTCAATCAATTCAGTATCAAAAAAGAGAATTTATTAGATTCTTATATAAAGCTGTAATAATATAAATGCTTTTTTCGTTAGAACGGTGTTTTTTTTTCAGCTGAATATTTACAAAAGTAGCTAAATTTGTTTTCAACCGAGCAAGAGAAGCGTTCAACGAGACATTTTAATATATTATAATTTAATCGATCAGTTATTCATCCGCGATGCGAACTCTGTCAGATATGCGAGTTGCGTAACTGCAACGCGCCGTTCAAATTATGAATTGGCTGATTTTATTTCGATGATTACCGCCAACGTGCCAGAAAATATAAACCGCCCCGTGGGATTGAGTGCATTACGATATGGAGTAAATAAATCAATATTACTAAGTTTCCAAATGGTATCATATCAGCATAGAGGGCATAAATAAATGGGTTTTCCGAAATGTTCTTGCGAATTACCGAGATCGATGCGATAGTGGATTGCCGATGTTTATATATTACCAACGAATCATCGAATTAATGCCTGCGAGCAAATAGTTGCGCGATGGTTCTTTAATGTTCATTAAATATTTAGCAAAACGAACGTTATTTAACGTTGAATTATCTGCACAATTTCAATATTCAAATTTAATGATTGCAGTCATTTATCTCTCCATCAGTCTCGACTCTCGAAAGGAATATTATCAATATTGTTTTGTTTTCGTTGTGCGTGGTCTTACACGCTCATTTCGGGATGACGATGACGTCATCCCGAATTAAAGTCCCATATTGTTTCCGGTTTCGTTTGGCTGGCAATGGTCCGATGGCTGGGAGCTTTTTCTACTTGTATCGCCGGCGTCTCGCATTTCAGCGTAGGGTTTTCATTTTGAAATGACCTCACTCTACGCTCGACCCGCTCTTTTTCCAGTCGCGTCGCTTGTTTCACGCTCGGCAACAAGCAATGTCCCCCCGATTACACGTGAGGTGTGGGGGTTAAAGTAACGAGAACGTCGCGTTTGTCCGCGCTTTGTACATTTCTGCGGAAATTACAGGATGTTATTTGAACAGGGTGACGTACGTTTCGAGTTGCAGTTTGACGGGAACGCCAACGACAAAACCGACGATAAATTGCGCGAGTTAACTGTAATGAGCTACCAACTTTATAGTTCATATATATATATATTTGTCCCGCAATAGAAAAGTCCATTCAACATTTTCAACTGATTTACAAGTCTGATTATTAATTGCCAACGTTTCGCGCGCGCTTGTAAGGTACTTTGCAACTTGTGCAACGAAACATCCGTAAACAAACTTCTGTCTAAGCACTGTTTTGTGTTGGCGCAAAAAGAAGCTCCGAATTTCGTGGCCACGGCGACGCTAGACCAGGTACTCCGCATAACTATGCACCGGATGCTGCAGATATTATAACTACGCATGCTGCGCTACACGCTCAAGGAGCAAACACGGATCGGCAATTCCACCATGTTTGTTGTTGGACAACGTTGTGTCTCGAACTTTTGGTATCACGGGATTGGGTGTCGGTCGAGCGAATCTCCGCGAGCCGGCGCGGGCGAGTTACACGGCAGACGGGAAATCTATTTTGTTTCGCCACGGCGGTTCCGCGATTGAGATTCACGCACGGCTACCAAGAGCGCCTCGGCCCCGCTCGGTACTCGGTACTCGGTACTCGGTACTCGGTATTCGGAGCGTACCGGAGCGTAGGATCCAATAAAATGGTACGTTTAGTTGCCCGTTACTCCGATAAAGCCTAGTCGAGACGGCCTATGGTATCAATTTTTCAAGGCTGCCGAGACGAGAGAATTTCTCCATCCTGCCAGCACAGTAGCTACAGTAGCTTCTGCCTTCCGACAAAAGCGAGTGCGTGTAACTCGTACAAAGAGCTCCGAAAACTGCCACTATTTTGCAGATTTCTATAACCGTATTACGTTTAATGTACGAATATCTCTATACACATTATATATAATATATAGTATAATATCATCGGTCACTTTTCAATATTTTGATGAAATCAAAATTACAAATTTATTAGCAATTTTTAAAAATGTCATTTGTTATTATGCCTGATGATAACATCTTTTTGTGCCGGATGAATTTCAATGCAATTATATAAAGATACGGAACGTACATGCATGTGTGCTCATGTATACATATACCTACGTAGAAATAGAAGCAATCAAAGCAAGCGGAGGGCAAGAGAGAAAGAGAGAGAGAAAAAAGGACGGTAAACGAGCTCTCATTTCTGTTTTTTTTTTCCTAGTACACGTGGCGTATCCGTAAAATTGATAAAGTTTCGTGAAAACTTTTATAATACCCGGCTGTGGAAGAATGTTCAAGTATATACGAGCTGGCAATTTATGTTGCGTCAGATCGCGACGCTCTGTCCTGAAGTCGGCCATGGGCGGGCACGGGGATCGCTTCGAACCGTTGTATGCATCTACGTAGGTGCATACAGACTGTTTATCACACTTTCGAGGAGTATAACGTATAACCGTCGTTAAAATCGTCCTGACTCCTGCGATCTACATTACAAAAGATTCGCCGTCGACTCGTAGTTCGGCACCGGGCGCGTATCCGAGAGCGTTTGGCCGCCGAGCTCCCTTCGTCGTTTCCTTCCTTCCTTCCTGGCCCTGTCTCGGCCGGACTCCTCCCAACTTTGCAATTGTAATCAACGATAACGATTCCGGCACCTCGTTCTACTATTCGTGCGGAATAACTCTCGAAATGCAAAACGATCCTGTACCAAGGTGGTATTTAAAGCGTCGTCCGTGGACTCTTCTTTTTTTTAGGGGGGGGGGGGCGGTTACTTCCTGTACGTTCGCCCAAGTGTTACGTTACAATTTTTATAGTTCATGTGTTGCGAGACCTCTGCGAGAGCCGCCGTGTACTTTGAGTATTTTAATAGTCAGCAACTACGCGTGCGTGTATCATCGATGTAGGTTTAGCTTCGCTTAAAAAGTTAAGCGGTTAACGGATGACCGAAGTTGGCGAGTCTCGACCGAAAGAGCGCGGTACGGCGCGTTTCCCGCTGTATGACTTGACGCAACAATACGACGTACGATACGCCCGTATCAACTTTGCCGAGTTCCTCGGAAATATTGCGTTGAAACTCCGGCGAAGTTCGGAAGCGGAATACGCCAGGTTACATTAAAGCGTTGCTGCTAATACGGCCGTAAGTTTCATACGTTTGATACCGACGCGGACGCGACGCGCGCGGGCGCGTATGGAATATGTATATATGCGTACATACAAAGCGTCAGACAAATATAAGACGCATATATACATACTCGTATGTATATACTTGAGTGTGTCGAAGCGCGACGACCCCGACGACGACGTTGTTTTCCAAAAGCTCTGTCCTACTTCTTCGTCGCGCGTCGACGATGGATTCGTAAATCCGTCACCGTCTCGCTCGACGCGACGAGTCGAGTTCTCTCGCACCAGCCACGTCGCGACTCGCGAGGAACATGTCGCTCGCTAACTGCCAACGCTGCCATCGCTGCCATCGCTGCTGTCGACGATATTTGGACCGTTCGACCGAATTCCGAAACTTCCGGTCGATGTCCTTACTCCTTTGGCGCGCGTCGTCTCGACATCGTGACTAAACGACTGCGAATCGACGTAGCGATAAGTTTCCGTGAGAAACGTCGATGGTTTGACGCGACACCGTCCAAACGCGGTGGTGGGATGTCTCGTCTGCAAGGAAATATGGTACGTACGATCGACGATCGAAAACGACAAGGAAAATAGATTTTCGCGTTATCGCGCAAAGCGCTCGCGCCGAGAGACAGATCCGCTTTTTAGACCGAGGGGGAGTCTAATTTACCATCGTCGCGGAAGACAGGACTAATTGCAAGAAGGGCGGGTTACACCGAGTAGACGTCATAAATTTCGCGTCCTTCGCGCTTGCAATGGCGTGTTTGTCGTTACGGCGTAATTCGCGATTATCCACCTGCCATTGTCGTCGTGACGTCGATTATAACGACGAAGAGCGAGAAATTTGTCTGCTGGATGTTGCGACTTCTCTCTCTCCCTCTCTCTTTCTCTCTATGGAACAATGTCATAATTACTAGGTTCAAGCGTGAGCAAAGACGTATACATCTACAGACGCCGCATAGGGAAAATGTATCGCGCGACTCGGTTGACACGCACATATCAGTCTGAGATGACATCAGACCTTTCCCCCAAGGAAATGTCCTAGTCAGCGCGTAGAATGTTATTCCTGCAAGACCGGTGGGTCCTTTCTAAGACGCGTCATATCGATTCGTCGTCGAGAACATCGTTGTGCTTGTGACAGTTCGGGAGTGAGACCCGCGTCTGGTTTCCTGCGAGAAGGGAGAGAGCGTGACTGCGAATCTCTTCATGGTGTCCGTTCCAGTTCGATTGTCGAATGTCTACTTCGATTTGCGAGAGCGACCCCGTCTTTTTCGAGGATCCTCCGAAGTCTATTTATGTGGGGGCTCCGAAGAACGTACCCGCATCCCTTATCCCTTATCCCTTAGCGCGATAATTCAGCAGCGAAGTTTCAAAGACGGGAGAGGGAGATGGGCGGAGGTGCACGGCCAAGGGGTAGGTACGTCCCGCTCGTAAAAATTAAACTCAAACTTGCCGTTAACATTCATAATACGGAGCCGCGGAGCGACTTTGCCGGAACTTCGCCGCCGTATCTCTTTCCACCGTTACAAAATAGGTCAGGATCCATTTTGCCGCGTTTCAATTATGCGATAACGCGCCAACTTTCGACTCTGCTCGATGGTAGCCGGAGGACGATAAAATACTCGGCATAATCGAGCGATATTCATCCCTTAACTGACGGCACGACAAAGTTGTCTCCCACCACCTGCTTGATATTTGAGACAAATTGTCTGCCTCTGTTTCTCTCTCTCTCTCTCTCTCCGTGCCCGTGCCCGTGCGCCCGCCAACTTTCGCCGGTACAGCCTCGCGATGCACTCCTTGACTTTCTTGCGCATTACGGTATCCCCCGAACGATTCTCGGCAAGATGAACACACTTCGCCATCCATTTGTTCCGTTACCGGGATGCCCGCCCAACGCGTGTGCGCTACAATCCAAGCTCACCTGCGGGTGATAAACGGCGAAACGCCGCGAGACGCATTGCTATCGCGATAGAATGCTCGGCGGAAATTGAAATTTTGACGGGACATAGGTGCCCATAGGAGAAAAGCCCGGAATACGGCTCCGTGCCCTATCCACGAATATATAAGATCGTATGTCATAGCCTGATCTTGCGCCGCGAACACGTTCCACGTCGATAAGTTATTCTCGATGATGCCCGTCGTCCATCTGCACCGGAACATTTCCGATCGATTTATGAGAAGACAATATACGTGCAAATTTACGCACGTCTCACACGAGCGAGAGATTTCTAGAGATTAGAAGAGATTCAGTTTGAACTGTCGCGAGGAGATACAGCCTTTTCTCCTTCGCGATCGTTATTTCACTGCAGACATGCAAGAATCAAACTTATCGTTAAAACTGATACGTTACACACTTACTTTCCATGAAAGTATATGTTGCTTTAAAGCCTCTCGAATAGCGAGACGACGTTACTCCCTGAAACTCCAAGGAAAGCCGCGGACCGTTGCTCATGATAGGCCGCGGTGGTGCATCTCCGCAGAACGAATCTATTTTGTCCTTCTTTCCATCTATATGCACGTACGCCACCAATGAATCGACCCCCTCGCAGCTGCAATAAAAAATAACATATTTATGATGTTTTTTTTAGATATCATATTTTACACGTGTATATACATTAGAGTGGTCCTTAAAAAGGGTAATTTCGAATTTTGACTGCTCGATCGGTTCAGAAGGCTCGAAATACATAAAAAAAAATCTGTGCAAAAGCGCAGCCTCCTATCTCAATTTTAACACGTGCCGCAGAGCACTGGAATTTTCCTACTAAAATCAAATAGCAAATGATTTTAGTATGAATGCAATAGCGATCGGAAAGTTTTGAAACTTGGCAATTCTCTTACCTATAGTTGTACTTATCTTCTGATATTTTTATAGATTTTTATCTACATATTTCAGGTTGCTAGTGGTCGATGAAAATAATTTTTTTTTAATTTTTGAAAAATTAAAGAAATCATGTTTATTTATTTATTTCTATAATTTTGTTTATATATTTATTTATTTATTCGCAGTCTTAAATAAGAATTCAATACTTTTACAAAATTATTTATCTCATAAATCTTTCATGAGTGTCTCCTTTTTCGTCTCGGGTTATTTTTTTTTATGTAATAGTCAGCATGTTTGCATCACAATTTCATCAATGTCAAAATTATACAGGATATAATCCTGCTAAAATATAAAAAAAATGGCTAGAAACATAATTTATTTAATTTTTTACAGTTACAAAAATTTATTCTCATCGACCTCTAGCAACCTGAAATATATAGATAAAAATCTATAAAAATGTCAGAAGATAGACACAACTATAGGTAAGAGAATTGCCAAGTTTCAAATTTTTCGGACCGCTATTGCATTCATACTAAAATCATTTGCTATTTGATTAAAAAATTAAAGAAAAAATTATTTTCATCAACCACTAGCAACCTGAAATATGTAGATAAAAATCTATAAAAATATCAGAAAATAGGTACAACTATAGGTAAGAGAATTGTCAAGTTTCAAATTTTTCCGATCGCTATTGCATTCATACTAAAATCATTTGCTATTTGATTTTAATAGGAAAATTCAAGTGCTCTGCGGCACGTGTTAAAATTGAGATAGGAGGCTGCGCTTTTGCACAGATTTTTTTAAATGTATTTCAAGCCTTCCGAACCGTTCGAGCAGTCAAAATTCGAAATTACCCTTTTTAAGGACTACTATAATATACATATTATATTTGCAAAATTAATTATTTTATTCAAGCGCATATCTGCGGGTGAGTTGCAGTAACCAAAATTTGATACTTTTGAACGCGATAATTATTGCGGAAACCAACAATTTCCATATAATTTCAATAATTACAATAATTGCAGATAAAGTATCTCTAGTGCCTCTTGCGCGATCAGTTCATCACTCAATATTCCATAATGGTATATTGAAGAGTGAAGAGAGAAAATGCAAAATATAGAAGTTTCAATCAAAAAGAAAAAAAAAATTTTCGCGTATTCAGGATTTTATTACCATTGAATGATTTTTGTAAAATAGCGACTTACAAATTGCAATATCTCACGTGACGTTGATCTTGCTTAAAAAATTGTTGAACAATAACTGTCCTACAACATTGCGCCGCAGTCGTGTCAGCATTGCTTCGACGTGCAGCCTTCGACGTGCTTCGTTACGCGTCACGAAACAATATTCGATAGGAAAAACTTTTCATTTCCTCGACAAAAGACGCTTCGCTACCGGGGGGACTCGTATTTCCATTTCTGATTTCACGTCCCGTTAGAACACAAGGAACAGGAATCAAGATGTATTTGTCCCGGTACGCGCACCGGAGCGTGTACTGCAACACGTTGCACGTTGTCCAATTTTATATTCTATGCTTACGACTCCGCTAGCGAACTTTGAACGATAACTCGACACCGAGTTGACATTCTCGAGCCTGGACTTTCGTTTCAAAAACTCTTGACGCAAGAGCTCGCTGTCGACCACTTTAAAGCGAAAATTATCCGTTGCAATCTGTTTGTCGAGTTGGAAATGCCAAAGAATTGCAGTCAGTTGTAACCTTTGTAACCGATTTATAAAATAATTACTTTTGCTCATTGCATAACACGCTTGTTAAGATAGTAAATCTCATATTCAAGGTAATAATCTTACGATAGTAATTTACATGTGTTGAGAATATGCAATAAAATAATATAAAAATATAAGACAAAAGAGAAGATTGATCAAATATTTTTACGTGTTTGCGACTGCTGGTCCAATCAAATATTTGAGTGGATACACTGCTGGACCATATCAAATATTTGAATGGATACACTGAAGTCTACATTGTATTTATCAGCAAATATGTTGCAAGTGCTATTTCGCAGAATATTCCTCGAAAAATAATGAAAATCACGTTGATGAAGTTGCTATACAGTATAAGTTTTGCTGCTGATTCTCTCTCTCTCTCTCTCTCTCTCTCTCTCTCTCTCTGAAATGTATTTAAATTTATTTTGAAATATAATATTGAAAACGCAGATATACATTAAACTTTTATTTGATCTAACAACAAATCTGATGATAGACTAGTCAAAGTAAACATGATGTAACGTTGCAAAGAACATATTCGACAAGAGATGCATTTCGAGCAAAGAAAACAACTTTGAGAACGATATGTTTTGAACATACGGTCTAGTTTATGTTTGAGTATATAATTACAAAACTTTTATGAATTGTTGAACGTAAAAGAATCAACATGTCTTCTTTTTTTGACGAGATGATATGGCAAGCTTTAAAAGAACAATCATGTTAAACTCATTTTCGCATAAAAGTAACCCCGTCCCCTTTCTGCGTTTAGCGTTTGAACATTCCTATTATGCTTCTCCTATTTGAGCTCAACGTGCCGTGGTTTACTGTATCATAATTACGCAATTGTCCTGCGGGCACAATCCACAATAGATGGCTTTTAACCAGCCAATTTACAATTCGCAAGACATAGTGTGTGAGAGAGAACCAATATAACGCACAATAAAGAATATTATTTGCCCACGCACAGGCAGGCCTACATGTATGATCATGTGCAGTGATTTCGTACATGAACAAATTTGTGTGGCGTTACTACATGAACGCGCGACCATATGCTCGGAGGAAAATTTCGACCAATCTATTCGGATGATTGGAAGGAAACTGGGCAAGAAAATCAGATGACGACGCGAACTGCTCTCCAACGTCCTATTCAGAAGAAATCACCTTAGCATTTGAATGCACTCATGTTTCCTACACATAACATAAGTAGATGTACGTCCATCCTGTGTCTTATGAACAGATACGATAACGCGAGGCAGTGATGCTTGTGTTACTTTAACGTGATATAGTATATCTTCGTGAAACAACATAAAATATGATACATCATAATTCATAATATTGACGTTTGCATTCTTCAAATATTATTTTTTCTAGAAAGCATGATATGTATCATTAATTAAGTGCAACTTCAATTATACTAGTGATGTGTATAAACTTATTTGAAACCTTACCGTTTTGCACTGTTATCGTAAAGAAAAGAGCGATACGTTAAGACAGTCATTATTCACATGTGCGTTATATCTCTTGTTATATTAATTGTAACTCCTACAGTTTATATAATCGCACCTATCATTTCAAAGATAGAGAAGCTCCTGTGATGAACTGCAGAGCACACGGTAGATAATTATGGAGCGCGGGGCAAGTACCACTTAAACGTCAGTTCAATGGTACGCGCAAACCCTAATTAAATCGTGTTTAAGAACAGCCACGTGGAAAATGAATGAAAGGATAAGTGATCACAGCGAGCGCAATTGTCGAGGAACCCGCAGCGGGTGTATCGTAGCGGTTTCCCGGGATTTCCTATGCTGATCTGTCTCCTCGGCCATGACGACAGGTCCTTCAATCTCTAGAGGAAACGCTCGCGGTCGATCTCCGATGCTTGGAAGCTTGGAGGTATTCTCGAAAGCTTGGTCAAATTTTTAAGGATAAGAATCTTTTGTCGGATTCAAATAAAATTTCTTGCACTGGTAAAGTGACAATGCAACTTTACGTATACGAATGGGCGAATTTAGGCGAATGGGTACTGACCTGGAAGGAAAGAAAACGCGATGTGCGTAAACGTGCCAGAAAAATTGGAAAATCTCCGAGACAACAATTTTACTGCACATTTGCTAAATTGGAACTATGGTTTCTTCACTTTTGATATCACACAATTTTTGAAAGCAAAGAGTACAAAGCAATATCACGTTAAATTATAAGATAAAGCAATACCAGCTCCTTACTCCTAGGTCAGCTTACGACGAAGTCGTTTGTCATGAAATTTTGAGACTGCACTTATCGTAATCCGTTGCAGCGGTTTAAAAGTAGAGTAGGCGACGTCTGTTACGTGCGTGCAAATACATAATGTATACCTGGTAGGATATGCCTTTTGTAAGAATGGACTGAGGATTCTAAACAAAATCAAATGTATCGTTACGCTGTTACTAAACGCAATGATGTCGAATGTACTCGTGAAAACAGAGTACTGTACAGATCCGGGCACAACGTTCGAATCGATCGCGCGACCGTATGCAAGTTCGCATTTTTCATATAGAATTTTCCGAGTGAAGATATATACGTACAACGGACACATAGGCCGGTATTCATAGTCGGATCTTATTTCAAGACCGTCTTAAGTAATGTCTTAAGACGCTAATTCAACTCTGTGATTTGTTCATGACATCTTAAGATTGTACTTAAGACGGTCTTTAATATAAGATCCGACTATGAATACCGGTCATAGTTTAACAGTGAGACTAGGCTACTATTAAGTTAATAGTATATCTCAATTACACATGATATATATATAATATAATAAGATTAAAAAATATGATAAACTTACTCATTTGGATTGCTTGGCGAATTAAACAGATTCAAGTCCTGGAATATCACCTGCACCCGTTCCTTTCCTCTTCCTTGGAAGTCGTATGTACAGTGTGTCCTAGGTGGATATGGGTTTGGGTATCCAGGTGACATAACTACGCCCGTTTTTGTTGAATCGCTGTTGTAAACCACGTCGCAGAGCGACGCTGTAACAAAGAGATGCACGGTGACTTAACGAGCAGCAACAGTCGACGAATAAAAAAGGAATGTAACGAAAGTAATTAATTGACGCACAGCCAAAGGAAGAAAAAAGGCCAATTAAATTACGCGACAGCTTCCTTCGTAGTTACCCTCATCTTTTTGTACTGAAAGATACGTTGTACGAATTAAATTATGAATATTTCGTGTTTTAATTACTAGTGCTTGCGCATCGACGCCTGCTATAATATGCAAATGAGCTCTGCTGTATCACGAGAGCGCGTTGCATAAAAATCACACAAAGACTACAAAAGTATGATAATAATTATGACGCATATTTATTAGTTCTATTAGCGAAAATAAAATATTTCAAATTAAAATATACGAGCAAATTTTTAAAATTCCGCTCGCATAGAAGGTACAATGGCAAATATGGAGAGAAAAACCTTTATTTGGGTTAGCAACGGCAAATAATTTTACAACAAACAGTCTATTTGTTATCAAATAAATTAAAATTGTAATACAAAAATGTATTCACGTCTCTAGCTTTGTCGCGTTTCTTTTTACAGTTCACTGTCTTTACGTGTCTGCACTATTCGCATAGCGTTAAGATTGAACGAGTCTCACAAGAAGGAAGATATGAAATTATTTAATGTGATAAATATCTTAACCCGCTTTGCCGCGTATAACGGTACCGCGATTGTAGCGCATATTCGTTTCGAGTCTCTACGCTTTAATCTTCCCGACAGTTATTAATCTTTCCGTAATTTAACGCCAGAATCGCTGAGGTACGCTTCGCAAGATGAATCTTCCGAAGAAATGCCGTCATTAGGCAACCCCTGACGTTACGAGCGCGTAAGCGTGCGTACTTATATATTTTCTCGTGAATATATTTTCCGTGTTTCCCTCGTGTTTCTTCCCTCTCGCAGCAAACAGTGCACTGTCTATCCGTGCGTAAACTATTAGCGTTCCGCAATATGATTGTAAAATTCAAAGGTACCACGCTGCACGTTCCAAGGTATAAAATTATGTCTTAGTCTTACATACGATGCCACGCTTCATATACAAAAAAATCATGATAAAAAATTACATAATTGAGATATACAACTAAACATGTTCATCGTCACAATCGTGGTTGCGATAATTATCGGGCATTACCTTCCTGAACAAATCGCTCACACGAGCCACCGCGTATAGTGTTAACTTACTGTTGACTTGGTTTAGAAACTGGCCAGCGGTAATTAATATTGCTATACGATGCGGATAATCGGGATGCCGAAAAGCTGGCTTAGGGATGCAACAATGCATCGTTAAATACAGGACTATCTCGTAATTCATCGTTTGGCTGTGCAATAATGCACGTTTCGATATACGTACTCGTATCTAGGATACGAAGAAATTCGATAAAACTGTCATTTGGCCAGGGTCACCATTGCTACGATCTCGTGATTCAAAGCTAACACAAGGCCAACAATAGCTTTTATCGAGTTTGAAAAAAGTAATGCAATATCTCGGTCGGGCAGCTACCTTAACGACCTTCGCGCGTGGACTCAAATATATATATATTCTTTATATACTATGGCTATATATATACAATGTTCTCCGAGCTAACGAGAGAAGATATTTGTATCACTTCCGGCGCGGCGCTTTTAGGTTGTGCTTGAGAAGGAAAGGCATTGATACAAGGACTTGGATACGCTGAAACTGGAAAGGTGCGAGGTATCAATGCGTCGCGTCGCGTCAGTCATGAATGTTGTATGAATGTTTATATCAGAAGCATACTTATCTCGAACTTTGAGTTGCTACGAGAATATTGGAAATATCGTTCAAGCTCTTCCTTTTTCATCCGTTCTCTTAGCGTAATTTTTAGCTCGATTTCCGCTTTGAGACTTATGTCTACGGTAATGTACGTGACATATGTTAAGGAAATACATTTAAATCTATATCGATTGAATATTTGAAGCAACGTAAACGTTCTTTTTTTAAATTCAATATTAACATATTTATTTTTCTTGTTCAGAAAATTGCATCTTCCATTAATTTTCTCTACCGTTTTCTTAGTCGTTCCGTCAATGCATAATTTTCACTCCAACGGCATATTATTGAAAATGTCGTACTGGAAATGTGCATTATGCTGTGCCGTAATAGCCACTGCCGTCTAAAGCTTTCTTATTGTCGAGCATTGCGTTGCGTCCTATATATATCTGCGGAGAAACTTAGGAGAATGCGCACGCCGTAAAAATAAAGAAAGCAGAAGGCAGAAGCGGACATTACGATTTTGTATGCATCTAATGTCGTGAAAATAGTATGCAACGGCTTTACGAGGCGAAGCGACACTGACCGTGTTTAACGATATTCGATTAAAAATACATTAATTCTGTGAAACTCAGCGTTGCGTTGGTGTAAGTTAATTATGTAACACACACAATTGTATTTTTAATAATTAATTTACAGATTTATTGACGGCTTCAAAAGGATTTAAGATTATAATTTATATTTTGTACATACGTTATTTATATGTACATATAACACTTTTTATTTAAGCGTCATTCGCTGCGAGTGTCGACTTTTGAACGTTTCGTTTGTAAGGGGAGCCAAATAACGGAAGGCAAGGGCATCGGGTAAGAGATGCACGGCAGAAGCGGCAAACGTTTTAATTTGCATTCATGAGCCGTCCTCTCAAAATTCTTAAAGTCACCAAGTATTCCAACTACGTCTCCCGTTATATTTGGGGAACGAATTCACTTACGGAGATCAATTTCTATTTCTACTGGCGAGAATATCGTGCTGTCAGACGTGGCTATTCCGGTGAGATTGGCAATCGACAGTTTTTTTAGAATAGTGATCGTTGCTTATGTAAACTATCATATATTATGTATGAGGAGAGAAAATGATGTTGAAATTCCTGTCCAACTTTCGTACAAGTTACGACGGCACGTGCAGTCTAAAAGTCAGTTATACCTTATAATAATCTGCAAAATGCCGCGATTAACGTTTTAATCCAAAGCGACGCAATTTCACGCTGCAGTCGCTTTAGCCGCGAAAAAGGAATTCTCAGAACTATTACTCCTACAGTGACGATCTCACCACGCTGTTTTACAAACTTCCGCCCCGTGTCGCGTAATTGCGCGTGGACGCAACACGCGGTAATACGCGGTGATACGCGGCGTTGCACTATATGTACGTTGCAAGGGCGTTGTCGGAATAGTTTTAAGCTCGTTTCACTGGCGGGTGCGAGATATACCTATTCGAAATCCACCTGCGTGGCAGGCGCCAGGCGGTCAGCGCACGGAAAGGCTCCATAGTGGTCTGTAACGTAACGTAAAACCGTTGACAATCCCCGTCTTACCACAATCGCGGATTTCCTAATTAAACAGCACATTTAGCCGGGAACAAGCGAGTCAGCAGCCGCCGTGCCGGCCCGGCGGGTATTAATAATTTACGAACTTTGTTGAAATTAATTTGAACGCCATTTGCGAGCCGCGTCTTGGCAGTAAGTCCTGTCCTAACTCTGCAGATTTAAGCAACTCTCCCTTCTGCCCACCTATATCCGCCCCTCACTCAGCAGAATCCGTACCGGGGATATATCCGCATGGGTTTCCGGTTCCGCTCGAATGATGAACGTTCATATTTTCTTGCGCATTTCGGCGTAACCGCGAATACGAACATCGGTGCGCGCTGCGTGCTTGTATAAGCCGTAGTTGCCGTCGCCGTCGACAGCAAAAAGTTCGTCGCCCCGCCATGAAATTTAATTTAGACTTTAAATTAGATTTTTTCGACACCTTTCCGATCATTCTGAAGCGACGATCCCGCGATGAAAAATTACTTTCTTCAATTGCGCGCGATCTATACCTATACTTATAGATACGCTACGCATCGATCCCCTTAAGCGCAGATATTGTATAGAAATAAAATTATCAAAAATCTGTTGAAAACGTTTTACTTCCTCTCAAAATTTACGGAATCTTTCTATTTTTCTATTCGCGTTCGTAGAACGTCAAGCGCACTCGCAGAAAATATATATCAAGGTTCGTATATTCAATATAAACTTGAGTTATGGTCGTGAAAAAAATATCACCGATCAATCTTTCACGTCGCATTAGCTTGCTGCGATACCAAATGTTTCTTATAAATAAGAGAAGCCACATGGGGATACCTCTTTTAAAATAACTTTTAACTATAATGTCGCACGTACGTAAGATAATTGATTAATTGCAGAGCTTTCCAGACAATGGCGTTTCATTGCATAAGCGTTACTAAGTGCTCTTTAATGCGTGCTTTTTTCCTTTTTTCCTTCGTTTTTTTCGAGCGATGCGAATAGCTGCTACGAATAGATGAAGATAAAAAAGACGTAGCCTGTGGCCTAGAAAAAGGTTATCACCTACTTTACTGGCTAGCGAACAGCTCGTTTATCGTTTGCAGGCGCGTTAAGTGACCTTTGAAATCTCGCAAGTTCAGTATACTTTATTATTTGGCAAAGGTCAATAGTTCAGCGTTAATTTTAATCTCTTATAATGAACTGTTGAGAAATTACGCATGCACTTAACATCATCTCGATCTTTGCTCTGTGTGAATTTTTTAAAAATATAATCAAGATAATAAAATTTCATAAACATGCGATTTCTATTTTGGCGATAGAATGAAGAAAAATATTTTATAACTGGCGCAAATAATAGAAAAATTTAACTCGCAAATCCATTTATCGTTGAATGTTTCAACACGGATTTCAATGTCCTTAAAAATCTACTGTTGTATTGAAGTCTTTGCGGAAAACTTTTTTCAATTTCTCGAAGCTTTGCCAAAACCGATAATCAAAAACCCTTGAATCTTGCGGCTGACGAAAGTTCATAAAACTCGCCGAAGACCACAATGAATTTTGTTGGAAACGCGATCGACAGCGTCCAACGCAGACACAATCGGCGATTCGGCGGCTGGTTCCAGCGCTCTCCGACGATATTTAATGTCATCGATAAGACACGACAGTTAAGCCGGGCATGACGCACGCCGGAAACAGACCGGAGCGGTCTTTACCGGAAAATTTTACGAGATTGTCGCGATGCGGATATACCGGTGGTTTTGTCTCAGAACGAGTCTGTAGAACACGTCGGATTCTCCGTTAAAGAAACAAGGAGGAAACGAGACACGAAGGCGGACGGACGAGCTTTTCCGCCGCCCCAGAGAGGCGATAAGGGTGCCGAGGACGAGTAAGGAAATGAGAGAAGAGCGAGAGAGAGAGAGAGAGAGAGAGAGAGAGAGAGAGAGAGATAGTGAGCGAGTGAATGAGTGAGAAAGAGAGAGTTGCGGAGGCAGGTGCGGAAGGAAGGCAGGGACGGGGCGAGCAGGGAACGGAGCGGAAGGCAACTTACTTAACGTTGCTACAAAATGGAACGGTAACTAATTCCGACTAGGTCGGCTGATTTATCGGCTTTTCGCACCGCGTCGTCGCACTTTGTCGCTGCTTTCCCGATGACTCCACCCGACGACCCGACTTGTCTCGTCGTCTCTCGCTTCTCTGTCTCTGTCTCTCCTGCTGACTCGCCGTTCGACACGATCCCGTTCGCGCGTCCGCCTATTGTGCTGTTTGCGTCCCGTAAATTATAATTACATTATTTTCCGTCTTTGCAAGTATAAGGCAGATCCTTCCATCTCACCCCTGCGCTCTGCGCTGCGTTTTTCCACGCGTTCACTGGCGTCTCCGCGGCCGTCGCCGTCGTCGCCGTCGCCGTCGCCACCACTGCCGCCGTTCTCTTTTTTCGTCGCCGTCGCGGCCAGTTTTCTGCTCGCTTTG
This sequence comes from Leptothorax acervorum, assembly GCA_035220615.1. Taxonomy (NCBI): domain Eukaryota; kingdom Metazoa; phylum Arthropoda; class Insecta; order Hymenoptera; family Formicidae; genus Leptothorax; species Leptothorax acervorum. The sequence goes on along the minus strand of JASTWQ010000025.1, from coordinate 235,916 downwards.
CAACGGTCGAATATTTTGATCGATATCGTTTCCAACGTTCGATCGCCATTTCCATTAGCTGATGAGCTCCTATCTCGCGCGCGACCGGGAAAGAATAGAAAAAGTTCGCGGACGAATGGTGCAGGAACGATGCCGCGCCGTAAAGAGAAAGATAAACTCGTGTGCTTTGTGCAACGGGCTGTGTCAACGCGCGCGCATTAAAGTCAATGAAATATTTAATCCTTGCGCCTCGCTTATTCTTTTCGCATCACTGCGTCTCGCCATAAATTTTTGAGAATCTGCAAGATCTGGATATCAATTGATTGCAAAATGGAATTTTGCGGACCATCAGTCTTGATCAGTCTTGATTTCGCCGACACGTGACGAATTTGCAATCTCGATTTTCTCAGAGAAAATCTCAATAAAAGTTTAAACAATGTATTTAGCTTTTTTTTTCTGCCCGACCGAATCGATATATTCGTGGGACGCTTGAGATCGGTACATTGACCTCGATATAGGATTCCATAGGTGAAGTATCCATCATCTATCAATGCCAACAAGCTCGCGCGGAGTTTGTCCATCGAGATCTCAATTAGCGACGATAAAGCTCGTAGTATGAATGAACCGTCTGCATCAACGGACCGCATCGCAACTTCGTAATCCTCAAACTCGGTTATAAACTTAATCCTTTCAATGCTAAGCCGATGCAAAATAGTCGTTACACGATGTGCTCAATGTAGTCAAATGACGTGGAAGCTCCGACTAAGCAGCATGTGCAGGATATAGTCGCGCGCATCCGCTAACGGACGCAGCGTTGGGAGTGCAATCAAGAACGATTCTTTAGCGATGACAAGATTTAACACGGGAGAAAAGTACAGAGAAGGGCTGGGGTTCGCAGTGACATATCGTGGTCGTCCCAAGAGCAGGTCAGACTAAACTAATTACCATGAAAAGAATTACTCTATGAAAAAGTATTAAGTCTGGGATATATAAAATCTTCTCTTTCTCTAATTTCACCTTTTTCCGCCAGCCGTAGCCATCCGAGGATGTAATTTATCTTAAAAAACCGCAGAAGGATTAAGAGCGAGTTTGAAAGACGTCTTCGAGAGATAATCTCTATATTTCCCGCCGATCGATATAATCGCCAAATATTTTCCGAACAATTTTTTAAACGATTAAACTCTCATCCCGTGTAAGTAAACGTTTCGGCAACTGTGGAACACAGTTTCTGCGGCCACGTATCTTCGCCAGACATCCGTTAAGACCACAAGCTAACGGGATTCAGACTCGGCACGAAACGACGACCATTCTTCACACGGAGAAGGTACCTCCGTCCTTTTATTTTTTTCCCACGTTCGTCCGACGGACCCGAGACGATCGGTAATCGTGACAGCCGATCGCTCTTCCGGAATTCAGCTGGAGGACAACGAGTTCCGTGAGGAGTTCTCTCTCCTCTCTCTCCTCTCTCTTTCTTGCTTTTTTTCTCTCTCTTTCTCTCTCCTGTTTCCTCTTTGTGCCTCTCTTACATCCTAGAGAGTCGAGGACGAGGCAGGTGGCAATGATTAACGCGTTTCCCAAGTGTCTTCGGTGAAACGTGAAATTTTGCGGTTGCCCGGAGAATTCTGCGAATCCGCGGAATTCGCGTGGTCCAGAGGACGAGTCTCGGTCGTTCATCATGCGAATACCCGCACCGCTCGCACGATTCGTTGTGGTTCTGCACGGCGTTAAGGAGGCCCACGTAGGACCGGGTGCAAGTCGAAGAAACTGGCAATTAAGTGTCGCACTCGCGCTTGCGGACGGGATGAAGAATCGTCGGTCATTCAGTGTATGAGGAGCTTTCACCCACCGAGACGGCGCTTATATTAGCGCAAGATGTAACGGAACGCGAGCTCGTCACGTTTCTTCCTGCGGCCCGACGCTCTGCGGAAGTTTTATACCATCAGCGTCGCTATAAACGCCGTTATATTAAAGCGACGCGACGCCGGGCTCTTTAGTCATACAAAATGTTCGGTAATAGAACGCAAGTTATGAAGTTGGGGTATTAAATATCTTGGTAACTAAGCGCGTCCCAGATTAGCAAACGGGATCATTTCTCCGTATACTTTTTCTTTTTTATCCTTTCAACATATTCCACATCTAAAGTGTTACCACTCCGTCACTACACTCCGACCAAGCATTCCCTCGTCTATGTCCGGATTGCGGTTATGTCCTCCTAGAAGCGTAAATAGATCCTTGCACGCCCACGCATACTTGTGGATTCTCCGAATCCTCGATTTCGGGTAATGTCGCCGTTTCGGTGATATATTTCACGTTGATCACTCGAGTTCTTTCCCCGTTGACTCGCAGAGAGCGCAGCTGTTCACGCGTAGCCGGTGACAATACATATATCACCGACGCAGGTAAATACGATACTGTTCCGATTTTCGGAGAAAAATAAAAATTCGCTATTCGCATTTTGTTGTTTGACTACGTAATATCCGAAATGTCGATAAACCACGAACACAAAAGCATAACGCGATGCATCGTGGTAGTCAACCAAAATGTCATTTAAAAATTTTCGAAATTTATCAAATTAACGAAGCTATATTTCCCTTACTCTCTCTATTTTTCCCTGTTATTCATGGGTCCTCGTGTGCGAGTATATTAAAAACCAGAATGTGGAAAACGAGTCTTTCAATGTTATTTAATTTTGCAAATTAATTTTGCTCACTTATCTAGCTGCATTTATTATAAAATATATATGAATGAATAAAACCGAAATATAAAACAGGATTCTGTCAAAAAGATCATTATATATTGAAGCTGTCACAACTTTTCGTTGTAATACGCGATTTATGGATGTTATCGCGATTCTAAGTGCATATTGCAAAACTCATATTAGCCTGTATTGTTTCTAGTCATATAATCTACCATCTATACCATTAATTATCACCCGAGAGCTTTCTAGTCGACATGTATCCGTGGTTCGTTATTTTCCTTTACAGCTAATAGATGCGACACAGATGTATCGAGTCCAGCTTGATGCGCCATTTTAGATCAAGTCGTAAATATTCCCTAATATACGCTAGCCGTGTAATATATCTGCCCACGTAAGCGCCGCTGAGTATGCAAACGCATGCGCTTTCTTAATGGATTATAATACGTATAATGGATACCCTGCTCCTTGTTAACATTAACAGTTAAAAAATTTCGTTATTCCGAAAAACTTTCTTCCAATTGTAACGCAGTCCAATTAGTAAAATTTAACTGGATTAAAGAAGTAATTCATAAAAATTACTTGCAAATATATTTCTGGAATTTAATTCGATACATATGTCGACCCATATCATACGAGCGTTCTTTGATCAAAAGCAACACGATAACAGTTTTTGCAGGAAATCCAATTTCCATTTCCAGATGCGACCATCGATGAATATGGAAGTACGAACTTTCCTAATAGCGCGTGCAACGGATAATCGGAAATTCGTGTAATCGGTTGGAAGCGCGCACGGTTACATCCAAATACACTTTCGCTCGTGCTCTGGTCGCAAGAGACATGTCCTGTCGACGCTTGCTGAGGAAAAATTTTATTTCATCTCATTTCATCGATTATTTCCATTATTCAGAAAACGCATTCTCTTTTTTTTATAATGAGAAGCTTTGTCGTATCGCAAATATGCTTAATCCCCGAATTGTTTGTCCCTCTTCATTTCCACTATTGAAATTATTGCCATTGTAACGACACGCTTTTCAGTCGTGGCATTATTTAACTATATTTTGTTACATTTGGCTCGGGGACATGTTATTGTATGCAAAGCTTCCATTGCACATTTTATGCAGTTGCTCGTATAAAATCAAGTCCCGCGGGATAGTTAATGACGTCCTGTTCTCTGTTTTCTCGTCCACAGCCGCAGAAATAATACAATATATTTGCATGTATATCCGCTACAAACATTTATACCTCCTGAGGCAGAATTAACATTTAGACTTTTTGTCCCCATACGCACTGTAGTACTTACGAGAAGTCGTATTTATTTTTGTTTTCATGTTTTAATTCGCAACTATAGACAACGATTGAGTTTGAAATAACATTTGTTTAGTCGGGGTCCGTAATATAAATGTCATCGAAAACTGTCGCATCCCTCCGACTCCTGAGAACCTTCGCTTCTACACGTCCATATCTAAATTTTTATAACTTATTTCCCCACGAGAGAGATAGAAAACTAAATATATAATAGTGCACACATTCTGGCCTATATAAAATGCTTTATTTAAACGCAATTTCCCGCTCGCAAGTTAATGGAGATTCTACGAACCGTGACAGGGCTAGATCGACGCTCTTTATAAAAGATGAACTTAAATTTCCTAGTCGTACCTTCCTTTCCGCCGATAAATAATGTACGCTATTCATAAATTAATTTGCAAATCGGAGTCTCGAGTGCCTGCGGTGTACCTACAGGCGCGAGTATTAAGAAATTCCGTATAGCGCAGAAATTATCGCCCATACAAACCGACGAGCGGTATCTTGTCAGTGGTTTCTTTTCACGTCGAGACATCTCCGAGAAGAAAAAAAGAGGGAAAGAGAGAGAGAGAGAGAGAGAGAGAGAGCAAGATAACTCGCTTCGCAGCGTAATATGCGAGTTCGCCTCGTTCCACTTCGCGTAAGATTAACTCCTGGTTGTCGTTCTTTGTAAGTTCAGAGGAAAAATTCGAGGTTTGCATTCGCGCTCGCTGTTATATTATGTCATTCGTATATATCGCAGCTCGTTATGGAATTCCCGCGGGTTGCTAAGGCGGCGCGAAGAGAAAAAGGTGTGAGAGGGAGGACTCGCGATGGTGTCTTCAAAAGGAAGGAAATCGTATGTTAGAAATGGTGGAAAAACCGGGATGGTGAGGCACGATGATATCTGTCGAGTAATCTGTAGTCTTGCAGTGAAGACTCGAGCGAGGACTCATGCGTCGCCGGCGTCGCGCTCGTATTCTATATATCTTATCTTCTTTCGTTTTCTCGGTCGCGTCTAACAACGGTTAGATTAGCCAGCGAGGACAGAAAGAGGAAAATACGAGATGCCGGAGAGATTACTTCCATAAAAAAAAAAAAGAGAAAAAAAAAGAGAGAAATGACCGCGCAGTCGAGCATGCTAACGTCGCGATTTGTATATCGAAAGCTGCAATTTGACTCTTTCACTTCGCACACACGCGCGTTTTTACTATCGCTGAGTGGCATGCACCGTCGTGGTTAAAGCAGTTTTCGACGATCGAATTGCGGCGGGGATAAGGCAGAAAACAGAAATTTTTACCTTACTCAAAGGAGAGAAGAAAAATTAGATATCGGCAGTGGCGCGGGCCTCTCAAAGAAACGAAAAGTTGAATGAAAATTCTCGTCGGCGAATGCTACCTTTGCACGAGCACGATCACACCGGTGTATACAGTGGAGACATTCGTGTCTCACACTTAGCTCGCTCCCCGGATAAATTACTTTATCGCTGCCTTCTATCTTGTTATAAAGTCCCCAGATGAGAGAGTAGCAGACGGAAACGAGTCAAACGAGAGTACTGTATCAGCGATTCTCTCTCCGGACTCCGACTCGAAACCGCTGGCATTGGTGTCCTTTTCCCTTAATACCGCGGGAGAAAAGTAGCGGGACGGAAATAAGAGAAAATCGAAAGGCCGAGTATAATAATGCAACGATTCCGCAAGGAGGAGAGTTTCCACGACCGCAGATAATCACTGTAGCTCCCCGCGATTTTTCTTCCAAGAAACTGGCCCTCTTGCAGGACAACACACGCGTGCACCATGGCAAACTCGGACTTTATCCCAGATAGCGTGTTACTCTCGTGAAGATAAGATTCCGAGAGCCGTTGGAACAACGTTCACTGTGAAATCCTCGGTCCGCGTAATTATACCTCGGTACCTAGAATCTAGAATCGCCAGTACCAGGATCCACCGACGTCGAGGTCGTTCGGGGATGTACTCCTGTGCCGGAGGATCTCCTCGATATCCGAATGGCCTCATGGCAGGCGACTCGCGAAGGGGGACAACAAAACACATTAACACTAATCTGTCCGTACGTCGGACGTAGTCAATGGCGCGGCACGAATCCCATTTGTCGCCGGCGACGTCTCGTGACGTTATGTGCGGCTTTGCGAGATAGACAACGAGCGACCGTCTGCACGCGGAGATACGTATACGTCTACAGAGAACGCGAGAAAAGCTTTCGCCATACGTAATAATCGTTATAACAGGTGTTGTACACACGGTTACTAATTGATTAGTACACGATTACTAAAGGTATTCATGATACTATTTTTTGCGTGTTTTGATTTGATTCGTCTTACATTCAATACTTAAAAATCGTGTTTTTATTTTAAGGGAGGACACCACGGTAACTGCCCATTTTCGACTGCCTTCTTTGGTATTTTTTTTTTTAGGAAAGAATAAAATATATGGTCAAAAGAAGTTATGAGCTTTATCACACATATATTAAAGTATGTAAAAAAAATTTTTATTTCTAAAAAAGATACAAAATGGCGGTGCATGAGTCGCTATAGCACTAGTGGTTTTCAGCAAACCCTCTCCGCGGCACGCAGCAGAACTCAAACAATTTTCATCCGATTGACTTGAAATTTTAACTGTAGCTTCTCAGATGAATTTAACAGTCAAGTACAACGGGAAATTAAAAAATATATAAAACAAAAAAATAGAGGCGAGTTTGAATAGAAAGTTATAATTTTCGACCATAATTTTTCGTATAAAAAGTGATATATTTTTTACAAATTTTAATTAATCGAAAAATGCGCTCGTACTTGACTGTTAAATTCATCTGAGAAGCTACAGTTAAAATTTCAAGTCGATCGGATAAAAATTGTTTGAGTTCTGCTGCGTGCCGCGGAGAGGGTTTGCTAGTGCTATAGCGACTCATGCACCGCCATTTTGTAGAAATAAAAATTTTTTTTACATACTTTAATATATGTGTGATAAAACTTATAACTTTTTTTGACCATATATTTTATTCTTTTCTAAAAAAAAGAAGGCAGTCGAAAATGGGAAGTTACCGTGGTGTCCTCCCTTAATCTATATTATACAACCTATATTATTTCCTTTTAATCTATATTAATCTATATTATAAAATCTTTAAAAATTCCTGATAAGAGACTTTTGGAGATAAAAGCAAGCAAAGTATATTAAAAGCATCATTGTCACGCACACATACACATACACACACATGTATAGGCGTCATTTGATCCTATAGGAGGCGATACGCTCCACGAAGATTCGAAACGATCAAGCTTTTCGTGTGTCAGATGTGTCGGGAAAGCACGACTACGCTACGGTTTCCTTCGATTCAGCCCGGCCAAGTTTTAGCTTTCCAGATAGGAGCTAGAAGGTAACCGCGTAGAGATGCTGGAATACGAAAGCGCGAGAGGTCAAGAGAGAAGGAAGAGGATTCGTGGGTTCTGACCTGACCGCTTATCGAACGTGGTTAGCGGCACCAGCCACTCCCGGCTTATCCCTCAGGACACTGTCCACCAACGCCGAAGCTAGCTTGACTATCTGTCCTACCGTCCGGCCCTTTGCATTTGGATTAGATGGTGCAGATTGGGATATAAGGATGAAATATAACGTCGACGCTTGTTTGATCTTTTTCGAAAGGTCGACAGCAAATCTCTAATGAATTAATTCTTGAACTTTATGGTTGACATCTCACAAATGGTCTCGCACACGAAAATTAATAGAATATATTTAATAATTAAGTAACACAGAGTTTAATAATGAAACAAGACGATGACTTAAAGGATTGAACGTAGACCATATTAAATATTTCCTCAGGATAAGATATAACCGCAGTTATATATACCTATACACACACACACAGAGAGATCGGTGTAATTATCCCGCATATCTCCGGCACATAACACCGTTTCGCTCCACGACGATCTTCAGAGCGAGAATCACAGCGCGAGTAGCGTGTGCATATATGCGCGGTAGGAGGTGCAGGGGATTTATTAAAATTCCTATAGAGCCGTCTGCTGTGCAGCAGCTCGCGGAATTTGGAATTAGCTCCGTCGCTTTGCGTTAAAAGACAAGACGAACTTTGTGCCGCGGATGCGCGCGCGCGTGGTTATAACCAAATGACGCGCGGAAAAGCGGAAATTGAATTCCACGACAGAAACCGTGCAACCACGCGCAACATTAAAACGTCGCCTCTGCGTTCTTGTATACAGATAGGTACGCTAAGTTTAGCGTAATGCCGCTCGCACAAAGAACTTTTTTTTCTTCGAGCCAATATCACGCAAGGTCGTCAATTATTTATATCTTTTTTTCTTCTCGACTTATTTATATCTATTCTCTTCTCGACCCCTTTATCAAGTTCGCGCCCTTCTTCGGGACCTTCAAAGACTTTTATAGATATTATAGCAGACTAGCTATTAACTTTCAAACAGCTATCGGAACGTGCAATCGGGCGTGTAATTCAGCTAATAGTTTAAGACGATCCATTGTCTATGCAAAGAAATTCGTGCTCGTATCGGACAAAGGTGTACATCTCGGAAGAATTGAAATTGGGAGGACCTTGAATTTATGCCGACGATAAAGACGGCGACTCTCTCTCTCTCTCTCTCTCGACGCCTCGTGCGTCGTGTGCGTCCTATACAAATGTACGGACCCACCCGTACACGTGGAGCATTTTGCGAGACCAAATTGCGCGATCGTGCGAATCGGAGAACCGTCGAACATTCGGGATTACGCTCTCTCTGGGAATTGCCACGTACCGCCTCGAGAGCATGCGACTACGTATACATATAGTCATCTGTACTACTGCGCTGTGCTATTCGAAATGTTTAAATGGCTCGACAAGAAACCCGATATGCGGACGCTCACGCGTTCACATTACGAATTATTTCCTGTAAGCGCATTTTCTCGATGGCGCCCAAACAAGCGGGTTCTTAGCTTTTAAAGTGACACAATGCAATCGCAATGGAATCACGCATCCGCGATAACGAAGTTACTCTTACTTTTGTAATCCCGCGTGTCTTTAGAATTACGAAAGTAAGAGTGAGCCGAATACGCATATACATATTTTGGAAAACTTAGATTTCACATCGCGAGAAATATGTAAAAATATATTAAAAAAGAGGGAAAATTACTCAAGTCGGCTAAATTTGTACGCAATCGTTCGGCTAAACTATAAAAAAAGAGTTCAACCAAATATCGTGTCCTAATATCTGTACTGTTCGGGTATTCGTATAACAACGCATTCGCATGCAACCGCGCTTTAACATTGAAAATAATGTACCTCGATCTAGTATGAGTACAAGAGTATACTATATCGGCTGTGCAGTGCGGTTTTGATAGTATTTCGGCACGCGTGGGCTTCTAACAAACAAGCGGTGCTGTTACGATCGATAGGGTTTTAGGGTGCATCTTTTAGCATGAGCTGACCGGTAGAAGTCTCATTAGCGCTTCTTGCGCGATAAAATAAATTGCGAACGCAATGAAGAAAATGTCAGAAATAAGACAGCAAAAAACAGTCTTCTATTCTACGAATCCACGTGTAAGCATCTTCACGATTGTCATGTGAATTTGACAATGACAATGAAGTCTTCGAGTATCTTGTTACGGTTGCGAAAGAGCAACATCAAATGAAGAAAGATTCAGATTGTGCTGTCACGTCGTGGCCTATTTTCATAAGATTTCATTTTACGTGTTCCTTTGCCGCGGATACCTTCTACTTTCGCGTTGTGTCGTTTGAGATATTCGACGAGAAAAGTACCCAATTGATCCACATCCGCGCACGTCTCGAGAGTTATCTCCGGTACGCCGTAAATGTACCTCTTCAAGGTGCTTGAGCGCACGTGCTCTCTTTCACTGCGTCAGTAATCCAGAGGCGCGCATCGGATCGGCTGTTTTTCGCCAAATTCCACCGCCGATTTTACCTCATCCTCCTCTGTACTTCCTTTGCATTTACGACTTGGAAAAAGCCACGGAATATGGTGCGCGGTGCTAGGAGCAGTAAAATAAACCATAAACTCGGAAAATTTACCGATTGCCGTGTATCTCTTATTTTGAGAGAAAAATAACATGCGCTTTGCTTAAAAAAGTTAACGTCATCTTCGCACATGGACAAATACGTATAGTAATCCCTTTTTCGAAATTTTGCCTTGCGGTTGTTTTATCACCCTGCTCCGTTTTATGAAGTCGGCGAAAACGGCTGAATATAGGATGGGGATAGGATGAAAAATTCAGATGGTGTTCACACGATCTACTCCACTTCCGCGAGACTTTGTTTTACGTTCTCACCGCGACATTTACGAGCGGAGGTGGCGATGTGTGAGAGATCCGCATCGCGCGGGGCAGGCACCAGTTGAAATTCCAATCTGAATGTGCTCGCGAAACGGACCTGGCCAAGTATCCGCATATATGTACGTGCAATCACGATGTATCCGCGCGTTCGTTGTCGTTCCGTCGTAAAGTTGCGCTATTATATTTGCTTTCCATTGTGGGAAGATGGTTGCACGCATGGACGCGCGAAGTAATGAAATGCGGGAAAATTTGACAACAATTATGTATCCGAAAAACTCCGCGTAGATTTCACTCGATGATAACTACCGAGTGAATCAAAGTGTGAAGGAAAGGAAATATAATATACAGTCTACAGAAATTGGTGTACTCCATGATATGTCGAGGATTTTGACGGCGCTTTTAATGTAATTACTCGTGTATCATTAAATTACCTCTATTGATGCAACACTTGCAATGAGATAAAATTTCACCTCTAAATCGTCAGCGCGCGCAATCGACGCGACTTTAAAGCTTCCAACGGCCAATTAATCGTAGAGACGCGAATAAACACGATCCGCAAATAAACCAGATTGCATGGCACGGATACGCACGAGCGGGACTAACTTTCGAATGGGTTTCGCAAAACGTCGGCCGATATTCATCTGGCGCGTATTGACACGACAGGGCGCATTGCGATGCACGTGGAAACGTGTACGAAGCCGCAAAGACGTATTGTGCGTAACAGATGGTGCCGGTGCCGCTTGTAATCACACACATAGGTATACCATGCGCGTGTATACACATGCATGTTCGTCCTGTTCATCCGGAGGGTACAGAATAGCGTGGGATATCGAAAAAGTTTCCGGTTAGGTGGACTCGGGGATGTCGGTCGCCCGCGCCGTGCGCCGGTCGAGTCGGTCGAGGGTGAGGATTCTTTGCCACCTATATAAACGGTGGTGATTTGTTGATCGATGTGGCAGATGCGACAGTCGCTCTCGGCGTCTCTTTCGAGACCTATTTCTTCGTTCCTTTCGCGCGTTTTTTTTCGCTTGGCCGTTGTCGTTTGCGTTTAACTTCCGTCGCGCATAATATAAAAACATTGGATTCGTTCATTAAACCCCGCTCGGCGTTTAGTCGTAATTAAACGCTCGAACGTGTGACTGCTCTCCTGTGTGCTGTCGCGCTTCAATTGTGCTTCAATTTTGCCGGCCGTACCGTTCGCACGAACCAGATAATCCCGTATTATTGATCACTGAACTTTCGCCGGCGGATTACGGGGATGAATCCTTTTAGCGATATTTACGATCTTCCCCTCGTCGCCAAATAAGCTCAATGGCTATGTGAAAACTGCTATTGGATTTAAACGGCAAAGACATATTACGGCGATTTTCAATAAACTTTTTTCCAGAGAAATTGTGTTATTACTATGTTGTTATTACTGCAGTTGCGAGATGGTGGTCACCTGGATATTAAATACTATACATAACAGGCAAGGAAAATAAATGTACATATATCGTATTTATGTTAGGTGGTACTGCTGATATTATTTTAGTCCCGAGCACCGAGGGAAAGGGGGTTCGTTAAAATCGAGGTTACAATTCGGTTACTAGCACGGAAAAACGGGCGAGCGCGAGCGGACGCCAAATCGAGTAACAAAAAATCGATCGACGAGGACTATTGTGCCGGGACGGCCGGCGAGTTTATTTTTTCATTTTGCGAAACGTACAAATCAAGCGGAAGGATGTTATCAAAACTTCCGTCTGCGTGACAAATTGAATTACGGCGGAAACTCGGGCATAGGAGGGCACACGGCCGAAAACTGCGACGGAGAGAAAAAAACTGCGAGACAGAAAGGTTAAAAATGGTCCCCGTTGTAAATCCGTCGCTGCAACGCGGAAATCTGTCATCGCGCGAGAAGAGAAACGCGCCCAACCGGCCCAACTGAGGGGTGGTGCATTATACCCGGATTTTTCCGCGATCGCGCAGCATGGGTACAAAACGCCAACTGCTCAAGAGAATATTTATAGACGGTCGTCGCCATCGTCGTCGTGTCCTCGTCTTCGTAGTCGTCGTAGTCGTCGTAGTCGTCGTCGTCGTCGACGACGTCGTCGAGGCGGCTATTGTCGTCTACGCGCACGATGACGATGTCTCTCGGAATCGATATGAATTTACGATGTTTTTCTATTGCGCCGACTTGGCAGAACTTTCTTAAAGCGGCACCTCGCGCGGAAACATTATGCGATAATTTATTATCCCTCCTCTGGCGCGAGAGCCTTTAGGCGCGGGCCGCGCCAGCGGTAAATTCGATACCGTCGAACTTAATAACCCGCGGAGCGCGCGACTCGGTGAAATTCTACCATCGGGAGCTCTTGGTAAAATTATGTGAGCGCGAATGGTCGAGCTTTCGCAAGAGCAAAGCTCAGGGAATAGCGCTGGGGCGAGAGGATGGCAGTGGTAACGCGATCCAAGAATTTTCAGACATCGCGTAATTGAGAAGCAGCGCCGCTCGATTTGTCACATTGAATGGTTCCTGGGAAATATTCTTAAGCTCGAAGGAACGAGCAGAATTGGCTACATTTCATCTAATCTCGATTTTAAATACAACGTTATATTATAATATATATTCTTATAATATAACTATACACCTTTTCATTTTCGCCTTCCCATCACTCTTCCCGTTCTCCGGCATCTAATTAAATTGACTCTCCATTTGATTTATATCGCTTCAAAACTCGATCCACTCGATTCACACGATGTAATCACATAGAATGCCGTCGCGCGTAAACTTTACCCGTGTACCCGTGACATACCGACTAGTCCGGGTCTTTGAAAAGCCGAATCGCATCTCGAGCTCGCGTAAAACCGAAGACGAAGTTCTTTGATGTAATTCAATGTGAAACGCGCAAGGGCAGCGTTGGCGTATCCGAGAAGTAAGCACGTGGGCGCCGCGGGCGAATGTATGCAGATTCGTAGACGCCGCGCGCCGCTCAGCCGTGGTGTCTAGTCTAGGTCCGTGTTTAAACAGAAGAGCGCCATCAAACATTCGACTTGAGATGCACGAGAGCATTTCGCGTAACCAAACATACGTACCCGGACACGCCGAGTGTCTAGACTGAGGCAGAGGGTACGTAGGGAGGACACGTTGTGCGACGGAGGAAGAGTGGGAGAGGGATGGAGGTGAGGGTGATCCAAGAACGACAAATTCTGCCAAACACATGAGAGATACTTGAGCTGGCCAGTTGCCAACGCACCTCTTCTGTTCGTTCGTGCATGTTCTAGCGACCTGGTACAGCATCCCTTTTCTTACCCTCGCTGTTACAATCGACGTAGAGAACTGTAGAGAACCACCACCCTTCGCCATCCTCTCTCTATACCCATCCGTCGCCATTTTAACTCCCCCCTCCCTCCATCTCCCTCTCTCTCTCTCTCTCTCTATTTCTCACTTATTGTTAGCCTCATATGAGGACGCATCCGAATCTATCTCACGTAGCACTTGAAACGCAATATTAGGTATTACTATCAATTTCCTTTACGTGAACATACGCTATATGCTATATGCGCTTTTGTTTCTAGTTGATACCTTGCATCGGGCATCAAAGTCTGATAGTTTTAGCTTTTGAAGTTTCATCGATGTTCGCGCGAAACGAACGTAGGCAATAAATCGATGGAAACCTGCGAATGCTAAGTTTGCACGCGACACTTGGCGTTATCGAATACAGTATCGGATAGAACAACGAACATATCGCCTGTAGGTATCCACGTATATGCGTGTCACATGAAGAGGCGATATTATCTGTGATATTGTAGGTGAAACACTATATGGCGTGATATTTGAGAGTTCCATTTTTAACTTTTAAGAAATTAAATTTCTTAATAGATGCTATGCATTCTTGCCAAACGACCAGCGTCCTTTCCAAAGTTTGCTAACTTCTATTTCAAGAGTGTACACAGCTTTTTTTCTTTGCTCGGAATAATTCCTCTCTAAATTGCGAAAGATAGAATTCTGGGATGCATTAAAAGAAAGTAGCTTTACTTGGAAAGATAAGTCACATCTCTTTGCACAACTTTTCTCTGTTGTGCAGTTATCTGATCTGAATCGTTGACCAAATATTTCTTTCCTCGGTGGCATTTAAGTTAAATGATATTAAATTGTAATTTGAGCAATTTACACAATGAGAGTACAGCGATGAGAGATAGTAAAATATAAATGAGAGAGATAAATGCGAAGAGGTATGTTCATAGATCGTAGTTTGTAAGACAATTTATAAACATTGTTAAAAGACTCGAGTGTAAAACCAACTATCCGAATGTTAATCGCTATTCGGTATGAAAGCACAGTGAAGGACGTTGAAACTCGTACACGTTTTTCCTCATTAGCGCTTGGGCTTTTCCGGCCATTTCTCCTCGCATAATGCAGCTGGATACATTGTATGCGAAAGAGACAAATAAGGGAAGTAGAAAGAACAGAATGAAAACGACGATAGAATAGCGAAAAGCAAGCTGGACGATCGGTAGTTGGAGAAGCGTCGAAATGAGGTGTCTAATTACACTCGTTTATTAACCTAACACCCTTTGCTCTCGTACGAGCGTATTTGCGTCCTTCTTCGCGTTATTTTATTCCTACGCGAAAGAACCTTATTTACTTTAACGAGAACTGAAATAATTCACAAGCTTTGCAGGAGTACCTATTACAGCTGTATCCGTATCTACGTGTTCTTAGCGCATATTCAAGTCTGCAAAGGATAAAAGGCAAATCGAAATTTTCATCCGTCTGTAGCGGGCAAATCTTCATTATTATTCTCTACGAAATAAAATATATGCATCTTACATGTTGGAATAAAAACGTTGGCGATACATAGATACGATCGTGGTATCAACATTTCACATTTCGATATTTACGGTACACAAGTTTCGCTTCGAACTTGTATTTATTTTCAACATTAGGTATCGATATCGAGGAGAGAATCGTTATATAAAATAGCGCTCTCACGTCGCGTCGCGGTGTCGCGGTGTCGCGACGCGTCGTGAGACGTCGACATACCTATTGCTGCAAGCTGCAGCCTGCAGCGTGTGAATAAAATCCTTGCCTGACCTGACAATCTAAATGCACTGAATTCCCGAATCGCGTCGGCAACTACGTAAAGTACGTAAGCGGCCCTCTCAGTATCGCCGCGAAAGTACGCGTCAGAACGGAGCGGAGCCTAGGCATGATTGCGCGCACAACCTGCGGAATTACACGTCGGCGGTTTGCAAACCTGTGACTGAAATTATCGTTAATTTAAATGCTCGCGCTTACACTCGGCGAAAGTGCATAATGCGCCCGTGAAGTTTAAGAGCGGCGGCGGCAGCGGCGGCAGCGGCGGCGGCGGCACCGAGAGCGGGAGCTTACGCGGCAACCGCGTGCAGCCCGGGCTTTGAAATTTTAACGCGAATACGTGGCGAAATTCCAAACTAACGCGGAAGGATTTAACTCCTTTGCCTGATACCGCGGGACAATTACAGGTAGCCGAGCTCAATGGGATTGAATCTCGCATTGTGCCGAGTTAAATACGCGTATATTTCACTGACAAATGCTTTCAGTTAAACGTCGTCACTGTTTAATAATGTGATGGGGCATGCGGGAGAAATTTCGAACGAGGCTGCTGAAACATTGAAGGGAGGACGAATGGGTCTTTTCGTTCAAGAGAACGAGCGAGTGGAACGAGAGATTTGGCCGCTCAATCGGCCTCTCTGTGAATTAACGATATATCGCCTAAATAGCTCCGACGTTCAATTCCATATTCCACTTTATTCAGCTAAACTCATGTATTATTATTACTTATAAGAAATAATTCAACCACTGCTGTTCTGCTTCAAATTAATTTGCGAACTGCACATCGCTTGGAAAAAGAGGCAACGCAACCGTAACAAAGGTGCTTATTCTAAAATTAAACTGGTATTGTTGAGAAAGAATAATTACTTTCTGCAATCCTAATATAATAGTGTTAAATGTTACTCTTTGTAAGAGGCTATTCACCACGACATTCAACACGAGAATACGTATATATTTGTAATAGCATTTCCATCGGAATACAATTCGAAAAAAAAAAAAAAACCCAGTATTCCCGCCCTCGCACATCTATCCATCAAGAAGTTAAACTTTGATTGTAGCAATAAAAGTGTTCGCATTGTGCGATATATGCATCCGTCGCAGGATGGCACTGTGTTTCGACATAGACTGCACGCTCGACGCAGCCAATATTACACGCTATAATAGGCAGTATGGGGAACGTATGTAGAGTTGGTCCCTGTGGCGTTTTTCATTTTTCCTATTTTTATTGCTCACGATAGCAAGCACCCGACACATTGTTTTCCCGGGCATATATCTAGCTGGCGTCAACTTCTCATAGTCAACGCGCGACGCAAATTGTCGCGAATATTTCAAACGAAAAGTCCTTTCGTCGTTATAGAGGCTCCTTTTGTGCATTTAATTGGCGGTTATCCTACAGTAAGATGTTCTTTGATTACTTAAAAATAAGAGATATCCGATATTGTACCAGAAATGACATATACGGGGGATATGACGTGCAGCTACTTGGGTGATCCGCGTGACAAAAAAGATTTCTATGATAACCTTGAATCGGGTTCTCCCGGGAATGCAGAAGTTACGTCTCGCTTAACTGAGCACTGTAATATGTCAGGACGGTGTTAAAACGGTTCTCGCACACTCGACTTCTGTAGACATTCGTTAAGCCGATTTCCCAGAGCGCAGCCGTTTGCATTATCGATAGCTTTGCCCATGGGAAGAATGATCGAGCGATGCCGTCGTCAAGAGTTTCCGCGAGCCGGCGATAACGGCGAGTAAGTAGTAATCCGTTGAACGATATAGCTCGTCTCTCCTCGTTGTCGAATCCGTCGACGTTTTATCCCGTCGACTACGCACCCGCGGCTAGGATATCGACGCTTCATCGACCGTTTTTTAAATTTTCCTATCGCCCAGTTATGAAAAAAATATAAAAATAAAAGCTCGGGCGTACAGTTGAGATAAAGAAATTGCATCGTGTCGCGTAAAAGACAACCGAGTTATTTCGAGCGGATGACGATACGTAGACGCGAGAAATGTGGTGTCAGTCGTTGTCTCGGCGCGAGGGACGTTCGTTCGTGTATTCATAAAGCCAGGTTCATTGCTATAGCCTTTGAGCCTTGGGGAGCTTTCTTGTTTCTGCAACATCACGCCAAGATAAGTGGGAGTGCGAATGGCGCGCGCGTTGTTTGCTCAAGCTCCTTCTTCTTCTCGACGCGACGCGGACGGTCGCGTCGGACGGCCTGGGTCGGCCGGCTGGCTGTCCCCTGCGCAGAAGGGTCGCTGAGTCGCCGAGACCCTCGAGTCGCGAGGGGCACGGTCGTTAGGTTGCATTAATCATTAATAGAGACCGTTGGCACTTAATGTCCTCCTCGACTCCGTGTTTTCTCGAGCGTCGACAAGGCATTCGTCTTAAAGTTCTTTTGCGAGAGTTGATTTCTCTCCTCCTCAATGTCGCTCTATGAATATTCATATCAATACTCTGATAAACTGAACGGTCGTGAAATCACGTAACTGACATGGAAATGACGAAGCGTGACGGCACAATATTTAATGCTGAAAATTAAAAATTTTTTGACATATAATCTTGTCAAAGTTCTGCCAACGAAAAAATCAATTCAAAAAACTCATCAGAAAATCTAAAGCCGAAAGAAAACATGCAACTATTGAGGCACCCTGTGTGCTGAATGGCCCGCAAGAGCGACATTTATGTTACGATGGCACTGCCCGCTGGCAATGTTTTGTCACTTTTAGGCTGGATAACACATCGCGTATGCCCGAGCGTTTCATCCGTTGCACTGGTTTGGTAACACACGTACCGCGTACGGGTACGCGTGATGTCAGTGACAATATAGATGGATTAAAGCGCCCCGTTGAATATAAATTTGTCTTCACAAAAAAATGTTTCATGTACTTGATTCTCTTTCGGTTTTTCAAAGATCACAGGACACGTCGAGCCGTAAAAAGAATTTGACAACTTTTAAATTCGTCGCTAATATTTCGCTAATATCGATACCAGGCACGTATCGATTTTCATACCACCGCGATCGTTTCATATTCGTGACAAGCTGTAAATGAGAAATGAGAATCTTTTATTTAAAGAGAGTATAATTTTTTAAGTATATTAGCGAAATATTGTCAACACTTTACGTAACCGCGAGAAGTCGCATAAGCATTATCAAATTTTGATTGCTATCGTGTGCATTATTTCTATATTTCGCAAGTGAATTTTATGTCATCGAAAAATTCAATATAAATATTTTGGTGTGTCCACTTTTATATCTTTTACGTTACCGTTAACTGTATACTGTTCATGACATCGTGAAAAGTTTAATAAGCGCTTCTGTTTCGTCTACCAACAATTTCTGTATGTTCCGCAACTTTTAAACGATGTCAACGAGAACATGTTATATCCTGCTTTTGAAATTTTGCTTTCGTCATGCGTCTACCCGTTTTTAATGCTTTTTAATATACCCAACTTAATTTTGTTTATATCAAGTTAGACGTAGTCAATTTCCTTTAGTTTTACCAACGATCACGTCTCTCCCATGTTCGACCAAGGAAAATGGCAATAAAAATTTTTCGGTTAAAAATTGCCGACACGGTGGAACACGCGCTGCGAGCGCGTAATCCGTAGAAATAGCTCCAAGTGTCACGACTATCGCGTAACGTGTGGCAATACCTGTCGCACGTGGCAGAACGATCCGGCACTCGTTATCGGTATATCGATATATCTCCCGCGCCGGGCGACCGGCGACCGCGCGCTCGATCGTTTTCCAATTATAATCGCTGCCGTCCGCGAGTTAACTATCCGAACTTCCGAGCGCACGGACACCTCGTTACCGTGATTCTTCGTGCATGGTGCCATTGTAGCTACGGCCGAATAACGGCGGATGAGTGCCGTCCGCGAGAACGGTAGACGTAGCCGTTTGTGACGATATCGTGAAAAATTCCGCGCCGTGCTGAGCCGAGCCGAGCCAAGCCGAGCCGGGCGTGAATTAAATTATTTATAAATTACGTGTCGCGCAACGAGCGCGCGGAGCGGAAGTCGCGGGTAACATGGGAAGTAGGGGATAATCGAAGAGAGTGAAGGGACATCCCCCGACCCCCTTGTGTTTACGCTGCTAACGTTGTAAACGTTCCCCGTTCTCTCCCTTCCTCCCTCCCTCCCGCCCCTGCCCCGACCACGTAGCAAGTTCGGCGAGTTAATTGATTCAATTAGCACGCGCGACTCGCGAGCGAATTAAATATGCCGAGCTGATTCTAATTAAAGGCGGCCGAAGATTCCGGCCGCGATCGTATCGTTGCGTATTAAGTGTGCGTCACATATATATTACTTCCCTTTTGCTATATTGACACGAGTTATTGATTATATCAATGCATCAACAATTTAATCGATAGTTTGTATTACAATAGAGATACGTGGTTGCTAGAATATCGAAATTTCGTGGACTATATATCAACGCCTCGATAGTATCGTAATGTTATTAGCGCCTCTACTTTTCTACCGGATAGTAAATTACGTAGGGGTTGGTATCGATTGTGTATATAAGCGTCTACTTAAAAAATGCACGAGATACGCGAAATTGCGAGCGTACAATAATAGCGTGCGCCGTGTACACAAATGGACCGCCGTGATTAAAATGAATCCACGTAATAGCGGTGTGGCTTGAAAGGATACCGCCTGGCTTTAAATATTCGCGCGTTATAACATTTTGTGTGTGTGTGTGTGTGTGCGCGCACGCACGATTCCTCGTTGTCGCGATTTCGAAAAATAAGCCGCGATATTGCATTGCGCTCGTATCCGTAACACAGCTGATATTATTCGCCGAATGTACTTTTGTTGGTATTATTATAGAAAGAATCGGTGAATGACGCAGCAAAAACGACGACGATACACTCCCGGTAACTTATATTTGTCCAATATATTTAAGGATACCTGCTTTACAAGCACTTTTCCCCCGTGGAGAAAGCTTGCGGCATTGAAAGCTGCTAATTAAAGCCTGTTCATCATGACAATAATTAATTTCTCCTCTACGATGAAAATCGTGTAAAAAAGAGAGAATTGTTAATTTAAATCTATAACTTGCCTATTTAGATTAGCTGCATCTTCATTTATCGCGAGATATCCATTTTTTATTTAACGAAAAGTTTGTACAATAAAGAATCTTGTATAGCTATATTATCGACATAAAACTGCTTATTAGAGATTCTAAATCGAATAATAATGACTAGTTAAACATGTTTTACTTAGAAATGTGCAGTATAAACGATTATTTAAATATTTAAAATAAGGCTATGGAAAGGGATGGAAAGGGTGCTTTTAAGACTTTTGGATGCTATCGTACCTTCGCTATCTCTTTAGCATTTCATGCTAAAGAAAACGCTGTATTAGATGCAGATAAGTAAAAAAAAATCTCATTAGCATCGAGAGAAACTTGGATGATCGGCGTAGAAATCGTTGCTTGTTAAAGCGTTAAAACGACGGGTTCGTCGAGCACGCTCGTTGTACCAGGACGACGACGACGGTTGTGCATCGGAGAACCCGTGCCGGGGAGCACAAGCGGCATGCACTTTGACCCCGGCGATTATCTCGGAAGCGAACTCGCTATACCGTGCGGTGCGTCGACCCAATAGAATTCTCGATAACGCCATTATACGCACAGTGTACAAACTTGATGCTTGCACCCCAATTACGGCGAGTTTACAGGCTGCGTCGGCGGCTGCTTACAGGACCTAAACCCCGGGCATTGTATGCCTGGGGACCGTGGCGGTTTATCGGTTACCCCGACGCTGCTCCTCGTCGTCGTCGTCGTCATCGTCGTCGTTCTCGTTTCCGCGGTTGTTTCGTCGCGTCATCATTGTCGGCGGCCCTCTCAGTTTTCCCACCGCCCGCGCCGCGCCCTTAACGACGTAACTACACCGCCAGCCCACCGGAACCCAGGCGAAACGGCGAACTCCGACGCGGTAGCTCCCCGCGCTGCCCCCGCACGACTATCGTCGTGCTAACGTCGTTCTTATTCAGCCTTTCGAGTTTTCGATTAAAACTTTAATTGCGCATTATTCGACGCCACCTCTTTGAGGGAAAAAGGCAAGGACGGCAGGTGGGAGACAATTCGTTCGTCCGAAGGAGACCAAATTGCCGCACCCGCGTTTGTCTTACTCGGTAATTTACGTTTTAATAGAGGGATTAAGAAGAGAACGCCCCAGCCCGCTCCGCTCCGCGCGCCCTGCAAGTGCAACCGAATGCGTATTTAAACGAGGCGGGGGTGCGTTGCCGGGGCGGAAAAGATGGATGCGATTCGGCGATGGTATCTACAGTTCCGATAATCGTTGTTACGAGCCGCGGGGTTCGCTGAAACGGCAATGGTCAATGGCTGTGAACGTTTCGCCTTTAACATTGTGCCTTATAATTTAAACCTCGACTCTGATAACGCTCGTTCTTCGAACTTGCGTTTGTAGATAATAAATGAGACCATGGCGATGGATACATCGCGCAATCGAATTTATTTAATCCACGCTATACAGTTACAGGTGCACCTGATGCAAACACGTCCATAAAAGCTCTTCCGTATGGATCGCATTTACATAGTAATACATAGCGCAACTGATATCTCAACCTATTTCATATTCTGACTAAATTTGAATCCGTTTTATGCATGACGATAGCATCGTAAACACTGATATAATAGATATCTTGTCGTAGCAATGTTAATTAAAAATATGAGGAATGACTTCGAACGATACTGCGAAAACCACAATCGAACATTTACCAGATTTACCTAAACGGAATAAAAGCATCTCTAGCATTGGCAAATTACGAGAGATGATAACGGTGTCGACTCGTTTTGTTTTTGTGGCAGCTCGCGACCAGAAATTTAATAACGTGCGCGATATCTATTTCTACTGCCTTTTTTTCGGGTTACAAAGAGCGGTTAGATATCTCCCAAATTTTTAAAATAATTAAATCCTGTATCATTAAATATTACATGATCTCGGCTGCTTGTAACCACCGTAGTCAGCACAGCTTGCAAAAATTAAAATATTTTTAATAAATAGAGTAGTGCTCCTCGCAATTTAATAACTGGCGGGATTGGTCGACATTTTCATTTTTATCTATCTCGACAATATAATTTCATCGATTTTGGACACATTTTAGAAGTTTAGAAGAGCAAAAGAAAGTGTCGAAAGTGTCGAAAGTGTGAAATGTTTAAGAGTCTTGAATTCATCACTTTCTTCCTTGTTCATCGATAAACGTGGGTTGCCGAGGAATAATTGGTAATCGTCCAAAACCGCTCCGGATTAACATTCTCATTTACGTCGAAAAGTTGGAGGTGCTGGTTAGCCACGGGCAAGGTTATCACATATATTCATTACCAAGGAATCCAAACGCTATCGCTTCCGACCAATTAAAAGCACTATTCTTTAAATTGAAGAAAGCTACATCTTTGCTATAAAAGTGAAGGAGCTAAGATGATTACGATGTTTAATTTACTAACGAAGCCGGCTATCTCAGCGAAGACCATCGTCTACAGGCACGACCATCGTCGTGCAGGCATGGCTGCAGAGAGAGCCCTATGGAAGAGCATGGCGCGCCCATTAAATGGAAGTAGAGCGATCTCTTGCCGCTTCTGACTTTCCAGGTGTGGACTAAATAATGCATACATAGGTCGTTGCATAATATAATACTGCGGATACACGCCACTATGCCCTGGTTGCAAACGGAACGGATGCGAATGAAATTTTCTACGCGTGCGCGGGCTCGATGCTAGGCTGCACTTTTGAAAGGGAAAAAAGACTTTGCAACGAGGTCACTAAAAATGACGTAACGGCCGCATGATCCAGAGTTTTCAAGGGAATATATAATGTTGCTGTTATAAATATTTCAGAAAATTCATAGCAGAGTATCTCTTCTCGTATTATCCAAAAGTATAATAGTTGGTTCTGTTTAAGAGCTACGAATAAAATAATACCCCTTTACTGAAGATAATTACTTTTCTCGTTCGAAAATTGTTTTGTCGTAACGTTAGTAATTCGCAAGTACACATTTCGTTACACACAAGCATGCTGCGCGTCACGCGGACGTGATTTCATGCTTCGTTCGCGTGACACATCCCATAAGTAGATTATGATGCCGGCAAAGTGAGAGCAGGTAATTTGTAGTTGATGAAGTTGTAATTGAGTTTTATTGCATTTTAATCCAATAAAGTCGCGTACACACTGTGATGCGGTGGCCCGTGAACGACGAGCGGTTGGCAGGTTACATTTATCGCCTGTACAGGTTGGCCGTCATTGTTGGGAGGGACACAATCCGTTAAAATTACGTTGACAGGCGCAAAGTAGGAATCATACAAGTTTCACTACGATGAGATATCAGATTTTATAGCATTCATACATTCAATATGCCTATTTAGTCAGCCGAATCATCACAGTCAGCGAATCCTGCACCCGAAAATGCCAGGGGCATTTTATCGATACTTTGATGCGTCAAAAAAAAAATGTTTGATTGTTCAGTTGTGACATTTCTTTCTACGTAATCAGAGAAGCTTTACAATTTTATGTCAATCGTTTTTTGGATTAATCTTTAAATCTCATCTTTAATTTCATTTAAATCATGTAAATATAAGATAAACGTTTCAACAATCTAACTCTATTGCGATTATGTCGTCATTAAGTAATAAATTTTAAATGTCAGTAGGATTATTTATAAAAGCCATTATTATAATCAGAACGGATAATATGCTCAAATACTCTACATAAGCAGAAATATTGGATATCCACCATAACACGCGCCTCGATGATTAATAATCGCTTTTATCAATACGTATACGCTTGAAAAACAAAAAGCCATTTGACTGTTATTTTATTTTATATGGCTCAAAATGGTTAGTATTGTGAAAACGACTTTGAATCGAAAACTCTCGGCAAGTGATGCGTTTGACGCTACGTACACTCCAATAGAATGCAGATAGGACCACCAACGTAATTGGGGGCTGCCACGTGAAAACGCATTTCAAAATTCTGAAAATGCAACGGAATAATATTTTTTTTCTAGTTTCGTTTATATATTGGATAAGTATTCAGATTATTTCGCTGTCACGATTTGTGAACTCTCAGAAAGGAGAATTTTATGCATCTTCCTTACACAACGTTCGCCCATTTTTTTCGAGACTTTTGTTGCAATTTATTTGAATCTCTCTCTTTCTCTCTGTGAAAGAAGCAATGTCTCGTCGACGAATCCTGCAAGTTTTAAAATATCTGAAGTACGATCAAAGGTATCGTGTTGGTAGGAAAATATGGTACGATAACGGTCGAAACGTAGCGTAATTCTCTTACTTAGTCGGCGCGGCGCGGGCGCATCGGTAGTGGTTTTCTGTCTTAAGGACACGAACACACAGAGTACCAAAGAGTAATATAATTACGTGGAGTATACAGAAGGAAGGAAGTAACGTCGGCGACGGGATTTCAAGCGGAGGTGCCCCTATCGCTCTCCCGTATCGTTTCCGCTCTTCCGCTGGTAACAAGGTTATTCAGCGACGTCGACGATTCATTGTTGTTGACATTCGCATAGTTTGTGGGAATTTTTCGCCGTTGATAAACGACAAACGGCGCGGCTTCGCCGTTGTCGTTGTGAAACAATCTTGAGACGGAGTTACATTTCTATTTTCTACGGCGAAGCGGATTACGCGAATACAAAAGAGTGCACGGTGGCATCGAGGAAAACGATGAAGAGGCTCGTTCCTATATAAGTTTGGAACTCCCCGGGCACTTGTTTGTGGCATTACAGCAAATGTTTTTTGTATGAACTTTCCGTAGCTAAAGGAAGCCTCTTGCTGTCGAAACATCCGCCGCTAAAGTCGAGTAAAAGTGTATGTAAACAAATAAACGTCAGTCCGGTCGAAACGCGGTTCGAATCCAACTTTCGCGCATAATAACTTGAACTTGCCGAAATTGCTTCGTTGTCGCGTGTAAAATGGGCTTATGCATTAGGCCGCTTTATATTCCCCGTCATCGTTAAAATGGCATTAACAAGCGGGTTTTAAAGTGAACCGACGAAAGGTCACGTATGTGCACACAGGTGCAAGTGGCGAAGCCTGGTATATTAGCGGAGCTCGCTGGATGTGCTACACCAACGCGCGCATCCTTTTTTTTCATTATTCGAAATTCGTGGTGTATCGTGAACGAGCGTTCGATCCTGCGGGCGAAATGTCGTTGATAATAGAATATTAGAGGAGGCGTCGGCGTCGGGGCAAAGTTAGTGTCTAGTTGTTGGGAATAGGCGCAACTGCGCCCGTAAGAGCACCCGGGCGAAGAGCCCGTCTCTATAATGCATGAGATGCAGACGCGACCCTCCTTAGATATGCATGATTGGCCATTTGCTTAGCAAATACACTGTTGCTATGGGACCACTTACGACAACAGCTGCTACGTGGCAAATTGCAATTTTCTCGAGCTGTTTGCTGCGTGTGCTCTCGCGGTGATTCGTAAAACATCGCGCTCTCTACACGGATATGGATATGGATATAAAACCACGGACGTGGATTACGTGCTCCATTCGCGTTCCCGTTTACGGACTCTCTCTTCTTACTTCACTTGAGCGGAAGCTTTATTTCCCACTAGACTCTGGAGCATTTACCCGTGCCATTCTTGGCGCGCCTTTAAAACTCCCGTTACACACGTACGAAACTTGGCGGTCTTTTATAGCTGTTTTCTTTTAAATTGCGCTGATATTTTGCGATGGTTCTTACATATATATATATTAGTGAAATGCCGTAACCAACAATCTGACAGTATGTGTCGAATCAAGCATAGAATTCTATTGCTAACAAACAAAATCTATTTTCGTGCAATTAAAGATTATAACTAAATAGCAACGATTTTCGCGATTGGGTACGGAAATCAGTATTATTTTAGAAAATATTATTTTTATTAATTCCTAATATTAAACTTGACACTATACCATGTTTCGACTCATTCTACATTTTCGTATGTAATAATATATTATGCATATATGTATACGCATATGTGGAAAAGTACACGCGAATGTCACGCGACTTTAACAACGACAACTGTGCGGAAAGGTGCAATGTGAGTTGCGTGTGCTCTGATATCATATATTCTACTTGGCCAGATAAATTTGTGTCAGAGTCGCATACATAGCGTTACTTATAGTTAGCATACTTAAGCCCCATTCTACCCCTTTGTGCGTGCTTCAAACGCAACGCGGAACGTTTTCTCACCATGGTTACTTTATATTTCACGATTGCCCCCTCAACTCGCGCTCCTGAATCTCTTTCGCGAGATGATGAACTCGCGGCGCTTACCGCCCTAGTCTGCTGCTACCATCAATAATAAAATAAGTAAACCCACCTATATATCCCTAATAATACATGGTACAATCTTGACACGCGTACAAAGTTAGATTATACCCGTAGTGCTAAAACTTGCTACTCGGCTGTTGGAGTTTTGCAAGTTCGCGTCTTAGTTAAATACATTTGAGTGTAGATTCCAAAACTTTGATAGCATCTGCGTCTTGATGAGAAGTTTTTTCTTCTTCGTTAACTATAATCGCTAGAATTTTTTGTTTTAATTCTTCGAATTTTGTAAATAGAGATATCGACGAGATTTATACCAACGCAACGACTTTCTATCAAGGTTAAGCCTCGAGTGTTTATCGTTCGAGAGGCCTATAAAGCTAAAGCCTTGATGGATAGGTAGACACCTCGAGCAGCTCGTAAGCCTTCATCACCTCGGAACTTTAACCACCGTTTCCCGAAGTTTGCCAACTACCTGAGCAAAAGTTTCTCACTGCGGCAAGCCTCGCCCCCCTCTTTCTTTCTTCTAATTAATATCATTTGCCTGTTATATTTTCGCAGCAGAAATCGCCGTGCCACTCCTCCGAGAAATTCATTAATCGTACGAAAGTGTAAAAGTCGGTGGAGCTTGATAATCATCGATCGATAGCCGAGAGATAAATGTTAGATTGCGTAAATCGTTGCGAACAGGGAAGTCCGCTTAAATATATACGATGCGAATCGATCGATTGCAGCTTAAACGACGGCTGCAAGTGAAATCGTCCGTCGCGAAACAGAAATTTTATTCCAGCAAGCAGTCTGGCAGGCAGGGAGTAAACGTTGCACCAGCGAAACCTTTAAAATTGTGTTGCATCGCGCGCACTCTTCCAACCGCGTATCCAGTTTGCAGCTCTGTGCCGAGGAACATATTGGTCGTACGTGAACGGACGGCTTTAGGAGTATTCTGCATTATTTATGTCTCGGCGGTACATGCACACGAGAGTGCACCCCGCCGCTGCCAGGCAGCCTCACGTGGCTTACACAGATCACGTTAATACCTCTTGGAGCGCGCGCATTGTCGTATTTTATGGAGAGCTCGACTTTTCTCCATCGGTTGAAGCTACGCGCGTGTTACTTTGTTGTGGCAAAAACTATCTTCCTGCACGTTTCCTCCGCGACACGACACCGTGATCCGTTTATTTATTTGTCGTGTCGCGGTTGTAAGTTTACATCACGGAAATTTTCGTCGTTACGCCCCAATCAAGCTAGACGCCGGAGTCGTGTTGGAAAAAAGGATTTGTTCGGGTTCGCGTAATGCGTAATTTCGCGCGTTGATTTGATCCCGTCGCGTCGCGGCGGGATCCTCGTAGCGCCGATGAGTAACGAGGGCGCGTTTGTGTGTTACGCTAAAAATCCGGTAACGGCTGTAGTGTCCGGGGTGCGCTGGCAGATGTATTTTACGAACTACGTATATTTTACTGGCTCTGCCCACCCGGTGACTTCTACTATTTCACGTGATTTTCGCGAAATAACGCGTCTGTCCGCGTAGCGTTTCTCTTTCCCGTATTCCGACACCTCTATCTTTTCTCGTTTCGATTTTATATTTGCCCCGCTACGCTGGTCGGGAAGGGGCGCAAAACGGAAACTTCGTGACCGCGCAATGTTGTGACTTATATACCAGCGGAGGCGTATCTTCTTATGAAAGCGATCCCGCGCTGAACTCGCTTTGATCGCCGCCCGCGATCCTGTCCGACCGCCAACAATGAGAATTCAAACGGACTCGGGGATGCAAACAAGGTAATTATAACTAAGAGCGACCGCCTGGCCGGGCGGCATAAGAAACCGCTCCTCCAAGAAGCACTTTTAATATATTCCCAAGAGCTTTGCGATGATCGCTTTAATTACAAGAGGATGAAAACCCCTTCGAACGAACTACGCTCGGTGAATCATGCCCACGAAAAGACTTCTTTTATACATTTGTGTTATATACAGCCTGCGTCTTATTACTTAGCCCCGGGTCAATTCAAAATTATTTTGAAAATCAGAGAGCAAAATTGCTTTTTTTCTGTGTAGCAACAACAAAATTGTGATATAAAATCGTACGCTGTTATTAAAGCGGAAAGTCTAATTTGCCGTGCTCCGTCAATCGAGCCACATAATGCTGATGCAAATGTTTTGTGGTCGTTGATGTGCGTACTGCACATTTAGCATTCCCGCGGATTGCGCCGAATAGATTAATCGGAAATCATCTCGCGTACTATACGAAGTCAATATATTATCAATATCGCAGATATAGGTATAGCTGTCAATAGAATTCGTTGGATAATAGAGGCTCGCTACGTGTTTAATCTCATGAAGTAGGATCTGCCGGAGCGAAATTTGGTGTTTCCAGGTTTCTCTGAAAATTTACCTTGTTTTATTTCAAAGAATTGAATGGATCGAATATATGTACCTATACACTCGAAATTGGTCGATGCTGAGATGATTGAAAATGGAAGAATTAACTTCGATTTATGATACTGAGCTTTATTCAAATAATTAGCGAAACAAACATTTGTAATACTCTCGGACTTATAAACATTTATAAATAATTATGCTTTCGACCGGAGATTGAAAATAATGCGTGATTATTTCCGGGCATAAATCTCGGCTCAGCGGTAAATAGTAAATACTCGATCTCATATTGCGGCGAAATAGAAATCCGCGAAGCGCATTGGTTATTGAACAAAAAAATTACATTTCCCATATCGGCGCGGCGCGGCGCGGCGCGGTAGTAAAATAGCAGAGAGAAACGGCACGGCCCGCATGTTGAATTTGCATCGTTGCATGTCGGTCGAGAGGCATTACGAGACCGTCATTATTTTCGCATAAAGAATTCAGCCTTGCGGATAACGTCGCCCAACCGGTTAACGCGCGAGGGCTCTCTCTGGGTCGCTGTGTCGTGCCTTGGCGTTAACGTTAACGTTAACATTAATACACACAACCCTCAGTGACACGCTTGCGCGCCGCTTGTATCGACGACGATGTAGACGACCCGATGCAGACCGAATCCCGCTGCCGCGTTCTCCTGGGAAATACCGGCCGGCTTTACTTGCGTTCTACCTCTCCTAGTGTAGCGCTCTATCGTCCAAGGCAGACTTGCACTGGCCATCGAAGAGCCTTTGGTACGTCCTGCGGCTTGCACAGTACAGCCAAAGGCCTCTCAATCCCCTGCCGGGATCAGGGTAGCCTTTGGCCATAAGACGACTTTCTTCGTTGCAGCTCAGGATCGATTACCACGTGACTCACGAGTGAAGTTGAATTTCGCATCGTTCTTCGTAAGCCACGGAATGACTTTCCGAACGCGTATGTGTATGTGTGGGGAAGTAGGGACGTAGGGACGTGCGTGCGTGCATTCGCGTGTATGCGTAAAACGTTATTTCATCATTTAATGCGACTCGTCGCGTGCATTATTAGAAATACTTCCACAAGCGCTTTTCCTTCAGCTGTAACGCAAACCAACATATAACGATGAATAAAAATGCATTGCATCTGCAATGCGGATAGCTAGGACATTTTACGTCTTATTTATCAAATGAACCACTTAGAATACAGTCACAATAAGCATTCGGAATAAAGTCTGCCATGAATGGAAGGTAAATCCAATAATGCCCGGTAACCAACTTTCTCTTTACGTTGGTAGCCAAGAGTAAAAAGCGAAGTCTGTCGACCGCGCAAATCCATTTTAGATGTTTTATATTTTCCTCGACTTTTCTTCGAAACGAAAATGGAGAAGTCGATACGCATTATGTCTTTGATGAACAATCATTCTCAATTATTTTCTAGATATTCTTAAATTGGTTACGCTTTATTCGTTGCTTTCTGTTATCAAAAGTAGTATTCAAGTATTGAGTATTGTTGATTTTTGCTGGAAATTAAGCACTGTCGCGATGGCGATTAATTAAATATTCTCGTATATCAATACCTGAAAGAAATAATTTTTTAATCAAACTGCTTTGAAATAGAGGAATTGCGATAAAACGTGACGATAACGTTGTCAGAGGCACAGCGTTCGCGTTTCAAAGCTTCACCTCTATCGAAACGTATATCGTTCGTTATACCAATTGCTCAATGCGTGCGAAAAATCAGTAAAAACATTACGTTATCAGAAATGAATTTAAAAAGGACAGCGATGTAAAAGCCGTTGCATAAAGGATTGACCCTCTGCAACTTTTTAATAGAAACGATGTTGATGCAACGTTCCGCGTATACATATGCGCGCGCGTGCATTAGCACACATGTAGCATTAGTAATGATTATGTGCTTTTCACAGAAAGGACATAGAAGAAACGAAAATCTGTGCGGCACGCTTTAAACCGTAATGACTTCAGCGGCGCGTGGAAGCTCCGCTTTTTAACCACCGCATACAGGTGAAAACGCAATCGCGAACACGGTAGCGTGCAGCACGTCGCATCGTCAGAACCATAAATTCCTGTTTGCCTAGGCAGAAAGAAAAATATTCAGAGAGTATACCAGAAAAGCACAAACGGCATCCCCGCTCGAAGAGCGCAAACACAACAGATAGCGAAAGTTCGTGTGTACATCACTACATCCGTTGCGTTGGCGCATCGCGCGTGCATCCTCTCACCGGACGTCTACATTCCTAAAGATATTCGCTCCATTGGACTCTGGGGTGAAATACACTTTGACACCTTTCAGACGCCTACGCGCATTATGCCGCGAGTAATCATACTTTCGCACATCTTTTCCCGTCTTTTTGATCGCCGTGCTTTGAACAATAACCATGCGAGAAAGTCGTGTCGTGCGCGACAAGTGCGTACTGCATGGAAGAAGTTGAAAAGCATTTTGAGCCCTCGAGCACTCGGCTTTTCTATTGAAAAATCTTTCCTCATCCTCGGCGTTTTCTATATGCGAAGGATGATACGTTATTGCGAACGCGATGGATTGCGTCTATGCATATAGGACTGGAATCATGCTTGTCACCTAAATTTATTTTCAAACGTACAGACAGATAAATTGTGTATCGCTAAGTAGCGCGGAGAGGCAACTGTCGATAAAATTCTATCGTATGGAAACTTGTCGAGGAAATTCCTATCTTTACAATCCCGTCCTTAAAATTCGTTCCAAGCTTGCGACAGAAATGCGCGAGTTATCGTGCACCCTGCTTAATGAAGCGGAACTAATTTCCTTCAGCGATGGATCACAAACTTATTTTACAATCTTTCACAGTCCCGTGTGATAGCTTCGCGCTTAGGATGTGTCCAAATCGCTGCTCTTTTGGTTCGAGGTAAGATGCCAGGTCAACGACGATTTCCCGTGAAAAATCATGGCAACCGATTTTCTCTTCTTATTCATTTATTCATCTATTTTTCATCTGAATTTATCTGACGACCTGCGAAGTAACTCATTTTACGCGAGCCATTGACTTTCAACGTTATGACCACGTAATCACTATTACGCAAATCGAGGACATTCAAGTTAAGCGTAAAAGCCAAGCTAAAGCCGAGAAAAGCATTATCGAACAATTCGTATTGTACCCCTATACTCTATAGGATCGCATTGCATCTCTCATAACGTGCATAACAATGATTGCGACGCGTGCGGTCGAACGTTGCATGCAAAACGAACATTCCACGAGCTGCGCATTTAATCCTGTTCTCAAGGAGAATACGTGAAATGTAAGATCGCTGCAACTCAGTAATCCTCGTAACGCCAGAAGTTTGGCCAGCATCTCGATGCTACATAGACTTAGACATTATCACACAGATAAATCGGTCTGTATATCAGACGGAACGCTTCGAATCGACTTGGCAGGTTAAACCGAGAGGAATTCCCACTTTCAGATCGCCGCGGCTGCGCCGCGCCGCGGCCCAGGTAATCCTCATAATATTCGAGCACAAGCGCCCAGTCCAACCTCGGTATTTCAATTTCAGTCAGTTCAGGTGTAGCGTGCTCTTCCCGCGTACACAGAGAGGCGCTTGATTAATTTCCTTTGCCTGCCACATGCCGGCGCTCATCTTGTTCAAGCACACTTTTGACCTCCGACGACGTCTCTTCGCCTCTGCATCGCGCTACCGCTTTCCCGAGTCGACTCTAACGAAGCCTTCCCGGCAGGCAGTCGCTAGCGATATCACTTTTCCACAAACGCACATGGACCGACCTGTTGTCGTTGTCACACACGTCCTCACACTCTCACACTGCACAATGCAATCGCCCTCCTTCGCAATCTCGTACGCCACGCCACGCCAGTCGCGTTTCCGCCTTTCTGTCGCTAATTATGCGTGTCCCGTATTTCCGTGCATTCAGACGCATTCGACCGGCATCCACTCCCGTCACGATCGAAAGCGCAAGCTGCGAGGGCGGGCTCCGCTGACTGCGGGCAAAGGTTCTCACAAGGTCGTTCATTGCGCTCACTGATCACGACATCCGACATCCGTTAATCAAAATATCTTGAAAAATAGCGCACGTTTGATCCAATCGAATGGCCATGGCGAGACTTGAAATTTACGCTTCATTGAAAATCCATGTTTATGTATCGTATGATCGACATTTTTTGCTTAAAATCACGCATTTTTATTATGCAATTTATTATGCTAATATATCTCTTGTAAAATTCATCGTTCTTTATCCGTGACGTAATGGACGTGGCACGTAGGTCACATGAGGTGGCACGTAAGAGGTTTGCTTGCGCACGAATTCGTCGTCCTGAAACTAATTCGATTCCTGACCGTCCTATGCGACTTGAGACCAGCAACGTCCATTGCGAGCTTCTCGTCAAAGATACGTACAGATTTCTCGTGGGAATTTCCAGCAATATGCATGAATATGTTAATTATTATGGAAAATAACAGTAGTGAGAAATTATTAATCAATATGCAGTAAATTATATCGGAAATTGTTTCAACAATAATTTTCTGTAGTGCACGGAGAAATAATCGTGTCAACGAGGTTGTTTCCGCGGTTTCCAGGCTGCATAGTTAGAAAATTTTAACAATGCGGAGATATTATCGCGAATCCATACCTGAAGCCATTGTGATACAAGTCCAACTTTCTTCTTTTGCTTTGGAACTTATATAAAATAAATGTGCATTTTTAAAACATATAATAAGTTATTTCTCAGAGTACCATTTCGCTCGAGAAAAGATGCGCGGTATTTCTTTGAAGGGAGAAGTTTATTATACAAATACACTTGGCGCGCGAGAAGCTGCCGCTCCTTTTGATATTTATGATGTACTCATCTACCTACTTTTTTAATTTTAAAGTCTTATAATCCGTAACGAAGAAAACCATGCTTCTTTCAATGTAAGACCACGGCTCGCTTAATTATTTAGTGGTTAATGTAAATTCAAATCAAGTTTTATTGATGGAGTATAGAAGGGAAAAAACTGAAATTTTTGCTTTTATCTCTTGATTTTTTTATAAACAATCATAATACTTCGCGCTAAAAATAATTTTTACAATCACTTCAATCATATTTACTTCATTCGATATACTATGATATGTCACGCGTTTAGAAAGGATAGGAAAAGCGTAATTTAATTGAAAAAAGGAGAGCGAGCTGGACTGCGAACAGGCTTTCTCGATTTAATTGAAAGGCTGAAAGCCGCCTATGGATTACAGTTTGAATTCATCTCGGCAAGGTTTTGAAATTGACCACACAAAAACTTACGATAGCTACTTGCGGAATAAATGAATTTAAGTGTAAGATTTCATAATATGTGTGTTTTATAATTGTGGAAATAATCAAATTTTATAGTATAATACAATATATACAAGAGAGAAATTAGTTAATCTTTTTAATTTTTCGGAATATATAAATGGATTAATTTTTTAGTGTATCTACACAAGGACATCCGTTCCGTAATTGAATAACCAAATGGGTTTGATTTTAACTCTCTGATAAAAGCAAAGCATTATTCAATGAAAATATTGATCGCGTAAAAGTGAATGTGGGTGCTAAAAATATTGCGCATTTGATTCAATTCGACCTATCGGTCGTGCATTTCAAGTGCGGCACAATTCGCATTCACAATATATCTGCTGCATGGATCCAGCATTATTTCATCTTATCGTACTCCTTGTATCCACGTTTTTTCTATGTTATTCGAATTTCATTGCGTTACAAATTTCATAAAAAATTGATTTAATAATCTAAATATGCAAAATTTAATCTCGAAAAATTGTAACGTACTTGTAGGTATACGCAATGAATATTATTTGTTTCCTGCTTCATAATAAAACTTGCCTTTTGCATTTAATTTGGCTTTCACATTCAGAATATCATTCGCGAAAAAAATTAATTTATTTTCTCGTATTCGTGAAAGAAGAAGGTGCGAAGTAATGAAAAATCGGCAGAATCTCCAAAAGTAACACTTCTGTGAGTGTATAAGGGCGGCACCATTATAACAGGATATCTCGAGCTCTCGTCCGGAAGGTGGAATCAGGGCTTTCGCGTTCGTAACGTGGAAAGAGAGATGAGGAGAGAGATGCCGGTCTCTGCGAGGGATTACGCTTCCCTGCGTTATCTTTCCACGATGGTGCCTTACCGTCCGCGTCCGTTCGTTTCCGGGGCAATCGGGGGTAAGTGAGGCTCTAATACGTCCGTTTCCCCGACAGTACCTCCAATTCTATCGTCACTCCAAAATTCGAATTAAAATTTCTTTCAAACTGCTACCCACGTTACTTTCAACTTACTATTACCATCGAATTATTTGTCCACCAGTCGCAAATTTTTTATATATGCTATATTAATAATATTTTATAAAATGTAATTTTTTTAAGAGGATTTTAATTATTTTCTTCGTTCTTCTGAAGATACTATTATCTTGCCGACAGTGGTAGTAGTAGTAGTAGTACCCGAATTTTTATTTACGCAGAATGGCGAGAGCAAACAGCGCCGTCGGCCTAGCATCGCATTTGCAGACTGCACCTAAGTAGCTCGTGTTACGATCCAAGCAAGGGTAGATACTACTCGAGAGCTGAAGGGTATGAAGGGAGCGGTAGAATTATTAACGAGGCACCACACAGCATCTCCCGGCATTAATATATGAGTACAATCGCCGCCCGACGTGCCAAGCTAGGCCAGCAACACTCATCGTGGTGTACGTTATCCCCCGGTAATCCGTGCAAAGTGCGAGCTTGAATCTTCGGCCTCCGGAAAAAATGTAAGCAACGATAATTCCGTGAATCATACGCGCGGCGTATGTAAGCAACCTTTAATAAGCGTAGGTAGATAAATTGATTTTTCCACATACGAGTATATAATAATATACCAGTTATAATAAATAACGAAGCTCTCGAACCGATACGATTGTAAGTTAATAAAATTGTAAGCTATATTCGAGCCGAAAATTAGATAATACTATATATATACGCGAATATAAATTTATTAATAATTAATTCAATATAAAATATATACCTAAATTAACTAGAATTATTAGATATAGGTACAGCAAATACGCACATACATATATGCGCGCGTATGTACGTGTTTATTCGACCACATCACCAGACGATATTATTCCACTAATACCAGACGTGATCTGATAGACAGGTTTCGGGGTTCGAATGATCGTGATTCTTGATAAACGGTCGAGCGAATAAATATCGGCATGGGATGGTTGTCAAAATTCGCGATGATTATTGACGTAAAAAAGACAGATACCGTATATCGCAAAACAACGAGGTAGGCAAGAGCGCCTATAATATGTATTAAAGCTGAAATAGCTTTGGATATCGTAAACAGCAGTCACCGTATCCGTTCTTCGCGCTGCCGTGTGTACGGTCGCAATTTTCCGTGCAAAATTACGCTGCTGGCGAGGTTGCGCCGCCCGTAATATACGTAAAAAAGGCACGGGGAGGCCTCATAAAAAATAGGAATTATTTCCAACGCGCGTGCACGCTGTGTTGAGAAACGACCCTGTAAAGACTTGGAATACCGAGAGCGAATTTTTCTTGCACAAAAAGCGGAAGGATTATGATCAATATCGAGGTATCAAATGACTGCAAATATGTGATCTAGCGCGGTTCATCTGATTGTGAATAGTACGACATTACGAACGCGATCATACTACACATATAAAATGTAAGTACCATTTTTTAAACTTACTACATCTGTTACTACGAGTAACGCAGAGAGATTGAGTCAAATGCTACTTCCTTCTTTCATCCTTGAGCGAGAGGAGTATTACTATCTATAATATATACCTATATCTATGAACGGACGGTCAGTTCGACGATCATCTTCCGCGGCAATCCAAATGATCAGTCTTTCTCATATGATTTATCGTGGTACGAGCGTTCCGCTACATAATAGCGATTCGCCGTCCTATTTTCCCAATCACGGCGGGAGCATATTTCGTTCGCGAAAGCATCGCGTTGTATCGGGTGGTTTCCGGGAGTAGCAGCGCGTCCCGGCTCCGCCTCCGACGGCTTCGGTGCTTCCGAAGCACGGGAAGCACCGAACGCGATGCAATTCCTCGTTCCTCGCTAGGGAGATAAGAAGATCGTGGGGACGCGCCCGCATGATACATTCGTGCCACCGCACCGCGGCGAGTCGTAATTCAAAAGTATCGCGTAGCGAGCGGCGGATGTTCGCCCGGCTTTCGCACGCTCGTGAGAAATGAGCTCCCTAAACGGGGCGCGCGTGGCGTGCCCTTTTTTCCCCCGTCTTTTCCTCTTCTCAGCCCTCTACCCTTCTTAACCGAATGCGTGCTCTTCTCCGTATCCTCCGTATCCTCCCGTCTCCTTGGTATCCCGGTGTCCTCAGTATTCGAGGAAATTATGAGGCAACGGATTCGAGCTGTCTCGAGGAATTCCGCGCGGCAGAGACCACGAGGAGCGTCGGGAGTAGTACGAGAGGATATATCCGGTTACGGAGATTTTTACGTTCCCATTCTTATCCATGCGAGAACGACAAGACGGATGGCGCGCTACTTCTTAAGAGCCACCGCGTTTCGCGCATCCGCTGAAATCTATGAGAGCTGTCGTCTCGCTCTCTCTTTCTCTCTCTCTCCCTTCGTAGTCGGGGGATGATTTATTTCGAACGGACTCGTATCATCGGGTCGGCGGAACGCCGACGCGACTTTTTGACGAACGTTATCGTGCATTCGACGATGTACTTCGCTCGGCACATCGTGGAACATTAATCGTGTGTAATTAATGGACTCGCGGTACCATTGGCATCGGAATCAACTATGTCAAGGCCGGAAATATCGATCGATCTTAATTAATCGCGCACGCAATATGAATATAACATAAACAATAAACATAGAGATATTATTTAGAAGTATGCGTCGAATTGCTTTTGCTTCGAAAGAGCAGATTGAGACGAGTATTGGCAGATGAATTTATCGAAAATAATCGAAGCCTGGAAGTGCTTAAAAAAAGCTATATCTACGTATGTCATTCGTAAAATTTCATAGATGTTGATATACTCTTCACGTTTGACGAGCAAATTAGATTGTATTTCAAGATTATTGCATATAAAATTTATTGTAATCGTAAATTATTGCATAATTAGCGTAATTATAATAGAATAGTGTGTCTCAGAGATAATTATTAATTATAATGCAAGCAGTTCTTATAAACTATCATGGAAACTCTCTCTCTCTCTCTCTCTCTTTTTCCATCCTGTGTGGCAGATAGATTCTTACAATAAAATTATGATCCTGAAACCATCAGTTTAACGAGCCAGACGGTCCAATGGTGACAACGGTCCTCTACGTCCTACGACGTTCAGTCACGTGAGCACTCGGAGCTCTCTTTACGAATCACACGAATCTTCCGATTCTCTCTAAGGGTCCCTATCTTGCGACCTACTTGCGTGTCCATAGACACCCTAATGTCATAGATCGTCCTTTATAGACGTTTATGTGTGTGTGTGGGATTTCTTACATACGATTCTATGAGGTGAGGAAAATTACGGGACAGGCGAAAATTGCGATGTAAGTCTCACAAAAGAAAGAATTATTATTTTTGTACCATACTTATGTCACATATATCAATCAAGATTTAAATTTCTAAATGCTATTGAATTTGAAATTCAAATCTGTGCGACTATTTAATATACACACGAATTCATCTATAATAGTAATTCTATTATTCATCGATTCAACATATGCATAGAGTAATAATTCTGCAATCATTGATTATATTAAGCACCAAGTACAGTATCTATTGCGATACAATATCTGTGACGGTTTATGATTATAACCGTTTCATTTGTGTAATATGAAGATTTAATCTTATTATGGATTACATTTAGCGTGGAATGTATAGTACATATATGTATACACGGTGCTCCAAACCCTAGGGGAGAATGCTCGTTTAGTACTACGAAATACTAAGATTTCTTGCCAATCGATAGCGAACCACATCTCTCTATTATAGTCGTAGTACGATATTATCCAATTATGTGCTTTCGAATCGTGGACAGTAAGCAGACAATTGATTGATAGAGTCGTCTACGAGATGAAATAAGAAATTTTATGGCGGAGCATGAATTCACATTTCCTCGTTCGATCTAAATTTCAACTAAAATCGAGTTTCGACTTCGGGCAAGTTTTAGAGAGAGAAACATTTCCTCAATTCAATAAAGCTCGTATCTATAGAGTAGACTATATAGTATAGAGCGCGAAACAATTGCAGAATATTCTCTCTAATATCTTCGATTGAATCGTGAAAAGAAAATTATCAATATATAAAGGGACATGTATGTGTGTGTGTGTGTGTGTGTGTGTGTGCATGTGCGTGTAGTACAAATAAAAAAAAAAAAATAAACTATATACTTTGCTTTCATCCAACAAGTTAATATTTGTACAATAAAGCGGATATACGAACTGCGTGGTAAATAAAGTTCTCTACAGTAATGTTAATTAAAATAAAGATTGATTGAATAAGAAATTATCATTACCTGCATCCTGCTTGCCATTATAGATATAGCGCGCGGTCCGTCGGGAGGTGTTTGGTTTTATCATCGAGAATGAAAGCTGTTCTCGGAAGAACAAACTTGTTGTTAAACTCGTTTATAACGCGGTAATCCTTTCCTATCATGGGAGCCATAATTATGCGGTTCCGTTATCGAGATCTGATTCTCGAAATCTAAAGTAGCATTTATCTTCTCCATTTGTGGCAGATATAAGCGATGAATCATGGATCATGGATAAATGGTAGTGAGATTAATGTATTTCATAATCATAATGTACGATGCAACATAGCTCTCTTTTCCTCCCTCCAAATGTGAAGTCCGAGATCGGGCGTCCTCGGAAAAAAAGAAGAAAAGAAAAATACGAGCGAAACATTTTCTCCATGTGGATGGAGAAAAACGAAATTTCTGTTAAAATCCTCTCGGGCACGAATTTGTCGTATTGCGCGATCGATCGTTTCGAATCGTTTACGTCCCTGCGTAAGCCGTATTGTTGCAAAATACGCAGTCCCAAGCGGATACATGCGTGCGTGTACATTGCTTCCGGATCGTGTAACGGCACACAAATCTGCCTTTGAGGAACGAGGGTGATACGGGTGTGTCAGATTCGACTACTATAGGCTCGTCAAACGCGGTAATTTCTTGTCACGCATTATTCTCTTGGGCATCTGTCATTTACATAATACACTGTTTCGCATTAAGTTCCGTTCGAGTACCTACACAACGATTGATCGAGATTGCGAGGATCGGCGAGAATGATGAAAGTCATTCGGCGCGATGTTGAGTTGAGAAATTAGCAGAAAGGAGATTCTTCAAAGCAACACTCGAAAAATCTTCGCGCAGACTGCGCGAGATCTTCTATTTTCTCTCAAAATTCATGATCTAATTTTTCGTCACATTGCAAATTAACTTGAAATTAGTATCTTGTTCCTTATATCGCGTAAATCTCATTATATCTGGGCTATTTCTTATTCCTGACGATGTGTAATATATCTGTTCTTTGACGTGAGCCAGCGCTGTATTTTGGGTCCCTTCTCGCCATTCCTGACTAAGTCTGCATTATTATTGACACCATCTATCGCACCTTGCACTGCTTGAATTGCCCGCATCCCTCGTACCACTATCTATCGACGTTAAATCATTAACCATTATGTCGTGAGGTGAACTCGGTGGAGCCCTTACAACGATCCCAGAAGCGGACCATCGTCGGTTTAGTGCGCGCGTGCTTCTCGACGCTGATACGTAGCGAATCGTCGGTATGCATCGAAACGGAGAAAGAATTTTAGATAAGATCGGTACGCTGTTCCGTACCGGTCGTTCTATTACACTTGTCGACAAAACGAAATCTTTTTCTTTTATCAGACACGAAAACACGATTCTCTATGGACTAGTTCTGTAGACATCAATTTCCTGTTTTTATCTTTTCTTTTAACAGATACTGTATTACTAAAGTAAAACTGACTACATCAAAAACAATCAAAAGCAGTTATTTGAATGCCACGAAAAATGAAATATTGTACGATATACATAATAATATTGTGCACAATTATTTAAGAGGTATCCAATAAATGTTTTAGTTAAAGGGACACTGATTACACCATATCGGCAACTAATAGTAACGGGCGTGAGGCATGACCGTAATTTAACACCTGGTATCCATCAAAGAGATACTATTATACGGCGGTTGCCTTAATTGCCACGCAATATCGAAACGCTCGTTAGATGTCAGGTGTCAGAAGTAGAAGCTGCCGAGGGTCGATTCGTCGGTTTCGAACGACGAGGAAGTGGCACGTGTTGGAGAGCAACTAATTAAGTGACGCTATGATCGCGTTATAATCAGCAGCTAACGTACGCGCGAGCGCGTGATTAATCATCCGAAAACGGTCGCGATAACACTTTTTTTTTTACATTGTCGCGTAAATAAAGCCCCATGACCGAAGCGAGCGGCCGTGAGCGATAAAGAGCTGAAAATAGGTGCGCCGGCATTTAAGGTCGCGTATAAAATCGTCGCGGCGCCCGCGCCCGGTAAATGCGCGCGACCAGGCGCTATATATCGTTGGGGGCCGGGGAGTAATTTGTAGCCGCGCGCCAGACTTCGCGCGCTTCCTCTTTGCTAAGTTTTTTGCCCACAAGCCCGTCCTACATTTCCTGCTACTTAACACATTGATACCACCAGCGAGCGTATACCACCGGCTGCCATGATGATCAGCCGAATCGCCGTCGCTGCTATAAACCGATGCGAAAAAGTCTGATTCCATAATTAATTAATGTCAACGTCGAGAGAAGGTTGAGCGCATTGATCCTCCCCGCTCGCATAAATTACATGCTACAAAATGGTAACCTAAGCGAATCGCGTACACTGCCCCTGTAAGCGAGATTACATTCGACCTCCTGTTAATCTCGTATTCCCCTCTTTTTCCTCCTCCGTAGCTCTCTCCGTCCGGGATTACTGACTACGACGAATGTACAAGGTTAAATTATCTTGTCTCGGTTATTACCCATTATTTATTCGTAATAGTGTATCGTGTGTAGCATCGCATTCTATGTCTAGTTTGCCAGCATATTTTTTAAGTACCTCTGCAGTTTACATTGGTTTAAGTATTCGGATATATCTATTATTATTTATGGACAAAAGGTCGATTCCGGGATGAGCGGTGTGACCGACCGACTGCGCGAAAGAGACTAAAGAGAGTCGATCGTTAGCCGAGAATTAAGACGGATGAATAGACGAGCGAAACGGTTGACGCGAATGAAGTAAGAAAATAGCGACGAACGGTAGCGAGATAATTCCTCGAACATTTGTCTCCGCGATATCTGCTTATAACCGTATTTTTAGGAGAACAATTTATATCTATTTTAATCAGCCTAACATTTTCGGCTTTATCATTTCTTTTACCTTTTAATTTTCCCCTCTACATTATTTATGATTATTATATTTATTAAATGGTATTAAAAAAATGTTCTGCGAAGAGAGAGATTCCGCACACGTATACACACACACAAAGAAGATAATTTCCAATATTTGTATACACATATAGTGCAATTGACAATAGGAATGCTATCTGGTGCGCTTGTATTCACAAAGGGATTTCGCGACATACGGTTCGCTGATTCTTTCTATTGTTTCACACAATAAGTATTTGAGCTATACTATTAACTGCGTAAACGAAACGAGAAATGTGTAAACAATGTAAGCGAAGCGTTTTTTAAATATTAGAGAGAAATTTGACCGCCAAGGGCGCGCACCCCGAACGGCATTAACGCTCCCGTGTGCACGATTAAGCGGTTTGTAAAGAATTTGTCGAGCAATTAAGGATTAAACGCATAACATTCTTCTTCCAATAAATATACGATTTTCTCGAGGGCACGATAAAAGGCCGGCAAATCAGATCAGGGCGAATCCGGTATCGTTCGCGCGAAATGAATGAGGCGAATCTGAACGTTGCGCGAACGTCTGCTTTATTTTTATTTATGGCGCCTCGGATCGAGGCAAAGTTTGCCGAGGAACTAAATTGGCCTCTTAGTAGGAAACATCCTGGTAATTAAAGTCATCAGTTCGCGCGGTGTTGGCAAAGTGCATCACAGCGATATACCAGAGGGAAAAAGATCGCGCGTATACTTTACTCACGAAGCTGCATGAGGCAGTCGATATGTACTTCGCAATATATTTCGTTCCGCGTACATTGGCCTTTTTTTTTTTTTGTAGCTGTGTACCGTGCACCGAATGGCAGTTCCGCATTGCTCCGAGCTGTCACGCGCCATGGAAACCGGTATCATTCAGCGTAATAAAATTGGGCATGATGAACAATACGAAACAGAAGATGAATTTTACGCACTGGTTTTTATATTTAACCGACGAGCGTTAAATTAAATTAAATTCAATTGTGTATTATATGCTTGACCGCGCACCGCTTGCGGCCTCCCTTCTTTGACCATTAATGCGATTTGCATCATAACATACATTAATATTCATATTAATATTCACGTATTTCGTGAATCTACTGAAAAATCGTACAATTATCGAGCTTGTTATCGTTACTGAAACAAAGATTCGACATAAACCACGAAGGATAAGTACATATCATTAAAAAACAATGGCCATTCGATAATATTCGATAATAATGTATGCATGTACCTGTATCACTGAGGTTTCGTTGAAAATGGCAGATTGTAAGCGTATGCGATAAATTATTCATTGAAACCGGCACGATAAGTTTTAATTTGTTTCCTCTTAATTATCCTTCCATCTGCATTACTTATGTGAAACGTGACGACGGCTCCGCCGTGGAATGTGTCCCCCGAGAGGTACAGTTATAAATTTCTAGCACTTTCGCAGCCCGAGTCCAGGATATTTTCAATAAACGGCTGTTTCGCCGTTCCTTCGTGTACGAATACTGTCAAGGCTGACGTCATTAATAAACTCATTCGCTGTTTAATTATATACGTCCCGCGGCACACTGACACGAGATACCCTACCCGAAACTTTCTCTCTTATAATGAAGTTTGGGAAACGCGAGACAATTGTTTCGCGAAATAAAAATAATTTATTAAACGCAAATTTGTGCGTCACGTTTCAGAAATACGAACGTAAAACGCGATATCGATCGCTTTTCAATTAATTAACATTAAAAAATTCATGTATGAAATATCGACGAAATATCATCGCTTTTTACAGATTGGTTTATCCTTCTGCCGACAAATTTATTTCTCAACAACGCGATGGAACTTTACTCCGATAATCCTTGAGAGTTGTCACGAAGCAACTCGGCAAATGAGGGAAGCGTTAACGCGTTAAGTAATCGAGCACGAAAAACGATAAAAAAGTCGCCGGGAGGCGCGAAGGCAGGAGGAGAAAGGAAAAAGAAGCGCGAGAAGTCGCGTGCAGGATACCAGATTATTTCTTCGTGCGGACGATACAACTGCAACAGTCGTAATTCATAACTGGACACTACGATTTTATATACGTGACTTAAAGCAGTTACATTCCTATCTTCTTACTCGTTGCCCTTAGCTTGTTGGGCAAAGTGCTTTGGTCGGCGACGTCAAGAGGATTAGAACTTTCATCGGTCTTGCCGAGTCGTGCCGGCAAAGCAGGGACAAAAGCTTATAGTTTCAAAAGATCGTTCTTACATCTACTTAAAAATAAGTTTACTGCACGCTGGCGTAATTTTTCTCAAAATAATCTCATCATTACTAAATGAGATTCCGTTAAATGGTTTTCGCAATTTTGTTAATGCCCTTGCCAGACGCTCAAGTTGATCTCGATACGATTATGCCT
This sequence comes from Leptothorax acervorum, assembly GCA_035220615.1. Taxonomy (NCBI): domain Eukaryota; kingdom Metazoa; phylum Arthropoda; class Insecta; order Hymenoptera; family Formicidae; genus Leptothorax; species Leptothorax acervorum. The sequence continues at coordinate 191,118 of JASTWQ010000025.1, read as the reverse complement.
TCTTGTTGCGTGAAATTTCTCGTAAAATATCTGTTATGATATCGAACATTACATGTAAGATTGCAAACTCAATTGGAAGGGTTGTTAAAACATAAAAACCAAAATGAAACTTTGACGAAATATAACATATAAGATGTAATACAATTAAATTGTAATCAATATATCTCTTTAAACAAAACAATACATATGTTTTTTCTACAATTTTATATACAATCACGATCAGTTAATGTATGCTTCATTTGTTTTAAATATTATTTGTATCTAATGCATCAATATTTGAAACGTAAGATTTGTTAGAGAAGTATCTTTGCATAATAATAGCGTTATGATCTCCCATATAATACGACACAATGTAAAAATTCATGTTGTTTAAAAAATTATGTACGGATCGGTTCGTTTACAACATGATTTGAGGATCATTAGGATCATATCTTAATTCTCTAATGCTAATCTCTTTCGCGCTAAGTTATGTTTTGCCGTAAAACACTATAATCGTTCTTATCGCGAGTTAACGTATAAAACAAGAACCGCGATATTGGAGATGTATAGCACCCTCATCCATCGATTATTATATCTCCATCTCCATTTTCCCAAACTTGGCAAAACCAATCAACGTCGAAGCAGTCAGGCAAAGGTTGCACGCGCGAACTTTCGTTCCTCAAAAGTTTCCTTTCGCTCCCACGCGTTCCGTCAATTAATTAGATGCGTTTAGCTCGAGTGGCGTTTCTCTTTCAGAGTTTCCCCGAGGCTTTCCGCTGCATGCGGACCAGTCGGAGGAGAAAGTTTCGCTGCTGGTTTCGCATCGGCTGGCTGGATCGGGTTAGACAATAAAACGCGGTCGATATTACGAGTGCGACATAGTGTCGTCCAACGAACCCGGCGCTTACCGCAATAAGTATAAACACCAGGATATATTTACTTGCACAGTGAAGGAACGAGCAAAGGCATTCGCGTCATATAAATTATACATTCCGAAAGGAGATAGTTGAACTTGGATCACGCATTTCTTTATAGTTATTGTCGCCAATATAGAGTACGATGCAACAAATTTCGTAGCTATATTACTAACTCTATCTATAAAAGATTATAGATTGTCGTTTAAGACAGTGAGCGATGAAAAGCGTAGGGATGAGCAAATTTTGTTATTGTTCAGAGATAAGAAATAAGTTTAAATAGAAGAAAATACTCTTGTGCAACTTTATAGAATAACCTCTATATAGATAATATTAAGTTTCGTTATAAAATCATTAAAGTATTAAAAAGATGTTCCACAGGTTTTAATAAAAATTTTGAAATAATTTTTTACACATTTCTTTTTGTGCATTTTCCTAAGAAAAATTTTGTTAGCTCCAATGAATAATAATACATATTGTGGCGGATATATTGAGAGATAATAAAGTTTTATTCTCGCTGAAAACAAATATCAAGTTATCAGTTGAAGCAATTACAAAACAATTTTAAAAAAGCGAGCCAAAGTAATCGAAAAATTATAGATTATAAGATTATGATATCAGCTCATTAAGGGGATAAAAATTAAAATCAAATATATTGATTATATATATCACGTTCGAAGCGATTTCCTGCTCGGGTGCGCCATGCGACGATTATGCCGGAGGAACTTTCATCGGTTTAACGTTAACCGAAGGGCAGAGCATTGGCCGCCATGTAAACAGCCGCTCCGCGGTGACGATAATGAAAATGCGCGCCTTTGACAATGTCGTTCGTCATAAAATAATCTTAGAAACGCGGAACCCGGGGATGAGTCTCCTCCTCCGAGTCTCTCAAATAACGTTCCCCCGAGCGTTTGTTCTTTTCTCTCGTCGGCTTCCTTCCCCGCGTTCCTTCCCCGCTCCCGCTCGGTTGGTCCGAGCAGGGTGAGCCACTCTTTTACTTCCTAGCATCCGCTACGGCAATTCCAGAGCCTCCAGAAATGGAATTTATTTTCCTTCTCGACTTTAGAAGCTACGGCTTCGGTGATTTACCGATATGATTCCGAGGAGGAGAAGGAAATGACGGACGAGGGAGCCGAAACACGAGAGGTGGTCGATGATATCGTTTTACTTTTATAACGTTGCGTTTACCGGAGGAGGGCCGATAGATCGGTTTTCCAGGACTTGCCACCTTTTTGTAGACATCAGATTTTATCTCTTCATTAAAAACTTTCAGCTATTTTCTCGAATCTGCTTCGGAACTAAATTGCGCTTTTCTTCTGTTAGTTCTAGAGTTTACGAAGTACCTCGATATATTTTGTTTCCCGAACTTACGATACGGTTCTCTTCCTGCGCCAGCTTTCCCCTACGGTTTAAAACCGTGTCTATCACTATCCGGAAAGCCATCTAACAAGCAACGAAGGAATGCTGGAAAACGATACGGTATCGTATTCTTGACGTTCGCGGTGCCGATATCGAAAATCAATATTTAATGCGCGTGGCCGACGGCGATTTATACTTAATTATCGGCGATAAATCCCGCAGTGCTCGGCACTACGACGTGGAAAATCCACGAAGCGACCGTCGAACCGTACCTTCATGCCATATCCTCGATCGTCGCTTAATTCCATGGCTTCGCCGCTAAGTATCCGGCGTAATTTCGCAACGGCGGAGATTACTTGTGCGGAACGAGACCGGCTGCGAAATGGACCGACTGATTCCAGGGTGCGGGATGTACGTACGTACGTAGGTAGCCTAAGGTAGGTCGCTCGCTACTCGCCTGCTTCAATCTAAAAGTAAGACGTGGCGGAGCTGAACCGAGAACTAAAACGGCCCACGGAGTACGCGCCGTGCAAAAACAGGAAATTCGTCGTCTGAAAGCCGCATGTTGCGGAGCCTCGGGCAGAATCGCATTTTCGTGGCTGGCTCGTAGCTGCTATTGCTCTCGAAGTGCGCCACCTAAGAGGTGAGATCGATTCGGGTGGCCCCTCCCGCAACCTCTTGTTCCATGCACTTCCGCACTCACTCCAACCCTCTTTGCACTACCTCTCTTTCCCTCCCTCCCCCCTCCCCCTCTCACCCTCTCTCCCTCTCTCTCTTCCTTACTCTCTTCTTGTATGCGAGGCCTCCCGCTTGAATGAAGACAATACCCGTGAATGCGCTGACAGTTTCCCGCGGTGTTGACACGCTGTTCGTCAAACATTCTAACGGGTTCTATCAGGCGTAAACGCGATTTCGCATTCGACATGCGAACTTTGTACTTAGGGAGTACGAGGGAGGAGGTACTGAGAACCCTCGAGCGATTATTCGAGCGCATAGATAAACTTCGACTCAATATACGTGAACGAGGTGACTCGTGTTTGAAATTAGTCGGCGGATAAATGCAATCGGTCGATACTTTCGCTTACATTACGCTCGAATGTATTGTTAAATAGGGTAGAATACTATAAGTAATGTGAAACATTAATTATATGCAAGGTAAAATTATATGTTCAATATAGGTATATTTTTGTTAATTCTTTTTATGCTTAAAAAGAATTTTTGGAAACTTATATCAGAGACTACAGTCTATCGTTTCCTTGCAATATAGTAATCGTTCCTCAGCGTTACGGATTTCGTTGTTCGAGAACTCAGGCTATGAAAGAGAAATCAAAACTTTGGCAATTCATGTACTGAGAGTTACGTCAGCGAGGGAGAAATAGATCAAGTCGAGTCGTAAACGTAAATGTTATTGTGATTCGTTGTCGCATTTCACGATGTCCCTCTACCTTGCTATTATTCGACATTGCAGAGATCGATAAACCCAGAATCCGGAGGTACGCAGAAGGAAAGCCAGGGAACGTAGAGGCTCTAACAACCTTTCGGGGAGGATTCACTATTCATCAAATGTCTTAATGATGTTTAACCTATGTAAATCGACATAATCGTGGTAGATAAGATGTTGCGGAATTACGGACGAATGTGTACGCAGAAATATAATTAGAGCCGTCGAGCATATTGCTGAACATGTATGTGTATCTCGCATCTGAATTCCATGTTACCCAAAAAGTTTTAAGTAAAAAGACATAGATATATCCAAATATCTTTGGCCGTTTTACACAAAGACAGAACATGTTTGTCGAAAAAATTAACAGTGGAAATTCAGTCGATAAGAATTTAATAATTGCGCGATGATATATTCTGTGAATATATCTTATTTCGAAAAGAGACTAGTCACTGAAGTAACGTTAATATGCGTTACTTTCCGTATACACGGGACTGCAATTGCGTGCCTTAAAATTATGCGACTATGAAATAGTTATAATGCGTAAGCACGAGCGGCGCAATATGCTGTTCAACAATAACCGCATCTGACGCTCCGTGTAATAACCGTATTATGTCGCTCTGAATATGAAGACACATAATTACAGCGTTCAAATAGGTATTTCCAAATCAGGGATTTCGTGTAACGTGCTAATCTTGAAAATTTTATAAAATGGTTTTTACAACGATTTTGTAACATGCGGCACGGGCCGCGACTCATTGAGCACAAGGCGGAGAAGAGTTGATGCATTAATGCATTGTATATATCCCTGCGCGATTTCCGAATTGATTTAATCTGCGTGGTTTCCCGCATGCAAAGCTTCGGGTCATTGGCGGTTAAAGTGCGAAGAGTCAATTTTCCCAACAACAATGTGTTATTGTTGATCATACATTTACCGTACATGTTAATAGATGGTAATTATATTCGCGCCCATCTCGTGTCATATCGCGTTCATACTTCTATTCATACTTCTATTCCGCGCAAAAACTGTTGAATTTTTTATTATCTTGTTTATTATAACATTAAAAAAATGCAGTTAGCTGTTTTTCTCATGATATTAGAAATTCTCGACAGACTTCTACCGGTATTAGATCGCGGTCTACTATCGCGAGGAATAATTATTGTAGATAACAAACATCTCGTCCGTGATTTGCGGGCAACGGACGCATGAATGATCAACGCGCGTTGCTATCCTTGCTCGTGAGATCTATAGCCTTACATACTGCTCGTGTCACTTCGACGCGGATTCAGAATGCAATCTCGACGTCGCGCGTCGTATGAGGCATTGCCGTCGAAATGGGAACAATAGGTAGACGCCTCCCTTCCAGCCAAATTTTCACTGTGTATCCAGCGTTGTAACGGTATGCCGATAGTGACTGCACCTGTAGTCTGTAGTATGATGTCATGAGGGAGAGAGATCCGCGTGCCGTATACGCATGTCGTGAACTGATGTTTGCGAATATATGCGCGAGCAACGACACTACAGTTCTACTCAAATGACGAGTAGCTCTAATCAACGTTACCGCTCATTACAGCGTTATATCGACGTGAACCGCGACGCGACGGCTCGTAGACGATATTCGTGCATAGGATTGGTCGGATTATAGGGACGGCGCAGGGCCAGCTGCACCATCCAACATTTCTGCGGTAACGGATAGTTTAATTACGTTGTTAACGATCAATTCGGGACGGCCCCCTACAGTATGCCGCAATTATTTCCCCTTCCTCGATGCTAATGACGCCGAAGAAGTCTCGTACACGAGACAATGCGTCGGTAACACGATGCTTTAGCAGAATTACACGTATCTGTGCAACATCGAACAGGAATGATGACGTTTTCGTTCATTTGCGTAAATCAATGACAAATCTCGATGTACCGGTATAGGCGTACGGTATGCGCTTCCCAAGTTTGTGATGTAAATCCGTCGTGCAAAGAGAATCGCACAAATCACGGTTAAGCGATCTGATTATGGATTATTCCGCGATTACGAAGGTGTAAATGAAGATTCGTACGTGACCTCTCATCGGATCGTGGCCGATGACTCGGTGGAGGTATCAAGTAACTAGCGCCCCGATATCGGAGCAATTTATGCTGTCGCTTTTACGTTCCGAGAGTCGCGCGCTCATCTTTACGGGAAAGCGATGAATACATCTATGAGTGCAAATACTGTCCGAGCACGTTTGTATGAGATTCTCTTTCGTGTCCGCGCGCGAGAGATGTATCATTGAGCATCCCCAACGAGCTAAAGATTTTCGCCAACAAACGATATCGGATGAACTTTCGATTTATATCAACCCCGCGCCGCGCGCGCATTTCCTTTTTCTTTCGTGTCTCGTAATTCTTCGTCCCGATATCGATGAGGATACTGAGGGAGGCCGCCGCTAAAGTAAAAACTTGGACTTTAGTACTCGAAAAGCTGACTCGATATCGTTCGCGATCAACGACGCATGCAAGTGGTCAAAGGTAAATGTATTTCGACTTTGTCAGCGAAAAACTCGCTTCCCGCGCATGTCCCACCGAGAAATTTAGTGGGCACAATTTCCATCCGCGCGGCACGATCGCGAATCCGTATAGGATTATCGTCGGCCACATCCAAAAGCACGTTAGCTATGCTGGATGAGATCCAATTAGACAACTGACGCATAAAAAAGTACCTACGATGAAATAAAATAAAGTCAAAGTTGGAATAAAAGTTAGTTTCGGCGCTAACGCGCGCGTGCACTTCCACTTTCATCGGCAAAAAAATATTCATTTTGTGAAACGAAAGTTTTGATTCGTTCAGAACGTGCTTTGTAACGGGTGCGGGACTCTTGGTGTACTCATGGCTAAATTCACTAACGAACTCGCATAAACTAAAACAACTCTTGTCATCTCTCTATTAAAATAATTAAAGTTGTTTTTAACTGCGAATCCTTTCCGCCGCAGCGATTATCACGGAAGTTGACTCAACTATTCGTAGGAATTAAACGGGAGCGAAAAGAAGGAGAGCAAATGTTTTGAGCGATGCGAACGCGCGTCATTACACCGAGAGTCTCAATTAAACGGAGAGTAATGGCTGGCATTCGTGGCGTGTATTTTTCGCTTCGACGAATATCGGAGTAAAACTCGAAACACTTTCGCTCTCGTTTCACACTCCAAGAACTCTGTGCTTGGCTTTGGCAGTGACTTCTAGTAAAAATTTGCGAAGACTTGGCAGCCAACAAAACTCTCCGGGATACCAACTCTTTAACTTGTTTCTGAGCCAAAGGAAGTAATGACCCTATATTATTTGTACCAGTCATTAAGTCTTTAACGTAATGATTCCGATAGCTTGATAGAATCTAATCGTGTTCTCTCTTTCTTATTCGCGGATATCAAATGAAAAGAGACCATAGACCGGATGGTTATCAACGTTATTCATGTGGCAACTATATTGTTCTTGTGGTTTTATCCTTACGCTCTTGAACACTGTTCCTAAGTACGTATATATACAGCAGGGTCTACATACATATATATGCGCAAGATGTCCGGGACGTCCCTCTCTTGTAACCTTTCACCTACAGATAGTACAATCCGAACCAAGAAGACTAGCGATCGTTTCAAAGTCATGATATTAATAATTTCCAAATTAACTTCGCATAAACTTTTAAAATTACAGCAAAAACAAAAATTATAGTGAGATATGATGCTTATTTAAGTTTTTTCGTCGAAGAAACCGATATATCAAAGAATGTATGGCCGAAAGGTTGTACGGTTTGCAACAGCCTGTACACATATACGTACACGGCATGTATATGCCAAGATAATGAGAATATGTACCAAGGAACCCCCAGAAACAAGATAGTCGGGATGCGCTTTGCGGGCGCCGGAAGTCATGGAAGTAGCTGCGAGCGCGTGCTGTCACAGTGCGCTCGTTGGCATCGCTAACTGCTGCACTATCATCACATCGCATTTTGCTTACGAATATCTCGCTGCGAAGCGAGGCATGTGATTCTCTGGAATTTCGTGGTACGGCCGATGGAAGTAAGTGACGCGTATATCTCTTTCGATTTCGCCATTACATTAGTTAACGACATAAATGAGTTAGAATGGATTTTGATCATTCGAGACAACAAGTGTATCGATTACAGCATGGAACGTTCCACATGATTTCCTGTATGAGATATCAGTGACGATATATAAAAAATTTCCTTTAATATTTTAAATATATCTACTACTTTGTAATTCTTTGAAATAATACATATTCTATAATACAAACATTATCGATTTATAATTGCGGTATATTTTAAAGCGCAAAATAATGCAAGAGTTTATAACGTATTATACATCATAGCTGCAACTCATTAGCATCGTTATTATTCATAGATTGTCATTATCAACTCGTTTATAACGAATAAAATTATTATGCATTATGCGCTCTCTCTAAAATTTAACTGATCTCATTAGGGATTATCCCAATGGTCCGATAATTCGGAATTCTAATTCGTCAAAAGCGAATAGCGAATATTATAATAACTTTTTATATCGTACCGCTTTGATAGTGTCAAATCGCAACATTTATATTTTTAACGCTGCGTACCGGAGTAATCGAGTCTCAAGTTGAAATTACGTTTTGGCACGCGCTGAGGAAAATTGAAGACGCAGAAGTTGCTCCTTGCCGCACGCAAACCCACGCGGCGTGAAAACGAGCGGAAACCCGCAGGACGCGCATCGCGTCGCGCCATGCCACCAAGGAAACTCGCGGAGGACGCGAGATTCCAACTTCGTGTCCTTCCTATGATACATCCTTCGGTGTGCGAATTGAAAAAGGATATCATCACCGCAGTGCGTAATAAGAAGCGTCGCCGTGTCGAAATGGCGCCTCACGGATACGTATTTGCATGACACAACCATCCAGGAAATTCCGTCGAGCGGCGAACGCTAAATAACGGAGAACACGACGCAATCTCTCGCGCTCTTCGCGATTCACGACGGCGTTTCCCGCGCGAGTTTGCCACTACTCGTGTAAAGAGCTCTCCAAGATTACGGTTATAGCGTTCGCATGTTCAGGTGAAAAGTTTTCTCGACGTGTTTCTCTTGCAAATAAAGTAGAATAAAATTCGCGCAATCTTATACAGATTCGTCAAAATGAGTTCTCGCCAGACAATGCGTAAACTCAGCCTGATTTCAGAGAACCTATTGTCCGGTGTTCACTTGACGGGTATTTCATTAAGTTACGTCCTACTCTACCACCGCTCATTTCAATTTCATCTCGCGAAGAAATATCGCGCAACCCTAACCGAGCTTAAATCGGCTTAAGACGGCTTACGGAGTGTACACGACGACGACGACGACGACGACGTTCTCTGTCTTGCACGGATCACTCGCGAAGAGACTCCCCGTCGTATTGATCTCTTCGTCGAGTATTCCCGGTGCTGCCTCAATTTAAATGGCAATTATCCGTGAGTGGAAAAAGTCGTTAGATTAAAAGTTATAGCTACGATTGAACGGCTATGGGTATACAGCCGATTAGGCGTGTTTCGCGACTCCAAAATGGATTAGCGGAAAATTGCTTCCATTGAGTCTGCACACGTCGGTCGTAAGCACATGCAAGATAATATCATATCGTTGTCCACTATGAGAGATTATACTTTCACGTCAGACAGGATTTGTATCTATTATTATACTATTAGAATTGCAATTGAATTTTCTCGAGTTACATACGATACAATTCACGGGACGGGCAATTGATGCGGCACGCTTTGCGACAATTGGAATACTTTTCCGTGCGGTGAGTTCATTAAAAGACTCGAGCTTTCGATCGTAGAAGCTGCAAAGTCGAGCTAAGCTTAACTTCCGGCACACAACGCTCGCCTAATGGCGGTAACTAAGCGGTACTTTAGTGCCATAATTAATAGTAACGTTTAGTGTCCCGTTGTAACGATAAATGTTGTAATTAGAGTAGCGCGAGCAGTTAGATGCGCGCGTGCACGGTATATTAGCGTTCTGTAACAGCTTGTTGTACACGCCGTTCGCCTTTCTAGTATGTTTATCCGTATGCATCTGGCACACAATAACGACTTGTGTGAATCGAGCGACTACGATCGTCCTAACGAAACGCGTTTAACCAAGAGTAATCCGATTACGAAATTAATTATGGTACAATTAACGACATTCTTTATACCGTAAAATTAACGTTGTTAATAAACCGGGGTATTGATACCTGTAATATTGCTATTAAAGCCGTTTACACACGATACACGTTTGGAGTATAATTCTTTCAAAAACGCGCTTGTAGTCCGATCACATTAAATTATCCAATTTATCGTACGGTTCAACAGACATTAATTAAATCTAAAGGACATGCATTGTGTCCTTCTTTCGCAAAATACAATTATTCGTTCGAAAGATAGATATTTTAAGCCGTATTCCGCAATACCGTGATTTCATCAGCAATTAGAGTTAAATTAAATTAATAATTATTCTCTGGCAATGAGATAAAATACGAATTCATTGTGCATGCTACTATATATACTGATACTTTAGCGTTTATGATATTTCAGCGATGTAAAAAAGATATCATTTTTTTTAAATATTACTTCGCATTCCAATGGTTTCACATTTATATAAAACCATCGCGCGTAGTTACTTTTAATTTTAATCGGTTTGAATACCGTGACAGAGCACAGGTTGAGAGAGAAAGTGGACACTTTCGTCGTGAGAGATGTATGGATAAAACATTGGTGGAGTATTACTACGGACGGCTGTTTAATCATCTTGGCGTACAATTTAATCGCGTAACGAACAGAACGACAGGCTAGCGGCTCTTATGCGCCCGGAACAAGGACCGGCCGGGACATGTTTCGTAAACCTCATAAACGCGGCTCGGCCATTATAGTCCACTGTGAGTCCAAATTTCACGCTCGATAAACAGCAGCACCGCCCGCGCGTGTATCCGGCGATACCTGTGCTTGCGAGCTCGACTGCACTAGGACTAGCGCAGCGTACAACGTACAAAAAGGAATATCGGAATGTAACCTCGGAATCGGTTCGCCGATCGATTGCAGCGATTGTCGTTAGAGGAATCTACGGTGGATGGAATCGGAAGAGAGAGATTTTGCCATCCGGCCAGAAATCGGAGGAAATCCGCGACGGATTGTATACGTAGGCTGCATACCTATACGATCTCTTTTGCGGTCGGGCAAATGGACTCGAACGTTATTGTGATTATCGTTTCCTTACACGGCAAAGTCCTGAATGCAATTACAGAACGCGGTACAATCAACCGCAACGGGTTTAACGCGAATATAATTCCCCGCTCCGGTTCTGCTGCGGTTCTGTTTGCGCGACTCGTTTTAATAAAGTGCAAATTCCGCGCGGTCGGAACTCGTAACTCTGTCCCCAGTGTCCCACCGACTATCCCTCTTGCCAACGCGTATCCTCTCGTACCCGGTATCTCGAGACATATTCCTAGAACGTGACTGCAATAATTGTAGTCTATTACTGGCCCAAATTATATACCGATGCATCTTCTACGCGCAATCAAGGAATGATTTCTCATTCGCCTACCTCGCAGTTGAAGAAAGAACGCGCGCGCATCTAGAGACACATACAATGCAAGGGGAAAATGAGAGGACATCCGAAACGTTTCTACAGCTTACCTTTGCCATCACCGAGTTCTTTCGCACGCTGCGCCCCGAGTGTCACAGAGGAGGTACAAACCAGCCACCAAAATGTACGCAGCAACATCATTATCACTTTACCGTACAGATATTATGTTTACCGAGAGATGTGCTTTGTTACTGTTCTCTTTGTGCCTGTGTGTCTTACAGAACGCGTCGCGCTTCTACCATTCGGAGGTTTGACGTTATGGTAGGCGCGAAGGGCGATGAAGATATGTGACCTCAGTGTCGATCATCTGTACCAACTAAAAAAGGCTATCATAACGAGTGCGCATGTTAAGACAAAAATATACATTGCTTCGAGGCGGCTTATGGTCAAATGGCATCAGGATAAACGCGGAAGCTGCTAAATCGAATCGTCGACCGTCAAAGTTCGTATAATTATAAATTCTTTGACTGCCTCTAACGAAATATCACCGTGTCAAATATCAGAAAGAGCGAATCCCTACGAGATTAATGATATATTTTGTCGATTCGGATTAGGTACTTTCAAAGGTACTTTCAATTTGAGCTATTATTCCTTTTATATTTCTTTTTTGCATAAACAAGTTTTTCAAAGACTTCTACTAATCAGATCAATTTGTTTTCGTCAAATCGTTTTACAAATCAGAAATATCCTATTTCTCTCATCTTGCGCTCGAAGAAATTGGCTCGTCGATGGTAGAAGTAGTCAGCACTTAGACCAAACTTCCTGATCAGGTGTTATTTAGACTTTGACTACGGTGACGAGGGTCTTGTATACGCGACCTAGCCACGAACCCGATCGACCTGCGGAACCCTTAATAAAGTCAACGTTCCTCAGGGTAGAAAAGTAATAGATAGAGGGAAAGACTAGAGCTCCCCTGCGGGCACCCGGCAAAGAGGAGCAATCGTACAAGTTCTTGGTCGATTGTACCTCTTATTACGATTCGCTGCTGCAAACGCACGGACGGCGAAGAAAAAAAATACGAGATCGAAAATCCGAAATGTTGAATCTATTGATATTAAATGTTTTAATTAGTAATAAAAATGTTTGAAATATGATTTATCAATAAATTCCGTAATTACTTTGCGCGTTGGAATTAGTTCGGAAAAAAACGCAATGTACGCGGATTCCGTGAGGAAAAATCTAAGAAACCGACAGGGAAGTCACGAGTTACGTCTTTTCCGCTTCACGATAACGAGCGCAAATCGTTACTCTTCGATTCACTCCTCGTGCTAATCGGCGAACCTTTCGAACTTTGGGCAGCTGACTGGACCGATGACCGACGGCGAACAGCGCGGGTGTCGGTACGTGTTATATATATAATATATGTACGCTTGTACGTGTATATGTGTATGTACGCGCTTATGTATATCCAGCACTGAGTACGCGTACGAGTGCAGATGTATGCGCGTGCAATTCCGTCTGGACCGAAACTGAGCGACGAACATGCGGCGCGCGAACGCGAATGCCCGGCGTGCAAGCCGAGACTGCGCCCTCCAACGTTTCTCCATAATACACGTACACTCCTTCCCTCCCTAAACGCCCGTTCTCCCGCTACCAGCGGCACCCCTTGCCGTGCGCTAACCCCCTTTCCCCTGCGACCGAGACCGCCGCCCCTGACTTACCTCGAGAGCGCAATATCCACCCCTCCTCTCTCTCTCTCTCTCTCTCTCTCTCTCTCTCTCTCTCTCTCTCTCTCTCTCTCTCTCTCTCTCTCTCTCTCTCTCTCTCTCTCTCTCTCTCTCCTCTCGTTACCCTTCCTCCCGCGCCTCCTCGATAATTCCAGATTTCTGTAGCTGACCGAGATACAAACCGAGCGCTCGGTCGAGGCCTTGCGTCCTGTGCGATTGCATTCTTCAGGATGGTAGAACTAATATCGTGTTTTTTATACACGATTATTTCCCCTGGTACGCCCATTATTATTGATTTTAAAATATATTACTTTTAATTAAAACTTGTATTCCAGAAAAAGTAGAAATCTTACATATTGCTTGTGCAGGTGATAATTTTATTTATAACATTAGAAATTCTTGCGAATGAATATAACAGAACTTCTTAGTGGGTAATAAACCATTGTAGATGTGCGAGAAAAATATGAAGATTTGCACTCATAAATACGGTAATGGTAAATACGATAATCATATTTCAGGCATTAACGATGTTTATACGATTAATTTGATACAAAGGATTTTCGCATTCCACCATCGAGAAAAATATACATAATACATATAACATTTGCACGAGACGGTATCGAAATAATTAATAACGTTATTAACGGATGTGAATATTGTTTTTATAATGACGTCGATGAGAATAATATCCATATCTTTTCCGTCCGATATCGTAATATATACTCGGTACTATCGGATAACTGTGCGCGCTGTTTAAATTCCCTATATATATTCTACGTAATAAATCAGAAATATATAAAATCGTCATATTCTCCATGCTAGCATTACGGTCTTCATGAGAGGCTGATAATTTAAAATCTGCGATAGATAATTCGAGCTTTTTCAGTTTAAATCGATAACTATTGTACATACATACAATTTTTTTTACCTCAGTTTAATCTTCCAATTTACTTATTCGGTGCATTTAGATAATTATTCTCTCACACGTTATTTAGATATCATTATTAAAATTTCGACATTAAAACAAAATCATCATTATTTAATTTCTTCTTACATATCTGGAAGTAGAAGGAACATACGGTAGTAACTGGACACTCGATAAATTCAGTTGGTCAAGTGATCGAGATTCTGGATACGTGTGCAGTGTGCGAACTAGCGACCTGGTGACTCGAATCCTTGATCGTTTGTCGTGGGCTTTGATAGGTGAGGCAGCATGTGCTGCATGATAGAGTAACATATATCGCGAAGGGCGGAAGGAATTCTCGCAGCTAATTGACTTAACTGTTTCTGATGTGCTCTACATTTCTAAATTTCGCTACATACTACAAAAATCATTAAGAGATCTCGTATGTTTAACCCGATTAGATAATTTGATTTTTTCACACGCGTTTTCCGTGTAAAATCCTAAGTTGCACGCAAACATCTTTGCTGAAAGAAAATCGAATACGGAATTTGTTAAAGTTCGTCACTAGAGAGGCAATGCGGTAAGTCTTAGACATCTTGTATTGCTGTAAATAAAATGGATCTCTTTACATACTGGATGTTTTCCATCACCGTCACTATAGAGAATTCCGGATTCCTATATCTCAGTTGTACTGCACACTCGTTGCCTGCTCAGCAAGAAAACTCTCAAAGAAGATTCGAGTGGAAACGTGACCCGATAACATCGTTCTCGGATCATTTTGTCACGCGAGCGTGAAGATCGATTTATGCTTTCGTATTTTATGCATTACGGACAGCTTTTACAATCTTGGGACTCACCAAAATTTTCCGAGACACGGGGCGGCACATATCGCTGTGTCGCTGGAATCCCTTTCTTCTCGATACGAAGTATTCGATCGATAAGAAGTAGAAATGCACCGAGTCGTTTGTTACAAATCAACAAAAGGACGTAAATGCTAATTTTCCGCTTTCAAAAATTTTTACGATTAAGTACCTATCATAAAATATAAGAATTAAAAATCTCGATTATACGAAGGACGCAAACACAAAGTTTTACGATGGCCGAGTCGCGCGCACTTATATCGTCGTATCGCCAAGATTATTATAACTTAATTTACGCTCGTTTAATAGAGAGATACCATTTATTTTCAGTCATTAATGACGTAATTTATTGTCCAAACGAGTCTTCAGTCCGAGAGGATGTGAACAAAGGGCCATGTTCTTCTCTTCAAACGAGTGGACTATGTACGTTTCGTTCGAGCAACCGAGTACTTCAGACTATCGAACAACATGACCGAGATTTCGCTCGACAAAGCTATCCGCCAGCACAAAACCATTACGTCGCGTGAGTTCGATGACTTCAGATTTTTACTGGCAGTCGCGAGCAGGTCCTCGACCTCCCTGTCACCTTCTAAAACAACAGCGCCCGTTGGCGAATGTCTGTCTTTACAAAATATTTTCACGTGTAGTGAGTCACGATCACGGCGTAAAGACGGCAGAAACCTCGCTTCTTTCAAGAATGGCAGCAAATGTAACGCAAGCCGATAGATAGCGTTAATTAAATACCAGTGGATGAATCGCTGGGCCGGACTGGGTCGGATAATTTATCGCGTCCGCTTGTCTTTCATTTTTCTCAACGTTCCGTACGGATTCCGTAACCAGATCAAAGACTGGAGGCATCACGCGAGACGTGATCACGGAGTAAGCTGTGATAAATTCAACGTCCCGCGGATGCTCGGACTGGCCATAAATCGAGATCGCTCGCGCGACGTGGCCGCGTTCCTGGATACCGGTCGATATAACATGCGTAGGCCGTCCGGTACACTGTGTGTATGTTTACGATGTCTTTCGGCGATAACCAACCGCGAGATTGTGAAATACGAACCTTTTTGCCAAAATAACCGCGGTTGATTTAGGTTTTGGTGCAAATGGCGCGTAAGAGCCGTAGAGAAAAATAAATAAACTTAGGAAAGAGTAAAAAAGAAGAGAGGTCCATTGGAGTTTTCGCAAAACTTTTCACTCACGCGTGTCCCTTTGAGACATAGCAAAATCCCACCAAGACTCGACCCGCTTTTAAATTTCTCGCGAAATGAATCAGATAGTCTGCTTTCGGCCTCCATTATCGCTTCTTACGGAAACGAGGTTCCCCGGAGAATTCGAGCGTTAACTTCTTTCGAATGTAGATAAGATGCGATGGAACATAAAATATAAACGTAAGATACTATGAATTTCTAGTAGCGTAATAACGTCGGGTCTTAAAGGATTTTGCTTTGTACACGACTCGAGAGAGTAAGACATTTTGCGCGATACGTTTTGATACTCTGGCCAGTGTTAACAACGCATTCGCTACAAAAGCCGACCAGTTTCTATTTTACGTCGGATACGTAACGCGAAGATGTGCTCTTTTACTTAGGGAATACGGTGCCGTCATTGCCACTCGGCAAATGGTTTACGCTTGAACTTAGATCAGCCTTTGAACGTAAACTCGATTTTCGCTGTAACTCGCCATAATGCCGAATGCGTTTCCTGAAACTCGATTTGCGTACAGCTCTTCGATGAAGATCCAGTATCACGAGACTCGATTTTTCCCACGTTTTCCCCCTTTCTCCCGCTCTTCAAAAAAGGTAAAAAGTAGTAGATAAGAGTCTACTGATATCGACATCATATCGCGTTCCCATTAAATCATTGTTGTACTTCGTCGCGTTACCTTTCAGCGTGCTACCGACGATCGATCTGGCCTACAATTGCGTGCGTTCCTTCAACAGAGACTCTTGACAGAGCTCTAGCGACCGTCCGTTATAATTTGCTTCCGGCATCACGAGTGGACCCGTGTAACCGACCGGCTATGCTAAATCGATTGCCGATCGATCGGTCGGTCGGTCGGTCGGTCGGTCGGTCGGTCGATCGATCGGTTGGTCGGCCGCTGATGAGAGCGCGAATGTGCGCTGAACGGTGAACGACAGCGAACGGATAGCGATCGTGGTTGCCGGCGATACGCTCGCATTCGAACTTCGTTTGGCTGTTTTCAAACAGGGTGTATAATAAATTCGATTAGCCACGGCCGGCGAATCGTTCGGCCCGTGTACACGGTACATCGAATTTGTCACGATTGATAGTGCCCGGTCCCCGATACGGTCGCGTCACGCAGGAAAAAATGATTGATTATACGCTAGCCATGCATTATTGTTATGCGCGCGCGGCAATGCCAAAAAGCGTTCCATTAAACCATTACGTGAAAAAAAATTAACGTTACGCCCGTGATCGATCGAGCGTTTCCGCTAAATCGAATCGAGAAGCGTTTCGCGCGTCGTTCCCAGTGTCATTCGCGCCGATCACAATTTCGAGGCAGTTCCCTGTCCTCACCAGATAATCGACAATATATCTACAAATGTTCGTCGTAGATCTGCCAGTTATTATTATAACTCAAGCAGAGCATCAAAACGTACCTTCTCAATTATTTATAACTATGTAAATATTGGTTTACGCTACAATCAATTATATCATCCGCGCTATATCGATTTTATTAGAACATTATATATAATACAATCGCTTTAAAATCGTATCCTTTATCCTTTAACAATTGTATATTTAAAAGACTTAATTATAGTTATAGGTACTTTTAGTTAATTGGAGATTAGCAGTTTATCCCGTATAATATATATCACAAATATATAATGCACCATATTAAATCCCACAACTATTCTCACAGATGCATCGCCCGACGCATTGGGAAACACGGATATGGTTCTCTGCATGCGCGCAGGAAGACATTATCGATGTTGAACTACGTTATTCCAAACAGCTCTGAGGAAGTAGGTCGAAGGATAAATAAGCATTAGCGAGAGAAGAATAAAATATGTTGTTTGTATTCCATGTAGAACAATATTACCGGTTATTGAATTTTTTCGACTGGAAGATAGTAAGTAGTCAGAAGTACGATAAAATATTTAATAAATTATTTCTACATTTCTGTCCGCAACTTCTACAATCTTTCATAAACATCAATTATCTCCCTCAAGATCTTTATTTTTGGTTATCTCAAAATTAATTTACATCTACATGATAAATGGGCATAAAATAGAAAATGCCCGTGGAAACGTTCCGCGCTGGAAATTATTGTTTTTCACACCGCTCAAGCGTCAAAAGCGAAGGCTAAAGTTCCCACTCTCATATCCTCGGCCAAAGAGGCTCGCGGGATTGAATGGCAACCATGAAAACCATCGAGGCTCGAACTTTTTCTTTCTTGAAACGGAAATAATTTGAATAGTCGCTACGATGACGAGAAACTTTTTCCGCGGGTAGTTCTCGAATCGGCCGCATATTATTATCAGGCTCAGAGGTCCGTGAACCATCAAGCTTCTCCTCTTTCTCTCTTTCTCTCTCGGTGATTTTTATCGATTCGACTACGCGAAGAAAAGCGTGGAGAAGCGTGGAGAAGCGTGGAGAAGCGTGGAGGAGCGTCGCGCAAGAAGTGTTGTAGAAAGTAACTAAATCGTAGCTCAGCGCACTCTCTCGCACGAAAAGAATCCCTTCGACTTTCTCTCATTAAATGTCGGATTGCCTATAATTGGCTGGCAAAGAGGACATGAGAGGCACCGGTCTGCACCAATTTGCCAAGAAAGAGGATAACGACAAGGATGGGAAGCAAGGATGAAAAAAACGTCCAAGGATACGTATACAGCTCACGTTGCGGTCTCTTCCGAGGCGCCCCGGAACAAACAGAATGAAAGCTTCCCGCCTTTGTGCTCTATAACCCGATCTCTTTATCGCGGGAAATATTCTTTAAGCGTAGAGAATAAAACGGAAGTAAAAGTTGGGGGTAGTGAATGGGCGCCTGTTGGCATGCCTCGCAAGTATACGTGCGAGTGGAAGAGACGGGAAATAAGCGAGGACGAGAGACGAACGATCGGAAGATGCAGCTAGAGAGAAACGATATCGATGAACGAGCTAAGACGAAGAAAGACGAGAGAGAGACTGTCGGTGCGCGGTCGCCGAGAGTAACGATTCAGCCAAAGGGGCAGAAGAGGATGTTGGTGAAATATAGGGTATTTCACGAATAACGTGATAAACTTCCAGAACGTGTCTTTTCGCAAGCTTGGAGGGAATTCTTTTCAATCAAATATTTCAAATTTGAGCGCTTAATTGAAATCATTTAATGTTAGGGAACGAAATACGTGGAAATTAAATGGAATAATCGCAACGCTTTACTATCCCGCCAGGTGGGTACCTATGTAGCGATAGGCAGCAATACGAAGGATATGCGCTCTCGCTAAGTACCCGTTAATATCAACGACGTGTATACATGTATAATGGTTACGCACATCAATACATCATCCCACTATCGGCTGGCCTAACGAGGTAATGTAGTTGCAACAACTATTTCGGAGCAACCATCCTGGGCTCCACGTCGCGCGCCACAACCGGGCGCTCGCTGCGTGAAGCTTGTGCGGTCGGTCGTTAGTGCTCGGCTAATTTCGAGTTACCATCGTCAATTTAAATTACCGTTATATCGACGAATCTCGATCAAACTTGAACGCTCGGTGAACGCAACAAACGAAATTTTCATATAGATAAAAAGAAGAGGCAAAAGATAATTGGAAGAGAGCGCTTGGCCATTTACACCAAACTTTCTTCTAGTAGAACTATCAACTTTTGTCGTGCTTCCAGAAACGTTGGAGTCGCGATTGCTTTCAATTTTAAATTGCCTCAGGGTGACTGAGAAAATCAGCGTGGAAAGATTTAAAGGGCACAGAAGATAAATTCTTTTTTTCGAAAGCAGATTTTCTATAGGGATGTTTAAATATCTATAAATATTTCAACAAGCTCCAAATTCGATTTTCTTTCGCAGTCGACACTTACATGTATTTTACATCGACAGATAATAGCATTCCATCGAAAGTGCCAATAGTTTAGGCGACGGAGCTCGTACTTCAAAAGCGAGAACGCAATTTCGAGGTTCTGAGGTGGAAAGCACTACTTGAAAGAAGTATTAGAGACAAGAAGGAAAGATTAAGCGCCAGCATGTTGTCTCCAGATGTGGTTTCCTAGTGTGCCAATGGGCACACACGTCCACGAACTATACTTGGCCGCATAACACAGGCTTTGTCTACCGCGAAGCAATAGGGTGACACAGAAGCTTGAAAGGACTCTAATTACGTCAGAGAATTAACTTCGTATAATGCTACGACTGACAATGAGTCGGAACAGTAACTCGCACCTGTTTGCCAAGCTATGATTTAACATAACTATCCAACATCAATACTTCTTATATTAATTTTTAATCAATAAAGAGTGCTACACATTCGTAGCAAATAAAAGAACAAACATTTAGTAATTGAGGAACAATGTTATGATAACATTCTTCTTCGAACAATTATTGTGAAACAAATACAAATAATGTCATTATAATAAAGAATAATAGATTAATGATAATTTTATAATTCTGTACTCCTTCGCAAGTTTCGAACTTACATGCTTATAGCAATTCCTTCGTTCCATTCATCAGGGTTTACGACTTACGATTAACGTGCGTAAAGCGTTAATTAATCATACGCAACCGCTATGTAGCCATTTATATCTTCCAATATGAAATCCGATTATAGATCGCGTGTGTGTATCCGAACGATGTTTTATATTCAGCGTGTCGTGACAGGTCGGTTTCAATTTCTTCCACTGATACTGACGCTGGTGCGAACGCTGGGTTGGTATCCAAGAAAAAAGGATGTTTTTTCACACGAGCTACTATCAGCATGAAGACTGCAAATTCCACACCGGTTCTCCTCTGTGGTTCTATCGCGGATAGTAATTTCCAGGCGCGGCATTTGCGTTTTAAGCCGCTTAATGCGCGAGAAGAGAATTTGCCAGGAATTTAATCAACTCGGCCGAACGTTGATTGCCGAATGGCAATTATCGTGTTCGCGACCGTCAGAGAGTCTTGTCGTTAAACACGACGGAGTGTTTGACACCTTCCTTCTTACCAGCAATACCGACACCGACGACGACGGACGACGGACACGTTGAAAAGTCATTTCTAAAGGGAAACGAAGTCGCGCGGTTCCGTCGCGAAGGAATAATAACGAGACGTAGTTATCGATGGATTAATGGGAAAAATTGCCTGTCGATCTCCAAAGTCAAGAATGAATGGAGATTTAGTTTAAAGGTTGTTGACTTTCAAATGCGCATGCTCTTTTCAAATTACGCTTCGACACATTTTGACGCGTCATCTTGATCTATTATTGATATTTGCTAATTAAAATATATGTTTCAATCGCAAAATAAAATTTTTACGATGTTCTCTGGTTTTTACTTCTCCGATTTCTCTTGCTTTATTAAAAGAAAACTCAACAATTGTCTGCTTAAGAGAGAGTTAAAAGAAAATCCCTTATAAAGATTTAACATACTTCTCAAGATATGTGAAACGAGATATTAACTGTCAGATGTACAACTTAATTTGTATCTATGTAATTCTGTACTTTATTACTTTGGTCGCACATAAATGTAGTGATCATTAAAGGTTTATATATTCGCCATATATTCTAAAATTATGCGCAAAAGCGCAAGGTAAATTTTAATTAATATTGATATTATGATCAAATGTAGATGATGCAACGCACTTTTCGCGATTAAAAATTACCAAACATTTCTCGCCCGGTCATATCTAAGATATTGTGACGGATCATATCAAACTCACTGCTCAACTTCCATTCGCTTTTCCTCCTTGTTGTATCTTCTTTGGAAAGTATCGAACTGATTGGAACGTTCAAAATGAAAGGGGAAAGGAGAGGAGTACGGAGACGTACTTTACTCCACTTTCAAACAGCACATAAAGTGACGAACTTTGTCTTTGTGGACCTGGCACACCGATTGTATTTTCTACAAGTACGAATTCTTCTAGAAAAAGACTAGAGGTGAGTATCTTTGAAAGAAAAATCGTCGCTTGATAGAGCAATGATGCTCGCGCACTTATATTAGCCGAGTGCTATCCTTTTGATGTTATAGATCACAGTGGGGTAGGTATTGATCGTCTCGTGAATGCTACACGGGAAAACTCGATCGGACGCGTTACGCGTGCCTCGTGTCGCACGTTCGATAGTGTCGAGTAGATGTAATTTCCTGCCACTGGCGTGCAAATTACCGCTTCTTTGCGCGACAGCAAAAATGCGTTCGCGCGGGCGCGCGTCTCGCGACTAAACGTACGCATAACTCCCGTTAGACCGTCATCCACCGTGTCAATTGATTCGGATGCGGCAGAGAAGCGTAACCAGAAGTACTTTGGTCCAGTAAACAGGTAATGGACGCATCTATTTTATCCAAGCCGCGGCAATTAGCGAAAATACCCTTTTCACGCTTCGCTAGGAACACCTGCGCACACTATATTCCTAATAGATCGATTCGTTACTCGCGTTTACGATCGGCTCGCAAAAGAAGAAGTAAACGGATTTTTTTTATGGTACAAAATGTTTCTATTTATAAGAGAAGCTTTATATATGTATATATATTTACATAATGTGTACCGGATACATGCATGGAGATGGAGATATTTATTTAACAAAATATAAAAGCAAAGTGATATGTTTTTATCCTTATTTATTGATGACATGTCCAGGTATTGTATACTGTATGTTATTATATGTTACCATACATGGTTTTACACAGTTCCCTTTATTGGATAATATTTTCATTTCTTTATGTAAAACAAAATTATCGTTATAAATAACTAAACATCGACAAAATGTACAAAATTTAATTTAAAAATAAGTTATTGAGGTGTATCATCTTTTATAAATTATTCAGTAAATATGTATTATTTTCAGTAGGTATACATATCATAACATGGCCAAATTTTTCTGAGAATACCTATTTTGGTAACTTTTGTGAGTTCGAGCTTTATATAACATTCACACAATACACTATTTACATATTCTATTCTCTGCGATCGAGAGACATTTCCTGACGAACTTGTATCGACGGTAGACGGTATATACTTACGTCTTACCCTGCCCCACAAGCGAAAATATAAAGAAGAAAAGCTCAGGAGTGGCCTGCCTAGACTAAAATATTCGTGAAATATACATATATGCTTTACATAGGTTATATAGGCAGGCAGTATATTGTATTGCACGCACATGTGTACCGAATATTCACGCATATAATTATTGATTAATCTGTTCAGCACAGAATTAAATCTTTCTACATCTCATTATCGTTTATTGTAAACAACGTTGTATGTTGCAATTGTTTTCTTCGATACAGCGAAAAATATAAAGGAAAAAGGCAATTTCGGAATTTTTATTTTAAAGATGGCTATATATTTTTCGTGTCAACCCACGAGCGGGGCAGTTTTATGGCCATCGTTGCGTCATAAAACCGTGATCCTCGCGTAAGTAGAAAATGCAACGATATAGTCTGGCACATAGTTTCCCCACTAAGTAGTCTTGGCAACACGATGCAGGAATTCGACCGTTTTGTGCGGTCCTTTTTAGCATGCCAGTGCTCATTAACGAACGCAACTACGTTGGTGAATCCTCTGTGAAATTTGAATAAGTGTCGAGCTTTCAAATGCTAGTCGAACGGAAATCATTATCCGATTATCCGCTTCAAAGCTTCGTTTATTCTGTTATTTTATTTTATTTATACGTTCTCAAGAGTTTATGTGTATACGTTCCGTTATATTAATTATATTTTTAGAATAAAAGTAAATTTTCTGCCATTAAAATACGGGATGCTAAATTATTTAACCATCGAGATCAGTTATATAAAACATCTAGCGGGATAAATTTAACAAAAAAATGCGTCTTAAACCCTTAAAAGATATATGTAAATATAATATACTGTAGTTGTACCTCTTTCTGCTACGTGTATATTAAGCATACACCGAATTGTCTTGCGGGAGAGAGCACTGACGATAATCTCCAGGTTATAAGCTTTAAAGACGATAGAGATGTGAAAACGTTCTAATGTTAAACGAGAGGTTATAATTTTCATTCAGCTTGCACGTCGCCCCGTTATAAGCCCCGTTATAATCCCTGTTGTTTCTACCTCGCTTCATTGTTACGAGCTATCACGAGATATCACTTCTTCGCAAAACTCTGTTACACTCTCTTATACTCACGCGATGGCCCATCCTTTCCATTTCTTATACTTATCTGTTCAATACCTTTTAGAATATTCTTGTTATCTAATTAAAATTATATTTTTATAATAATTTTTTTTACTAGTTTGTACATCAAGTACAAAAAAAATAAAAAATGTATAATGTTTGTTCGATTATTCGATTATCTTTCCGTTTCAGTTGTGAAAGATTTCTTTAGGTATATAATAAAATTCTTTATTTTTGCTCCTATGATAATACGTTATAGGCGTCTTTGGTAAATCATGTCTCATGTAACAACAACATACGGCAAACGTCCCGTAAACGCAGATCTAGAGCCTTAAAAGTACCGCAAGAAACGAGAATGCGCCACAGCGCTAAATGAAGAATCATAATTTTCAGCTGGGTGACACGTCGAGCCATCGCGGCCCATAATCCCCTTCCATTTCTCTGCCTCTCTGCCTCTTGTGCGCGGAATCACCACCCTTTACCACTTAACGCAGACCAAAACTTCCCTTCGTCGCATCCGCGTGATTCTTCGTTCGCCACTCCTTCTCCGCGTTGCGTCGCCTCGCTCTTCTTGGTTCACCCGCGCCGCATTTGCAGAGCCACCAAGCGCATACATATATCACAGTCGCGTTCCCGATGTACTCATCGAGCCGTGCTGCGCTCCTATTCTTCAAACCTCTGGAGGCCGCGTAGTCGAGTGTAGGCCAACGCGGTGCCGTAGTTGTCGTTCTCTCCTTGCCGTCCAGAAAATTTATAAGTCTCCCTCTTTACACTTCTCGGACCTTTCGTTGCTCAGTGAACTTTCCTACTCTTCCATCCCCCTTCCATCTCGCCGGCCATCTCCGGAAAACTTTATAATTTTATCGGTGGCAGTACTTCATAGCGCGATATCCATTAGCGTTAATTTGGGGCTACTTAGCGGTCGGCCAGTTTAAGTTAAGGGGCGACACTCGAACACTCGGGTAAATATCCGTGGCTAAGATCCAGGGAGAAACTTTCCGTGATGCTCCAGTTCACGTAATCATGGATACCGGAATCAAGACTTTTTGCAAGTACCTACCCCCATAACCCGAACGACCGTGGCTTTTCTTCCGCGTGCAAGATGAATGCGCGTGTCATTCTCAAAGTAAACCAACCTACCTACTCGCGATTCCGTCCATGGTGCACGCAATAAGTCTCGCTCGACCACTATCTAATGCGGCCAATATTTTCATCATATATACCTACTTTTGCGTAATTTGACTTCCCTTAAAGCCTTCTACATTATTTAAAAGAACCAATCGATAGGTACTGCTAACAATAAGACGCACAACTGATTCACGTTTAGGGCACGCGCGCGTTTTTTATCTTATATATTAATATAATTTATTTACTTTTATTAATATAACTTCTCTCTCCAACCATGTATCTCGAAGCGGTACGTAATTAGAGAAGACCATAACAGAACTGTTCTGCGATTCAAATATATAGCGCAGACAATTATGTATAATACAAACAACCGTGATACATAGAGAGATTTCAATGGCCTTCGTTATGTCTGTATGCGAGAGAGAAATATTTCTTGTTTCAGTAACTTGAATACGTTGGGAAACGTAAGTACCTCGAGCGCACGACGAGTAGTCACTTCCTCGTAACCTACTTCAACTTCCTCTCTACACATCCACGCCCTGCGATAACTCTATTTTGCCTTCTTGTTAAGGCTACGCTTTTCCCTATACCTTAGCCTCTCTTCCTCTTTTTTTCCCCGCTCGTTGCGCGACAGCTAGCGAGATCCTCCGTGTGTCCTCAACGTCTCTTCCGAGACGTCGTTTCCCATGGGTCTAAGCGTGAGCGTTTCCGCAGATGCAAAACGTTATGCATGGCAGTATAGGGTAAGCACGCGACTCGACGAAGAGAGGAGGACCCCACAATCCACCGTCCTACGTCCTACGTTATGGAAGCGCACGCGTGTTTCCCCTAAGTCATGAAAATCCTATGACCGAGGAGGTCCGACTCTCGCAATTCCCGGCGTTAGCTTCGACGAAAATAGAATCGTTGGCTGAACCTGCTTCATCATACTTGGTCATGTGCTGGCGCACAACGATATACCTCTCCGCGTCGAATTAGTAAAGAGCAGCGTGTGAATTAGCAACCATTGCAGGGCCACTTCCGTTTAGAACACACCACGCGCGAACATGGCGCGGTGCCTCTTCATCGATCGCGTTACACGACGTTGCTTATGGACGTCTGTTTTACATCAATCTAGGTCTTGATGGTCAATGTGATTTAACGGTCATAATAATAATAGGTCAATATATCTTCACAGACCGCGTAGCCAATTTTTAAGGGTTCTATCTGACAAGATAGGCTTTATAAAATCTAAAGATTATCTTCCACTTTAATAACTTGTTGGATCACAGGTATTATTATAATGACGTAATTAAAAACATTAAGGAAGATTAAGTATTATACCACAGTCTTGCTATAACTAGGTCGGCAGGGACCTAGAGTAATCCTTTTGCTATCCATAGTTTAGGTGCCACGAAGTAATTATGGCCCAGCAATAATTTAACTTTCGCGTAGTAATGAATTTCAGCTATATCGCGGTGTTAATGACGTATTACGAACGACAAGGGACCTCGCGAAGGACAACAAGGATTTCGTGTAATATCGAGTATAAATTAATTTTGGCGTAATTAACGATCGATATCTATCGCAACGTTGCGGATGCTTGCGTCCGTCCGTGTCGGTTTCTCTAAACAAAAATGGTACAAAATGAGCATACTCCAAACAAAATGTTAATTGTGCGTTAATTATTGCTAATCGATGTGTAACGCTGTTAATGACACGACAAAGAAACAAGTAATTTGTTATGAAATGCGTCACTAATACCAGTTTACTGGATTGAAAGTGGAAAATTGCCATATCAGGAGTCCGCCTATATCGTAAAATATTACATATCCACCTGCAGATTAAACGTGAGTCGCTTTCAGTGCTCAACGGATTAAGTCTTCCGCTGTCCTCTGCCCAATAAACGACGGAAAACGGTTTACGACTTTACCGTATTTTGACGTGCACGACGGAGAAGTACACACGCGAACCGAGGAAGCGATATTTGAGAAATAACATCGAGAACGGATTTACGACGTTTTCACGACGTACAGTACTGTACGAGCGAGAGACGGGGATGGAAGAGAGAAGGAGAAGGAGAAGTCGGGATAAAAATGAGGGGGAAAGGCTGACGGGAAAAACGGCAAACATATTTTTGAGCTTCGACTTCGACGGAAAACGCCGTTAAACCGATCGACAGAAGTCTCGAGTTCATAGAAAGGACGTAGACGGGCGGAAATAGGAATTAATGAACCTCGGATCGGGGAACGGGATAGCGAGCGAGGATATTACGTGTTGAGGATATGGGCTTGCCAATTACAATCGTATCCGAGCGGCTAGCGCTCCCACGAGGCTTGCAGTCGCTGCCGCGCCACGCCGACCGTTTCTATCCAACGCAACGGCCGCGGCGCCCATACACTCGCTCATACACACGCGATGCCTTGTGTACATATACGCGTATCGTAAATATATAATATATACACATATGTTGGGCTGTGTATGTGCATGTATGTGTGTGTGTGTGTGTGTGTGTGTGTGAATGTGGACACGTATAACTATAGAGTAGCACGTAATGTGTACAGGCAACTCCATCGCCGTTTCTATTTTCCGTCTGCTACACCGCAACTTCGAGTCAGTCAACCGCAAAATGTATCATCCCCTAGTTTGTACTCCCCGGTTAAATTAGATTTTATTGGACTGTTATCCATTCTACGCTCCCAGAAAGTACTTCCGGTCGAAGCAATCACAGCAGACCGCCTCCCCGCATAGCGCATCGCATCGGTCCAAAATTCGTCTCCGCTCCGACAGACCGGGTGCGGTCTGCATCGAAAAACAAAGCCAACCTGCCGATAGTTTCCGGTGTCGGTTAACTCTTTTCAGTCTACCGCTATTTTAATGTTTCTTTGTACACATTATTCATGGTAGGAAACAATTTTTTCGACACTTTTATGCAGCGTGTCGTAAAGGGTTAAGCGGACGATTGTGCGAGAAGCTGCTCTCGAAGCGCAGCTTATTTCGAACGATAAATCCTACGCTTAAAAAAAATAGATATTGGAAGCGAAACGCTCGTTGTAATGTAGGAATACTTTAAGCGTTTCGCGTAGCATCCAGATTTGAAAGCTCTTATATTGAGTATACGCTCGTTTAGCCATTGTAGTTTTTCGCTCGGCTGGAAAAGGTAAAACTGATGAGGACGCACGTGAAACAGCTTATTCGTGCCGCTAAGTTTCCTCGATACCCGCGCGACGTAGACAAACTGTCACAACTTCCTCGAAATTGTCGAGGCTGAACACCCTATCATCCCTCAAACTTCCGTTTTCGAAGCCATGCCGTGCACGTGAGCGTTTCCGCTTACCTTCCGTCGCTCTATAGCTGACTTTAAGGGCTAATACATGTTATACATTGATCGGTAACGTTTAGTCAATGTTCTCGCAAACAATAATTTACGTACAGTTACTCTTTAAATCGGATCAAGCAAAATTAAAAATACGACTTACGATCGAAATATACAATATATATCAGGGATATTCTAATTTATAATACAGAACACAAAGGCTACAGAGAGAACAGACGTAAATAAATTATTCAAAATTTCCTAATAATAAATTTCTATTACTTACCTAATTGTAAGATATATAGTTTCAGAGAATGTTAATCCTCACAATTACTGCAGGGAAACTGTGAATGTTTATTACTGACGCATGTGTCTGTGTCTAATAAAAGTGCGCGGGGATCGTGTCTGTTTGCGTAACATTGTTTGCCATCCTCGCTAAACTTCGCAATATCCGGTTTTTACAAACTTTTATAATGGCGGGGATACACTTTTATTCCTCTTCCTCTTAACTTAAAATAGTGATCATAAAATCACGACAAAACTCTACGTTTGAGAACACAATTGAAAGAGCAAATGGTTGAAAGAAAATGTCACGATATATAAGATGTCCCGAAACTATGGCCAGTCTCCTTTCATCTATAGATTCTTTGACCAGAATTGAATCGATCTTTCGAATTTAACAAAAATTTAAAGGTTCCTTTTAATACTTAAAAAATATTTATTAAAACTTGTGACTGATGAAAATATCGTGTTTCTGTTTCAAAAGTTATTTTGCTATGGTAATTAAATAAACGTTTTTTTTTAAATAAAAACGAAAAAATACCACTAACGCGAGAAGAGTATCTTTTTCATCTTTTAGAAGCATAAATTAACAGAAACGCATATATATTTAATACCAATTTAATATTTTTATACCAACAGAAATAAACCAATTTAAAAAAATTATCTTACATATTATTATATAAAATTAAATAAATTCAATATTGTAATTGTAATTTTCGAAAAAATATAGGACATATATAGATAATAATTTTAATTTAAATAATAATAATATTTATTTCAATAAAAACTATTGTGAGAATTCCATTATAAATGAAATAATATTGTTAATACAATGTATTTTTTAATTTGCAAATTAATATAACGCATTTTTCTACTTTTACACATTTTCCATTCATGGATGACAAGTAGATAATAGTAATAATAAGGTAATAATGCACTTTCGTTATACATCACTAGAGATTGTTAAATCGATAATGTGGAGTACCTCAAACTGTTTGGCAAATATATATAGATAGATAACATCCGTGGTAAAAGGGATGCTTTTTGATCATCGAACGTTCGCTGTGCTTTAATGTCGCAGTAGTTTCTTATACCGAGAAATTATCGGAACAGCGACTTTGTGATGAAAGAAACTACCAAACGCGTTTTGTGCTGCATCTTCCCGTGAAGCTACCCTCCCCCTTACCCTCTCGCGTCGAAGCTGCTACGAGTGCAACTAATGATAATTGTTACGACCGTCATGGTGGTGGTGGCTTTTATTTTGCGGGACCGTTCCCGTGGTAACGCCGCAAAAACGCGAACGTTAGCGTCGAGTCTTAGCGCTAACTTTAGGCAGACGAAGATTACGCGGCAATAACTCGCGGATACAAGCGCTCGTAATAAATGTATTCGTTCGCGGAAAAAGCTGCCGGCAAAATCCGCGGGCTTCCGGAGAGCTTCTTACTACCCTTACTTCCTCTCCGGAGAGCCTTTACTTCGTCTTCTTCCTAACTCTTTCTTCCCGTTCGTCTCCGCCGGTTACCCGCGAGAGAGTCTGATTTTTTCATGATCGAGAAATCGTGAAGCGCGAGCGTAAATATTTTATCGTGCATCAGACGGAGGGATGGAGGCAGTCCCTTCGAGTTAGACATTTTTCAGAAGCCGAAAATATCTATTTAAATTTGAGAGAGCGCGATGCACGTCAGATCTAAATCCGATATTATATCAGTTGTAGAATAGGAGAAACTTCGCACCGCATCTTGACGCTGAATCTAACGCTTAGAATTAGATGAAGTGGCCGCGAAGTTGCTATAGAGTAGTAGGTGCAACGAAGTGGACGGCTGCACGCTTTATCAGTGCTCGAAGACACAACCGATGCTTCTTCTCGGCGTTTCCCCGCAGATTAGAAAGTTCAGAACAAGATTAACACTGATATAGCGCGCGCGTACTATTAAAAATTATTAACTAAATTTGCTGCGGACTGTGAAGCCAATATTGACTTTATTACTTCGGAAAGTTTCGCCCTAAAGCTCAGATTTTATGATTGCATTAATCTGTCTAAACTTTTTTATTGGTCAGCGGCATTTATTAATAGAGATATTAAATGTAATTGCAACAAATGGAACACGTTCTAAATACGATTTATCTATAATACAATCTATATAATACGATTTATCTATATAGGGTGTTCCAACGAAAAGAGTCCACCCCTTATATTTCGGAAACGGCTCAAAATTATGAAAAATCGCGAAATACGTGTTTAATCATTTCAACGGAGTACATCGTTTGAAAGGGCATAAAATAAGAAAAATTTTGGCGCAAACTAGAGGTCGATAAGTTAAGCCGTTCGGGAGTTATTTAGGGTCACATTTCGAAAAAATTAATTTTTGATCCTAAATAATTCCCAACGGCTCAACTTATCGACCTCTGGTTTGCGCCAAAATTTTTCTTATTTTATGCCCTTTTAAACGATGTACCCCCTCGAAATGATTAAACACGTATTTCACGATTTTTCATAAATTTGAGCCGTTTCCGAAATATAGTGGGTGGACACTTTTCGTTGGAACACCCTGTATTTAGAACACTAATTAAAATGATAGGATTTTATCTAGATCATATAATCAATATTTCTACCGGCACGATTCGAGTTCTCGTAATATCTGTTTTTTGAGCAAACACTCGCGCAAATTCTATCTCTCGCGAATGGAGGAAATATTTATTTACTGTTTAACGTGCCGGTCTATAGAGAATTCTTTAAATCCTCGACGCAAACGCAAGAGAATCTTTTTCAAAGGTCGGAGCGGTTGAAAAATTAATACGGGTTCCTTTGATTGTCTGCTGGCTTCGTCGCCACTCTACACATGCGGGAATATGTCGCGTACCTACTACTAGCACATATCGGATGGACTACGGCGGTATAAAATAATCATTTTGACAGTAATATTTAAAATGGTTAAGTCTCGAGTGAGGCATTAGTCAGAATAATCCATGACCACGATTCTGCGAGGTGTGTCTCTACATTTCTAAATTTATTTACGGGTCTACCTTCTCAACGATTTCTCCTACGATGATTGACAAGTGTCTCTATACTCCTTTTTCATATCAATTATGTATTAATAACGACGTAGCGCGCGCGCTCTAACATATTTTATTAATTACATTGCGATAATTAATAATATTATCGAATAATAATAATCATAATTTTGAGAATTGTGCATCCAGTTTAGATGAGTCGAATATATGAGTTTTAACTGAAAACTTACTTGTCATCAGCAACTATACAATTGTACTGAAAAAATATGATCGATGTGGTGAGTGTTGAATAGCCACTACGCTTACGCGACCAATTCCAGACTCGCAAATCTCGGAAAACTCGTTTGTCTTTATCAACAGCAAATGGCGTACAGCTCTGCTCAGTAAACTTCTCTCATAGCGATTTTAATGCACAGTTCATTATATAAACATATAAATGTGGCGTAAACGCCTTTATCAGTGCAATTTTACGTGAATCGTATTTAATAGATATTTTAATCATTAGCTAGATCTATTCCTCTATCTTTCACCCGCAAAAAGTCGCAAAGAAAACATCCAAAAGACACGCGCTATTGATGCGCGAAAGACTAGATTCGCTCACGCTGTTAATTCAATCGTCAAAGCCCGCGGACAAGGCGATAAAACGATCGAAAAAGTTCCGTATCCGCAAGAACGGGTTGAATACGAATTTCACGATACGCTCCGCTAGGGTAAGTACTGTTACGCTTCATCGATCGAGACCGATCTCTGAGCCAATATCTCATCCTCGCTTGCGGTCTATTAGATTTCTACGGCTTCCGAGGGGTCACCGTCTCCCTGTCGTCTCTCTTCCTCTTTTCTCCATGGAGAAAAGGGCTAACGTAAATCGTGACTCTTTCAACGTCAATCCCTGAAAAGCGCGCGAGATGGATCTTATACATTTCCGACAGTCCGGGACTTACCACGGAACGTTCGATTTCGGTATCCCGACCGCACACCCGAAGAAATCGATAGCCAGTCGCCGAATCGACGGCTCGCCGGCAAAAGATCCACTGCTTGCAGTCACGACGATTTATCGGCATCCCGTATGATACCTGCGGTAAGGTGCGCGAGCATTCCCAGTTACATGTTAATGCCGATTGCCGCTCGTCGCATAATGTTTATGAATAGCCTTTGCGCTGTATCTTCTACATAGCCGCGCGTAAATCGTAGCAATTATTCAAATAGAAACGAAAAGGAAATACAAATAAATCAATTTGGGTATTGATGCGATAAATACAACATACGTTTAAGTTAGTTATTTAGAATATTTAAGCATTTCGAAAAAAAGTGTGATAAATAATTCTAGTGACATTTCTAATAAATGGTAAATACTCCTTGCAGTCAAATCCTTTTTCCGTAGTTTACGCACAAACATTGTAATAAATTTCGCGCTAACGGCGCAGAGAAAAATTTTGAAAAAACTTTCTTTGGAAAGGCGAAGAGAGGGGGATAAAAGGTAATGTTCTGCTGTAAACTTCGGTGGTCGCGTGCGCAATGCCGGACAAGTGTTGATAATAGGATCCTACAAGTCTCTTTTTTTCGCCACGGCCGATTTAGTACCCACTTTATCACGCGTGGTCGTTTCGTTTCTAGTGGATCATTCTGCATCCGACACATAGACGCAGGTGGGCACGCTTTATGGCTGACGTTATTATGATCAAACCTCATTGTGTTGGATGTCGTCGCTAGAGCCTAGCGATGGGATAGCACGTATTATATTGTCCTTACATGCAACATCAATGTCTCTTTCTTTCTCTCTCATCACTGGCGATGTAATCATCTCTCCCGTTTTATCACGACGCGTTTGCATGTAATGGCTTGATGTGCTCACGTAGAGCAACTACGAACTTCCTCTCGATTACGTTGCATTTATGACAATCCTAAATGAGAACATTGAATGATCGACTATCACAAAAATTACGGTTCAGTTAATGAATTCTCAGTAAATCACAACAGTTACCACTGTTACTGCGATTATCAAAATCTTTCGCAGAAAATATTGGAGAGTATTTCTTTTCTCTTGCAACGCACAGCGCAACGTTCATACATGTTTGCGGCCACCTGTTCAATAAATTAGCGTATGACAAACAATATCTGCGATTGGGGCGTGCGACATCAATGTGCCATTCATTATGTAGTAAATTTGCCGTTATGCATACACCTGTATACCTGATCAGCATGCTAGTAGAGTATTTTTAACTAGATGCGTATGCAATGCGCTAGACGAGCGTACATATTCATAGCTGATGTCGCTGATGAATAACGTAAATATTCAAGAATATAAAATTCGAGTGCTTGCGCTCCACTTACGGCCATGTAAATTTGTCATTTCGTTCATAAATTATGAGCCATAACGACACATTAATCTAGAGTTTACCAATATTGCTGTGGTACATTATCGCAATTACGAAATAGCGTATCACGCATCATCGAACTCATTGACAGCCGCGCGTTATTCGTGATTTTTTTACATTTGTCCGACAAACGCGGTATTCAATGTACCGGTCGAACTGGCAAAATCATATCGCATACAAATGTGCGATGGATTTAAGAGATTTAATAAAAAAGATCTTCTACAACAATTATATTACAACACGATACGACGTTACTGTCTAAATAACATTCATCATCCTCGCAGAAAAGAGGAATCTTCTTATTCTCTCTAGTCCTTGACAGAAGGAACGATATTTCATCGGCAATTAAATCGCTCTAATAGTATAGTAAAGGAAATTTGTTATCGCTGGGTACGCGTCGTAGGAAGTTTGCGACACTTACATCTTAAGTGTAAAGCGTGCGCACTGCAGAAAGTTATTATTAGTTTCACAGGAAAGCGTACTTTCCGGCTTGGAGACGAGCGTAAAATACCGGGAAACAACGTTACGTCGTTTGCAAAGTTAGCATCGTGCGAGCATAGCACATATATAGCACTTCCCCGAACGGAGTGAGAAAATTGTAGAATTTCGATCCATCATTCTTACGCTCCCGTTTCGTTTCTCTCTCGCATTCTCGACTCGGATCCCGGATCTCATCCGTACGGTTTCTCGCCGTACGACGGCGGTGGCGACGGCCGCGGCGGTCTGGCATAGCCATCAGAATTTACCGTCTCGCGGCCGACATTATCTGTGACGAAATACGTTATTTTTCGGGGAGCTAACGCGTATATACGTTTAGCAGAACATTACCCTCGTTGACGCGCGAACGTTATTTATTGCTTATTCGCTTCACTCCGCGTCGTACGGTAAACAGCACTGTACGAGGGACCTATAAAGTGATCCTGGATGCACGCGTTATTGCGCTCAGTGTACCATCCCGGCACGCAATTTTTGTTCTTTCTCTCACAGTTAAGTGTGAAAAAATTGGAAAACTTGACCATCCGTTTCCGATAGAACAACTTCCTCCGTCTATTTATCGGCGCACTTAATTTCTGCGGTAATTACCTTATCGACGTCCGTTTCGCTCCCGTTCGATTAAAAAAGGAAGACGAGGAAAAAGGCGAGAATACGTAGAAGTTAGCCCTTGGTAGGTTTTCACGGTGCGAACCGACGATATTTTCACGTAACCAACCAATTACGTAAATGAAACCCACTCTCACTACGACGACATTGCTCATTCTCACTTTACGTAATTACAGTTAGTGCACAAACGTGCCATGGATCTGTGATCGAAATCTACCGATATCGCTTTGAAAACATTTCAATCTTCCTCTCGTGACCATTAATTCATCCCTTGACGATCTCAATGCTGAGCTCTGAGGTGAGATGAGAAACTGCTCGTTTTCATACTTTGTTATATCTTATATAATATTAGTTACAAAGCAATTACTAAAATCGCAATCGACTTTTTCAAAGATAAAAAACAAAAATATATTAATGCATACTTTGCACATCTACAGCGTAACTGCATGCAAATAATTTAAAGCGCTTGACGAATAAAAGCAGGTGGGTGTATCGCGCGTCGGTTTTACGGTAGCTGTTTTACGGTAACCCTAAGCATCGTGTGGAGGAGAGTTGAAAGACAGGATAGGATCGACCTTCATAAGCTTCGGTGTCTCATAGGATGGCTCCCATTCGAGCCTCGAGCACCCTCATGACTCCGTTGTGCTGGTAAAGGTTCTCATTGTCACGCATTCCTACGTACGCCGCAGCTGTTGTTGTTCACCCGTATTAAGAGATAGATTTACATGAGTAAACACGTTGAGGTCTAGAGTCCCACGTACAAATTGAGATTAGAGTCAAGCCTGGGCGTATTTGAATAAATTGAATGCATGTAATTAAATGTTAAAGGACCATATGAGCATATATATATATATACGCGCATCGAAAGCGATTTTTGTGTAAAAACTTATAATTTATATAAAAGTTATAACTCTCTCTTAGAAAGAGAGAGATATTTGGTTATTGAATTTAAAATACAAAAATATGTAGGTACATATATACCTATATACATATATATATATATATATATGTATATAGGTATATATATATATTATACATATTGTAATATAATGAATCTATATAGATTCAACCTGATTTAACCTGACCTTTTTCATTGCGCAATAATATTTATAAGTAATAGAAATTGTACGATATCGCAATCACACAATGTTCGAATATTGCAGTTGCGTCTATATAGTTGTCAATAAAAAATGGAATAAGTTTTGAGTTCGGAGCCACAAACAAACGGGCAGATGGGAGTCAAGTCATCGACAGGAACTACTTGTCAACTGAATTTATGGCGAATACTTAGGACATAAGACAAGCATCTTATTTTCATGAAAAAGCCGTAAAGTTCGGAGTCCGTCGAGCTTTCACCATCGTCCGTAACATACGGGTGATGATTCTACAAGCGTAAAGTACTCACAAAGTTTATACGCCGCTGCGTTACGGAGAAGTTATGTGCCGAGGGCTCTGGGGAAAATCATATTTCTACACGTATTCGCCGACATTCATGTTGAAGACATCAAAATAATCCTTTTAAACAACGACAGGAACCATATACCCCCGGGGCTGATGTTACCCTTATTCTTTCAGACTTCATAAAAGTATGTTACGTCTAAAGTAAAATTTTATTTTACATCGAGGTATCCTGTTTCCTAGACTGTGCGTCACGTTTCCCAGATTACATTTCAGTCGTTCAAAAAGTCTCGCGGGTGCAATAATCTTTCTTTTTTTTAACAAAAATAGCAGATCTGATAAATTTATTATGATATAAGTTGGTAAGCCGTATCATTTATGGGCATAGACATCCTTATATTATTTTTCACGTTTAACCAAGGTAATCCTGTCATCCTTTAGGTAAAATCCTAATTTTACAGTAGGTACTTTAGCTTGCAAATTTATCTTTTACGCAGGAGTACCATGGGACGCGGCGAGGCAATTATTGATTAAGAAAGGTGATAAATCGCGTGCAGAACATGCAATGTATACTTACTAGTAGCGCTGACAGCTGGTCCGATGACCGAGTACTTGGGGTTCCCCGTAGCAGCCCCTGGGACCTTGTCCGGCTCTGAAACACATTATTGTAATTATCCCCAGAATATACAGTGCCGTTAATTACAACAGGGAGTCGCGTATGCAATGGACCGCAGCCAATCTACCTTAGTACAAAAGATATCCCCATGATTCATCGTCTTGTAAATACGTAATGGTGTGTCCTTGCTCAAAATAAGATTACTAGCGTTTAACCCTTAGATTTTGTCAAAATAATGATTAAATGTCGATATTGATCAAATTTTATACATATTGATCATATAATGAGCAAGGGCATTATCGGCAATTACGCCTTGTAATAATACACGTGATATAATATGTCGGAAATCCAGTTATCATATGGTAATCAATATGATGATATGTTTATTTATCATTTTATTGTATATCTGTTAATGACAATATCGAAAAATATAGTAATAACAACGGATAAGTTCAAAGAACAATCCAAATGTGTCTGAAAAATGTTAGATGGTTTGGCCGATTACCATCAAGTAAGCAAAGAAGATGCCGGGCGAGATGCCGGCCCATTTCCAGAGGAACGCAAGCTTTCTCTCCGGGTGTTACAGTTTGCTGGAAAGCTTCACGATCTTCCTTACCGATCGTCAAAAGCTCCAGCATTACTGGAAAGCTTCGCAAAAGCTCTGTTTCATGGCGCTTTCATGCTTCAGCATAGCGGCGCGTTATGTTGAGCTTTTGAACTTCTTCTACTTGAAGCTACACGATACCGACCGAGTTCGCAATTTGGCATATAATATATTTCGATAATTTAATATTATTAACTAAATTTTTAATAACTACTTCTTTTCGACTTTATGATCTTTTCTTTCAATCGGTTATTTAAAACTATATGTATATTTATGTCTATCGCAAGGATGTGAGTGTACTTTAACGAATATACAAATTATATAAATATCTTTGTTTACAAGACAAGAATTTTCATGATAATATGACATTGAATAATCAGCAGATATTTATAAAAAACAGAAAATTTGATTATCGCGAGTGTGCTGGTTTTTATAAGAACAGAAATTGCCAAATTAAGTGAGAAGTGAGAAAGATGAACAATCTGAACACAGCGAGATACAACTATTCCTCAGCACGCGATATAAGGCAATGAATAATTCAATGGCTCGTCCCATGACTTTAGGGACTCACCTGAGCGAAAATGCTATCAATAGCCGCGGTCTTACACGTCGCGGGAGATGAGACGGTGCCGAAGAAAGAGGAATGTGGCCGTGGCGAGAGGATGGTCGGAAGGATGGACTTTCGTGATGTCGACGAGTAATCATCGTTCGTTACTGACCAGGATGTAGCGCATCGTCCAATGGCTGGAATTGAAACATCGCCTTGAAGCCCTGGCCCGGCCACTCGGAATTAGCGACGAACTCGACGTAGAGACCTGGTCCCGTGCTGAGTACTTCCACTTCCGCTCCCTGGTTGCAGAGTACGGCTATTGTGGGCGCCCCTGAATCCGTTCCGTCGTGCACCCTGATTAAATCCGCTCTATTCAGGCAACTGTAACAGGATGTGCCTTTCGTTAGAAGCCGGCAACTTATCGGTACATTACCTTCAGTCGTGTCTAATTCTCGCTCTGAGAAATTGGAATATTCTCTTTTAAGCTAATTGACACTTGTGCTGTATATAAGAAGAAGATATAGAAAAAATCTATGTTAACGTAATTTTGCTGCCTTAATGTGGCCTCCTCTAATTGTAAGTCAAAATTACTGTCAAAGCGTCTTACTTTGTAGAGAAGTTTACCTCCATAAAGATTTAGATCTCGTAATGAGACGCGCGAATAAAGAGAGAATTCTCGAGATTCTCGGCAACGAAGGTATGTTAAGTTTGCTTTGGGTGCTGCGGCTCGTCTAGAGATAATGCGCGCGAGGGGAAACGGGACCGAAAGGGGAGACAAAAGAGATGAGAGAGGTGCCATGGGACGAAGCAAGGCAGTTCAGTGAGGTTGAAGGTGAAACGCTAAAGAGTGTACAGTGACAAAAGATGGCATCATCGGCAAGACGAACGGTGGGCAGCAGGCCAAAGAGAGAGACTCGACGACCGATGATTCGTTCCATATGTGTACGCGAACTACTCCGCTCGATCGAACCGAAGAAGAGTATTACATCTTCGGTGCTTTCAAGCCTTAGGAATCGTGCACTGCATCGACGGGATCGCCAATCCGATCGATTTAAAGGCTTGATCGATGACGGCAGACGGGATAACCTTATTACTTGCACGGGTTAAGCAATTACGTTGGCAGAGAAAGATTATCGTCGGAAGAGCCAGAGATTAAAGAGCGACCCCTGTCCCGCCTGTCCGTTCCGCTTCCTTGCCTCTGAACCTACACGTGCGACTTCTGACCTCACTTACACGTACACGACAGCGTCGCTCGTCGCTGACGTAATATCGTAAAATATTTTGTATCTCTACCGCGAATCGACAGAGGCACGAGATTATTTTCAATTTTGATCGTTGGATTTGAACATTATAATGAGTAGACGCAAATCTCAAATCAGTTTGAAACAATCAAATTGAAAAGTTGAACCATGAAGTTAGTGATGCGCGTAAGTGAACTCAACGCGAAGGCAAGCAAATCCGTCTATCAAAGTTAATCTAGCGTAGCATCGCGCGCCCGGAGTGTGTACACGGAATTCTTCAAGTGCCCAACAAGATTTACTTCGGGCCATCACCAACTCCATTTTGCTCTCGTCGATTTTATTCGTATTTCGTCTACTATGTCTCAGTGGCTATTCCATGAATATCGTTAAAGTAGCGTTTACCTTTGGAAACTTGAATTCAAGCGTAAAAGCACGTTTCAAGTATCAAATGGCGATATAAAGAACCGTTCTACGTCTTCTTTTTCTTCTTCTTTTTATTAAACTTTTCGCAAGTTAACGTAGTATATGGTAAGGGATTATTCATTACTTATATCCATAGGAAGGGATTATTGATACTGTCGATATTGATACTGTCGATAGTTCCCCCAACTATAACTTTATATGAACGAACGAGCGGCATATGTGCGTGCTATAAGCGTGCACTCGGGTAGAGTAGGAGTGTATCGAGTGCTGGATGGAAGAGTCTCTCGGTATCCATCAGCACCATTCACGATAATATCCGAGTGCATCTGACGGAGCGGCTTAACGTTGATATATGGAGGCATTTCTCAGCTCTTACCCGAGCTCTTACAGATTTTTACCACCAGTCTTGGAGGAAGTGCCATCGGCCACGACATAAATTAACGTTATCGATCGTAGATTTGTCGACCATATATATATCTCGTATCGTCTTTCAATTCTCGCGCTAGGTTTAACCGAAGATACTGCGATTATAACATTTGAGTTAACATATTTATCAAATTCCTCTTCTAAATCAGTATTTTTCTAATTGTAGGAAACACAATCATTTACAAGTTGATGATTCTGAAAATATAAAATAAATCTCTTTTTCGAATTATTTATTATCGCGTTATTGACTTTATTCACTAAAAAATAATTAGCGGCGTGTAAAGTTTTGATAAACGATTAAACGAAAATCCAGTTATAATCATGTATATAGTGATGTTTCATGAAAGCGTGAAAAATGAATAATTGCGTGAGTCGATGTTATTTGGTCAGATTCGGATATTCTTCTCCGATTTGACATTACACAGCAAATGCATTCATTCGCCATAACCATTTCGTATAAATATATCAGCGTAGAGCTAATATTAGGTTCATTTATCCTGTTATATAAACATCGTTGGATCCGACTGGTCGACACACACATGAGAATATATGAATATATTCCATTAATTTTTACATAACATTAACCCTTTAACTACGGGAATATGAACATGTCGTCTATTGACGACAGTTGTAGTTAAAGGGTTAAAGAATCACAAATATTATTCTATAAAAAACGATACATTAATATATTATATATTCTTGATAAGCGTATTCTTGATAGGCACGTCTTTATCACGAGTGTATGGGAGAGATTAAGTAGATGTGTGAATTATTCGAGAAAAATATATATCCCAATATTTTCGGAGTAAATAAATTACATAGCACTATAGAAATTAATTATTTAAAAATTGCAAATTTTGTCATAAAAATAAATCCCGGTTTTTGCCGCATTGGCAGCCAATTGCTCGTGAATCACTATATGCTACAGGCTATAGCCGGCCCCCTATAGAACGTGCGAAACAGAATATAGAGTGAAGTTTAAATGAGATTTGGTACCACAGAGAGAGAAAAAGAGTTTTATACTCACAAAATAAAACCATCGCTAAATAAAGCAGACAGCTTAAAAATTTAGGCAATAATATGTATATGTAAACATATATATATTATATATAAAAGCAAATTTTATAAAAAAAAAATTATTTTAAATATTTTATCCGAAAATGCGCGCGCGCGGGCGCGAAAGCTAGTTACTTTCACAATGATATTTTCTTTCTATTTTCAGCTATGTTGCTTTCATACCGAGATTTGTGTATAATAGCATAATACGATTTCAAAATTATTATTCATATCTTGTTGCACTCGCTGTAAAAATTACATTTGTTTTCGTATTATTTGAGTTAGCCCCATTGTATACAATTTTCGCAGATTTCGTGAGCGCGTCACTTCTTATACTTATGAGATGTTCCTATTTGCAAAAATTGTTTTTTGAAATCATATTTAAATCATTTTCTTTGCTGAGTTGTTTCGCGATAATTATACACTTTGCGCATAAAACTTTATTATTTGACAAAATCAAGTAAAAACTTCTCTCCTATCTTGACATTATTTGCTTCAGCATTTTTTCAGTTTTCGCACTTTTCAATCGCAAAATCATCGATTTTGATTTGAGAGTTTAAAGTTAAAAGGTTACTAACGGAATGAAATTAAAGAAGCTCAATACTGAATTAGGACAGAGTTCAAGGATTTATCAAGGATTAACTCCTGCACGCTGTAACTGCAAGTCCCCAGGCACCTCTCGTTTCTCCAAGTCGACCTCCCAATCACCATTCTCAGCTCTAAGTCTTCGCGCAGAGAGGAACTTTATGTGGGTTAAGTAGAATCGTGGTCCACGCCGTATTCAAAGGATTTAGAGGTCAGGTGTAACCGGCACACACTACGATTTAAAAAGAGAGAATTCACGTAAAAGTACGCTATCGCTGTCAAGTCGAGATCGTATTGCGGGAAAGTTAATTACAACGAGCGGCGAAATTCGTACATTAAACTCGTATAGCTGACTTTAAATCCTTAACAAAGATCGATAGGAACGTAGTTTTTTTCCGGTACCGGTAGAATTCGTCGTAAATATCTTGGTAAAGTATTCGTAGCGCTCGTAGGCGGAATATGAAGTTTACCGAGCTACATGTAAGAAACATGAGAGAAAGAGAGAGAGATATCTCGACGTAAAATACAGCTCAAGTGAAATATATTTAGGATTTGCTTAAAAAATATTCTGATCTTCAGCACGCGGGTGCATACGAAGTCTAGGCTTGTCGCGTTTTCAATAGCACTAACCAGGGGAAAACGAGGAGACAGGAGGATCTATGGCAACCAGCTTGAAAGGATCGGTAGTCAAGCTCGCAGTATTACTGCCTGGCAGATTTATGTCAGTAATATCTGAAGCATTAGCAATTTGACGTATTGGCGATCGTAAAATTTGGAGTCGCGCGCAGGAAGAGGCTATCTCTCATTCATGGACTGATCATACATCAGATCCCTTCGGGTCGGCGAGCGCGAATGTATCTAGTCTCCCGCTGATTTGCATGTCGTAAGTACACGGAACGTCAGCTCCGCGTATACCCTAAGTACTCAGGAGCAATACCGATCACGGAAAACCAACTCACGAATACTCCTCGCGCAGCGTAACGAGATATATCTAACGACCGCAATTATTCTCGGCACGCACATGGAACGCTCATAAAACGTAGGAAGTTCAATACGTACCGTACAGCAGCGTTCAAATTAGAGCAAACTCGTCCGTCGATCGATCGTTCACTCGCACATTCATTGGTCAACGCAAAAAACATTACTACGCAAGCAAGCCTATATCTTCACTGAATATTTCATTAAAATATCACATTAATATAGATACCTATCTCTTTCCAAATATAAAATGGCTCCTTTTCACTCATATACATATATGTATAGACATTTTCTTCATGTATATGTTTTTGTAATGCATAGTTTCGGTAAATTTTAGCCAATAATATAAGAAAAGCAGACTTACCAACGAATAAATTAATTGATATATAAAACTCATTTAAACAAAAATATTAAAAACAATTAATTTAAAGAAGGAAAACTTTTCTTATGTTTTACATTTATTTCAAATGTTAGAAATCTTATGTTTTTCAATTTGCGAAATCAATGCCTATGATACGTAATGACACACATGGTAACTCTTATTTGTCGATGTCGCTCTGGCCGTTGCGTATCTTTTTGCTTCAAATATATGACTTATCTATATTCTACATTTCTACAATATATCTCAAAAAGTATATGCATGGAGAAAAATTTTGGAAAAGAAAAAGTGTCCTAAAGGACAAAGAAAAGATGGAGGAGTATCCTAAAAAATAAGAAAAGACGCCAAATGACACGAGATCTTTGTTACAGAGCTTCTCGCGTGTCGTTCATCGGCAGGGTGAGTCAATTTCAGCAGGACTCTGCATCAACGTCTCTCGGCAGCAGAAACAACGCTTACGACACGACACCCATCGTCATTACCGCTCCTCGGCAAACATTCAAACGAGTTCGTTTGATTAGTTTAATGGTTCGTTTGGTTTCACTCCTCCCTAAGTGTCGAATCTCTATCTCGCGCTACCTCGACTCAAATGTTTTACCAAGCTGGCCGAACCAATCGACGCCGATTATGTATTCGTGTCGTCACCTAATCGATAAAGTCCTCAGATAGCACGGAGTAACTTTTACGATTGTTGCGAGAGCAAAGAAATTTTAATCGGAATTAATCCTGAGCGATTTAAATGGTTTGATTTTCCGCAAGTCACAGACACTCGTGTAGAGGGAACGACAGATCAGATAACATTCACGTATTAACGCATGTTTTCGTCGGTCAGTTATAGGTGTCAATTATGGAATTAAATTTAAAAGTAGTAAATATACAAAATTAAGACCGGGGAACGACTTTATTTTC
Source organism: Leptothorax acervorum (assembly GCA_035220615.1). NCBI lineage: Eukaryota > Metazoa > Arthropoda > Insecta > Hymenoptera > Formicidae > Leptothorax > Leptothorax acervorum. The sequence continues at coordinate 146,750 of JASTWQ010000025.1, read as the reverse complement.
CCCGTAAATCTCCATTGCGTGCTTAATTTATCTACTGGCTATTGCCAGCGCATCGACTGACGTGCACCGTTCGATCTGTATCAAATACACGAAGCTGTATCGGAAGAGAAAGTTTTAAATAGAAGTTAAATAGAAATAGTTCTGCCTGCGCCCTTGTGATTCTGATATTCGTTATTGTGTCTTGTTAACTCTTAAACGTTAATAACTGACAGATCATAATTCACAATTAGCCCAATGGAGGTTCTCTCACCTGACACGAATCTTTAAAGTTTACCATATAGAAATCCATATATGTAGACAACAATAAATGAAAAGTTTCATGATCTGTGAGAAAAATACCTCGTGCTTAAGTTGTTAAAAATTACACAGTGGCAACATGCAGATTCTCCTCTGCTGCTATAGAGATAAATAATAGAAAAAACATTTACTTCACAATACCGGCCTCCAGTTTCAAACTTACGATAGACTCCAATGAGTACTCCCTAAGTTAAAATTTAAGAAAACTTTCTGTCTTCCATGTAAGTTTTATTTTAAAATAAAAAATTAATCATTCTTCTTCCCTCTGACAACAAATTAATTTATGACATTTATCAAATAATTAATTATAAGCAAGCTATAACGCTTAATTTTTTGCTGCAATGAGATATATTTTCACGTTTCGTTCAATATTAAAGAAATAAAGTCGTGATTACTTTGGCAAAACTAATGAAACTTGTTACCAAAGCTATAAAAATATGTCCGTCTTTAGCAATAACGATTCAAAACTCCCGTAATTCCAACTTCCATCACTTTTTCTTAAAATTGCGCGAACGGATGTTGCGTTTTTGGTGATCGTGTACGTATAAGTATGGACAAACGGATGTTAAAGTTTTTAACAGCCCTGCGGCTTTCATTACATGTCTCGTTCGAGTTGTAGGGTTATTGGTCTGGAAAATGCAGTGGAAGGTGGGAAAGTAGATCTCGAAGCTGCTGAAATATCCTGAATGTGAATACACATAGAAACTATAACAAAATGCTCAAAATTTTTTATCAGACTAAGATTAATATAAAACGAAAACCCAGTAACAAGCAAATTCTTGAAACATGTTTTAATTGCTGAATAAAAAGTAGTTCAATATATACGAAAACGGTAATTTCTAAAGCTCTACTTATCACTTGAATGGAAAGCTAGCCATCTGGACGTTTCTGCGTCCGTACTCCATTTATGTCCATCCGGACATCTCTCTCGCGGTTTCGGTTACACGCTGTTTTCAACATGCCGCACGGACGACAGTTTCAAAGTTTTAAATCGACAGGTCGCGGCAATGCCATTCTACCAGCCGACGGAGCTTAATGGCGTATCTTTTACATAGACGAGGCAGCCCCGGTCATACTTCGTGAATTCACGACTTTGATCCCTCCCGCTAAATCTCCTCAGCTTTTTCTCTTTCGTAACTTGCGGAACTCAATTTCTATCCGGAGATATGCGAAGAACGTACGGCAAACTTTTTCCCACGGATGCACCGAACGTTGCTCCCGCAAATCTATCAACTTCGGGATGCGTTGGAAGGAAAAATTTGTAAACCATTTATGATGGGAAGAAATGTTGAAACGGCGCGCTTGGAAAATGCCTTAGAGACATCTGATACAATCTCTAATTTGCTTCTTGCTTCGCGTTTACTTAATCTTCGTTTTATTGTTCGTCATTACTTTTCGTTCAATACAAGCGTATTTCACGTTTTTCATATTACGTTAGAAAATAAAAAATAAAGACGTAATACTCGCCTCAGATCTCCTTCTTGCAGAGAAATCTCCTCAAAGACCAAACGGATTCTCTCTTTCAACCTGAAATACAATTAACCAAATTATTCTGCGTGCGTTTTCCTAGATGGATATGGATACATTATAACGCCACTTACACTACTATATAAAAGCCATTGTAAACGCTACATAACTTATGATATTAAAACTTGCATTTTTATGAATACGGAAATATTATTATATGCATTTTTCGTCCAAACGGTACCGCGCGGCGGTACACGCGCGCGGTTTATCTTGTTCCCCGTGGTACTAATGAAACAAGATGGGCGAGAGCTGTAATTAATTTCATTATAAGCGCACCTAGCGTATGAATTTGTTAAAACGGCGACGGCGGCGACGACGGCGGTGACGACGGCGGCGTCGGCGGCGACTGTGATGCGAACAATGTGACGGGACCAAATCTCTTTACGAAAAAAGATTAATGGCTAAATGAGACAGAAAGTGCCTATATAAAAGCGCTATAAAAGAATTTAATATACCGTAAGAAAGAAAACCCGAAATATATTTGTTTTTTTACTATAATTTTTTCGCTGCTTTCTTTTTATCGCATTTCTTCCTCACATGTGAATAATCATTGAAAGACTCGCTTGTAGCTTGTCACGGCGTGACAAAGGCCATCGAGCCGTCGAGAACAGTGTAGTACGTTAATATAGTATAGAGCGAGTGTCATGAATACCTAGCAGATAGACTGCACGCGCGTATATTATACTGCACGTATACGTATCCGCCGGCTTTATAGCGGCCGGCGCGGCATAGCGGCGTTGCGTCGACATAACTGTTAGACATATAGGGTTACACACGCTACTTTGATACAATTACCGTAATTAAGCAGCAACCCACAATACTACGGAAATCACATTCGCGCATACTGGCCCGGCGCGGCGCCGCGATTAAATTCATCACGATTGAGCGACGTTCTGACTCGACTCCGTTAACTATTTCCTTTGATCGCTGTACATAGATCAGACATCCACGGAAATCAATGAACTGTGCAATGATACGTAACGTGAACTATGACGTTTATAGATATAGCGCGAAACTGGAAATCCTATTAGATACTAAAGTAAACTATTATAAATAAATACTCTAAAATAGATAAGAGAGAGAATAATATTACTTTTCTCTTACATATGTACTCTGGTAAATTAATATTACCGTTTGTTAGTGTTTTGTCAGTTAACACTGGGTTGCGTGGATTGAATTTTCATACGCAAGTCGCAATGAGGTCTAGCCTCGGTGTTGTTTCCTGGAACCGGCTAGAGAACAGCAACTTCCTGTGAGGGATCATGCCAAGAACTTGCTGGTTTTTCCCCCCGCTAACTGGGCGCGAGTGCAGCTTTTATGCCGCTGTGCTGCGAAACGGCTTGCGACAGAACGGACGTAAACTTTCGGCGGCTACGTAACAAGGAACCGAGATGAGGAACGACGAAAGTTGGGCTGGATACGAAGCCGGAAAATTTCTGATGATGGGATAAGCGCGGTAGTATCAAAACTCAACATGACCTAGTATCCAAAACCAGTATGTCGAGTTTTATTGTAGTGTGGCCTGCGCGAAATTAAATCTTCTTTATTTAAACGCTGTGCAAAACACACAGTTGAGTCCGATATGATTAAACGTCCTTCGATATGTTAGATTGCGTGTTAATGAACTGCGAGCAGGATTACAGACTGTCGTCATTAAATGCGCTAAAGCAGTAGATATATGGCGACGGCGGAGATTAGCAGCGGAGATGCATTATATATGGATTAGACCCTCCGGAACAGAGCGCATGGGCTCAGGAGTATGTCAGATTAGTTACCTTGCCCGGAAGAGGTAGGAGCACCGGATGTTCTTCGGATAGGAGGACGGGTACCGTGGCGAATAAAATCGTCCGTATTGAGGCGTCGATTGAGAACTGACAAACTCGTGGTCACACATCGTGCCGGGCACCAGCAGACCGTCCATCTCGAATAAACCTGGAACAAAAAGAAGATGAGGATCGCGTTACAACGTCGTCGACTTTGCGATATGTCTACTTGTCCGGACGATCTTGTTTTTACTTGTCATTTTGACAAAGTTATCGCTTTTGTCCTATAGTTCTTTCTGGCTCGTTCAATCTATATATATATATATATATATATATATATGTATATATGAGGCTGTTGAAACAAAATCTGCATTTTACCAGAAAAATATTTGACGAACTGAAAAATAATCTTAAATTGATCTTAAAAACGAAAATATATAACATGAATAACTCATTTAATATAACAATAAATTTACAAAAACCTTGTTTTGTGACTGATGTTTAATTATCTACAATTCCTCAGTAGAAATTTTATACATATGTTCTATTGCAGTAAAAAATCTTCCTAGTCGATCTTATTACACAATTTCTTTCCCACTATTTTGAAAAAGCTATTGATAAACATCGGAACACGTGCAGAGCAAATCCTATTTGAAATCTGTCTCTTGTGGAAATGGAATCGAGATGAAATAAAATTAATGATTGCTTATAGCGTGTCCTTAGAGCGTGCAAATATACCTACTGAATCCGTATACGTATTGATTAACTAGTGGCGCGTCCCACACTCCTTTCAAAGGCGTCGTCATGGTAAAATGATTCAATTTATAACTGACAATGAGTATATCGTTACTTGGTTACGATTAACAAAAATGCATAACGGTACAATGCACAGAGTCGAAATTAATCCTAAATCTTTTTTGTTTTTTGTTTGTCTAACCACCCGCCTCGTTAGTTTTTGCAGAGTAGCTGCGCATGTTTCAAAATAAAAGCAAACAGCAAGCGTGTATAACGGATATTTGTGCAATAGCGATTTCGATATACGTTCAGAACTGTGTACAAATATCTCGAGTATGCGGGTTAGCGCGATAACGACATCGGCATCGGCAGGGAAATACAGTACCGACCGATTTTACTAAAAGCGCAGGGAATTATCACCGTTCATGTACGTACAAAGGATTCGTACCGTTTTTAAATTCCACGATTTCTACGGGATATGTACGGGCAATTACATTGCTGGCTCGCGCAATTCAGAATACCCGAGATCGTTCTTTTGTGCTTGAAACAAAGGCGAGAGGAAAAAGCGGTAGTTTCCGGAAGATAAAAAAAACAAGTAGGAGGTTGGAAAAGGTCGTCGGCCACATCTATCTGCTAGTGAAAAGATTCCGTAAAAGAAATGTCGAATTCCAGAATGAATTAATCGTTAACACGCCCATCGGCATAGTTCTATTGTAAGTAATGCGAATAGCACTCAAGAAGATTCCAATATACGCTTGCATTGTACTCGATCAATTATCGTGATAAATGGAGCCCCGTCGGACTTTATGATATTCAAAGACCATAATTAGATTATAAAATAATGATCTGTCGACCACCTCGATTTTCGTGCCATCGGCATTAAAAACTAATATATGCAAAATAAAGAATAAAATAATTTATAGATATGGAAATAATTTTGTAACAATAAAGTTGCTAAATACATATTTAAAAATGTAAATATTTCAATATACTTCGTATTTCTTCTTCTACTGCTAGTTTCCTGATTTTACAATAGTGAACTAATTATATATATATATATATATAGAGGAAGCAACAAAAATATTTGTTGTTAAAAATCGTGAGAAATTAAATTGAGTAAATTTTTTATTTAATTACAATTAGAGCAATGTTTCGTATAAAATAAAGCAGCTCAAATTAATCAAAATAATTCTCTGCAGAAAGCAATTTTTATCACCGTACTGCCGGGACAGCAATAATGGGAAGGGACTCCCCCGTCCCCCATCTGCCCAAGTGCATAGTAAAACACACAGGCATAGGATAAGAACCACCGAGTAATTCCATCTAGCATGCGACATTAATAAGTTAATTTCGAAATATAGGTACATATACAATGTGTATCTGCTTAGGTGTCATTTTTGCTATGAGTGACTCTAAATTCTCGAGTGAGACTCGATCCATTTTTCAAATTTCAGGTTTCATTGTCAGACAAATTTCGGAAAAATTATTTCTATCTACGTTTCAAATTTTAATACAAAAAGACATATTGAAGGTCCATAGAGTAAGACAAAAAATTAAACTAAACAAATGATGCATATTCCATTTGATATTTAATTAATATATTTCATCGTGTGCTAAGTTTTATAATATTCGTTCTCTCAACAATGATAAATCCGAAAAAAAGCAAGTTTTTTCGTGGAAAAATGGTGTTCTTTTTTCGCCATAAATAAGAACCATTGATTAATTTTGTTCAATTTTTAAATACACTTTTCCTTCCGCGTTCTCGTCTTCCTTCTTTTCACCTCAGAATTCAGACAAACTATTCAAAGTTTCGGGTCGGTGTTTCTGCGGGATAAAGCTGTATAATCGACTTCACACACACACACACACACACACACACATTCATGCGTATATGCAACCCATCTCTCGTGGGGAATCGTACGTGTGCCGGACGCTTGATATCGTCTTGATATCCGACGTCACGTTGCGGTTTGCGAGACAAGTATGGTTTACACGGGGTAACGAGAATAAAGATCAAAAAAAGAAGTCAAATTCCTTCGATTTCTCACAAAAGATAAGACAAAAAAATTAATAAACAATAAGCAATTGAAATGCTTATGGGTAATATTTGTGGCTTTACATTTGGTTTTTATTTTTGGGTTGCGTTTATATTTTTCCGGTCGGACAATAATATACTAATTTCGTTTAATTTTTAAATTCGTCCAATCTTCGGTAATGCTTTCTTTCTTATTAACCGAATTCATAGATGACAGGGTGCATGACGTTCTTCACGAAAACTGTACATGTATAGCACGCTTGCTCACGGTGCAGTATCACGTGTCAGATTGCAAGAACGTTCTGTCTTGTTGCAATAGAGAGCTGAGTATCAGATGCAAGAAAAGCGAAACATTATTCTCGAGGTGATAAATCTCTATGCTTTTAACGTTGAATAATTCCATTTTCAAAAATATTCACAAAATGGAAGCATATAACATATATATATATATATATGTATAAATATATAGCGAAAATATCGTAATCGCATGTTATGTACATTATACGCTACTTTTCTTTTGATAAATCAAAAGCGAAAACTTATCCTATCAATATTGTGTTCGCGTTAGCGTTACTTTCGTTAATCTATCGAAACAAAAATAAGAATAAGATATCTGTCATACGTTTTTGAAATTAACAACGTGAGTTCTCAATGCACACACATGTGTTTAATGCGCGCTGTACTCTCGACACTGATTTATTTCAAATTTTTGCGTTATCGGGAAAAGCCGTGCATACGTTTGAATTATGAAACAGCTCCATTGGGATACCAGTCCCAATTACGAGTCTAGTGGCAAGTCAAAACTCTCTCAAAGTCATATCTCACGTTGGCCAGGAATTACGATCACGTAGTTTTAAAATGGTGCACTGTTTTTTAATTCTCCCATGTTTCTTTTATTATTGCATTTTTTACGTGCTACTGTACAGATTAATGTTCTTCACCGCATAAAATACCGGCATTAATATTTCTTCACTAATTATGAGATTTTTTTCTGTACTTTTCGCAATTGTGATGAACGTCGAGGTTTTTTATGCAACCACATATAATCTGCATTAAAACGTTTTTTCTAATTAATGAAGCTCGTAGAAGAATGATAAATTAAAATCCCTATGGAAGTATAAGTCGATGTTGGCATCGTCGATTTCCAATTTCCATAAAGCGCATTTTTATTTCCCACGCGTGCACATGCTAAGCTTCCGAGGGTGAAACAGCGTCCCGACAGATCTTATCTGAATATTTTATAGACCAGCCCGCGCTGGAGGTGACAAGCATAGCCCGGTGTCGATGCATAAAATTTCACATCACATCTTCGGTCATTCGCAGGTAGGATGGAAAATGTAGATGGAAATAAAAAAAACAGAAGCGTATTCTCGGTGACGTTACGTCTCAACTCGTCGTTCGGGAGTTAAAATTCCTCGCTTGAATAACGCTAGAACTTGAGCCAGCCTTTCGGAGCTTTCAACCACCTCGGTCAGTATAAGGATGCATCGAACTCTATGGTTGTGTACGACACTTTTGCATAATCTTCATTTATTTATTTCACGTATTTATTTTAACAATAAAGTCTCGACACACGTAAAAGTTATTGTAGAATATCTTAAAAAGTGATTTAGATAATATAGGAACTAACATATATATAATTTAGTTTCATAAGTTAATTTTATAAATCACTTTTATCAATCCTAGTAATTAATCAGTCCATTAAATATTTTAACACAAAGTCACGTAATTAATAATCTCATAATTTATCCTATGACAAATTATGAATGAGGTTGGAGCTCATAGACTCGATCTTGCCACTTCAGAATATGAAGTTCATGAATGAAAAAATATGGAGAGAGACTAGGTATGATATTCTATTAACAATCGAGTTCAAAGGGGATCGATAGCTCACGTTTATTTTCACAGCACATTGGAGATTGTATATGGCATTTTACATTGGCATATTACAGCTACTCCGAGAGCTACTCTTATCTCGACGTAATTCTCTTTGGCCTCGTCCTCGTCTTTGTGTATCGTCTTCTTGATTTCTATATAGTCATGTAAAATTTTCCGCAAGCGCAGAGTCATTGTGTGCGCGCGAACGTAGATACATATGTATATGAAGTCTACACAAACCAAACTTTGAAAACATGAGAAGCTTGCACTTTCATGGTTCGCAAGCGTAACCGCGTCGAGAAATCTCGAGATTCATCGCAAGTCTCCTGTGAGGAAAATTACGGAGTATTCATCGCAACCACCGATTCTGCTCGCGCGAGACCACGCACCCAACTCTTTTTATAAGACCCAAACATTTTACTGGACTTAATGAGGATGATATAAACGCGACATTTAAATACTTCCTGTAAATAATTTTACGCAAATAATTTGTTTTAGTTATACAAAGTGTTTGCATTTGTGAAGCCTCTAATACTCTCTGTTAAGGAAGTAATATGAATAACGATAATGTACAGGATATTTTCGTAACATGTGCTTGCGATAGAACAATAGTTAATAAAGAAAATAAAAAGTCGTTTCTAAATTCTTTTATTTTTTGGAAAAACAGATAGAGACGACTACTGTCGCTCTACAGAGCAAAGAACATTGTCGGATAAAAAGGTAAACAAGTACACAGGTCGCGGTACCGAGTAAAGCTTGAGATGCGCTCTTGTAAACAACTCTCGCGCACCCACCCCAGTAGTAACAGATTAAATTCACCAGTACTTTAACCCTATATTACTTATATAACTTTCTCAGTGCATGTTCAAACTAAGGCGTATTAACAATACGAGATTCCTATTATTGTACTCATCTTAGATTATGCTACTCAGCTACGTATATGTTTCAGATAAGTAAAAATGTATAGTGCATTCAATTTAAAATTGCATTACATACACAAATATTGATATAAAATTCATTGTTCCAAGATTTAGGTACATATTGTTGCTGTAGCGCCAACAATAATATCTTTTGTTGTCTCCTAACTTTTGCATGTAGAACCAGAATGAAGAATCGCCTTCCTCTTTTTATAGCTTAGCGCGGCGCGTAGCAAAAGCGACAATTGTTACAAATCGTAGCTAACAATAAGTAATCCTATTTTATTAAACTAATAAAGCGGCCTATGTAAAGAAGACTTTGAGTGCACAATGTAGCTATGTCTTGCTTCTGGTAGCGCAAGAAAAAGCTGCTTGGCAGAGTGCAAACGCTTGCCCAGGATGATGGGTCCTGTATCTTCATCTCACTTGACTATGTCGCATATAATAGCTCCACTGATCCTCTTTCAAAGCACCATTTGCGCGATACTTCTTCCTTCGACAGTCTTGAGCCTTTTATATGCTATTCATACTTATCTTAGATGCATTTTTTCTTCCTCCTTCTTCCAATGCTTTTCGCGCTATTGGATTACACCTCGTATCGTAATTAAAAGCAAAGCTAGCAATTTACGACTGAGCAATATATGCAGCTTGCTTATGAAAAGTCTATATTATATCTAGTATTATACATTAAACTTTCAACAGAAATACTTAAAAAGCAGTCTTATATCTATAGATATCTCTTTTAAATTAATTTCAAATATCGCGTTACTTACTTTGTAATTATGCTAAAAGATCTAGCATACCCTGGTAACAAGATTAAAGTAACGTAAAAGTGGCTTAAAATCCCTGTTAGTCGCCTGACACAGAAGAGACACGCTCTTGATAAAAATAAACCAAAGGGAAACCTTGATTGCGGTGACACTGAGAGGTCGTAGAATTATCCTCACACCGTTATCTGTCAGATAAAAAAATTTTAATCGATCGTTCGATACATCATTCCGCTGTGATCGTCCTGTACGATGCACAGCTATGTACAATATCCGATACTCGACGACTGCTCCACAATAGAATTACAAAGAAAGCGGGGAATTCGATCTCTTTCTATCAGGAAGTAGCTGTTCTAAAGGAAAAGAATTTCTCTGGACGGAAGTTACTGACAAGCGAATCGATACTTTGTTATCAGTCGAAGGATGACTCGCTTTTAACTTTTATCAATTTTTCGTTTTAGTGAAGTTAATAAATGTAGAGATTTAAAACGTTGAAGATACGCACTTGTACATAGATTTTTTTCATATATTCTGATTACTTCAATGATTTATATTGATAGCACAATTAATGAAAAGGAGACATATAATCGGTAACAAAATAGTACTTATTCTCTATGAGACATTAGTCTCTGATCAGTAGCAAAATTAAATATCATCAAAATTAAAATGTAAAAGTAATGTAAAGTAAAAATTCATTAATGAAATTAATGGTGCGTAATAATGTTATAATGAGAAATAACTAATTACTAACTAAATAGGCGTAAAAACAATAATTAAGATAAAGCGCTAATAAAATAAGGATATTGCAACGCGTTATAAAAAAATGCGAAGAAAATAAATATTCGCGAGATACAAAACTATTATGTGTCAAATCTCTATAAAGATAAATGTTTATCAAAGTATGACAGCAAGAAGAGACGTTTCGTGGTAGAATATCGATGACAACGAGACGATAGCATTTTCCGATCAATCTGCCTTCCCTTCGTCACCATTTTGCTCGTCCAACATCGATTCAATCCGTTTGAACGTACAAACGATTGAATCTTGAAAGATTTCTCTTATCAATTGGAACAAGCAAGAACGTTATCTCTTCCATGCGTCAGTATATGCTGTTCCTTGTTTTCCAGAACTTACAAGTGAAAAATATATGTAAAAATATGAACAAAGCAATCTTTTATTCGTGCTTTGTCAACGCCCATCGCCCGACAAAGGTCCGCTATTCGGCTATTTCATCTTCATATATATTTCTCCGTTACCGAGGAATAAAAGCAGACACTTTCGCTTGACCCAGTTTCTCGCTTTGAACGAAAAAGGTACCGGTCGTGATGTCTGAGTTCTCTACACCTCGGGCGGAAAGAAGCCAACGTAATCGATACGCGGATGCTACGTTTTATTTTTCTAAGCGGATTGCACTCGGATTTTCGGGATTCATGCGGAGCTACGAAAAATGTCTCCTTTTTGCTATAAATTACTATACTTTAAAATTGACAAACTATAATCTATAAAGTTACAGTGAATATGCAATACATTTCAAATATGCCATTTATCCTCATTTTTATTTCAATATTTAATTTCTTTTTTTTTTTATATAAAAGTTCTATAACAGGACGCTTGTTGTTTAAAATTAGCCACATCCTTGAATTTTGCGGAATTTAATTAACTTCAAGATGATAATACCACTGTAAAACGGAACAGTGCCGCAACTTGAAGCAGAGAATGTTCTACTTTACTTTAATGTTTATCAACTTTTGTCACTACGAATGCTCGCAACTTCATCTCCAGTTGCACTTGTCGAGACAAAAGGCTGAGTTTAAAATTTTGTCTATTCGGTACGGCCGATTTCTCCATGTTACTCAGGGAAATGATGTAGGAGAGAAATACTTGCACTATTTTCAGAAATGTGAACATACTCTTTTAAATTTGTTGTGGACATTCGCTTTTGAGATGTAGTAAAAGAAAAAATATTCATATAATTTCTACATTTACCACTTTAGAGGTTTTTGTTTGACACTGTAAATACGCGCGTATCTCAACGAGAGCAGTCGCTATTTTTCTTCTTATTCTTTCTGTCAAGTACGTAATCGTCGTCTTAATTCTCCACGATCGGATCAGGATTACAGGTTTAAACTACAAAAAGCGGCAGAATCCTCTATATGTGTAGCGTCCCTATAATCGGATTACTGTTACAGTCGGCTTTCGATCATTGAAAAGAAACCATCTACTCGCTTTTACGGCATTGGCCCTACTAGTGAAAGGAATAGAAATCAAGTTCTTAGCGTTATTAAATTTTAAATTACAAACCTGTACCTACACGATACGCTCCTACATCTTATATCTTATCCACTCTCATTTAATTAAACAAAATGTAACTGGGAGACTAGTTTTGTACGTACACCATGCCTAAGAACATTTCACATTCTTTAAATTATAGAGAAAAGTCAAATTGATATTTTAATATTTATCAAATTTTAACGAGATTGTTACGTGTATGTTTTATATTAATATACAAAATACGATAAAAACATAATTTAGACGATCGTCAAGTTATGGAAATTGCTGTTAATCAAGCAAATCTAATCATTACAAGACTAGAAGATTTTGTGTCTCGTTATAATCAATACAATATATTAGGAATATTTAATTTCTCTAATTAAATCGCGATAAAACTACAAGTAAATATGACGAGTAAATATCTGAGCAAGCTTGTAATTCGGATTCCTAATAAGAATAAAAGACAAAGTTATTTTCTTCTCCAGTAATCAATAGGCATCGTTTACGGAATAAATATGACATTTAATTTCTTCCTTGGGGAGAAAGGCATTAGGGAAGAGACAGGTAATTTTTCTTACGCATACGGTGTCGCAGCCGTATTCAATTTGCACTACAAAAAAACGTGCTGCAATTAAACTGTCCCTCTCGAAATTTCTGGAAAAAAAAAAAACGAGTACTTATGTGCATAGCACGGCCAAAGAAAAACGAACAACGTGGATAACGGAAAAGAGAAACGATACATGCTGCGATGCAACGACGGATGAAAAACACGTGCATTCATCCACGGCAATTTCGAGAGATGCTCATATTAGGATATTGTCTGAATTTGTTGCTCTCGAGATATCTATATTTCATATTTCGAGAGCAAAAAATTCAAACAATATTCTAGTACCAAATATAAGCAAGCAACAAATTCTTTTTTGGTGCTTTACTCTTGTAACTGTCTGCACGCTGAGGTTTTCCGCGCTATTGTGTATACTTATTCCGCAAGCAACAAATTCGAAACTTGGATATTTCGAGAGCAACAAATTCAGACAATATTCCTGAACCAAATATAAGCGAGTAACAAATTTTTTTCAGGTACTTTACTCTTGTAACTGCTTGCGCGCTGAAACGTTTTTGCGAGCAACAAAATCGGGACTAGCATATTTTGTGAGCAAAAAAAGAATTTCTCACTCACCGATATGATGCGCAGCAGCCTCGTAACCTCGTAAATAGTCGTAAAGCGTTGATCTGCAACACATATACAGGAATCTAAATTATAATAGCGTCCAAAATATTTAAACATTGTACATATCGAATTCTACATTTATGTTTCAAACCAGGTACTCGCGACGAGATTATATAATTTTTTTAGAAATCTCTTTCTTTCGAACTATCGTAAGATTTCGTGTATAAAAAAAAAAATTCTCGTTTAAAATATTCGGCCGAATTAAAATTCCGAGTTTGAATAACTTTAAAGAGACTAACAATGAATAATATATAAATAATAAACGACACTCACCCCGAGGTCGCCCGACGCCTCCCAGGCCCCCTCCCCGTTTCAGGAGATTCCGCAGGTTGCACGATCGCACAGCACATCACTCGTGAAGAAACACGCTCGATTACGATATCGCGCGCGAACTGATTCTCTTACGCGGAAAGAAATAAGGCGACATTTGCGCGCGACACTTTGCACGGCACCTCAGACTCATTAACAAAGACCCGATCTCTCGATCGGATACGAGAGTACGCGATGCAACATGGTGCAAGCCGATCGTTAATCGCAAGGAACGGTCGCGTTTGGCACGCCCTTAACCCTTTTTCGATGTACACTAGGGGGATTCAGATAAGTTAGAGTTAAACGGTTAAACAGGTTATGTCGGGTTAAACAGTTAATTCTTCGTCTTTTTCTAACCTACAAAGAATTAACTTTTTAACCCGACATAACCTGTTTAACCGTTTAACTCTAACTTATCTGAATCCCCCTACTGTATATACCATCAAATTCAATTCAGTTCAGGACTGAAGTTTTACTTGCCGTTAAAACTGGTTTCTATATATATCGTTCAATTTTCGAATGCATCTTTATGTTAGAATTTAGATTAATACTGTCTTGATTAATACCGCTCACTGCGGTCGCGTCTTCCAGAAAAAATGATGAAACGTCGCGCGTTGCCGTCCGGCGTCCGCCCGCGTCGAGGCCGAGGCCGCCGAATCGAGTCTCGCCACGCGAATGATTAGCGCGGCGACCTTGCCGTGAACAAACAACCGCGTGATGCGTCGCGAAAAACGGGCGATGGATATCAAAACCGTTTCGAAATCCTTCTATACCTTGCGTCTCGAACTGATACCTAACGAGCGATGCGCTACAACGGCTCTCCTTTACTCAAGTTCAATATGGCGTTCGATACCGCGATTCGCGTAACACTTCACGTTCATGATGGAAACGCCGCGACGCGACGCGACGAGCGAATCTCGGTCGGCGCAAACTTCAAAGCGCGAGAGTTACGTATTTCGATTCGATCGTCTAAGGAAATTTATGAAATTGATTACGCGCGCGTTCGCAAAGAATGATGAACTACGATGAAATAATAAGTAATAATCTATAATTCTTCTTTTTCGACTCCTTCGAATGAACAAGACAACCGAGATACTCGTATCGATATGCTGTACGAGTTTTCAATCGCGAGAGAATAATCGATCGTAAAGCTGGGAACATATATTATTATAAAACTTTTCAGAATGGATTCCGATTGGAATTATTCCGTCTTCCCGAGAACAATAGAAATCTACGAAATAACTAAATGATTCCGATCGGAATACGTGCCCTATCATCAATTGCGATCGCATCTTGAGGCGCAATATGACGATACTTTTTCTAAAATGTGACGATTCACGGAGCGATACGCGTCAGCGACCACGGTAAGCTTCGGCGTACGAATGGTAACGCGGCGACCGGACAAAAAACCGCGCAGTACGTGGCGAGCAACGGACGACTTTTATCGATATCGTTACAAAACATTTGAAGAGTTATCAAATATACATATGTACATTGTACATACAGTGATAATCGGTAACCCAGTGGGAGAAACTTCCGGAAGGCGCGGGGCTCGTCGAGGTTAAGGTGTCGCGCGACGAGAGAGACTCGGCAATGTCTGATTTCCGCGAAATATCCGTTTCGATGGATTGCCGTCGTCTCGATACGTTCACGAATCGCTAAACACAAGAGACGGTTAAACCGTGCGAGATGGCAATCGTTAATTGTTCAAAGTAATCGCGTTTTCCGTTTCTCGGCATTTACCGCGATCGCGTTCAGTAAAAATATTACGACGGCACACGGAGCGGCCCACCCAAGCTGTTTACTCGGCTCGCGACGCGCGAACAGTGAGGAATGTGGTACTGGGGTGGGGGTAGGCTGCCCAGGCACGCATGACGCACGCACGCACGGCGTGTACGGTGTGCCTGGGCAGCCTATCCCCACTCCATCCCCGCCGCCGCTCCATTCACGTCTCACGTTGTCGAGAAGTCAGGGAGCTCCTCATTCGTGATTCAGACATTACCGATCGAGTCTCCCTCGTCGCGCGATACATAACGAGCGCGTTCCGAAAGTTTTTTTCCGCCGAGTTACCGATTATCACTGTACACATATTTTATAACGCTTTAAATGTTTTGTAACGATATCGATACACGTCGTCTGTTGCTCGCGACGTACTGTGCGGGTTTTTGTCCGGTCGCCGCGTTACCATTCGTACGCCGAAGCTTGAACGAGCGGGTCGTGACGCGTACCTATTGCTCCATGAATCTTCGTATTTTAGCTAAAAGTATCGTCACATTGTGCCTCAAGATGCAATCGCAATTGATAGGGCACGTATTCAGAATCGTTTAGTTATTTCGTAGATTTCTATTGTTTTAGGGAAGACGGAATAATTCCAATCGGAATCCATTCTGAAAAGTTTTATAATAATATTAAATATATATTCCCAGCTTTACGATCGATTTTTCTCTCGCGATTGAAAACTCGAATAGCGTATCGAAACGAGTATCTCGATTGGGTCGTTTATTCGAAGGAGCCGAAATAGAAGAATCATACTAGATTATTACTTATTATTTCATCGTAATTCATTCTTTACGAACGCGCGTAATCGATTTCGTAAATTTCCTTACACGATCGAATCGAAATACGTAAATCGAAAATATCGAAATACGTAATTCTCTCGCCTTGAAGTTTGCGCGGACCGAGATTTTCGCCCGTCGTTTCCATCGTGAACGTGAAGTGATGCGCGATCAATCGCGGTATCGAACGCCATATTGAACTCGAGTAAAGGAGAGTCGTAGCGCATCGCTCATTTGGTATCATTTCGTAGACGTAAGGAGTATAGAAGGTACTTATTACGCGACAAATATTTCATAACGGTTTTGATATCTATCGCCCCGTTTTTCGCGACGCATCACGCGGTTGTTTGTTCACAGCGCTAATCATTCGCGTGGCGAGACTCAAGTCGGCGCGGGCGGACGCCGGATGACAACGCGCGACGTTCCATCATTTATTCATCTCGAAGACGCGACCGCAGTGAGCGGAATTAATCAAGACAGTTATTAATCTAAAATAAACATGCATTCGAAAATTGAACGATATATGTAGAGACCAGTTTTAACGGCAAGTAAAACTTCAGTCCTGAACTGAATTGAATTTGATGGTATATACAGTGCACATCGAAAAAGGGTTAAGGGCGTGCCAAACGCGACCGTTCCTTGTGATTAACGATCGGCTTGCATCAGTTGCATCGCGTACTCTCGTATCTGATCGAGAGATCGGGTCTTAATGAGTCTGAAGTGGCGTGCAAAGTGTCGCGCGCAAATGTCGCCAGATTTCTTTCCGCGTTTGACAACCAGTTCGCGCGAAATCGTAATCGAGTGTGTTTCCTCGCGAGTGATGTGCTGTACGATCGTGCAAAACCTGCGGAATCTCCTGAGAGGAGAAGGAGGCCTGAGAGGCGTCGAGCGACGGCGGAGAGTTCGGGGTGAGTGTCGTTTATTATTTATATATTATTTATTGTCAATCTCTTTCAAGTTATTCAAACTCGGAATCTTAATTCGGCCGAATATCTTAAACGGGAGATTTTATTTTATGTACGAAATCTTACGAAAGCTCGAAAGAAGAAGATTTCTAAAAAATAATATATAGTCTCGTCGCGAGTATCTGGTTTGAAAGATAAATGTAGAATTCGATATGTACAATAATGTTTAAATATTTTGGACGCTATTATAATTTAGATTCCTGTATATGTGTTGCAGATCAACGCTTTACAACTATTTACGAGGTTACGACTGCGCTGCTGCGCATCATATCGGTGAGTGAGAAATTTTTTATTTTATACTGAGGTAATGGATCTTTCGTTTTTGAAATTAAGTTGTTTTAGATACATGTGATATATTAAATTAACAACGATAGAAAGACGTCTTATAAGTTAGCGGAACGAAGTGAGCAGAACTCTAACGAATATTTTTATTTGTTTCTCATTTGTTGCTAAAAAGTTGCCAAAGAGAAAAATTTGTTACTCTGTAAGTTTCCTTAAGAAATAATGTTCCTCTAAAGGAAAATTAAGTTAGCGGGACAATACATATATATATAGCAACAAAATTTTTTGCACGTAACATTAACATAAGAATTTGTTGCAAATTTGTTGCTCACAAAATATACTAGTCCCTATTTTGTTGCTCGCAAAATAATGGTAAACAGCAGCGAAAAATCTTTCAGAATTCAAAATTTGTTACTTGCTTACGCATATTTGGTTCCGGAATATTGTCTGAATTTATTGCTCTCGAAATATCCAAGTTTCGAATTTGTTGCTTGCGGAATAAGTATAAACAATAGCGGAAAACCTCAGCGTGCAGACAGTTACAAGAGTAATGTACCAGAAAAAAATTTGTTGCTTGCTTATATTTAGTACTTATAGAATATTGTCTGAATTTGTTGCTCTCGAAATATGAAATATGGATATCTCGAGAACAACAAAGACAATATCCTAATACCAAATTCAAGCGAGTACCAAATTTTTTTCTGGTACTTTTATACTCTTGCAACTGCCTGCAGCACGCTGAAAGGTTTTCCGCGTTTGTTTACCCTTATTTTGCGGGCAATAAAATCGGGATTAGCATATTTTATGAGCAACAAATTAGTAATAAATTCTTACGTTATTGCTACGTGCGATTTCGATGCTATATATATAGGTATATTGTTCCGCTAACTTAATCTTCCTTTAGCGGAACATCATTTTTTAAGAAAACCCACACAACAAATTTTTTGTTTGGCAACTTTTCACCAACAAATGAGCAACAAATAAAAATATTAGTTAAAATCCGTTTTGCTTACTTTGTTCCGCTAACTTATAAGACGTTCCTTAATATACGTTTTACATGTTTTACATTATTAAAATGTATCTTAAACAAATGTATATTAAACGCTGCTGTTGGTGGCACACAAAGCAACATTCATAGAAAGTCACCAATTAATACGAGATGTAATATTCACTAACAAAAATAAGAAAATAATAAAATATAATATATACACGTATATTTATGTATATGGCTGTACGTATGTATGTATGTATGTGTATTTGTGTTTGCATATGGCGTGTATGCGTGCGTGCGTGTGTGTGTACTCGCATATTTGGAAAGAGAAATGGTGGAGAGCGGGAGAGAGAGAGATAGAGAGAGAGAGAGAGAGAGAGAGAGAGAGAGAGAGAGAGAGAGAGGCAGAAGGAGGGAGAAAGAAAGAGAGATAAAAAAGAGAATAAAAGATCGTAAAACGATAGATACATGCTAATACCGTAGCATACAAAAACATTAAATTAATCTTTATTTAATCAATATTAATATCTATTAATTTAAATTAATATTGTTTATAATAATGTATAAATTGTAATATGTAATAATGTAAAAAAGCACTCTTTGAATAATAATATTTAGTGGTAATATCATTCATAATTATTAAATGTTTTATATTAATAAGTTTAATTAGATTCCTTTATTTAATTCATTTCCCATCAATTTATTATACCTACTTGATTAACTCTATAATATCAACGATACGCTTAACTATACAAATTCCCGAATACGCGTTTAATCAAATGTATATACTATAATAAGCGATAATTATCAAACATAAAAATATGAGTGATACTAGACTCGATAAATGTGTACAGTATGTATCGCTTTCAATCACTTAATTTATCGCGAAAATTAAAAAGTATTGCGTAACTCATATATTCTTGCTCTATTTATGAGATTTGTGTGTAAGTAATTGTACAAGAAGCCAAAATACCTGACCTATGTCTGATCTCAACGTATCTCTCAGGCTAAATTGTCATAAGGGTTTTCATCAATAAACTCAGGAAAATAATGTCAGCATGCTACCACGGTAGTTTGCGAAACAATAATTGAAAAGAATTATTGCTGGTCACGGCTAGACTAATTCACGCTCGTTGATACAGTTTCAGGTTATTGTTCCCCGCGAATGGTTTCCCACGGGTAAAGAGAGTGTAATACTTTTATCACCTAAAAGTCCTAAAGTTCACAGTCTCGAATGATCGCGTGTAACGTTAAACACGGTATAAAGCAGAGCCGTGAATATAAACCGAGCTAGTCTGCGCGGCCTTAAACTTGTGTCCTCGACACGGATTATGGAGAACGCCCTGTTTGCGAGGGCTAAAGAAAATGCTTCTTTCGACGCTTAAGCGGAATATAAATTGGAGGAAAAATGGGATGTAAAGCGCGGCGTGGACAGGAAAGATGGAAAGATGAGTAAAAGGGGGAGAAAAAATGATAAGTGAGACATCGATAGCACCAACTTTGCGCCATAGATGCGATAAACACCTATTTAATGGCATAGTTTATTTGAATTTTATGCGTCGCGTCACGCACACTAGCAATAAAAATATAAGTGTAAGCATAAGCACGGTGAAGAATGCATTATCGTTTGGTACGAATCATGTCGATTCGCGCGCTTTCACTCTTCGTGATGGAACGAAGGTTGTCGGACGCTGGGTATTGTCGTTTATACCAAGTCACGCGCTATCTGGGAGATGCCAGCTATGGTAACTATCGGAAAGACACGATAAGCGGGATAATTACACCCACGCCTGATAATGGAATAACAGTGCGCCTGCTTTTACGGTAAATAACGCGAATGGCTTCGGCGCAACGGGCGCGCACGGCGAGCTGTTCTCGTAGTCGGGCCGTAATTGTAATTTGCATTGTTTAAAAGCAGATAAATAGCGGCCGTTACTATCGATCGACATTATTCAGAGTGCCGAAAGTATCGCGTACGTTTACAGCCTCCTCCATATGTTCGCACGAACATATTTGCGGACGTGATATCCATTATGATCGAAATTGCTGTCCGCCAAGTGTTGACGAGACCAGTGTTGGAAACCGGTGCAATTTTAGAACAAGCATTTAGTCTATACCAAACTTAATTAAATATTAGTTTTAGAATTTACTCTGTTTATCAGGCAATTATGTACCTATTATTATTACCGTAGATATATCGATAAATTCCTCGATATTTAATTATCAATATAATTACATTTAATTATCAATACAATTAAATGTTTAATTTAATATTACATTGGAAAAATTTATATACTGCGAAATAAAATAAAATTATTTTAAAGCAAAAATTTCTTTGTCTCGATGATCGCAAACACAATAAATTATATATAATACATTATAACACATAAATTATATATAAATTATATATAAACATCAAATAACAAATAAAGATAGATATCAAGTGGTGGTTGACAATTAACAACGATCGATAATCCAATGTGTATATTAATTATTAATTAATTAATTAATTATGTGCGCATTTAGGATATAAAAAGTACTAGATACACTTCTTTAAATTGAATAGTATCTGCCTAATTGCAGCTCTGTCGACATTTTCAGTGATGCGGGTCACAGCTCAGAGCTCACGTGCACCACAGCACGTTTATTTGAAGCTTGCATAGAGGCGCTCTGGGATGTCGGCGGACAATAGTTGCATGTGCTCAATATTTTTATTGGGCGCAAAGCACATCTGTCCGTGCGGACGCCCCATGGACACTAAATGCTATTTGAGAAGCGTATGAACGCGTGGTGTACACGGCAATGGTAGTTTTGCAAGGGAGGTCAATATGGGACAAATATCGACAGCTGTAATATATACCGCGACGTGAATTGACGCAGATATCACCTAGCGCGTGAGTTGGCATGAATACGAATACAAGTATATTTGATATTGATTTGTCTCTCACTTGCAATCGTTAATTAGTCCTAAAGTTCATTAAACTAACATAATCCTCTGTAATGTCGAAACTAAAGATTATTCGTGCTTTGACAATAGCGCCATTCGCATTTCGGTAATCGATGCAGTATTGTCCTAAAATGCCTAAAACGGTTAACTGATTTTATCCCCGAGCAACGGGGTCAGTATTAACTTTGAGATTTTACGCAAACAATATTCATTGTGCCGTGGAACAATGAAGTATTATAGAGTCGCGCGCGAGTCTAAATGAACATACCGTTCTAGAGACGAACGTGGATTATCACTGCGAACGCGAATAAAGACAGTTTCGTAATCGTCGCATTAGATAATCTCAACTGGTATCCGACACATCACTGATATTCGATTATTATTATTCGAATAAGCATTTATAAAATGTCATGTGTTGCGATAGCTCAGGAAAATTTCTCGACAAACATAACATCTTTTATATATAAAATGTTCATATATTAAAATATAATATATTGAAATATTGGGGTAAGCGCGCACATATTGTCTAATGCAATGTTATTTTAAATTTAGCTATGTATAATCACATCTTAAATCTTCCATATCTTAAACGTGTCTCTCTTTAAGACCATAGGTACTCAATATACTACACTACCCGATATCACTTTATTGTGTCAGAGAAGGACGAGACACTTGATATCCTACTCGATGTAATTTACGGACGCTCTAATCTACCTCAAACAAGAGAGCTAGAGAGAGAAAGAGAGAGAGAGAGAGAGAGAGAGAGAGAGGGGGGGGGGGGGGAGAGACTTTATAATGAAATCGCGTTTAATGAACATCAATGACCGAACATCAAGGTGTCGATAGCATCGTTGACGGGCTCTGTCGTTGAATTTCGAGTGTGCGGCTTAAGATCTCTCGAGAGGGCGAAGTTCCGAACTATACAAAGGATTTCTCCCATCCACAGGGATATATCCATCCTAAATGGGCTTTCCTGCCGACTGGTCCTTTCTTATCGCAGACAATTGATAATAGGCCCGTTCTTGTTACCACCATTCGAACCTTCGAGCATCTTCGTATGTGAATCCAACGAAATCCTCGAAATTTATCGTCCCTTCTAACTGTTCGAACCATTCCGATGTACGAGTGTTCGGCGATATGGTATCTTGGACAGCAGTAAAATGTCTTGGAACCTAACAAACTTGTGAAATTTTTTGTCAATAGTGCATTCTAAAACATTAAGTACAGTTTCGCTGAAATTTAATGGACACCGTTGCTTTAAATTTTATTTTACAAGATTATCAAATATGTACAAAAGTATAAAATTTCGATAATACTGTATATTGTATTTTTTGTTAATTATTTTTTTTTGTTGCTTAACCCGTTTAATCTTTATTTTTCAAATTTCGTAAAAATAAAGTAAAATTAATAAAACTAGTACTAAAAGTAACAATTTACATTAAATTTACAATAATTAAGCAATATGATCGAGAGATTGGTAATTACTCATTTACTAATATAAAATATTGTCTAATTTTATATTTTGCTAAAGCATGATAAATTTTTTAAGTTCTCTATCGAGAGATCATTTTCTTCTAACGATAAGATTTCACGATTTTCTTAACGATTTCTCCAAATTTCCTTTGAGAATGGTTATCTAACAAAAGCAAGATGTATATTGAACAATTTAATGTTTTTCTACAGTTTGTCAAAAATTTTGAATTTTTTATTTAATATATTTATGTTATTATATTATATGTAACATATTACAAATCATCCTTTATATTTTTATTTAAAGTATTACATTCATTTAAAAATTTCTAACTAAAAGCAAATATAATGGTTCTAAAGGAGTTTTATATAACATGACTCCTCGTTTTCCAGCTATTTTTAAATCCAACTTTTGCAATTTACGATTTTGCATTTTCTACGAGAGAACCGTACGTTTTTTTGGAATCCGATAATGTTCCCTTCAAGAATAGTTTAAGACTTTTACCCTAACGTTCCGACTAAGTTTGATTTCCAAACTTTGAAGTATCCCCCCCCCCCTCCTCCGAACAATACCGCGATACTCTTTCGCTCTAGTATAAATGATTCTCGTTTTCCCTTTTATGTGAAATAAACTGGCCACTAAATTTAAATGGTATCCATCCTGCTATCGACTCAATCGATCGCCAGCGATGGTAAGGCGATTGTACCTTTTTTCACCAATAATCTTATTCTACAGAACTCGACTGTCACATATCTCAGAAAATATTTTAGATTTTTTAAATTTTGATAATGCACGATAAACTTTCGTATAAATATGAACATTTTATTTTGTGAATTAATGATCTGAAATGTAGACGTAACAAGGAATCTTATAAACAAGTTAAAAAAAAAGTAGATATTTTTAATTAATTTTGAATTATTCCATTTTATTATCCTATCTATAACTTATATATAATTTAGAATTACTTATTGAACGAGACAATTAGCACGCTTCGATTAAGCATTACGCCGTTTCAGTCTTAATTCCTTAGTAGAATTGCTGCGACGTCTTTATTAACGTGTTTCTCCGCAATATTCTCGCTTTTGTGTGGACTATTTTTATTTTCATCTCTCCTCGTAAGATTCTTATCCTTTTCCGCCTTTTCTCGCAGCGCCTTTGTTTGCCGTCTTCTTTACATAATCCTTTTTTTCTTTACTAAAATTTAATTTTCTTCTGCTTTGTGTTCTTATTTGTCTGTGCTAACAATATCTCACAATTGAAAAATATCAGGAAATCTTCTTCCTCATTAAACAGTATTTGTGTTTTAACTCGAGTATTTTCATATTTTCGCTAATAGAATTCTATCTTTCAAGGCATCTCTGTAGATATGTTAAGGTATATATCTTATATTTACCACTGAACAAATAATATATCCTTATAGGTATTTTGTGCTTATATTCTCTTGGTCCGGGAGAAAGGTAGAGTTTATTAAGGATTGATATATGTTTGTGATTCAGTCTGCACTGTGCAATGGTGTCGCGTTATTTGCACACATATAATTATTCAGATTTGAAGTAATGGAATTTGGAACTGGAATTACTTTGCGAGCATACAATTTTACTTCGTGATATTTGCGCGTTAAATTCATAAAGTTAGAATGCAAATTAAATTCTAAAAATCATCAACGTAATATGAGTGTTAGGAATGTTTGTATACTGACTAGCTCCCATTTAACATCGTGTTCATTTGAGCTTCAAGAGCATTACTATTAAATCGCAAACGAAATGTGACGTATGAGAGAGGTATAAATCAACAAAATATTGCTATCGGAGCATAATGTACTTATCCGGGATGTAACGCATATTGCACTTTACGCGTTAACCATAAGTTACTTCTCGATATACGTATATAATTTTTCTGCGACGAGGACACGGCTTTCTAGAAAAGAGATTCTACCTTGGAACAAGTTTCGCGGAGTTCTTTTTGAAAGGGTGCCGAGTATAATAAATTTACCGGGCGAGTTATTTAGAGCGATCGATGTAGAAAGTGCCGACGTGCTAGTTCCCCACGACGCGGAAGATATGTCTTGCTGCTCTTTCGCCTGTACGCTTTGAAAAATGGAAGTCTTTGCAGCGATTGTCGCCGTTTGCTCTACGGGCAAGCGTTTTCATCTTGATGTTAGCAGATTGTTCTCATATGTAAAATGCATGCTACGTTTTGCGACTGAATTCTACGTACACCTATACAACATGAATTAATAACAAAATTAATTCATAAGAATTACAAGCTACACAAAATTCCTAGTTTTAAAATTATATATTATAATTGTTAAAATATTTATAAATTACATATGTATATGTATAGGTATGTATACATATAGAAATTATGCATACGTTAAGTATTAATTTATAGGTCAATATTTCACACTATAAGCTATTAGCTATATACAGAATTACCCGATATTTACTTATGAAACGGATCGATTGAGAGAAATTGAAAAACAACAATTGAGTTTTCGTTTTAATTATAAAGTGGGGAAAATTAATAATGCATCTCCTTTACCGTCAAATTACTACATCGTATAATCCACATTTACACATTGTTACACGTAAAAATTGATTAATATACACAGCACAAGTAAATAATTCTCGATGCTTTTGTTAATCTATGTAATAATATCAAAATACCCAATACATAATAATAACGTAAAATTGCTTAATTATGGACATTGCATTGTCGATTAAAGTATTTTAAACATTATAAACCGCTCACTGATTAAATCATATGAATAGGTGTTTATAAATCTTATAAATACATGTTTATACGCGCGCGCTGTGATCGTTAATTACATTCCTGCGTTACATGCTATATCATTAGATTACATACACGCTATCCGGTTGTTAATTAAGTGATTTGCGCTTTGTATGGCATCGGTTTGATCAGCGCTGTACAATAGTACCAAAAGAGGGCAAGCATTAATTTGTTTACATAAGGTCGGTCGCATCTGCACGTAGTCGCTAGTAGCTAAAGATCTTCTTGCTCGAAGTCGTTACGTCAGAGACCGAGTGGGCCGCGCATTATCGTATAAAATACGAGGAAGCCAATTGTGTTCATGCGGATTCCCTCTCTATAATTAAAACGCATTTCTATCGCAGCGAAACTCTCTCAAACTGTCACTTTGTGTTGCAGCAAAATCTTTAATAACCGTTTTGATATTTTGCTTTATTTGAGCGCTGTGGTTCTCCGAAGTTTATCTAAAATAATTATATTTGCGGTGCATAAATAAATTACAATTGTTTACGTATCGTGGCTGAATTAACATGCATAGTTAATAAATCATTTCTGTAAATCCGTCCGCCATGTTAACGAACGGATATGCGCTAACAACGCGTTTTGTGTTTCGGCGAGTTGTGACGTTGCGCACGTCCGGTCATCCTATATTTCTCCCCTCGAGTTAAATGCAAACAAACCGACTCCCATTTTTCCACGGAGAAATAACACTCCCTTCGCCTGGCTGTGTCTCCCGCGTTGCTCAATGGCATCGATTAATCGCACGGCCTTGTCACGCGCACGTGTTTGCAAGTTTTTCAACTAATGTAGTAAACACTGCAAACAAAATTCATCGCTCCTAGTGCGACCATTAACGATTCGTCGTGCTGTTTTATTATCGAAGCGTTGACCGCTGTAATGGCTCCTATTTATTCCTTTGAATATATGTCTCCAACAAAAATGAGCTTTATTCGATATTTCGTACTTTACGCGGTTTAAAATCTAATCACACCGTTTCTCGCGCTTGTTTATGCAAGTTTAAAAGAATCATGCGTCAGCGCGATAAATGCAGGCCCAGCTTCGTTGTGACGGGAAGAAGCTGTGTTTCTCTCGAGAGACGAATTCTCCGAGCCAATCTTTGCTACGGATCGAAAATACGCTAGAGCCGCTTGTTCGCGCGAACAGAAATCTCCTGATTCCACCGGCATGAACACGGTTGAAGAACGTAAGCTCCTCGGGATTCTTCTTGAATTTCGTGCTACACCAGCTCGTAGATAGATTTTAATGGGCTTGGTACGCCGGACACGTAGTCACTTTGCGCCGGTGGTAGGTATACCCTGGGCGGGCTGGCGCGTGTAACACATCCCCTGTATGCCCGTGGGTGTACCCACGTGTGATGTACAGGCGCACGTATACAAACACTTAGCCATCACTTGGCCGAACATGCTGGTGCCGTCCAACGAACCCCATGATCAATCTATGAGCATCGCGGGTGGCGGGCCACAAGCGGATGCATCGTAATTTCGTCATTTCGACATTTGAAGAAACGAAAAAGCTTTCAATTCAAGTTTGGCGAGTGAAACGTTTATGCGAAGTCATTTCTTTCATTTTTTGACGTCAAATATCGTCCAATGAACGATGGAAGTGTAATATAAAAATAAAATAGTGTCGATTATTCTTCCGAGTACAGAGCACAAATTGTTGCGGCAAACTGCTCGCTCGAACGCGCGCGAATGTATGAACGCCATGAATGTCGAGATGATTTACAATGTTCGGGGTCCTTTTGTGGAAACAGCGCGGCAAATCTTTCTACATTAGCTGTTTTCTTGCAGAATCAATCTTTTCTCTTCATCTCATCATTCGTGTTCTCCTTCCTGAATTAATCTTGTTACGTAGGTTATTTTCCGCAAGAACGATGTAGACACTTTTCAAGATTATTACCCAGTTTAATTGGGGACAGATTAGGTTTGGACGCATCGAGATTTTTATTTTAAATATGAGTGGGGGGAAACACAATCCTGTCTTCACATATTCTAGTTCCCATGTTATCTTTAAAAAAGTAAATTTTGATAGTTTTTTAATCCACTTACTTTTGCAAGAAATTAAGTTAATATTCTCAGTTTTATTCGCGATAATTAAATCCATTTCCTAGTTGCAATGGAGGTATATGTATGCGCGTGCGCGTTTGTTAATTAAATATATAAAGTAAATATTTATAAAGTTAATTATTTCGTATTTCTCATTGATATTTATCAAAAGTTCACTGCTATAATTACAGATTCGAATGTTTCCATCTGAAATTAATTTTGCATTGCTCGATCGTTCATCGGACGACCTATACTATCATGGACAAACAACAGTCGAATATAAACTTGAACGCAGCTGAGATTTTCGTTTTTCAAACTGAACCCACCCGTTTGTGCGAAAGTGTCAATATTTGTTTACGTTGTTATGGCTGATCAAGCATGCACACACTGCTGTCTCGTAATTTCCATCGAGGCGCGACGAAAATCCAAGCTGCGATTTCGCGTCATAGTTATTCCCACGCGTATGCAATTGAATTTCGTAAATTAATTGCGTAATGACGCTTGCGATTCATTATCAATCTATCCGCCTCGGTGCAAATTAAGGCAATTGGAGCGATTGAGCATAGTTGCGATGCATTTGTTTGCACTGCTGCATATGGCTTGTGGACCCAGACAATGCAGCGGTTAAAACAGGATGTATTGTTTCGTGTAACGTTCTCGTGTTTGAACTCTTCCATCATTTCGGCAGCCTACCATATACTTCATAGATAATATCCGCACGAGCGTATTACGCGCCGGATAATGCATTACCAAAGTTTGTTTTAAAATTATGCTCAGCCGCATCGTGATGTTACATTTAATGAAAGGAAAACTTCAATATAGTCATGCATTATGTAAATCTATCGAGATATTTGTATACTTTTGATAAAATTTATAATATTTCGATATATAACATTATTTATCTCAAAATTGTATAAAGTTTACCTTGTTATGTAAACATTTTGAAAAATATATAAGCATCCGACTGCATGCAAAATTTAGAGAAATCCTGCAATCTAATAGAAAATGCAAAAGTAATGAAAGAAGCTTAAAGCAATTTATGTACAAAATAATACTCCTAGGGAATGTCCACCATTAAAAACGATGCTTCCACAGTTTTTCTATATTCTTATATATTACGTTTCTGAAATAACATTTCATATTTCGTGATAAAACAATAAGGAATTCAAAACATGTACATATAAGATAATATACGATAGTATATGTGTTTCATTTCCCGCAGGAGAAATGCAGGAGAAGTGAGCCAAGTTTAGTGTCTGATCAATATCCAAAGTATTCCCATGCTAAAAATATGTTTGATAATTTTTTCAAAACTGGACAAGCGCGATATTTTACTTTCGAATAAATCGTTTTAGTATTTAAAACATTATATCAGGCTATATAAACCTTATTTTAATCTTTAACCGAAACATGACGCATTTTACATAAGCTCCTTTCCTTTCCTTGGTTTCATTAACTTTCTTCATCGTCAAGAATATTCGTCCTTACGGTAAAACTCATAATGATACACGAAGTTGTTTACGAGGCCGTGAAATAGATAGACATCCCGAGTCAAAGTTTCGTACCATCAGCCTGCTTTCCGTAAGGCAAGAGATTTACGTTAACTCTCGACAGTCTGAAAAACTTTACGAGTTTAAGTACTTTTCGTATCAGATGTCTCTAAGGTACGAGAAACCAGAAAATACGCATGGCAAGGTGGGATTGCATAAGAGAGATCGCGTAGTGAATTTTTACCTCTAGGGAATCCCTGGATGGGATTACCGAAAATATTATCAAGGATTTTAATAATTAAATTATGTGAACAAACTTACGAATACCGCAAAATATACATTCACAGGGGATTTTCAATGAGTCGACTGCCAGAAATCAATTTTACTTACAATTATTTCATACTATTCTGTGATTTTTATATCAAAATAGTTTAATCATTAATGCTAAAATAATTATCTTAACCTTTATTATCTTTAAATCAAATTTAATTTTTATCCAACGCTTTATCAAACCATACAAATTATACTAATTTTCAACAAAAAATTTTAACGAATGGAAAATTTTGTATTATTAAATTTATCGATCGCACAGTATCTCTCTTAAAGACATTCGAACGCAACGAATATCGAAATATGTATTAGTTCGATGCCCTTTAATTGCCGGAAAATATAAAATGGATCCTGATAACGGAATATCGAGTTGAAGTCGATATCTCACAATCAGTGCGAGCCCGACGCTCTCCAAGTAATTAGCCTGGCGCCGCCGGTAAGAAAACTTGTGAAAATAGTCTAGACTAAATTTTCCGCTTTATAATCAATATCGCACAAATAGCCGAAGGACTTTTCGACTTGATCCATATTTTCTCCCTATCTAGACTATCGCAATTATGGCACATTTTATCAGTAACGATAAGCATTTGAACTTGCTAGAATTTTGACTATAATTTTCCTAGTTCCGAATGTTCCGAGAGATATTCTCTTATTATAAGTTTGTGCATTGTGAATAGTTATTGACATTTCTCTATCTATGTTTTATTGTTAAAATTACTTTAAAATATATTTTTTTCTATTTTGATCGAATCCTACAAACAAGGATGTATATATACAATAGTTCTTGTGAAATAACATGGTATGTTATAGCATATAGAAACTTGTTCATCAAACTCGTTGCGTTAAACTTCAGATAATTATCCAAGGAAAACGAGAATATCCTTGTTAATCTCTTAGAAGCGTGGAACGATATTTTTAGCAACTGCGAAGGAGACGCCTCCGCAATTTTCTCATTAATTGGTGGATTTGGCCGAGATTGAGATTGTGGGCGAAGAAGCGTAATAAATGAATTAGCCTATAGCTGTGATATAATCACTATCTTATCAACTTTAACGCGTTGCAATATTTTAGCATTAGAAAAGTGTTATAATTAAAAAACATATAGGAAAAGATATATACATATAAAGATTAGGTATAACGTAAGATTATAATTACAATCAGAAACACCAATAAATTTAAAATTTGTACGTTTTAAACTCCTTTTACTTATTGGAAGTTTAAAAATGACAAATAAAAATATTCTAAATTATAATAACTTAAATTTTTTTAAAATTAGTTTAAAATTATTAATTTTTTTAACACAAATAATTCTGACAATTATAAAACTTTAATAAGTTATTGATTCAATAAGTTATTGATATACTAACATCTACATATTACACATCTACATGTGATTCAAAATGTTCTTTATCTATATTATACGATATTTTGAAAATAAATGGCCTCTCTTTCAGTTTTTTCCTATTTTTTCCTCGATATGATCCAATAAGCGAAGCCAATACGGTGAAGATTAACATTTGAAAGTCCAAAAGTTTTACGTATATAAACATGAATAGTATTTTCCTATAGCTTCTCTTTCAAATTTTTATTCAATTTGAATTGTGTGTTGTATTAGAAAGTGCACTTTAATTTTACATATTTAGTTAGTTTATAATTTATATGACTACATATATTTACATAATTTGCAAAATATGATAATTTATTAAAACAATTTTATTATCGTTGGATGTTAAAAAAGAAAAATATGAGATTAATAGATAAAAATAAAATATTAAAAACAGAGCGTAAAAATATAGAGAAAAGAGATGCCTTTTGTCGATAGTATCATTTTTCCCGCTTATACGCGAACGACGTGTTCATCGGATGATGGATCGAACAAAATGGATTCGTGACGTTTCCCGGGTAATAGGGATGGCACAAGTGTATTTTTCTTATGATACGTCAAGAGCTTTATCCTATATTTAGTATTATAAACTTTGATAAAATATCGATAAAATTTAATCCAAAACATCGAATATTGATTGAATATATATAATTGGGATTTATAGAGTACCTACATCATATAAGATTGACTAAATAATAGCTAAATCACAGCCAGCTGCTAGCAACTAATTTTTTTTATTGATTTTATTATCTTTTATTTAATTTTTCTCAAATTTTGTTTGCTATTGTATATATTTAGTAAGAGTAAGAGTAAGAGTTAAGATGTTGCTTGGAAATGCATAGAAATGCAATGCGAGAGCGTGATTTACAGTTAATCTCGAAAACAATGATCAGATTGGTACTAAAAAATAGAACGCATGTTTTGTCGTATCTCGGGCGAGAGATGTATTTTTTATCATGGGGAGTACAAAATTTCACGCGGAAAGTTGTAGGAACATAAAGAGGATCCTGCTGCAGCCTGTGCAGAAAAAAAGATGCAGAAATGATTCCAAATTGTAGAGGGAACTCTCACCCACCATGGGAGAATTATGTCACTGTTATTCGTGGCATACGTAAGCCGACTGCATACACGTGAGCAAAATAAAAAGTTGGCGGGACAGCATGTTTAAAGCATGTGTCGGGCAGTTATATACGTGAAACGCTTACTAACGAACCGTCGGTTTAAAATCTACAAAATTTCTAGACTGGTCGTATGGCCTGAAAATTTGCGGCTTTAATTTCGTGAAACCACAGATAGGCTACTATTATAGAGAAAAATCTTGCAAACGATTTGTCGTTAAGTTACGAAATAGCTATTAATTTTGACGATTTGTGTTTTAGCAATATATACTTTATATTAATTTAACAATATATACTGTGTATTAATTAATGTCATCTGGAGGAAGGAAGGCATGTTATTAGATTATTCGTAGCGATTTCCTGATAACTGAAATAATTTTTCAATCGAGCTGCGGAATGATTTAGAAGTGAACTTGAATTTTATAAAACGAGATCTAAAATTTCTCGATAAACGCAATAGTTCGAGGTTGAGTGAACTTTCTCAAGCCAAACGAATTTTCCAGACTGAGAAACGAAAGTTTTCGTTAAAACCGTCACTCTTAATACAGTTTACTTTTTGTCCTAAGCTTTCAAAAAATGTGCAACGGCTTTGTTTCTCGGAAATGTTGATTTTTTATACAAATGACTCTGCGCGCGTTTCATTTTTGACGGCAAAAATGTTTATTGAGATTTTTACACATGTTATTTAAAGCAGTTACATTTTATACTCTGCTTGAAATTCTTTATTGGTACCTTCATGAATGATTATTGAACTGCTATTATATTATCTTAGCATTGGCACTTATAAAGTTAATCTTATATAAAAACTGTAACTCACGTCTATCGATGAAACTAAAAGTGCCGGAAAAGCCAGTGGAATTAGACGATGGACCCTCAGTGTGAAACTCCAGAATGAGTGTCGACCTCGAACTGTAAAGAAATTGCGGGATGTCACGCAGTTCTCCGCAAAGTACACCGGACCAAGGGGTGTACTCAGAAATGCCCTTATTCTCCAGATGTAAAAATAGTTTCAAGAAATCTCCTTTTGTACAACTGAAACCAAATTTTAAATACATATGTTGTTAGTATAATGTAAAAAATATATGTATGATAATAGAGTGTTAATTGGGTATATACCTGAATTTTAACTATCTATATAAATTTACGCATCGTAGAAAGAGAGAGAATAAAATCAACAATACAAAATTATGCGATATATTTACACTAAACCGATAAATTCACTAATATATTTAAGATCTTCATAATTTGTATTATTCGTAATATGCCTAGAGTAACTAATTGACTAATTACACTCAGTGTTGAAATGGAACAGGTGTTCGCAAGTCCCACTGTACACAGATTACCACAGTTCACGTGCTTAGAGAACGTCTGTGATCCCGTGACTTAAAGCGAATACAATGCCGAAATTAGTGCGGCTTATGGCAAAGCCGAGAAGTTCATGCTAGCGGGTTGTGCTCGCAAAAACAATTTTCTACTCGCATTAATTCAGGAATTCGGAGTTACAATTTTGATGAGACCGAAGCTGTTTTCAATAGCGCGCTGTTGTTTTATCAATGGGCCTATGATTAATGTCAAAATTTCCCCAATCCTTAAAGTTTCACGTACCCGCGGTGTATGGGATATTAAACCTATTACTCGACGCGCGCGCGAAACTATTATATCGAAATTATTTACAGGTGAGCGACGAATTACACGTTAATTACACCGCGCTACAAGTTCAGTTGAAATTTACCGAGATCTTAATGATCCCGTTACGCAACCTATTTATCACGGTCGCTTGGACAGCTCCTAATTAATCGGTGGCACTCCCTGCGCGATATTCCATCTGTCGTGAGTGAGTCGCCGCGGTACATGCTTACGTTGAAACGAATTAATTTTGCGCCAACATTTCTTCCGACTGCCTCGCGAGCATGCTCTCTGGAGACACAGGGCACGAAAAATCTGCGAATGGATAATTTATCAGTATGCGATTCGTTATCGTTAGTGGTGGCCGTAAAAGATATTCATTCATGGCTGAGGCAACAATGTGAATAATTATGAAACCGCGGGTGACCGCGTATCGACCGCAAGGATCGCTACCACCGTGGATATTAATTTTGCACCTTAATTTCCCAAACGTATTTCCGTCGACACTCAGATCTTACGAGTCCCATGTACAGCCGTATAAGGTGGTCTGCAGTAGTCAACATTTGTCGTTATTAACTGAAGCAGGGAAGAGAGGCGGCCCTTGGCACATCGTGCATTTACTACAGAGTAATGAGATAGGGATAGAGTTACAGCGCAAAAGCGGTATCACCTAGCCCTTGACCACTCGACGGACCTCCAGTGGCTAAATTTTCAGTAGCAGGTGTCATTGGCCGAATAAAGATGGTGCGAACAGTGAAATTGCATACCTTTCTAAAGACTGCTTATTTAATTCAATGATGAAATATTTAGCAATATCTATATTACGGTGTATTATCTAATAACAAGATATGCGATAACATTGAACTTTACAAATCCTTCCGCAATATTGTCTTAAAACTATAGTCACGTATAGGCTAAAAACTGAGTAAAAGCGAAATTTTAACTTTTTAATGTTAGCTTTCCGTAATTCAAAAACTCGTAAAATAAGTACCTAGCTCTATAAATTATGATAGAAAACGGAACAATCCGCGACGACGAGTGATTTAGCAGGAGAAGTAAAACAAAGAGAGAAAGAGAGAGAGAGAGAGAGAGCAAAATTCAAGAAAACAGGAACGAGTTGAAGGTACCGAAATTGAGAGGTGACATAAAGGGTTGGCAACGGAACATCTCAAAGCTCGACGAATCAAGATTTACGCGAGCTTCCTTGAGGCTCGTATAGCACGCACGAGTATATCATAATGCTATACGTCCCTTCGTGGGTTTCCGAGGCAGAAACACCAACGATTTGTTTCGGAGTTTCGAAAGACCCGCTTGTCAAACGGCACGCTAAGAAAAGCTGAAATCCGCGCATGTAGAGATCCGTTACCGAAGACGAAAAGGTTGTTGCCACTTGAACATCGGCGTTGCTTTGCACCGCTTTACGTCAGTTCTCGTGACACGACTTTTCCGCACTAGTTGAACTCGGACTGCTTGACTGCTGGCTGCCGCGATTTATTACGTGGTTCAGGAAACGAGTTTCTCACTTTCCGTGCGATGCCGGGTGATATTTTCTAAGGTTTAGGTGGGAAAGGACGCGATGGGAAATCATGAACGATCATGGTGCTCGATTGGAACTCAGCGGAAAAAATAAATCGAACCGCTGATGAATCTGTCAGACCCTTTGGCCACGTCGGATGGGTACGAGTTTTATGAGAAAAGCGGGTGACGTGAAATATGGCTGAGACTCTTGCACCTTTTTTAATCATACGTCAAAAAGTTAAAACGCGGTAAAAATTTTATTATGATTGAAGTCTGGTTAGTACACGACGTGCTTACACGTGCAATATTAATGGAGAAAGCTTCCCGTTAATATTAGGATATACAGTGGGCTTCGCAGTTACCTTTCTCTTATTCCTTCATTCATATATCAAAATGTCGAAACTCGGTAAAGTGGAGAAAACACTTTTAGGATTAACGGTCGAGTCGTGGTTTTCACATAATTTCGCCAAATATATCAAAAAAAAATAAATACATTTTCACATCGCATTGCGTCGTTTTTTGCCAGTGTTAGCTGGAAACATAGATACGTACAAATAAGAAAATGCAGAGTAGCACGAAAGTCGTGAAGAAAGTTTGTAGACTACTATTCTGTTATATGAAAACGCGCTATATTTCGTAGTCACAAACTATCGATCACGAAAAGAATTCGAAAGCAAGCGTACTTCCAAAATAAAACTTATAAGTATCGCAACGCGGTACATTATGTGATTTATTTATACGTATTCTGTAAATAAAACAATCTATGTGATCGGCGCGCGAACGATGACGAATATAACTTTATCGTTGCTCAGGCAGTGTAACTGCAGTTGGCGTTCGATATTGGCAATTGCACCAAATATAGCAACGGTGTCGCGCGCTGTTGAAGGCAAAGAGCCACAGTGAGTGTGTGTGTATGTGTGTGTGTGTATGTGTGTGTGTGTGTGTGTGTGTGTGTGTGTTTGTGTTTGTGTTTGTGTGTGTGTGTGTGAGAGTGAGAGTGTGAATGTGAGAAAGAGAGAGAGGGAGAGAAACAGACTTTGCATTCGTATCTTGTACCTGTCACTCTATGCTAAAAATATAAATATGCCATCACAATATATAACAATAAGATAATAAATCAAAATAACAATTCGCGTGTTATTTTATGATGAAATGGTTAAAAAGTCAACTCTAGGAATAAAGGTATAAAGTCAGAAGTGTAGCTCATGATTGAAGCAGAGATCCTGATTAGCGTGCGACGCCGCGACGGTTCCAAAAGTTTCCGCCAAGAGTCCGCAAAAGTTGTCAGTGTAACGGGGAACACAGAAGGCTCAACTTCGCAAAGAGTCCTCTATGATTGGCCCAATGCCAGACGTCGACATATCGCGCATACGGGTATAAAATATGTTTTTGGGAAGTTAAGGGGTTATATCCTTTCTGGAGGCCGAAAAAGAGCGAATTTTTGAGAATTTTTTCTGAAAAATTATAAGCATATATTTGTACAGAAGTTTGGTATTTGAAAAAGTAACATTTGAAGAACATTCAGTATTTTTTTCGTATAAAAATATTTATTTATATAAAAGTTGCAGCCGATGTCCGGGATGACGTTACAAAGTCGGTGAACAAGATATCTCAAAAACTACTGCATCAATCTTTCTGAAATTTTTTGTGCTTTTTTTAGATATAAAAATCTAGTATTTAATCAAAGGATTTTTTTCCGATGTATACTTTCAATTTGATGAATAAAAAATATCCGTTTTTTTTTGCAAAAATCAAGACTAACTTTAAACACTCGCCATTTTGTTTTAACTTAATGTTTTGGAAATTCCATCGATTAATCACAGGATAAACTAATATAATTATAAACTAACAAAATCTTTTTGGTTCTTTGATTTTGGATAACCTGGTTCCGAACGGCAGTGCTCACCGCAAAAGTACTTTTAAAAACGTGCTTCCCGGACATCGGCTGCAACTTTTTTATAAATAAATATTTTTATACGAAAAAATACTGAATGTTCTTCAAATGTTACTTTTTCAAATACCAAACTTCTGTACAAATATATGCTCACGATTTTTCAGAAAAAATTCTCAAACATTCGCTCCTTTTCGGCCTCCAGAAAGGATATAACCCCTTAAGCAGAATATTTCAACTATTCAATTTAAATCACTCGAAAATTTAACATAGAAAACAATTTAATAGGAAAAAGTAAATTTACTGTATAATATTTTTTAAAAAATAAGCAGTATATATAAAATAATAGAAAAAGCAATAATTATATTTTTTTGTAAATTATTTTCTCAATTATACATTTATTTTTATACATAAATTTATGTACTTCATTCAATTATTAAATATCCTATACACGTATAAAACACATACTTCCGTTCAATTCTCTCCATTCTTCTAGAAAATCAAACATAAAAAAACAGTTCTGCTGTGATTTTAATAAATGAACAGATCTAAGGTTAATGTACCATTAGGAGTTGACATTTTGTCGATTTCCGGAACTGATATTGACGTCCCAAAGGTTTTCTCGCAAGCGTATATACTGTGCAACCAACTCTGTGGTTCTCCTACGCGCCTGTCCAATCACGCCACGTGATTTAATTCGAAATGCATATACTGTAAGCGAGGTTACGTATACATTACATGCAAGAGAGTTACTCCAAATTTAGCCCACGGCTTTATACGTTCATCCTTATCCCCGCAACGATAAACTAATCGGTCTCGCAAATACGTATACGTCGTAACTTATCTCCTCAGTTTCCCCGAGCAGGGGACTCGAAGTATCAATATATCAGAACAAGTCATTGAGATAATGTTTTAATATCATGTAAATGTAAAAAACATACATCCGTTTGTACGCGCGCGTGGCGACTCAATTGAATTAAATCTACATAATCCATACGATTTTCAAAAAGTAAAAAAATTTAAAATTAAATGTCTAAATATCTTTGATCGATTGACAGCTTTGTATGTACTTCTTTCTCTTGCTTCACATTCACATTATTCATATATTCTGTCAAAAGGTTCGGTGAGCTTCTACTTATTTTTTTAATGAGAGGCTACGTAAACAGCACTGTATTACTCGTAACTTTATCCGCGCGCAACGTTCGTCGGATCTTTCGAGGCGTTATTTCCGCGCAATTCCGGCTTGTAATTTCCGCAGGCAACGGCAGCGCTTACGTGCAAGTACGTCGTGTTTTGCGATGACTTAAGAGTTCTTGGAAAACCTCACCCTATTACAGTCGCAGGGTTGAATTTGATACTCTTTTGATGAACACATAATACACACCAAATATTAACGATATAGGTATACTGTCGGTATTTTATTTCACAGTTTTTATTTCGCAAAAAATTGCATAGCGCATATAAAGTTTCTTCGGAATATTCCAATGCATAATGATTATCGATTGCATTCCGTTACTTACGGTAATTAAACCTGCAGACAGATTAATTATCTTTCTAAGTAATTTATCCGGACGACAAAACGAGAATCACGTATTATTGATTTCAATTAATAAAAGTAATTATTCAAACTCTGCTCATAACTCTGCTTTTTGTATAAGAAAGGATGAATATGTGCATGTGTTTGTGTATACTTTCTTCATCATCAAATATTTTTCTCGCATTTTAATATTTTTAACTTTACGTATAAAAATTAGTAATTGCACACTATCTTACTTTTGTAAATTAGATTAGAAGTTAAAATGTATCCTTTTACCTGAATACTCGCAAGCAATTTTATCTAAAATATATAAAGGACTGATCGTTTCCTATACCGGTAAAGACATTTTGTCCAATCACGATTGTTCTTATTTCATTATATTTAAAATTTTCATTAATAATGAGACACAAAAATGTGTAAGGTGAAAAAAAGGCGTCTTACTTTTACAAATATTCTGCTTGAATCCGACAGTAAAGCAAGGATATAGAGACGAACGGACAGCACGGTCAGTTCTTGCATTGTTTCCAAATAGGGCTTCCGGCAGTTCGGGCCCGAATCAGAAAATGTAGTTGCACTCAAACAGCTTTACATCAAATGGCTCGTACCCAGGACGAGCTCGTAAAAGACGTCTGGCTGGTGCTACTTTAGCGCCGTGATACGCGCGTTCCACTAAAAGACTACGAGTATTGTGCACGTATTTGTATGTGTACGAGCGTGTAAGAGCAGCAAATTCTCTTTCCCTCGTTCATCTACGTAGTGACGCCTACACGGTGAGAGCATCGAGAACGTTACCCGCTCTTTAAATCGGAGTTCGTACAAAACGGAAAACTGAACAACGACCCATCTTTACATGAAAACATAGCAAAGAGGATGCAACTTTTCTAATTTATTTACTACCATATAATTATAAAAATACTAATTAATATAAAAATTAAATGTTTTCTGATATGTCATTTGCATTCATAACTTCACATAACAAAATACATACGCAAAAATTAGTCAACAACACTATGACATTTAAAATGTAAAAATTAGAAATAACAATTTATAAAGTATATATTTCACTCAAGAATTAGAAGATACCAAGCATTCACTCAACGATAATTTTACTTTCCAACTCTGAATCGTTACTCGCTGATTTCTCTCCAGGTTTAGACTATCGACTTTCTTTCTTCAATAAAGCACTCGCATTCTTCTTACTATGTCTTATTCCTTCTTCCGTTTCTGTTCCATGATATCTTACTGAGCTTATAAAAGCTTTTATCGGCTTAGTGGAATTCTCACTGGACGTTTCAAAAGAATTCTAATGCCAGTTGATATGATCAATGAGTTGATAAATTCTCTCGATACGCTTTATTTAAAACGTTAACATTATTGCTGCCATTCATCAAAATTGCAAGAAAATCTGCAACTATAGCAGAAAATGTGATAATTCTGATATTGCATATTATATGTAAAAAGAAAATTATTTTTTTATCTAATAAAATACGATGTTAAATATTACGAGAATTTTATCGTGCCCGATGTACGGCTATTTCCTGGCTGATTAAAGAGTGAGCCTAACTACTTATTGAGTAACTTGACAATGTCCCAGCGCAAGCATAGTGAAACTACTGATACAAATATCCTATTCTCCGTGCGTAGCTTCAACGATCATTTACATGCTCGCATTACACCTCCCATTATCGTAACTAGTAATTTCATTAAACACAGATTGTAACTGGGAACGATGCCATTAATATCTTATCGTGGTATCACGTATCATCGTTACAATCCACAGTATAGGTTGAGTGAAACTTTCTAATTCTATATTACTTATTCATTATTCAGATATCACGACAGAACCCGTACAATAGAGAATAATAAAAACAGATATCTAATTGACTTTGTTGACATAATAACCGTACAAATAATTATTAATACAATTAAATGAAAACAGTCGTATCATATTCATATCAATGAACAAGTCTGTTTCGGTGGTTATTATCGCATCACGGCTTCGAAACCAATCTCATCACAAAAACAGTCTTAAACAAAGTATCCTTTGTTGTTTGTAAGGCGTAAAGTAAAGCTCGCAGTAAAGCCCCATATTGTTTTCCTGGGATGATGGTGTCCATCGCTCAATCCGCAATGGCTTAGCCGAGACATGCAAGCCTACTGCTCGCCAACGCGTAGCAATTGTACTCACCACCGAGCGACAATGGAGATTTAGGAATGCGAGCTCAGCTAAACAATAGAGCTTTATGAGAACCTAAATCCACCACAATGGATGGTCGCGGTGTGCGTACACCGATCGATATTTTAAGGTGTCGTCGCTGGCTTCGCGCCATCGACCATCCCTTGTTTCGTGACATGGAATAAACGGAATTGCCGTCTTAACCCTGAAGCATCAATTTAAGTTAAGTGTTAGTTTAAATCAATTTAAACGTCGGCCTTACTACAATGCGAATATCTTGCATTATTAAAGAATATAAATGTTCGCAGAAATGATCTACAATTAGCGTGTGTGTTTATGGACAAATTTTTAAGATATTGTTGACCTAATGACAAGCTTTTCGTTTTTGTCAGTGTTTTTCATTGGTATGCTTATTACTTCATAAAATCATTTAATTATGATTCTAATTAAAAACAGTTATTAATTTAGATATATATTTTCAGAGAGAGTGCTTATATGTATATATTTTTACTCGTAATATGTCATTACTTTATATATTTATATATATATAATTTACTTTCATGAAATTCAAATTATAAAGTATCATACTGATATTTCTGATTAAAAGACTCGTTGATGATATGCCGAGATCCTCCCTCACGTTGAAAAATAGATTCGTCAAAAGCGTGGAGCCTTGTATAATCACTTCTGATATTACTCGCATCGATCGTACTATTGCCTATCTTAACTCATTTCTTTGAAATCTCGACAACTGTTTTATAAAAGAAAATGAGAGCGATTACGGTAAATTGACAATTTGAATAGAATTTTAATCAAAATATGTAACAAATAATTTTTTTAATTTACTGATAGAACCTTGGATAGAACACAAATAAATCCTATAAAGTTTTTTTCTGGAACATTTTATGACGTGTTCTGGCTTTAATATTCGATGTAATCTGCATCACGCTTACGCAATTATTACCAATCGCAAGATATTATGGAAGAAGAATCTTTATGCATAAAAGAATCCATCAAAATTATTACAATTTATTGACGCAAGAGCGTGCTGGTAATCAAGCTAGCGTGCAGATAATAGTACCGAGTATTACATCAGGCCCTAGGTGTGTATATGTAATGTTGCGTCTAATCGTTCAACAAAGGATATAGTCAAATACGTTACATCGCAAGAGCTTCTACACGCATGGATTATATCGTGACTCTCTACAATAACATGTGCCAGTGGAATTCGTAATTCAAGTACGAATATTATCGTCGCATGTTGAATGATCCATTGTCGTTAGACCGAATAGCATTTGCGTATTACGAGGCAGACAACACATACAAATTGCTGGTTTTCTTCTCCAGAAAATTTAATAACTGTTCTCTTTTGACCCGCGTGTCTTTGTTAAATCGCATCCTATAATAATGCGTATACGGCACAAAAGCAGAAAATAAGTTTAACAATGCTTTGTTGCCGACATGATATTTTCTAAGAAAAATAGACTTCTTCTTTATTATAAACTATCGAAAGTGTGATATATATACCTACATATAAAAGTAAATTTCTAAAGTGCCGGTAAAATTATCTAAATCATTTAGAAAGCAGTTAAATAGTATTTTCGCTTCGTATATGATAGATTTAAATAATCCAATAGGAAAAAAATAAAATTTTTCAAAAATATTTTAAAATATTTTTTTTGTAAAGTTTGTACCCTATTTAGTTATCAAAGTTTTTGTCGTTTGCTCCAAAACGTCCAATTTGTATTACTTTTTAATTATTGAAAATATCAAATTTCGGCGCGTTTTCGTAGCGTTTATTGTCATATGAGCCTCGTACGAGGTTAGGATACTGTCGTACGAGGCTCAAATGACAGTAACACGCATACACGGGTAACGAAGTGACGTCACGGCGCTTTCGGCACGTTTTCGTAGCATTTGAAAATATGATATTTTCAATAATTAAAAAGTAATACAAATTGGACGTTTTGAAGCAAACGACAAAAACTTTGATAACTAAATAGGGTATGAACTTTACAAAAAAAATATTTTTGGAAAACGGTATAATACCGGATTGATAAAGAATATTCTGCCCAATATGTCTTCGCCTAGTTGTGTCCTTCGAGAATAAAGGCATTTATCCTACTGACACGACGCGTTTCCCTGAGCAACAAACCAACTCCCTTCGGGAATACGACCCTCAACGATGAAAAGTGGTCGCCTCATACAATAATTCAAAAGACAACAAGATCCGTAGAGCGGTATGTCTTAACTTTCATCATTGTCCTTTTCGAAGACATCATGGTCATACCTCTGATGGATGTCGACAAGAATATTATTAGATGGCACACTTGTGTGTTTCTCTATAATTTTATTGTCTATTCATAAAAAGAAAACATAATAAGGAACATTGTGTAACAATGTTAATGTGTAACTTGGTAACGAGCAATGTGCGGTACGCTACACGTTGCAGCAGCGCTTTCATTCCCAGTACAATGAATGAAACGATGAAAAGTCCTCGGTAACGTTTTATAAGCTTCTTTCATTGAAATAACTAAAATATAAAAAAATATCGTAATATATCGCAATATCGCGATATCGCATAATACTGCGTTCAAAAATCAACGTTTTATTTAAATATTATTAAAACTGAGATATGAAATTATTGGAGAGTAATACTCGTAATAATATTGCC
Organism: Leptothorax acervorum; assembly: GCA_035220615.1. NCBI lineage: Eukaryota > Metazoa > Arthropoda > Insecta > Hymenoptera > Formicidae > Leptothorax > Leptothorax acervorum. The sequence goes on along the minus strand of JASTWQ010000025.1, from coordinate 103,230 downwards.
ACATTTTATATCGATTCCTGATTATATCCTGATTGTACGTATTATATAATTTCTTGCGATAGAATCACCATGTGCATTTTTAAATCATACTTTATAAAATTTATTACGTGATAGTTATTAAAATATTCATTTAGCGCACATGCAACGTTTATCACTGTATCGTTCGCGTTTCCCATTATTTCATTCCTATATATCCTCACGGATTATGCCAAGTGTCGAGCTGCAATGTTAAAGCCAGATAATATTGTTGAAGTGCCGCAACTTCGTGCCACATTAATCGCTATCCAAAAGGAAGCCGTTTGTCCTCGACTAATGCTCTCTTCTAATTATGGAATTACATTATATATTGTACGTAAATCGATATATTCAATCAAAGAAGAAAAATGGATTAAATCTAACAATAAGTTTAAATATAAAACTTTCAATAATTTTTCCCTCGTCTGACATTTCTCAATAAGATTTCTTATGCAATATCTTTGCATTTAATTAAAACCTTCCATTTAACTCACGATATAGAGCACCATCTCAATTACTTAGCTTAAGCATCGAGATTGCGACCCGTATTACCTTTGTTTTCCCGGAAGTGTCGCACAGAACGAGAAAATACGCGAAATTCGGGATATAATCTCGACTAGTCGTTAAGTAGACAGGAACTGGGCGGAGTAAGTTCGGCGCAACAATTTGTTCAAATCCTCCGAAATCCCGATCTGTACAGTCGACCGGCCAAGTCCTCGGCAAACACCACTAAGGGACTATCTTGGTGACAGGAGATTTGTACTCTTGTGCCATACTGGAAACACGGAATTCAGTGCAAGCACATCTTTCGAATAATAGCATCGCCTTTGTATTTACACTGCGTTTCCGTAATCATTAATATAAAACGCTGAGCTCAATGAGATTACGTCAAGGATTTCTTTTTATCCAATTGCAGTAGATTTAACGAACAAATAAACTAACAGATCGCTCGATTTGCGCGAGAACGACATTTAAGGAATTTTCTGTTATAAGTTCGGCAAATCCACGTTCTCACATTTTATACTAGCGCAGATTGCGCACAGCCGTGCTCCACAGAAGGTATGCTTTAATACTCTTCCCGCACTTTTCATTTGAACCATATGGCGTCGGGGTTACGAATCCATGATCTTTTCAATATCACGACAGTCTTGTGGGAACATCTTAAGTGACCTCGATCGTCGTGATGGATAATAATCTAAAGCATTCCGCGAGCTTACCGAGGGTGCGCTTAATATTCTTCAAATATATGTGATATATTACGCATTCTTAGTCCTAAATCACTAAAACTCGCTGCTCATTCGTTATCTTTCCATTTCCACTCAAGAGATTACTAAAGAATTATATAATTTTGCGCAACTATCGCGCGCGGGTTATTCGATACGCACGTGATTTACGTGAACATACAAAATGTGATGTAGGAGAGAATGTATACGTATAACGAAGGAAATAATTTAGCTTGCGCGCGATATGTCACACAAACTACAGATATTCAGGTTCTAATGGGACGTTTTGCTGTCTAGTGGATTGGTCGAACGTGTTCGAACGGTCGAATAAACGGAATCAGTCGCCGTACTCGTTACATTCATCCACGCAAATGCAACAATGGGATGCTTTGTGGTATCAACGCCATTACATCGAACGCTGAAGCTTCTCTCGTTGATCCCTCTATGGAGAAAAGCGCATAAATATCGATTTCAATCCGATTTTACGATACGTCATAATTGTCTGTTGTTTAATAAAAAAAGAAGAAAATAATTAATAAAAAAAATTAAGCAACACGGAGCAAATTTAAGAAAATAGCAAAGAAAGATTTAATAAGTTCGCAGCTACAGAATTTATTTGACGTTGAATATTCGACGTTATAGAGATACTGTACCAATACGCGTATTAAGCTAAGAACGAACAACATAACCACAGGTCTCCTAAGAGCGTGAGCGATTGCAATAAGTAAGTATGGAAAGCGTAAGATCACGAGATTTAACCCAGCACTTGAGCGATTGCTCCGGTACGTGCCGTACTTCGCTTTATGCCCCGTACTTATGTACCTCGACGTCGACGACTATTACTTATCCCTTTCTACCATTGCGTTACGTGATGACTATTCTTTAGTGAATCATCAAGTAGTAGGATGTTGTCGAATTCTGAGATAGCATCCTCTCGCAGTATATCGTACTAAGTACTTAATTCTAGACTGCAAACATTTATTTTTGATGATGTCCATTTTTGTGGCATAAAAACGGGATATTCCTTGCAAAAGATGACGTAATATTTGGTTGAATCCGTCGGGAGAGTTAATGATACATGGCGAATAAACTGTAAGCGCCTCCGTAATAGCATCCACCCGCGCGAACTGATTTACCTATTGTGTATCAACCGCATCCGCGTGAGGATGAATCTTGCGCAATAAACTCGGACAACGGCTCGGCACCGGATATTTTTGTATACGCTCCTCTCTGTACAATGGGCCGTATTTTTAGCCGCCGGTAGTGGTGCTGGCCTATATTTATTTCTGAACGACGGGGATCCCGTTTTCAGTGGTACTGCGTTTCTCCCTTCGCCAGGTTTAAAAAATCACATTGTACTTTTTAATATTTTTCCGCTATATCGCGCGCTTTTATCGCGGAACGAATTTGTTCGTTCGGTCTGTTTTCGCTCTCTTGTTACATCATTTAATTAAGACGGCTCGTACATATTTAGCTAGGCGAACCTAGTTGATTTGAGGAAAACAGTCGCGGACGTTCGATATGCTTCCATTGCGACTTTACAGCTCACAGAAAAACTCGGGCGATGCAAATGCGCGACATTTTCCGACGCGGTCGCAAATGCGAGCACAGTCTCGTCGACGAAACTACGGTGATAAATAAAAAGTATCTGTATATGAGGGAGACTCTGTGTGCTCGACGAAATTTTTTCCGGGATCGCAATGTTTATTGGACTTGTTTCGCGGGTGTAAATAACATTGGCGTTCTGCCGGATATCCGCGTGGACCACTTTTTCTGTGAATTGTAAGTGTATCATAAAGCTACTCTTATGCACGTTAAGTTCACCATGACATTACGTTACATGTTGCAACGTGAACGTTAGTGCCAACTCGTACCTCGAGACCTAAACGTAATTTTTTTTAGTTGCGACATACCTATAAAAATTTAATACTGATGTTCCGTTATATACGTATAACGGAATATACATGTTTAGCATGTAACGACATTCCGCGACAGTCTTACATCGTGAAAATGTCGCACATCCGTACCCTTATGTTTTTGAAAAGAGGCAATTTGTGCTACTGAAAACATATCATGTATTATTCTTGATTCTAAATAAATAAGGATTGCTCGCGACATTTCTGCTATGAACGGAGATATGCAACGTCACGGGTGCGCTCTTAAAATTCTGATTTATTCGTATTGCATTTCACACGGATGCGACATGTTCTATCGCAGACTTTTAGATGAAAATTATAGTTAAATTTATAATAATTCAGGAAAAAATTACATAAACAATATTTATAAAGGCTCTGACAATAACAAATTAAAGAGGAACAAAGGGCTAATAAGAGCCGGCGCAAGATCTCAGTGCGGAAAAGTTTTTTCTATTATTAAATTAATACATTGATATTCATACGTTTCGGTCCTAAAATCGCTTTAGGTACCACGCTGTCGACTGCCGTGCGGACGCGCGTTACATCATATGGAGACCTCGACGAAATATGACACAATCTCACACATTAGAATTAATTCTCATGACAAACAGATGCGAAATAACTATCCATTAGTCTCTTGTAATGCGGTTTTTTTTACTTTTTATATCTTGACATTGCGTGCAAACGTCTAATGTTCGAAGGCTTCTCGCGCGTTTATCATTAATTTGCGTTAATTTGCGTTTTAATTCACTGAGGAAGGTCCGATTTTAGGACCGAAACGTATGAATATCAATGTATTAATTTAATAATAGAAAAAACTTTTCCGCACTGAGATCTTACGCCTGCTCTTATTAGCCCTTTTTGTTCCTCTTTAACATACACTATATTATATATTGGGCGGCAGTATGGTCTAGTGGTAGAGCGCCAGACTCGCAATCCGGGAAACCGGGTTTGAGTCCACTTGAGTACACTGGAATTTATTTCCAGAAACTGCGCCCCACAGGCGAGAAAAATTCTCAAATGGGAAAACTGGGCTCCGTCTTTCGGAAGAGACGTTAAACCGTTGGTCCAAACACTATATATGGCAATATCCACCATGCCAGGGTGCTGTGGGCTAATCACCCGCACATCTGAATTTAAAGCGATTACTGAAACCTCCTTGGAGGCCCTAATGCTCCGCGAGGAGTAAAAGGATCTATACAAAAAAATATTATATATTACGGACAGATTACGGTGAATCGTATGCTAATCTACATAGCTTTCGTACAAACTAAATTAAACGTTTAGACAAATCTTTTGTAATTTTTCACGTTTGTTTTAAAATAACATAACGTATTATTTCTTGACAATTCTTTGAAATATAGAAAGATAAAGAGATATAGCGCGATATTTAGATACAAAAAAGGTATAGCAAAATTATTCGGCATGGCCTGTTGCATAGCATTTTTTCTTGATCGTATCGTCATATCGTCATGGAATAAACTGTTTTATTAGATGTGACAGAAATTCGGGAGTCTCTTTCTTTTTTATTAAATATCGGACAGCGTACGTGATTCGATATAACGGGATGTTATCAGCTTCGGCCAAGCTCGTGACCTGCTTCTCTCCATTGTATCTTCTTCACTCGATCCCCCCTTTCGCGAGTTATTGTCTTCGAGTGGAACAAAAATTGCATCGGTGGTGGTACCGGCCGACTCAAGCTATTCGATATGAGTCCAACTATTTCCATTCGTCGATTTCTAAACGGCTGAATACCGCTCGCATGGTTCTGATTGTAAAGGAAGTATCCACTTCCACTTGCCACTTGACCGTATCGCGTGAAACTACGTTATACGTTTGCCAAGTTTGCAACAGACAGATTGCTACGTGACACGTACCAAGTATCCGATCGATCGACGAAAAGGATAGGTGATTGGCAACTGCGCTTTTGCGATATATAGACAATATAAAAAATTATTTACTAATTATATATACCTATCTTAATAACTTTCTTATAACTGCAACTAAAAGTACGACTGGTGATTATAAATTTCTAAAATATTGTGCGACAAAATCTTTCCTAAAGTAACAAGTTTTTAAATAAAAATAATAGTTTTTGGTCGTAGTGAGGAAAGTTTAGCATCGCACACGAATTGGCAACATATACGTACGTACGGAATGCCTAAGATAGAATAGGCAAAACGAAATTTGGTGCGATAAGAAAATATATTTTAGAAGAAAAGAATAGGTAGAGAAAAAAAGTTTGAAAAAATTGCGAATGGTAGTTATATATATACAACAAAAGCATGGGGTTTTATATACTACATTTATAGTACTACATTTATAGTAGTTTATGCATTTCCTTAGAGTGTATGCGAAAAGTGAGAGCGATTTTCGTGGAGAAAATGAGAAGTTGCTGTACCATAATTACGAGATAATTATTGTTCAAGAGCAAGAGCTTTCATAACTGCGAGCCATTTTCTTCCTCAACGTTCTGATTTTACCCCGCTTGGCAAGAATCTTTCTACGATGGGCCTAATGATGAGCTCAAGGATTTGTAATATCGTTGCGCAATCTAACGCATTCACGGCCGCTCGCTTCTCGCCATTGTGCTCGAGACGTTCTATCGATCCCGCCTCGTTTTCTTCTTCCTGCCTCTTGCTGCCTTTTCCCTCCCGTTTCTCATTTAGCGCGAGAGATTGCAACGGATACGATTTCAGCTTCTTACCGACGATTACTTACGCGCGAAAGAGAATTTATGGGATAAAACGCAAGCATCCGTCCCCGGTTGCAAGCAAAATACAGAACGATGAACAAACTTGCTGTCGCTCCCCGACAGAAAGAAAGGGAGGAGAGAGAGAGAGAGAGATAGAGAGGGGGGGGGGGAGGGGAAAGAGAGAAAGGGGGAGCGAGAGAGAGAGAGAAAGGGGGAGGGAGAGAGGGAGAGTGAGAGCGAGAGCGAGAGGATTGACAAACGCAGTTGCCATCTGCTTTGGACAGTGGACCAACATCCGCCGGAAAACGATGGTGAGCTGAGAATTCGTAGGAAGTGCATAAAAATAAAACGGAGACAGATGAAAGTAAAAAGCCGTTGTCCGTCGTACGCAACGATAAGAATTTACACTTGCGTTTATTGCCGGATTCACGATAACGTCCATCATGATGATTCGTATCCATCTTTCATCCGCAAAGAGCGCTTAGTGACAATTGTTTGTAATAGTGCGGTATGAGCGATATCTTCAAAATCTTGGAGCTCCTTGTACTTTCGACCCACATATTCTGATCCCCGAGCATTTACTGTCTCTCTCCGGCGCGGCGGTATTTTTCAATCGCGGAAAACGAGTGAGACGTATCTTTTTTACGTTTTCCGCACGCGTCCTTATTCCTGAAGAAAAGCAAAATGGCTAACGGTGGGCGAACGGTGATTTGATGGACGTGAAAGAGGATAAGAATGTAAGAGCGTCAGCATGGTGGCAGTCGTGGCACTTTTCGGAGGGAAGAGCAAGGCCCACAGAGAGGCGAGCAGACGAGCTTCCGGTATTCGCGGCACGATTCGGCATACTCTTGTCGTCACATTTTATTTGTAATACAGCTACTTGCGTTGCAGAAATCGCAGAAGAAAGCCTTCCGGCTGCGCTACAGCACAAATCGATAAAAATATGCGACAGTCGGCGGAGTATTTTAATTTTCTAAGAGTATGCGAGGCGCGGGATCTTCTTTTTTTTATTTTCAACCTAGTGTTTAGCTCCCTATTCCAATCTTATTCGTAGCCTCATTCTCTTCAGAACCCTCGCTCTCGTACGCTTCACTGACTTTCTTTCTTTCCAATGTTTCCCTCGTTTGTAGTTAAAAGGAAACGCGATTCCAAATCTTTTTCCGAAACAAACCCGATCGAACGAGCTCGACAAGAAGGACCCGAGTATTGTTGTACCGAGTATACGAGCCATTCTTCTCGAGTTTAAATTAATCGAACGCTTTAACCCGTGCGAAAAATCCGTCCCGTCATCTTTATATTATTACGGCAGCGCATTGGCCTTTTTTCCCACAACGATCGTTCCCTTCTTATCCGCTCAAACGCCGTGACTCGCCCATCCAGTCTTCCTATTCCCCTTCTCTAACTCTTTCTCAATGAAGAGAAGTACCTGATTTTTGTCCGATTAAAAAGTTTAATTTCAAAGTTTCGAAAGTAATGAGAATGCAGTGATGACGAGCGCAAACTTTATCCCTCGTTTCTTATTAATAGAGTACTGAATATTTCAACTGGTATATACTATCCATTTCGCGAGATCTCATTTATTATTATTACTCTAATTTTCATAAATTATTATTTCACTTCAAACAAACAATTCAAATCAGTGAAAATCAGTGCTTGTCACCATATTCAATTCTTCATGTTAGTCGCTAAAAAAACATACTACTGACTACTGACTCTTAAAATATCTGTTTCGAATAATAAGAGATTTATCACTGATTTGTTACGAACGTGCGCTGTATTTTCAAATAACTCACTCAGTATTCCATTTCCATCCTGTAACCATTCTCGATCAATTTAATTTCCTTCCTCCTTTTCATGGAGCATCTCTCTTAAAGATGACAACTGATGGGTTATTTGCTTGAATACTTTGATTTGATTCAACAACCGAAAGTAATCTAATCAAAAGTAATCAGACTAAAAGATCAAGATAAAGAGAGAAATTGGAAATAATTATTCGCGAAGACTAACAATTAGAGATCTTAAATAGGTTTTGCTTTTAATAAAACCGCTAACAAATTTGCGTCTCTCATTTTTATGTTTTGTTATAGATTTAGTTTACTAATTATAATAATTTTTTTTTACATATTTTTTGGTCTGTTAAAAAAATAATTAATGATAATCGAATTTGAATAGATGACAAAAATAAATAGAAGATATCTTGATTTCTGCCAGCTTCTTTCTCATGTGATTAAAATAAATTCATCAAGATTTTTATCGATATAAACTTTATAATAAAATTTTATTATGCTTCATAAGCAGGGAACGCAATCCTGGCAATTTTCAAAGGTAGAAAACAGTTGCCTGACAAATAATACGAAATCTTTTTTAAACTATGTTCTTTTTGTGTTTTGTGGCGATATTTTCTCTTAAAAAAGTTTTACATCGAACGAAAGCGATGTTGTTCTTACAACGAGAATTTTTTTCCAATGGTCTTAAAATAGTTGCAAGCACTTTTAATTATCATGTTGTTGATTAAAACAAATCCGATACAAAGTTGCGAGTGCTCAACATTCTCAAGTAAAAATATGATATAAGACTAATGCCGCTGCTCTATTATTTCTTTTCTTTTCATGATGTTGTGTTTGAGTAGCATAAACAGCGATTAAGTTAGGAGTAAATCAGTAAACTGTATATATATGCATTATAATGTGCACCGTTAAGAGCAAAAACTTGACATTTTAAAAGAAAAAGAACGAAAAATAGTAAAAATACTTTTATATTACTCACGCGTTTTTTATGAGAGTTGAGACTCAAAGAGCAATGCAGTAAACATTGTTTCGCCGAAACAGATGGAGATTAAATTTTACACGAATGGCTCTCTTTATTTATATTAGTTTACTTTGTCTCTCATTCAATTGGAATCAACATTCGGTATTCATCACTGAAATTATATGTATAAATTATTATTTAAATCAAATTATTTTTAATACACGACTTAATAATTTCTGATTTGTCTAACTCCGAATATCTTAATCTTTGTAATTGCAGTCAATTTTCAAGTCAGAGAGCAGCTGCCCTACCTCATCATCTATCGTCTATAACGACGTACTTCTCTTGTCTTCTCTTTATATCTTACTTTGGACCTATTTTATTTTATCCTTATTTAAAAATTAATTAGGAAGAAACTTGCACGACACTCTTATCAATCTATCTCAGAGTCTGTCATTTCACGTCATATAACGTCTCTTGATAAAAGGTGTAATTGAACGATGTCGAGCTATTTTACGATGTCTCAGTCTAAAGTCGAATTTTGAATTTCGTGTATGACACACGATAAATAACGACGATACATCTTCGTAGCGGTATCGCAGCCACTCACGTTTAGTGCTTATAAAAGTCAAACAGTTCAGTAGAGTGGTTGTGTGTGTCGAGTTGTGAACCGAGACCACCGACTTGAGCTCGCTCTCTCATTCTTGAAAAAAACATTATAAAAGATAAATTACGCGAATCTATAGTTTATCCCCATATCATCTGGATTTGAAAGCAATTACTTTAATTATTTACATACACTATATGTTAAGATCAAAATTTTGCATGATTTGATGTTGCAGATCTTAAAAATCATCTTAAAAATACTCAAAATCTAAAAAATAATACCTATATTGTGTTACACACAAGCACGCATGCACGCATGTATTTGCACAGACCCTGTATTGTAAACGCATAGAAAGACATTTATTCATAAGTAAAACAGAAGAATTCCCTTTTTCCATGTAACATCCATACGGGAGAGCAAGCATCGCATGAGAATTTCGCACGAATGCCATGACGCAGTTAAATCACGCCGCCTCGTTGCATCGTCATGAGCCTTTTATGCTGTCATGTTATAGCGACGATGTAGCGAAGTAATGCAATGAGAAGATGCGCTTTTTGCAATGGTACAACCGCCCTTTCTTATAACCACCTATCAAAAACGACCTGACGTCTAAATTATATATTAAGCCATTAAATATTCGACAATGGGTACTTCCGCATAATTATTCAATAATGTTCATTCGGATATTGGGTGTTGTATTTAGGACGACGTAAAGAGAAATAATTACATCCTTTAGATCAATCATTGCACCACGCTTAACAATGAATCAATTTGTGCAATGTAAAGCGAGACGTGAAAGAGGAACTAATCGGCGTTTACATAACGTACTTGTACTGAAAACTGTATGGCGCCTACCTTAACGACATTAGTCGTACTCTTCGCTTTGAAAGCGTCTTAATATATAAATAATGACAAAGAACATTAAATCTTAACGGCTTTCTGCAAGCAGCCATCCTTCTTCCACGAGTGACCTACTTTCACATTATTATTTACACATTATCAGAGGTAGCGTCGCGAAATGTGAAATCGTTGTACGTAACACTTCAAGATGTTTTTTGTCAAATGCATATTAAAGCGAAACGCAATATCCGACGAGCACGATAAAAACTGTCTAATATATGTTCTGTATTCTTTTTCATTAAATACCCGTTTCACAGCTTGTAGACTTTAAAGTGATTGTACGGCTTGCAAGTACTGTGTTTCACGGGAAGACAACCCAATATATTTCGTATTTTATTTCAGTAACTAATAACATTGCTTGTATTTCTTATTCAAGATGTTCAAAGAGACATTGAATATCAAAGAACACCAAGAAACAATTAAATTGGACATACTCATTGTCAGTGCAGTACTTTTGTCTTACGATAAATAAAACTCTTTAAAAATATTTGTTTTATTTTTAAATATATTTCTTTATATGTTCGCATTGTAGAATGAAACGTAGGTACATGGTATACATATGACATTTTTCGACCAACTAATAGGTGTAGAATAAACCGATCGTAAGTAATAATCTTTATTAAGTAAACAACATAATATGCAAATGACAAAAGATATGATGTGAAATAGTAGAGTATATGCTCTCCTATGCAATACATAGAATGTTTACTATACGATACCTTATAATACATTCATTGTCCACGCGCGTAAAATAATTCATTTTTTTCAATGTTCTTTTCTTCAAAGTTTGTATGTGTTAATAAATTCACGTAACGATTTAATTTGTGAATAAATTACCACGCAACACAATCACTTATAATTAATTCCTTTAAAAAAACTAATTGTTATATACTGTTAGATACAATTATTAATAATATCACGTTCGATCCAACTATAATAAATTTCAAATCTCACATTGATATCGTCCGACATCAAGCCTTGATGAATTTACCGAAGCGGGCTAGAGCCAAACAGGACCGATGCCCTCAAGTGATTCACGAGAGAAACGCGCATCGGATACCATAGCGAACGAAAGGTCAAAGCTCGAATATCGTATCGCGCGTGCATTTAAGTATGCAAAGGATCCGCGTAAGGGGTGAAATGGCCTGTGAAGAAGCTGTGCGGGTCGCCGAGCGAACGACCGGACGAGGAACGAACGCAGACGCGCCGGGATACGAGAAGATACGAAGAGATTGCGGAATGTGGAATGTGGCACCGCGGCCTGGAGGTCGGGGGAACGAGGTCGCGGGAGGATGTACGTAGACTGGGGCGAGATCTTCTGAATTATTCATTCCGGGAGCGATGCAAGAGAAAAAAAATAACTACGATGGAACTCGCGCAATCAGAAGGCCAACTCCCCGTTAATTCGCGTTTCGCACCCCCTTCCCCATTTTGCACGTGCCATTCATGAAAGGGCGGGATGGTTAATCATCGCGCATACGACCTATGCAACGTTACAGGAGCAGCGGAGACGAATCAAGGAAGGCGACATGTGAAGCGGTCGTGACTCCAGTCTCGGAAATTGGAAACTGTCCCACGAACGGAATAACGAATGCCTGCGCTTTGGCCCCTGATGGAAAGTAAACATCACTGTGAGATGCTACGCGTTACGTCAACAGAACGTACGCGATGCGATGAAATGCGAATTTAAATAATGGCCGCAAGGATATATGACGAGGGCATCGTCGAAAAATTTCGTGGTCTAGTTGAAAAGGGCAACTGTCATATTCGTGATGGATGACGCGGGATAAAAAAAAAAGAAGAATTTCGAACACACACTTGCGGATGATATCCACTTCAGCTATTACGGCTTATCACCAATGTGCCAACGCCATAACATAAACTTCAACTTTTTACATTAAGAATCTTTCAAATGCTCCCTCCAACGAGATTTAGAAAATTGTTAAATATATTATCTCTTTAACGCTCGTAAATTAAAAAGTTATGCGTAATAGACAATGTTGAATGCTCTGGGAAAAAATCGGTATTAAGCTAATCGCGTAAAGTGGCCTTTCATTGGAGACATCGCGGAAAGCACTTCACTTTATACAGACATTTCACTAAAACGACCCGATTGCATATTTTAAAAGTATTAAAGACAGAAAATAAATGTTAGCGAGAAAAGCGTTTCAGAGTCTAGAGACTATTATATCAATATTTTAAAAAGAAAATAAATAATTACATTTTGCAATTTAACATATATATAAACTGATTATAATTCTTACATGCAAAAAAGTATCAATATATTCCAATTAACTTATTTAATAAAGCTGCTTTTTACGATAGTATTTCACATGCTATTTTGTTACAATAGAGAAACTTTCCAGTTTTCGATTTTCTATCGTTTTTGTTTTACGCGTACAATTGTAAATAAAAAGTTGTAGAATTCAAATGTTTGTCATCAAACCGACCTTTATTCCGCAAATAATCGCCTCTAGCGGAATTATTTTCTTTTCACAGGTGCTAAATATTTCTACCTTCGACCGAGTTTTATGCGATCGTGTGTACGATCACGTATGTATCTCCATATTCGTATTACCATTAATGGTGAATGTAGGATGGATGATTCGCTTCGTAGCTCAATAAAGGAAGGACTCGTGCTCTTTTTTCCAACAGTGGCGCCATTCATTTCCGAGGCAAAGTTTGTTTACCCGATAACTTCCGCGGTCGTTCGATGGCTGTCGTTATATTGAATATTTCATGAAGTCAACGTTGTTGCATTTATGATAATTGAAGGTATTATCGACAGGACTTTGAACTTAATATACATAACACTTATCATTTTAATGAGTATTCAAATGCCTATTCTGATAATATTATTATAGACAGTAATGGCAAAGGTTTAACGATGATATTGTTCGTAGAAATTTTGCATAAATTAAGTAATCTCAAATACTATACGTTCCTGATTATAGATTTTTTTATTATTTAAGCGTTATTATAGAAAGAGTAATTTAGGATAAGAAAAAGTAATCTAATTGTAAGAAGGGAAGATAATAAAGGAAATACATTATACAATTAAAAAGAGTTCTATAGTGATTACCAAGACATCTTTTCCTCTTTTAGACTTTTGACGTTTTTGCCAAAGGGCATAAAAAAATTCTAGATAACGGTGTGCATTGCAAAAGGAAGAACAAGGATATCTCGACAGTCGTGTCTAACCGCTACGATTCTAAAGAGCAAAGTTTTCGTTCGGCGAATCCAATCCTATCTCTTGTTCCGCGGAAAGTTGAAATATTCATGACAATTAAAAAGAAACTTCGAATACGGACTAGAGTCGGCATGTTTTACAGCTTCACTCTGTCGCGTTCACGACTCCGTCGAATCCAGCGTTTTGTCTGCTATTTCGCACGGTTTAGTATGGGGTGCGCACTTCCAGCTAATTTAATCTCCGAGTACAAAGTCGGATATAATCATAGACAGAGAACGCATGAAGTGAGAAGACTCAAACCTAGACCTCTTCATAGTTAATCCTCGGGGTAGGCGACGCTACGAACCGTTCTCAATTGTCACAGCTCGTAGTCCAGGAATTTCATCTCGCACATAATTAATCTCAGCAGTTACACCACCGACAAGTATAATTCCTAACGCCTAGGCTTGGCCGCTAGGTATTCGGTACGAGCCGTTACGAAAGCCAATGCTACAATGTTCCGCACTACTGTCCGCTGCCTCCGCCGCAAACTCGAGGTTTCCTCTCCTTCCGGAGTGGCCGCGCGTTTCCGTGTACAACGGCGAAACAACGGCGCCAAGCCATCCTGTTCGTCTCTGAGCGTCCGCACTCCGCATTGCCGCATACCGTGCCAAGATAGCTCGCTTGCTGACGACCGCGTTGCGTGAAATTGCGCTAAACGAAGATACGTAATTCGGTAGCTTTCATCGCCAAAAAACGTTCTGTTCTGCAAGGCTTCTGTTTGGTCATTTTATCGATACAATCCACCAATACATACGATATATTGCGTGAAACTGTTTTATTTGCAAGTATTGGTTTTTTTTGATAATTAAAATTGGTATCTATTTACCGGTGTTATCGCTGAGAATAAAAACAGTAAACTAACGACAAAATTAATATGTAGTGTCTCGAAAAGTGTCTTATATAAAAAATTTACTTTCGCGAAAGCTATCGTGGAACCTCATGCCGCATGCATCGTGCTCATTTAATAGTTAGAACCCGGGGGTATCCATTAGGAGATCCTTAGTTCGCTTGGAAACTTGAAGCAGTATCTCTTGCTCGTATATAACTCGTAGGGGAAGCGGCTTACTATCGGCGCCCCTGGATATAAAGCCGAAGTTTCCTCTCTTCTCCGAGGGATTTTCTAAGCTTTAGGACATGCACTAGGCGGCACTCTGTAAACGATCGCCATGCGCCTCGTGTGCCATATTAATAGGGCCATCTCCATAGACAACTTAATATTGGACATGGCACGCGATTCCGGACGGTCCTTAGAAGTAGAAACGATTTATGACCGCGGACGGCGGAGGATTTGTAAATAGAATCTCGCTCAAGGAGTATACTCGGAGGACGCGCGTGCATGCTTTGCATAAACGGCAGAGTCGCTCGCGCTGAGTGCAAAGAACTCAACTAACTTCCGTTTTTATAAAAATATTAATCTACACGGCCGCGGCATAGACTCGGTCAGTCGACTGTAAATCGTGGGAAAGGGAACAAGATTTTTCTTCACAACGTTCGCCAACAAGTTTCAATGGAATTTAATAAAAATAACTAGCAGAATTGACTTTGGCAACGTTCCCGTTCTGACTCCGAAAAATTCTTTTCAATTAGGTATAAGTATTAAGTACATTCAATTAAATAAAAATATTAGGTGCAAATAAAAAATTTTTGGAAAGAAATACACGATTTATTTTTTAGGTGGTTGAATGAAATGCTGGCAACGAAAGAATTAATCTGAAATGATCGAAGGACAAATTTAAAGTCAAGCAATCTGCTCTGCAACTTGAAAGGCAACTAACGTACAGAACAAATTGCTATTAGGTGAGCTCCATCTGGATGTGCGTCTAAATTAACGAACAACAGTCGATTCTCTAGAGATAAAGTTCCTGAGGGATACTTCGACAGTAGCCGTAGGCAAACGTTCGAAAACCGACCGCGGAAATTTCTGACGGCCTGTAACTGACGACGAGATGTAACTGCCGAAATAATCGCTCGAGTGATTTGTACGGGCAGCGCGTGGGCGTCTACGTTTCGCGAAGCACTGCACATTACCGGATTGTTTGCCATGCATTTCCAACGGTCCGTCTTGTCTGTCGGAAGTTCCGCTGGTCGACGTGACCCCGACGCAGTTCGATGCATAATGTGCGACAGCACAAATTCCACTATGAGCATTTGCATACGTAAACGCCGCGGGCGCGGTCGCGGGCGCGGGCGCGGGCGTCTGGTCTGCAGCGATCATCGCTAAAACGCGCTACAGCGATCGCAAATCGGTTGACAGCTAGAGCGATCGACGCTCTTGGATTTTTATCCTAACATCGTGCGGATCGATCATCGTGTAGATTTCGTAATGCGATGTTAAAAGTATCTTTGAGTTACGATGACATCTCTCGGACCGAATCGACGCAGCGGTGATATTAAATTTTTCCCAAATGGATAACGGATTTAGTAGAAGGAAAGTGCAACCACAAGTTCACAAAAAGTAGATTCATATTCCGTTCGTAGGAAGAGAGAGAAACTGAGTTTGGCGGAGAAATAAAATCTGTCCCGACCATAGAGGCACGTCCCGTTGTATTCGGAGCAGCATCCCCTTCTCGTGTCGTCGTAAGCGTAACTTCCTCTTTCCTGAACTCGCAACCCGTCCGCATGCTCTTCCGCTACTCTTCCTGTTTCCGCATAACTTGACTGACTCATCGCGCGCGTGCTAAGTTACCCTATACCAATCGGTGAACCTTAACATCTTAATGTGCAACGCATCTTGAACAAATCTTTCAAACAGAAATTTCTAAATTTAGTGTGGACACACGTGCGTTCAGATTTCATTAATCGTCAAGGAATCGCACGTCGAATTTCGGTTCTTCAGACGCCGGGAACGACACACAACATAGGTATCGATATAAGCGAAAGGGATAACGCGAAAGGGGTTGGCGCAGCGGAATGTACATCGTAACACAACGGTGTCGCGGCTTGGGGAACGCTGTTGTGCCGGCGCATCTCACGTTACGGCTGCAATCGAGCTGGCAGGTACTGCAGGCGAGTGTCAAGGGAACACGCCGCGCGACCGTCGTGCAATCAGGCACGCCACAGCCCGCTGTGATGCAACGGAAGTGGAAGAGGGTAGGTAGGTACCTATACCTTCGCCTGCGCGTTGCCGTGGGACTTGACGCGCGGCGAATATAAGCGAACGAGCTTCGAGCTTACGAAGAAAGACGCCTTAGCACCGCGGCTATACAAAATATTTTTTAATCAAAATAAGTACTTCCATTTAAAACAAAATATGCGCATAAAAGTATACTACAGTTACATTACAGGTTTAAATATAAAATGATAAACTGTAAAAAATATACGTCTGTGATATACCTACTATTTAAATTATTTAAAAAATTTAGAAAAAGTTCAAATCTAAATAGTAGAAAATTATATGATCAAAATTATTCCCGTAATGTTTAATATATATAATCCATATTAAAATATATGTTATATGTCCAACCTTCGTTTTTGCCAAGGATTCCACGTTAAATTCCTACCTACGATAAATTGTGGTACAGGTGAAGTAAACGTCTTGCTGCAACGGACTTACGCTCGTTTTGGATCCTAAAACACTGCATTCAGGCGCAACGTAAATTCTGCGAGAACGCAGAGGCACGAGAAATCCCCGACGAATGTACATAGATTATTAAAGTAAAGCTAGATTTAAAGCGCATTTAGCAGTTTCGGGGAACGTCAACCCACCGTCTAATTTCCTATATTTTCCTTCCTATAATTGCTATTACGGCGCGGCTTCTGCAAATACTCGTGGTCATTATTACGCAATGTCAAATATAGTTTCCGAATGTACGCGGATATAGAACTAACACCGAGTTTGTCGTCATGAAGTGGAAAAAATCCACATTAAATTCTATTTGCGTTAACTTCCTCTTATGAGTAACGAAACAGTTTGCAAGTTTTGCCAAACCACTCTAGCAATGCACGATTTACAGGTGCACTACCATTTCACTTTCCCCTAGGTAACAGAAGTACGTAACGCGCTACAAATTGGCTACTACCCTCTGCCTTGCTCAAGCACTACCGGGACTTGTGCCATAAGTCACCCTACTCGTTTCTCGCTCCGCCCTCACCTTGGGACGAATCGCATCTCGAATTCAATTTCACGAAATGGTCATTACGTCACAAATTTCTAACTGTTTTCGTAAAACTATTGAAACGTAAAATATTGAAGAAGCTTACTTTAATTCCTCTATGAACTTCACCAACAGTGTTATCTTAATGAATTACGCAATTAACCGTCCAACAAACATTTTAAATAAATAACATCGATATATAGGTTTCCCTCGCTTCGTTACAAAGTATCTTCATCCATTAAGATCTGCATGCAGAGGGATTCTTAAAGAAGAACTAATCGGCGGCCAATACATTAAGAATTTAATCACAGTTAATACGAAATTAATGAAGCGGACGATCGTTAAAAAAACTCTTGCTATGACTTTACTTTCTGCCGGTTATAGCGTGACCCTTAACACTCTTAAAATCGTTACTATGTCTCAAAGATCTCTGCACTCTCGAACGTTGAATTTTAGTGAACGATCCTACGCAAAGATATTTAACTTAGAATTCCCTCGTGAACGAATACAATTTTCCAAAGAAAGTGTCACAAGTGTAATCTACGCAATTTACAGAAATAAAAATCAATAACGGATTGTATTCGTGGTTAAATAGTAAAAGTAAGCAGATATTCGCAATAATCTTGATTAAAGATTAAAGTACATCGTCATTACAAATCACGTTTGCTTTAACTATAGCATAATCGTTGGCAAATAGAAATCAATGTCATTCAGTCCACTGGTCATAGTACGCAACGCTAGAAATTCTGGCACAATTTCTCTACGTACTCTTAATGTATATGTATAATGTATATGTTTATGTTCACGTGACCATATCAGTATAATTTAACATACGGAACACGGCTACATTCCATTGACGGCAGACAACCGCGAATAGACTCTACCGGACAACGGAAGGCTTGAATTAGGTGCATGACAAATCGCTGTGCATGGATAATTTATCTGTTAACATAACGTTGTCTGCCACTGCTGAACATGGCAAAACAGCCTGTCTAATTATAATTTACGAAAGGGATATATGATATCATATACGCGAGAGTCTGAATGACGAAAATTATGAGGATACAAAATTTACATATTGCGTTATAATTATGTTATAAAGATAATGTAATTAAGAAACAGGAGCAAACATTTAAAAACTGATATTCACTTTATATTACTCGATAGAAGCCTAAATTTTAAAATATTCTAATAGCTTTCCGTTTAATCTACGTTCAATAAATAGAAACTAAAATTACGTATTATTTTCCATCGTAATGTAATCAATTTTTATTTTTAATTGACGATAATATGCAAAAGAAATGGCAGGTTTTGAATGTTTACTCCGCAGATATAGATCACTTACTCAGGCCAGATACGACGAATGTTGAAGTGATCAAACTTTAGAAAAACAATTTCATCTGGATGACCAATGAATGTGTACAGAAGACAATCGATATTTGATGGGTATCGTTTAGGATAATCAGGAGATGTAAAAGTGCCACCTTGAGGTCTGTCCGAGCTGCTGTATACAACACATGAACAACCTGTAAAAAAAAAAGAAGCATTGTATAGACATATGTATTTTATATAACACAAATATAAAAGTTCGGAAGAATAACTCAACGCATAGAAAAACCAAGTAATGGAAAATTTCGATAATATTGGACAATGTCGAGTCATGTCTAATCAACACTGAAAGCTTCGTCAGACGTGATATGTCTCGCCCCGAACGATTTTAATGTCGAGATATCGGGCCTTGTCGATAATGAAATTCACCATTGCTTCCAGGATGAGGGGCGCGAGCATGCAAGAGAAAAGTTTTCTTATTTCCAAAATGAAGTCGTCGGTCCGCGCATCGATCTAGCGTCCTCGCTTTCGTGCTACCAGCCGCGTCGAATGCCAAACTCAAAGAATTAAATTAAAGTTTGACTTTTCGGAAAGAAAAACTCCACGAAGAAGCACATGATAATTCACGCGGTAAATGTCATTCTCTACACCGAGTTAATCGCGCAGTTAAAAATAAACGATTAAATAAATCCTTAGCCTTAGGCATTGCAGCCATTTTACGAAGATTCGTTTTGCGAACGTGATCCGCATCGACGCGATATAGAGACGACGAGACGTAAATTTACCCCAAACGTATCCGGCGGATCAGACGGCGAATGATTAAGCAAGCCGATAATTTATAGAGGACTCGTTGCAAAGACCATGCAGCCGACGTGGCTCCTATTATCCGAGAAGCCGTGACTCGCACAACTGGGAATTGCGAAAATTTAATTTCCTGTTTTTCAATTAACTTTTACGTTAGTCGGACACAGCGGGTCTTCTCTGCGAGCGGACACACAGGAGAATGCAAAGACCCGTCGTATCTATGGTTAAATAATGGCATGACACTTGAGTTATACCGCCGGTACAAAAGCCCGAACATTCTCGACCAGTTTTATGCTTTGGGGACCCCATTGTATCCCGTAACTCGGCGTAATGCGGAGGGAGTGATTCTCTTTTTTTTTATTCCGCAGAGGTATGTGTACCGAGCTGTGTAATATACCGGTTTATTGTGCGCCCATTGTTGTAGAAAATAAAGCGATTCAGGGTGTAGAGCCGACTGTGTTGGTAAGTTGAAATTCGACCGCAGTGCAAATGCTATGAGACTCTCAGCGCTCATAAAGCGAGACATTTCGCAATCTTCTTCAAGAAAAAATAACGCCAGTCTTCCGAAAATTGCAGATCTTCTGCATTATAAATTTTAATTCACATAAAACAATAAAAAAAATTTGATTATGTTTCTTTTTACGAGAAGGAAAAAATGCGTGTACAGTGTTATTATATTCGAATGTGATAAAACTAATTTCAATATAAAATATAGTAAAATAATATAATGTTTTATAATATCTTTTACAGGCAATATCTATATGAGCGCAAGATCGCGCTAATGGGAAGAGAAATGTGAATCATTACAGCACCACGTTAATGCGAATACAATCATTTATTCAAGATAATATCGCCATCGCTACCCTCACGATTCGTCTCTGTCGGTGCACTAGTGCTTTGCAATGATTATTCTGGCTGAAACGATCCATTAGCGAGCATTCGTTCGGCACGGCAAGACTAATGCAAACAAAGCAATTTATAAGGATAGTGACGCAATTAATCAGTCTTTCGAAAAAGCGAGACACGAAGAGAAAGAAGTGGTGCGCCAACGAAAGAACATATCGCGTTTCGCGCGCAGCGAATTAATAGCTCCACGAACCACAAGTTAGAAAGGTCTTTAGTAAATTAGCAAAAACAATGTCTTCTTTTTGTCCATTTCTCCACCCCTATACTCTATCTTAACTTAACTATGGCAAGCATTATTTTTTCAGTCTTCCTTCACCCTATTGCTTTGCCTTTTACTGCCTCATGTTCTCACTTTATTTTTCGTCAACTTGCTTTCGTCTTTACACGTCGGCGTGTAAAGATATCTACAACTGGGAAGACACCCAAGCGACCTGTCGCGTGAGACGTACCAATGATACTTGAACTTATTTGTCTCGCCTTGTAAGATACGCTGTGACATTTGCAATTTTCTAGTGTCTAATATCGATGCTATTCATTTCACCCTTATACCACCTATGTACATAAATCCTTTAACATGTAAATATCTATAGACAAAAAGTTTCATTATCTCGATCTCCTATTATTAATAAAACACTTTAAATTAAAATTCTCACGTTATAGACACACTAAATTAATTCTATTTAAATAATTAGAAATTAATTACAAATAATTAAAGAGAAAAACCGAAACAGATCACAGAGGCCTAAATTAAAAGGTATCAATCACTGCTGTCCTGTTAATAATGCCGCATCGTAAAGTGAAAAGTAGAATGTCAGAAGCGTAAAAATGCTGGCACAGCTACTTTCCTCATGACGGAACTGTCCGAGAAACCTAGAGAATATTTTAAATGGCGGCAGAACTAATTCTCCTCTCGCATCACACATATACGTTAACGTATGTACGATACATGCTGAGAATAGCATGTACAATGTTAAAAGTGACTACGGTCTCTTGGCTGCTGAAGTGGGGCGCCAGGCCGCTCTAAAACACTCGGAGACATCATTGTTCAGTCACGTTCGCCGGCATTGATTCAAGCATCCTCAAGTTGCACTCTATTTATAACGTACTTTGCGATAGTTACAGAAGAAAGAGCAATAGGCTTTTCCGTGAACGAGAAAAAACGCGCATACGATTAACAACGGACTCGCAAGTGTACCCGTGTCACGACATTAATTAGCATGCGGCGATTGTTTGTACGTAGATGTGCACAATCTGCACAACGAATATCGATCAGTCATAATATACAAGGTCTATTAAATAAATCGCTCTTGAACATCAAGCGGCAAAAAGAACTTATATTTTAGACAAGAATAAAAATGACATAATTCATGTGTGTGTGTGACGAAAAAAAGACAAAAATGAAAGAAATTATATTACAATGAGGAATATTACTTTTGTCTAATGTTATGTATAATATTAAGGATGTATGTGTCACATCTCAAAGCATTACCAAAAATCTAAAAATTTCACAGATTGTTCTATATTATTACGTCTGAGTAACTGTGTAAAATTTTAGCACAATTCTCTTATTGGTTTAAAAGTTATTTGATTTTTTGGTTTGCATTGATTCTTATCATATCTCGGGATTGGCTGCACCAATCTTATTCGGACTGGTCGCAATCCAAAGCTTGTATCGACATTATATTAAAAAAATGTAGTTAGATTTTTTATTACGGCTTTGGTTTCTGAGATATTCTAATCGAAAGTTTGTTCACGCATGAATTTTCTTCTATTCTTATAATTTGATGAGGAAGTAGCATTACGAATTAAATCAAATTTTTTACATATGCTAATAAAACTCTAATAAATATTCGTGCAAAAGTTCATTTGGATCCACTTACTCGTTTAAAAGTTATTTACCTAAAACTGTAGCAAAATATGAGTCAGTACGCTGCATTCATTTACTATTGAATAATAGTTATGGACGTCGGCACTTTCTGATTTTTGGCGATGCAAACAGTTTTCGCTTTGTTTTACTCGCTTCTTGTACATAATTTTCGATACCCATTTCCTTTTCCAACGATATTTATCATTTTTCGGCATTTTAAAAGATTTACGAAGATTCAAAGAACTTATATTTATACTTTTTGCGCTCGAAATTTGACAAACAGTAATGCCAACGTAGAAAATAATGCGGTGTTGTTATTTAAAGCTGGCATTAAATGGTTTATATTTTGTTTTAAAATTATTAATTTAGCCCTTAAACTACACCCTGGGTCAAAATGACCCAAAAAACAAAATTGCATTATCTTCCATTGAAACGCTGAAATCGGAAGCGAATGTGCGAATATGTTACCGATTGATTGTGATGATTTTGCATATGAATAACACTTTCGGTTTCCCAAATAAATACCTTTTTTGAAATGTTATAAATGTTAAATACCTTTTTTGAGTATGCAGTTTAATTTTTACGTAAAAATATTGAACATTTAGAAAGTTATTGAATATTTCGTAAAAAATAGCAATTTTTTGTTTATAAACACATTTTGAGGTTTTGAACTATAAAGCTTTATTAATAACCCTTCAGAAACAATCTCACATTTATTTTGAGTGTTGCAAGAATGTACTCTTTCAATTTCAGCCAAAAAGAATCGATCCCCCGTTTGTGGTAATTACGCAAAGTTGCGCTAGATCAAAATGACCCAGTGTGTAGTTTATGTCTCACCCAGATAGTGTGTAGTTTAAGGGTTAATATATATAACTTATTACTTTTATAAAATAAATGTATATTTAAATTATTCGATACCTATATAGTAACCGTAGATTGTTTTATAAATTATTCATTTTTTCGTTTTTTACAGTTGGTTTCAGGGCATTTTCAAGACCAAAATTTTTTATCGTTGATTACGAAAAATATTAATTATAAATATTCCCTTTCTTGAAGACGTTAAGAATCATGTTATTTTACGATAGTTGAACTTCTTATGTAATATAAATTTATTTATTTTATATTTTAGACAATATAAATATAAGAAATCTGCAGTTTTTAAATTTTAATGACTTTTTGCTGGTATTGTACAGCCCAAACATCCTTAACAGCATATACATATGAGCGTATATGAGAACTTTTACTCTTTCAAAATGTCATTCAATGCTTTTATTATTTTTTCAAGATATACAAGTCACACCTATAGAAGATAGATGCATTAAGTCCCTTTAAAGTGTCATTATTTATTAATACTTAATCTTTTTCTCGCATGACAGAACGCATTCCCTCAAGCATTATAGTGTGCTGTGAGAATTCCGACAGGTGATTCGTAAGCTGTGACGCGCGAAAGGACGTCTTCCCACGACTCTTCGGCTGCCTATACTATTATACGACAGTCACACGAACATCAAAGACATAAGATCAGGATGCCACACTAAGAAGCAATGATATTATTGCCGCACCGGAAACAGTAGAAATCACTTAGCACTCAATTCCAGCCGCAAGTTGACTTTTCTGAATTCGGACTGATGCCGCAAGCTGCTGGCAAGATCGAAACTTGGAAGTTTCCGCAAAAGCGAGAGAAACTCTGCAACGTGCCTCATCCGTTGTTATTTCATACATATATACATATGTATGTATATAAATATGTACAGGGTGTCCAAAACAAGTGCAAGTGTTATCTTGACCGCGAGTTTAAGAAAAAAACGAGTACTAACTCTAAGGAAATCCTTTTTAATGTTGAAATACCAATAGTTCTGGTTACAGGTGATTAAAGATTAAAGTAGATTGAAGCTTAAAGTAAACTTGACTTTAACAGAATTTTAATTTAAAGTTTAGCTACTAAAATATATATTGAAAGTTAAGAAGTTGTGAGAAAGTATGGCAAATCAAATTTTCTCTGCAGAACAGTCTACTTGAAAATGATAAAAGAAACCATATCTAATTGTAAGTAAGATTGCAGTATACCTGACACACTCTATATATTCACAATTGTATATATATACATCTATATATGAATAGATGCATCTACATTCTATATGTATAGACATACTTGTCTATATTTCTATATATAGAATGTTGATAAATCTATTTATATACAGATGGAATCTATAGAATTCTTTATCTATCTCAGATAGATAAGAATCCATCGCAATACAGCAGGCAGTGCGATGCATCTAGATATCTGCTGAAAGCACGACTACCACTACACTTAGATCACGCGATTACTTGGTGGACACAGAAAGGCTTCTGCTAAAAGCTGCCGGATAAAGAAGCAAGAAAAAAGTGAAAAAACCGAGAAACGAGAAGACATAAAAGAGGAAGGAGAGGGAGGAAAGCGCACTACGCGTTAAAGAATAGCGTTTCCTACGGAACTTTGGTGCATCCTGACTATTTCCGGTAAAAAATGTCATCTCAAAGCACAATGGCTCCACACTCAATTATGTTGAAAATGGATCATTTTCAAAAGGAATAGAATCTTTGAAAGATCGAATCTTTCGACGCGACACATCGTCTGTTTGCATAAATTACTGTTGACTTCCCCTGTTGAATTTCCTAACATATGATTTTATGTGTCCAATTAATCTCTATATTTATATTAAACTTTTTGTTTCCATAAGAATTTTATTATCATAAAATCCAGTTTTGTCGATACCGTAACATATTGCATATCGTCACTATAATGGCAATGGATCGGAAAGATGTCTTTGCGCTAAATAAAATATGTCGTAGAAAGTATTGATTTTAAAGGAGCTGCGGCTACTATTCCTTTGAGAGCCGATGTCACGAAGTGGACAAAGTTAAGAGAGTACGAAATAAATTGATAATATCTTTAACCCAGGCCGGTAGCTATCAAATGCCATTTTATGAAATAGTCTTATACCTCAAGTCATTCACGTGACTGTAAAATATACTTATATATGCATGTTATTTTAACCATCTGGGATAAAGAAAACGACCTCAATATATTCACGATATGTGCCGTTTTTTGATTAGACAATTTCTACATGGCATACGCCTAATTCCCAACCACCAACATGAAATCTTGAAAATATTCGCTAAACCATTATTTTTTATCATCCGCTTAAATTTTCAGGTAAGAAACCAAAAAATTCGCATTTAAATGGATATATATATTTTATACCTTATCAAAATAAAACAAAGCTCTAATCAAATAAGTATCAAGCAAATATTGAGAATTTTATTAGTAAAAGCTCTATTTCTCCGCACTATTTTTATTTTATGGATATATTAAAACATTGCTATCGCTTATTTTCCCATGTACGTACATGCATATACCTACGCTAGATAAATCACTTCCATTGTGAATCGGAGGTTGGTCAGTACTGAACACCTTTATACCCGACTGCATGCGCGCTTCGTAAATGTTTTCACTAAACGACTTTTGGCGTGTATTTGTATCAACATAGCACTACGTAATGTCAACAACAATTGCACATCACCCGCTTGGATATTCGCAATTCTTCCAATCGTGTCGGAATAAATTTTAAAAGCCGCTTTTATATTTCAATTATTCTTCACACTCGATGTAAAATTTATTGGGAAAAGCCTTCTATATGTTGTTACATTTCTATTTCGTACATCTATGCAACGTGCGAGAGAAAAATATGTAAAAATGAAAGATTTATTGCAAATTAAACTTTAATCCATTTGCCGCTAAATACTAGAATAAATCTGGATAAATGTTAACATACATATAAAATATAAATTATAGACAATTTTTCACGTGCATAATTTATATATATATAAGTAAAATTATATGTATCAATATCCAAATATTATTTTCCAATATTAGTCAAACCATGTGTGTCGACAAATAGAAAATAGATTAAAATGCTAGAGAGCTTTCCTCATTTCTCAATTCTTTGTTAACAGCAACGCATGTGTCCTTAATCACGATATATCGTAGCACGCCATTACTCACAATCAGTACGTCCGTGAAAAAATTGCGTAATCTGGACTATCGGCACTTCTTTATGGATTGTTCCGCGCAATACCGATTTGATAGGTCGTGCGATGTACAAGATAGTGGATATCAATCTAGGAGCAGGTGGCCGGAATATTCACAAACAAGCTAGCAAGAATTTATATACAACCGTACAGCGCCAGCAGTTTTGTTTTATCTACTATTGGCTCGGGGATTTCCGTGATATTCGCAGAACAGAATTTTTTTATGGCCACGAGCAGGTATTTATTCATGAATCCGGAATGACAATGTAGCCACAATGCTTTCTCGTCCCGCGCGATCGAGCTCCCCGTCATGCGAACGAAGGTTATATAACTGTGTTCATCCGTTTTTTTTTATTTTACTAATGTAAATGTTAAGCACATTTGAATTGCAGAAAGTTGCACTACGCAAACAGGTGTTTAAACATTAAGTTTAATATTTTTTACGTACTTTTGCGAGCAACGCCAACGGTTTACTATTACCTTCACGTTGCGTTTGTATGCATTTGAAAATGCATGTATATGTGTATGTATGTACATGCGTGCACACGCAACAGAACTTAATAAAAATAATACGACAAGGCACAAAATGTTATCTCGCTCGAATAGTACGTTGCAGAATCGGAAAGAAACTGTTTCCTGATTCAATTTTAAGAGCCGGTATTGTCTTCATCGTGTTGGAACAAAGTCTTCAGTAGACCAACCGAACCTAATAGTACTTGTGCTAGAATTTCGTACAGTAGAAAGCCTGAGTAAGAAAACTTTTACGTAATATTAAAGACAATACACGATCTGACATTGGATATCTATGATAGTAAAAGCATTGAATCTACGAATCTTATACCTACCTGACATTGTTTTTACAGTGTATCTGTGACGCTGTTTATCACGCCAATTATTCCCGTTTTGTATTTGCAAGTTCAATTCACTAGGTGTCATACGAATTATCGAAATAGTCGTTCGAAAATTAACAAGGTTTCCATTCTCCAATATCGACAATAATTTATATTCAATTTCATATACGCGCATCCCTATACGTTGGCTGTTAAAATTTGTATGGTCGGAATACGTGAATCGTACTGACGCTACACGGCATTAGTAAAATCGTAATTGAAATATTAATTTATGACGCATAACGACCGCCTAGTAATTAACACGCTCAGTAACCCTGTGTCAACGGATGCGCAATGCATGCATTACGGTGACACGGCCACATTACATAAATACTCGGCTTTAGTCTGACCTCGGCCAGATCATAATGGACGAAGTATACAATTCTGCCATTATCCGCCAACGGAGCACCAACGTTCATAGCGAAAATCCATGAATATATGTCTGCGGAAATCACGTTGCATTTGTTAAAAATGTATCGATGCGCATATTTATATCGTTAAATTATTACGTGATGATGTAGAAATATATTTGTTAATTATCTTTGTCCTCAAATTTCCCTAATTCGGTTATTCAAGCCAATTGATCGAATATATTGATTATCGCGAGTAATTAATTATCCCGATAGGTTAAATTAAATTTTGTGAAAATAATTTCAAAAATGTACAATGGTTTTAATTTTTGAGGTTGCTAAATTCTATATAAAATTAATTATAGAAAATTAATAAATAACAAAGGTTTCGTTGTGTGTATAAAATATTTCTAAAAATATTATTTGTTAAAAATGTATTCTTTTTATATTATTATTCAAGAAAAAAGGATCTCCGCACGGTTTGAAGCGTAACGTAAATGTATAGGATGCGATTACATATACGCGGTCACTTACTCTTACGATTCTGAAAAATGTGAAAAATTCCGGACACGCTCGCCGGAAATATTGAGAAAAATGTTGTAGACGTAGCGGTCGTATATAAATCGTGCATTACGTCATGACGTGATGCACTGCTGTATTATCGCTGTTACAACAATGCTTTCCTCTTTTTGCGAGAATCGAGATGCAGCAACATGGTCAGCCGAACTGAACCATGTATCAATTACACGAAGCTGCATCGTACGAATAAATAGACTGTTAGTGGTTACGCGTTCGCAGAATAAACGTGACTTCCGTTACTCCGTGTGTTGGATATCAGCGAACCGATGCAAATCCCTTTTAATGGAGATATTTGCTGGATTGGACAGGGTAAGATCACTACAATTATTTCTGGATAGACCGAGTATTATGATGGATCGGTTTTCGTCGTGCCATTTGCTAATCATCACATTGAGATAAACACATTTTAGCGCTGCGGTTAAAAGTTGCAAATTTAATTACGTGTGTTAATGTTCGGAAAGCTAGATAATGTGACCCCTATACATATATATAAAAACGGTGATAAAACTTTAGTTTCAAACTATAGGCCTATTAGTAAACAAAGCTTAATTCCAAAATTATTTGAAAATATTCTGGCTAGTAAACTTTCACTATTATTTAAAAATGTTATAATTGATGAACAGCATGGATTTGTTGCCGGCCGCTCTACATCAACGAACCTTCTTTTATATCATGATTTCTTAATCTCATCCATTGAGGACGGCTTTCAGGTTGATGCTGTGTATACCGACTTCAGAAAGGCCTTTGATAGTGTCGATCACACTATGCTATTATGTAAATTACGGGCATATGGCGTAGATGGGACATTGATAAAGTGGATATCAAGTTTTGTTACAGAAAGATCACAGGTCATTAAATTTAAAAAATTTTTTTCTAAAGTCATTAATGCTACTTCCGGCGTACCTCAAGGCTCTCACCTAGGTCCGCTATTATTTAATTTATTCATTAATGATATCAAAAAGGTTTTTAAACATAGTAGATTTCTGCTATTCGCAGATGATTTAAAACTGTTTCGTCGGATAGTAAATCTTTTAGATGCACAATTCTCTTTCAACTAGAGTACTAGACCTCTATCGCTTGGAGTCCTGGTGTAACTTGAATAAATTGCATCTTAATCTATCTAAATGCCATGTAATCCGCTTTAGCAAAAAGAAAAATGTTTATATTCATAACTATATTTTAAACGGAAATCTCCTCTTTCTGCGAGAGACATCGTACGAGATCTAGGTGTATTATTTTCTACAAATTTATCATTTGATAAACATATTCAACCTGTCACGAGCTGTGCGTGTAAAAAACTAGGTTTTGTATTACGATCTTGTAAATACTTTAAAAATATTTATACACTAAGACTTCTTTTCTGCGCTTTAGTTAGACCACAATTGGAATATGCGGCCATAGTTTGGGCTCCGTATCATCTTAAATATTGTTCAGAAATTGAGAAGATTCAACATCGTTTTCTCCGAGGAATTAGTTACTGTACGGAGAACCCAATGCATTATTACGACCATAATTATGATTATATGTTAGCTAGGATTAACTTATTATCACTAAGTGATAGACGATAGACGAACATATTTCGATTTATTATTTCTCTTCAAATTGATAAACGGACGTATCACTTATTCCGACTTATTAGAATGCGTCAAACTTCATATCCCGGCCAGATCTCTCAGAAACAACTTAGTCTTCCACGAAGAATCACATCATACTTCTTACGGAAAATTTAAACCTTTAAATCGAATTTACCTTCTAGCGAATAAATTTTCCGATCATGTGGATTTTTTTCATGAGTCCATAGACTCATTTAAACGATCATTAATTCAATGTCTTCATTAAATGTTCTTTTGCGTATTTTGCGTTTCTTTAATATGTATCTACTTGTACTAAAGGGACCAAATCCCGTTCTAAATAAATAAATAATATTAACTATTAATGAGAAAATATATAAAAACCAAGCAATTATTGTCTAAATGTATAATATCAATTAAAAAAATATTGTAAATTTACTAACGTATCATCTAGATTAGAGTTTTCTGATATACTTTCGTAGCTTTCTTTAAGTATTTACTTTCCTGTTAAAATAACTAACAGATTTCTAACGAATAAAGAGAGCACTAATAACAAATAGATATCAAGAA
Organism: Leptothorax acervorum; assembly: GCA_035220615.1. Lineage (NCBI taxonomy): Eukaryota > Metazoa > Arthropoda > Insecta > Hymenoptera > Formicidae > Leptothorax > Leptothorax acervorum. The sequence goes on along the minus strand of JASTWQ010000025.1, from coordinate 72,863 downwards.
CATATATCGTATATGAATTATTTCTAATTCTTGAATAAACTAATGTTATTAAAGTTAAGAATTGTACAAAATAAATATACAACTCGCTAATAAATACAGTTGCCAATTAGTAGATACTATCAAAGTTAAGACGCATTTTTTTGCAATTAAATGCTATTCCTACCATCGTGGAGTATTAGCAACTATCCTGAAGTGACAAAACTTTAACCGAGCTTATACTGCAAATTGCAAACGACCGAATACGCGAATACTTGTGGAACTTTCATTTGCAGTTCTTCTGATGTAAAGGATAGATTATGGGCCACCAAAATAAGATACTGATTGTGAGAGAGAGAGAGAGAGAGAGAGAGAGAGAGAGAGAGAGAGAGAGAGAGCGAGACTACGTACGTAATGAAACAAATGTTTTGAATGTGGCCGCGTCTTCATTTAAAAGTAAAGGGGGTAATTTGTATGCCGCGCATACTGCTAGCGACATACGAAATTCTAGTCTTGGTGACCTAATAGGGCGGCATGACTGTAATGTAAGTACATTAAGCGAATCGCGCCGATATCAGTTGCGCGATTTCATATCGAGAATATAGGTACCTGGCACTCCTGGCAGTCTTGAGCACGAACTCTATATTTGGATATAAACTATACATGTATCGACGAAAGAGAGCATTCTAATTTTTATCTTCGTGATTGCATTGGTGATCTAATTGTTTGACACATTAAAAGAAGCTGAAGGAACAAATCTATAAAATTTTTTAGAAATGAGAAAGAACTTTAAATCATAAAAAAAAAATATTTAAAAAAAGAAATAATGAAAATCTTTCGCATAAATACCAGAAGCAAAGATCTCTGACCGTTGCATGGACGATAGTGAACGAGTTGTATAACGAGCACCTACATAATGCAGAAAAGACCATACAAGTTTTATATTACAGTGCACGATCAAACTTATGCAGACGCTACGCTAAACGCACTTTCAGAAATGTTGCATTTGCATAGAATAATAATTTACTCTGAATGTACAAAGCTAAAAGAAGATATGTTATTGACACGTAAACCAGAAGTAGTTGTACAATATTGGAAACTAATATGGATATTTTTTAGATTTTATACACTTTGAATATTCTACTGTACCATTTATATTCCTACGAGAGCAGTTGCGGTTCGACAAAAGACTAATCCGCTAGAGAGCAATTAAAATATCTACATGAATATCTTTTGCGTATATATCGATATAATTTCAAGACATGTTTTAAATATAGTTATATTATAGCAGTAAATTAAATCGCGTTACATAGTTTCTTCTTATTCGTAGACAACTTAATTGCATATACAGTATATTCGACATTTTTAAATAAGATGCGATTATTTTTCTTAATTGCTTTATCATGCATTTACTCAGTGAGATACTAGAGAATTTATCAGAGGACTAAATATGAAAACGCCGCTGTTCTAGAATGGTATAACAAGAAAATTATATTTTAGAGTTGTACACAGATACAAATCGCAAAAACAGGAGAATGCACGTGACGGTATTCGCTGAAAACTCTCTGGTTGATAAACAGTTAGAGAGTATTCGCAATGGAAAAAAGTATAGATACTGAATACCAAAGAATATCTTTTTTTTAATGCTACCGCAAAATGTGAAGACATTTGGAAACAAATTGCCATGCACATACCGAACGTGACATTTTGTAATGTTCTCACATCCAATATGAGATATCGCGATGCTGTTTTCATGATACTTTTAGTAAACGATATAGTTATGGTTAATGGTTTGCACATTTTCATAGAAAAAAAAGAAGTGTCAAATCAACACTCGATATGCTTGTATATACGCAAGAATATATAATTTTGAAATAAGATTATGTTGCGTTACACGAAGAAAATTAGCGTTAAATGAAGAATTATATAGTTGAACCAAGAAAAAAAAAGTTAAATTAACAAGTTTAAATTTTTATAAGAAGATTATAGTGATCTTGCGTATATATGAAACAATATAATCTTCTTATAAGAATTTTAACGTGTTATTTCAACTTTATTTTTCTTAGTTTAACTATATAATTCTTCGTTTAACGCTAATTTTCTTCGTTTAACGCAATATATTATAGATTATAATCTTATTTCAAGATTTCCACGTTAAAACTAAAGATATTTTAAAATAAAGAATATTCTTTTTTTTCTATGTTTATGTTATTTCAGCTTATACTTTTACTATCGTTTTATAAATTTGTGACATATACTTTACATCATGATAATAATGATTACAATAGTAATGAAAATCACGTTAATAACACCAATAACGCGAGTGTAGATATGTATAATATTTATTAAATACGTATACACACTCAGAAAGCACACAAAGAGGAAAATCGCCAGAGATATCAACTTATAGCAAAAAATATAATATAAAAATTAATAACACTGCGCCCCGCATTTGCTATCTCGTTATCGTATTTTTTTGAGAATTAAAGCAGGAAATATACGATCGAAACTTAATTAGTTTCGATCAGCAAATTAAATATCAACACATAGCATATCTATTTGTAAATTAAAAATCATGTGCGGTTACATTGATTGCATTTTTTAGGCATTAAAAATGAATAAATATCGGCATGTGATATTTTATCCTCTCAATGAGAACTCAAATATTCTATTAAAAGCGACATTCTATTAAAAGATACATGGATATGTTACGCGGTTGATCAATATTAGATCGTGAAAAAGATCAACTATGCTATGACGCACGATGTGATGCATGGGGGTTTCAATGATGCATAATGCATACAGATTGTACGTTGCCGGGAGCAAGATGGCGTAACCAACTGACGTATATCTGCCAAGTTCCCGATTGTTGTACAAAGGACTGGTATTGACCGATTTCGCGCATCGACATATGCATAAGAGCCGTCCGTTAAAAGCAGCTGGTTTGCCGAACATACAACCGGATAATTAGGCAACGCACAGGAACGCTCTCGTCTAAACCGGTTACAGTGTCATTCGTGATCTACCCAACCTCTTCCGCTAATGACAACTCACATGACAAAACCCGCGTCGATATCACATCGACAATGTGCAAAAGCCACAATGGCAACTACCCTTGTCCATTTGAATCAAAGCTAAGAGCAGTGCTGCGTTAATTTATGCTGTCTATAATACAATAAACAGTTTAACATGAGCTATTTAATGCGATATTCGAAACAAATTTTTAGCACAGATTTTGCTGGACTGCGCTCAAAATTTCTCCTTCTGGAAATATTTTTTATCAAGAACGTGCGCGAATATCACGATAATTCCGCGAATGCGTTTCAAACCGCGATGATTTCTAAAGCAACGCGGGGAATCAACCGTATTCATCTGCTCAGCTAAGTGGAATGTTGCGCGCATCTTTTTTTACGTAAACTATTTTATGCAGAAGATTTTCATTTCCAAGCCTGAAAGAAATGTTTAATTCCGCGCGGAAATCTCAAAAACGCGGGAAAAATATGTACGTTCGTTTTCTTGTTAAAATGCACTTCGTATATAACAGAGAAATGTGAAGATAGATTGCTATATTTATTTCCCGGCTTACTGTAAGTTCTTTCCAATCTGCAGCATTCGCGTTTATGCATCATGCGAGACCTCGATGCCGTAATCTTGAGTCTGGGGAGACGGTCCTTAGAAGCCGCGACAGCAACCGAGATCCTTTGCTCATTCGGGCGAATTGAATCTCAACATTCTCAACGATACTTCGTTTCGGTACACGTACCAAAGTGTTATTCAAAGAAACGCTATGACGGAACTTGTAAGCTTGTAAAAATGTCACGTTTGATGATATAAGCGGAGTCCCGTCTTAGGTAAGGGATACAGCAAGACACTCGAAGAAGTTTGTCGTTAAGTCTGATGCAACTTTTCTTTACCTTTATGCTGCATTACATCGGTCTAACTTCTCTTCGCCTATTCCTCGATTTGCTATACGAAACCTCGTTCCCACCACGAAGACCATCGCGATACCAGAAAGTAGCGAAACCTTCTTTACTTGTTCAACCAAGCGGAATCTCGTCAATACCTATACCTCCACCGCCCTTATTCATCGGCATCAGTGCATGCTTCATACGCAAAGCTTTTGCAAAAGGTATTGAAAGACATCAAATGTACCATAAAATATCAAAAATATCAAAAAAAAACATCAGCAATTATCTCACGCGTCATCTATGTATGTATATGTATATATATTTTTTTTACGTTTTAATAATTTTTAAAAGTATGTTGACTGCAAGAAAGTCGAGATAAAATTTTAATTTTCACGGAATTGTACTGCTGCGTCCCAACACCTCGTTCACCTTTTTCAGTCATACGGAAGATTGCGTGAGTTTTTGAAGAATGAAGCTGTCCTCTCGAAAGAGCACGAAAACTAGTTCCCGGTATTTGTTTGGCGAAATGGGACACATCCACAGGTTATTATTTGCCATTATAATACCTACTTTTTTGTCACCTAATAATAATATTGTTATTCATACAGTAAACGCAATGTTTAAATAAATTTTTATATCTACAATTTTTTCTTGTTCTCGTTCTCAAATCAAAAGAGTTTATTTGTGCTAAAATTCGCCAAGACATTGATTTAATCTCTAATTTGTCTCTTATACAGAAATATGAATTGTAACACTGTTTTTATGAAAAGCGCTATGTCTTGCAATATATCAAATTGCAACTATAACAATACGTTTTTGTAGGATGATGAAAATTATATCGCAGAAACGAGGTAGGAAGAAGAGTAACTCATTTGGAATATCAACTTTCCATCGCCATTACGTAGCGTACCTATATATTGATCCATTTCTTCTTTTTCGTTAATAATTCATTTTTTCGCAACTTAGTTGCAGAACGGCCGACTATTAATCTTGTCACTGCAGTGATCCCTAAAATTGAATTTCCGCAGTGACAGATATTCGCTGAGAATTGCGAGATGGCCATGTAGAACAGCCATAGGATCCTGCCTCGAAACGTGCATTCCTATTTTCTTTTTTTTTTTTTTGTATATACAGGATTTTATAACGATCGCTCCATTTGTCGTACAGACCGACTGTTTCATCGGGTGTCTCTTTGATGTTACTCATCGATAGCAGGTTGCCAATCTGTGGCGAGAATATGGAACACGATATAGGTAGATGTTCTTTGGTTTAATACCTAAATTATAAAAAGATAATAATAATAACGGTTTATTCATTTTTCGAGACAATCCATCGAAGCGCGATGATATTTCTTCAAGACTGTAAATGAGAATCTTCCGATAAAAGTTTGCGCAGTTATCGCGTATTCGTTGTGTACGTGTATGGAAACTGGTACGTATAGGACGTATTCTCACTCGCGAGAAGTGGGCCGTGCACCAGCTGTCGTTGAGCCTCGTTACCGTTCCCGTCACGTCAGTGGTGTGTGTTGCCGCGATAAATCTGGCATGCCCGAATCTCGCGCGTTATTACTTTGCGTTTTACTCGGCTCCGGCTTACGAATGGGCACCAAGTCAGCTGGTATATTTCATCGAAGCTTTATCCATTTCTTTGGCCGTTACGCATCTTTTATTATCATAATTATATACCAAGACTTTTATCTTTATTATTAAATAAAAAACTATAAAATTCTCCAAAAATTTACTTAGCGTACGCGTAAAATAAAAAAAGATTGCAATATTTATTTAAAAAATATAAAAACAAGCGATCTATAAGCTAGATTTAATAAATCATTATTTTATAAACGACATTGTATATCTAAAAAAATTATTATTTTATGGAATTTTACACACACGTATAACAAATATTAACACATTTCTGCGTTATTTTATAACATGTCCAAGTCATGATCGCGATGTCTTTCAGAGTGACAGACACAAGGGATAAACTTCAAGTTAGCACCGAAATTACTACTCGGAAGCCAGATAAAGTTTGCTGCAACTTAGATAACAACATGAGGTCATCAAACAATCGGAGTAGCAGCCCGCAATGAAACCGCGCTATTGCCAATTGGTCGAATCGGCCCTGGTTTCGGGTCTCGTAGTTTCCACTTGATAGGATCGATAGGACCAAAAGCAGTCGACCGGATAAGGTTAAGAAGTATATAGTCCAGATCAATTGAAAGGTATTGACCTTGTGTTCCAGGTGTTACTCTGGATAAAGAATTACGACTATTTATATTTTATATCGTGAGTTTTGGACACCTCCTATATACCTCACCCCTCGACATGCTGCAAAACTTTCGTCGTAACGTTAAGCCGCTTTACGAGATTACACCGCTGGCAATTTACATACGATTGAGTTACGGTGCTTGCGGTGCCGGCGTTTCTGGGAAAGGCAGTTAAAAGCATACCAATGTCGCCTGCGCGTTTGCACGTTATCCGGAAATCGGAGAAGAGCAAAGCTATTTCCAAGTTGTACAATTTACAAGCTTGAAATAAGACTACCTTTTCAGCAAACTGTTTTTGCCGATCGCACATTCGACCGAGAATGCGGCTTATGTAAATGCAGTTAACACCTTGTTTTACTTGCTATACTGATACTCATAGTACCTGAATCGCGAACGTACATATTTTGCACGTAGAGCGCGAATATAATCCGGTGGAAATTTATAATTCCAAGACGATTATATCTATTATCTATTTCGCCATGCTCGTAAAACACTAAAGTTTGAAAAGGAAATGCCGATTGTATAGAAACCCAAGAAATTCTAAATTTGTATTGCATGCTTAATTGAGAGGCAGACCCAGCTCAATTTCTGTATTGCACAAAAAATCTAACGCGTAAGCGTTCACCCACCCAGCTCGAGACTCGGGACTCGGAAAGATAAACTCGGAAAAGTTTGTAATTGCACGACGATTACAACTTAAATATACTACGCTTTAGCGCGACCAGAATTCACAAGTACCCCTCGCGCAATGCCGGACCTTTAATGAATATTACTCTTAGATCGGTGTACTTGCTTGTGTAACACGAGTACGCGAGCAAATCCGACGAGATATAGACTGGGTCGAAGTTTTGCCGCTTTCCGCGAGCCGTATTATTAAACTTCCGGTAAGCCGAAAGCGAGCATATTCTAGCTTCGGTCTAAGATCGTAATAGCGTAACTTTTGCCCTGCAGCCACAACGGGATTTCTCCGGCTATTCCTGCGGAAACTGAGCAAAATTATTCTCCGGCGCGTGACGACTGAATTGATTAGATCTAAACTTGCTTCCACGAGTACAACGTGATATCCGAAGCGCTCGGACGTGACGACAGAACGTTACGTAGTAAACGCAAACGAGAGTGAGAAATTAACGTATTGCTCGTGTTCCAGCTAACGACGGAATTTTCAGCAATTCCGCTCGATGAACCCTAGCGTTGCTAGACGTTGACAAGTTGAAACCATTCGAAATATTTCCACTGCACGCGCGTGAGCGACAGACACGTGCGAAAGCGTGTTGTAGAATAGAGACGGAAGGAGAAAAAGAGAGACAGAGAAACGCGTGGAGAGTCGTTTGTTCCATGCTGTTAACCGCATGTGTGATGCACACGTATCTACGTAACGGGCTCAATGATGCCGACCGAAGCAATGAATATCGTGTGCTCCGCACGCTCGACCAAATTAAATGTGACACACTCGTCGGATAACGTTGGTCAGTTATACGACGCGTATAACCAAGCTTGTTAATTCTTCTCTTCCACTGTTAGAAAAATTGCGCTTACGAATCTCTCCTGATCACGAATCTACTTCATCCGCACGAATGCACTTTAATAATCTTCATCTGCACTTACGCAACCGAGATTACGGAGTTCTCTATTACCGCGTTTTATTTTTTATCTTAAGTTTATAGCGTACTTATGTACGTCATGTTTATTAATAATTGCGCTTCTCCTAGTGAACTAGCTGTTTTCAAACGTGATAATAAAAATTTTATAAATTTCAAACTTATGACAAGTTAGAGAGCTTTTTCGCTAGCCATTACTTGATTTATGTTTATCATTAAGGGATAAACTGAGAATACGATTGTCACGCTAAACTTTGGCTCGAAAAACCTTTTGTATTGTATTGATGTCTGATTTATGAGCCAGGTTCGAAGTTGCCTCCTAAAGCAATGAATACCAGTCGCACCAAACGATCCATCACGCTGAATATAATTCAGCGTCTGCATTTGACGTCATATGACGTAGTACATTACGTATAACTAAACGCTGTCTTTTTTGTAGACATTTCGCTCATGCGTCGCTTCTGCCCACCCATGCGAGGAAAATGCAAATATACGTGTACACGGTAACGTTATAGCTGCGAGCTATAACGCTCGACATATGGTATTACTTCGAATAGCGTCAGCGTTCACGTATGGATTTTTACAATCACTCACTTACGACTCCGTATAAAACTCATGCTGGTTATAATAAAGTACGCGAGCTCAATATTACGAGTTTTAACGTAATAAGTTGTTGCCACTAATGAAATCGCGTAAAACTCGATACGGCTCGCCTCATACGTAAATAAAACTTCCGCAATAGGCAATGCTTGGTACAGTTACATTATAACAGTACTATTACTTTTTAGTAATGATACTACTTTAGTAATCATCATAAAAATGTGCCAATTATAAATCTTACGCGCAGTATACATATATATATATATCCTAATCATTATATCTTTAAATATTACGCTCGAAAAGTACTGGTCTAAAGAAGAAATTAATAGCAGATTGCAGGTGGTTATGGGGCCCCAGCTTTTAAAATAAATAAACTGTTTTTAGTAAATAAACTCTTTTAACGCTCCGTGTCCTATATCTAAATAGGTACTTTTAGTATTTTATACTTCCATCTATTATAATTATAATATGTCTATGAGTGTTATCACAACGATTACCATATCTCGTGTAATATACACGAGAGAACAAGCAGGACGCATGTATTCCTGCAATTCGTGACTTCGCCAACAGAAGTGGCTAGCAGGCTAGCTCAGGCTAGCTGGCCGAAGCCGGCAGCTCGTGGTAACAGGGGCATTGTTTTTGTCGGACACGTTGCCTGGATACTAATGCGTTCAGGCACCTAACGTCCGGCTATACGTTAAGCCCGATGCGCCACGTAAATGCGGCTTACGTTCGCACGATAACGGATCCTTAAACCGACGTATGCAATATCGGTTCGCGTTAACAGTAATCCGTTTCGCCGAAGCGTGTCGGAGAAGGAATCGCCTATCCGGAATAATAAAATTGAGCCCCCTTTGCGCGCGAATCCGCGAGATTTCACAGCCGGTAACACGGCGAATAACGCCTATCTGCAATATGTGCTCGCCGACGTCGCTGTTTTAGAAATAGATCGATATTTACCTGGATTTACGGCGTGGCAGTGGTTGAGGAGCGGCAGCCAACAGAGTAGCAGCACTGCTCTCTGCATCTGAAATCAGAATTAACGCGTGATATATTTATGAACACATATTGCTTCCAACGAATATTATAGCAACCCATGAAAAGTTCACAAAAATATGACCGTAATTAAAATTATAATTACATTCCCTTTCGATTGCAAACACTTTGATGAATTTGAAATCAATTCTTCTTTAATGAAAGCTTAATAAGAGTCCTAATTACGGAGGTAGTTATCATTGAAAATTAAAGTGTTCTAGTCTTTCTGCGAATTCAGTTTCAAGGGACTAACTAACTAACGAATAGGCTAGTTACTTTAATAAAGACTTAATGCGAATTCTGATTGACAGGACATGTAATCTTTCTTGAAAATTGCAAAGTTTCTGGTTGAGAGAGAGAGAGAGAGAGAGAGAGAGAGAGAGAGAGAGAGAGGAGAGAGAGAATATATATAAATGGCAGTTTCGCAAACTTTATTCAAGAAGAAATTAACGTAGGATTCTTTAAATTAGATTTGTCAGTTTATCGTGCACAGAGACTACTTCCTGTAAAGAAGTAACATCTTACCATAATCGCTCATGTGTGGTGCCGTAACTTCTTTTATCGATAAAAATCACTTAACCGTGTGTATATAAGGAATATATGCTATATAAGTGTATAGTGTATGAAGAAGCTCAGCATTCATCCCCTGACTCGATAAGTATTAGGTATATATTCAAACAGACCCGCTTTAAATAATCTGCGGTTAACAGTACATAATACACGTTCCACTATTCATTTCAAGGATAATTAAATTTTTAATATTAATGTTTATCAACTTATGTACGTACACATGCGTTTGTGTGAGGCTATAATGGAAAATAATCTGCGCGGTTTAACGTGATTAACGTGACGCTTATTACGCCCGAGTAAGTATATCGCAGGTACGAGAAACGCATATCCCGTGTGTGAGAAACAGGAAGCTCCACAAATGGTGAATATATGGGGAGTAAGGCAATCCTCTACTGTCCATTGTGCCGATAACAAATGAACTCAGCGTGTGCATATGCCGTCGTGCATGCGCATCAGCATCATGCACTCGCCATGAGTTCGCACGCACGAACGCTCGATACAAAGGCAGCCGTGCAAGAAGCGTCGTACCGAATTTTTGCGAGGATAGGTATAGTTCGCCTCTTTGCTTTAGCTAACTCTGATATGTGCAGCGTGTAAAAATACCGACAAATTCGCGATAATACTTATCGATTTGTCGATTCAGTTCCAATATCAGTCGCATGGAATTTTCAAATTGCAGCACCTACAAATTACGAATAATAAATATTTCATTCACTTATTTATTTAAAAGAAAAAGTTTAATTTTATATTATAGAAAAATGTTAACATATTATTTTTCTTTCTCGTGTGATTTCTACATAAAAAATATATCAATTTCATAAATTTTAATACCTTTTTTTCGCGAATTGGATATATTGCATATACAATATGTAAATACGCAACAGAGAGTACGCAAAACGAATAAAGTTAATAAAGCGAATGGAAAAAACGTATATTGACATGTAAATGAGAAATTCAGGCTCGCACGATACAAAATATAGTCGATACCTGTCATTTGTGCTCGTGATTCGAATATTATTATGCATTTTGAAGCTCACAATACGGTACCGATCTTTATGTCGATATGCAAATGGAAAGTGTCAAATATTTCGTTTGGACTAGTTTACGTACATATCGCGGCTCAACAATATGTGTCAAGTACAATATAAACAAATAGCCTTCAAAATCATGCTTTTTATTATGTAATTGAAATATATACAAGACACAATAATTTAACATTAGATACGACTTTTACGAATAAGTTTGCTGACGTAACAAATGGTGACTTGATATCCGGCATCAATGAGCGGTATTAATCTCATTTTGCGAAATACAAAATGTAGGCATAAAAGGTCGTATTGGGCCGAAAGGTCGCACAGGTCAAAAGTGCATCGAGGATTGTATTCGTCGAGCAACCAGGTGGATTCGCCGGATATAAGAGTAAAATTGCCGATCAAATCTTAAATTGGTAAACTTTCTTATTGTTAGTCCTCTCACAACTAACGCTCTATTATTTACATGTATTATTTAAATATGTCACGTTTATATTTAAATATATATTTACAATGGAGATGTATGTGTTTACTTTAATATAAACTCTTCAAAAAGTTGTTCTTATTGTTATAGTTAAAATAAAATACTTACCAATTTTTATACTAAATGTAACAATGCATTTCCATTATTTCTGTATAGTCAATGTGTGATTTTTATTAATAATTTTTATAATTTTGTTAACTCTTTTAATGTTTATAATTTTGTAAACTCTGTCAGAAGACATATGTACATATAAGTAAAATCTAATAAAACGTACGCCAATAAACCGTGTTCAACGTTATCGTTCTTCTAGAAATTAAGACCATCCGGTACACGTTGTGTGAGCTAGCGCAATACCAAGATGTAATAACATGCACATACGTGCATGTGAGACGTCAATTTGATATTTGCTTCAACGATGCCACAAAATCATATTACTTGCTACTAAAAATCGCCCAAAAAGCAAGCTATTCTCATTGAAACCATGAGAAATTTACTTTAAAAATATCAAAATTATTATATTAAAATGTTTTATCGCATTAATACAATAAACGAAGACATCAGCGGTCTCATTCTATTTCGGCAAGAGCAATCTTTTAAAAACTTTCTATCCAACCATGTATATAAGTCCTCTTTGTTAAAAATTTAATGAAAATACCTCAAAAAGACGTACGATTAATATAACAAATCGATTGTGTGTGTATGTGTGTGTGTGTGTGTGTGTGTGTGTGTGTGTGTGTGTGTGTGTGTGTGTTGTGCGCTGACTTATCTTTATTCATCTCTCATGACCTGTACGAGATATACAAAAAACATCGCTTCGAGATGCAATCGAAAGATATTTCTCTCCATATTTTTTTGGAATCTTGCAAAATACATGAAAATGAATACAGATTGAATAGGATGGATATCATTTTTCTTTCTATAAAGTATAAAATATACGAAGAGACTGATAGAACTAAAGAAGATATCCGCAGGCGGAATCTCCGAATACGCAATAACTCACACGCCTGACAAAGAAGTGTCAAGAAATCACTCCGAATTGCTATCTTGTGCATCAACTTTTAGAGTTATATACTATACATATGTAGAGCGCTGGTAGAAACTATTTTCGTTGACACATTGCGTGGCCTACCTTGTCAGAACTCAGAACTGGTACCCCCATATAACTCATCGCGTAGAGGAACGTTAGATAGGACTAGCTTTTCATGAACATAGAGTTTCGTGCCAGACAAAACGGAAAATGATATGACATGTCAAGTAAGTAGAAATATTGGGGTATTTTGTTTTCTTGCTACAGTGGACGTGTGCCAATAAACATATCGAGTCGTTCCAGCTTAACCCATTTTGTACCAGTGGTCGATTTATCGACCAGTAACTTTCTAAATTTTTTTTAGATAAACAAATTAACAATATTGCATTGCGCACAAAAAAATTAAAAAAAAAAAAAATAAAAAAAATAAAAAAAAATAATACACATTTTTTTTTACGTTTATAACACGCACACAAAATTTAAACAACATTGGTCAAGTGGTTTAGGTTCAGTACTTAATGGGTTAAGAAGAAAAAAGAGCTGATACTAAAACTTGGCATAGACATATATCATCTTCAAATAGAGATAACCGTATATTATGATGACGCTTCCTTATTTCTTAATGTAATAATGAGCTCGTTAGCAACCGAGTTGGAAATTTTTACTGATTCGCTAGCAAGGAGTATAGGTACAAGTGTGATATCATAATTGCATTACGTGTTTGTTTAACAAAGATGACAATTACACTTATCAGAGTTTAGAAAATTTGAAAATTTTTTTACTTTAATTTTTACGTATGTGTTAAATAAATTAACAGACAAATTCCGGAAATTTCCGTAATAATAAAAGCCAAACTTTTCTATACATATAAACATTTAAAAATTTATTAATTGGAAAAATTCTTTTACCTCTTTTTTAAAAAATAAAATGTTTTTATTAAAATCTCAATTATAATATTACATATATATATACAGGGTGTATCAGACCTAACGTATCACCCGTTAATGGCAGATTCCTGAGATCATTTGCAGACAAAAATCCTAATGCCAAAATGTCGAGGCTGCTACAGTGTTTAAACGGGAAAGGTTCAAAGTTTACTAGTGTTCTTGTCAAAATTTTACGCACTCAGGGACGTCGCATGTCAAAACAGCTCTTTTACACTTCACTCAACTCGATAGAAATATTTGAAATTATTATTTACTTTATTTCTTTGTACACTGTTTGCAAGACCGACGAATATCGGGTGACAATTTGGCAGCCTCGACATTTTGACATTAAGATTTTTGTCTCCTAATGATCTCAGGAATCTGCCATTAACGGGTAATACGTTACGTCTGGTACACCCTGTATATATATAATAAATATTTTTATTTACTAAAATAAAACTTCTTTAAAAAACTTGAAAAAACAATCGAGTTTCATATTTTGCTAAATGCCATATTATTTCATATTATTTTATTAGTATTATAAAAAAATACATTTCAATTCTATAAACGAATATCGGCACATTATTACATGTTGTTATTCAATATTATCAGTTATCACATATGGCACCATTTGTAAACAAATTATACATTTACTTTATACGTTTTATCATTCATCATTACCTAAATATATAAAAAAACTCAAACATTTAATAATATTTATTTATAAGTCAAATAATATAATCTTAAATATATAGGTAACATATTTTAGTAAACTATATTATTTTAGCAAGCTATTTTTAAATATGGAATGCGTACCAAAATAAAAAATTACATGAACACTTATGAAAATAACACGTCTTCTATGATGCTATAATTTATTACTTGAATGTACGCACCCCAAATGTACTCACACGAACTATTACGAATGCAATTATTAATGAAGAAATAAAAATATTTTGTGATAATAATAGGAAATATAATCGATATAAATATTAGTCTGTGATAATCTATAAAAATAAAATAATAAAGCACGTGTTTCTTACAATTTTTACTTTGCTTCATTTTTCTAACACGCTTAAATCAAAGAGAGGCGACGCAAATGATTACTTATAAATGCATAGAGCTCAAAGACTTTTAGCAAATCGTATGTAATAGTAATCGCGATTCCGTTTTCGTGTTATCCACATCGTCTTCGATTTAAGTATAAATATCCGTGATATCGGTTGTGTCGTTCTTCGTCGCTCATGGAATGTCGCCCATGGAATGACGCGCGATACACGTACAAAAGCCACATGCTTTGTCGACAATGCGAAACCCGGGAAAGCTTTGAACTTGTTCGGAAACACGAATCTGTTGCGCGTGACATGGTTAAACAAGAACGAAGAGTTCAAAGAACATCAACACCGGAACTATAGAATAGGGGCAGCAAACAGACTCTCGCGACGAATGCAAACACCAAAAATGTTTACTCTCTCTCTTGGAAACTGATAACGCCAAAGTTTCAAATTAAATTTGATAAATTTCGAGTTAGTACGCGTCGCGTTTTCTTATCTGCAATCAAGAATTTTGAATTTTGGAGAATTTTACGCGCGCGCGAATTTTCCCACTTTAAAATTGAAATTGTGTACTTTATCTAAGCCAAGGCGAAAGTAACGATTGCGAAAGAATTTTATTTTGTTATACATTATTTATGATTATTATGATTATCACATTACTATAAACAGGATTAATTTATTCAGATTCAAAGAAAGTATAAAGAGAAATGTTCTTATAGTTAATTGAGAAGAAAATGCTTTTAGACTTTTATGTTCCAAACAATGAAAATAATACTTAAAATGAGTTGATTTAAAAAAGAAGATCTCGCAATTTGATTGCAAGAATCATTAATTAATAATGAAACAATGTCACGTTTATCATGATCGGTATTTGATAAAATATGAAATATAAGTTAGAATTGTGCAAGATCTTTCATAATATTTCAGTATTGTACGTGAAATGCGTAAATTACAGTGAAGCGTTAATGCGATTCCCGACTGCTTTACACGTTCGCATTGCGGCTTCGCACGACGACGAATCATTCCTACACGAAGCAGCAATTTAAACAGACAGCTAGGTATGTACTACGTACGACGGATTGCACCCCGTAGACAGATGAGTCGCTAAAGTTTACCGCTCTTCCGCGCGAAAGTTCCTGTCCTACGGAAAGCTGGGCCAACATTCGCGTCCGTTCACAACCTGTCTGTCTCTCTACTACGACCTTGCGCGCACAAGAAATTCAGATAGCAGATTGCAGTGGTGTAACGGAAGTATGGCAGTAGCATCCCTGCGGTCACCCAGCCGCAACAACCTGCTCACTAACGTAAAATAGTAGCAATGGAGCGAGAGAAACACGAAACGAGCGAAAACTCCTTTTCTTTTAGGCCCTTAGGTCCGAAAAGCTGTTATGCATGGTAGAATTGCTATGTATCGCTTCTCGCGACTGGAAGGAAAACTGGAATTAAGAATAAAATTTTAATAAATAAAAAAAACGCGAGTGGCCTTGTATCCTAAAGAAAATTTTGACCGGACTCTCAAAAAGGAGTTTCTTAATTAACTAAAAGAGTTCATAGTGTTCTAACGTGGTTAAAATTAAGATATGTAAATTCGATAAATATATATATATTGTATATATGTATACCTATATGTATATAGCGCTGTTATACAATTAATATTAGATAAAAGTTTAGATTTTGCGTATATAAGAATTAGACCGGTCAAAAGTTTTACAAACGTAGAAAAGTAAGGCAAAGCATTATTAAACTTATTTAATTCGTCAAAAGTTTAAAATATGTCTAGATATCTCAATAATCGTAACTCACTGGACATATGTATTACGCTGATTTAGTAACCTACCATTATGAGTCGGTGACGGATGCGATTTCTCTGCTGTACATATATACGGCTCCATTTCGGCACGAATGAGCAATCATAAACTCTGTCGCGGCGATGCTAAATCATAAAGTAAGAACGACAATGACTACCACCACCATCATTCGCAGTACTCGCATGCATCCACATGCGGATGGGCAAAACTTTGCTGTAGCTGACAAATACATACGTGCAGCGAGCGACAATTCTACATGTGATTGCTTCCTGAAAATATATGATTCCGTTAGATTCATGATTCATGCGTAGACCAAGCACGTAATAATCGATCTTACTTATTAGTCCGGATAATAAAGAACGATAATATTCGAAAATCGTGTGACGCATAACAAAAAGAATCACAAACTAAAAATAAAACCGTTTTTTCGGTGAATTTACTATTACCTCGCGTAGAATTAATATAACGTGAATTTATTATTCCTTTGCTGTTATTTATATCGACCATAAAACATACAAGCACAAAAGTATGTATGAAGATAAAGATACATGTGCACAGATCGATGCACTGAACTCGACTTGATCAAACAAAAATACGTAGATACGAAGATCTGTGAGCTCATCTGCGGAAGTAATATATCTTCAACCGAAACTTGGAAAGTATCACACGGCAACAGCGGAGAAACTAGCAAGATGCACTATCCCTGCAGAGTCATATAGAGAACATCGGATTGATCCCGAAAACATCCACGGCTAGTTTCCGCATTTTCGCAGTTATCTCGAGAAATAGTGGATTAGTTTATTCAGCCTAATATACGGCGATTTTCTTGCAAAAGGACACTAAATAAACTTGAGAAAAATGCCAAAGTAAATAATTTAAATTTATAGTATTAGAAATGGAGAAAGGTCGAAGCAAAGAATAATAATTCTTATTATTTTGTTATTTTTATTCTCTCTTATTCTTATTACCTCTTATTATCTTATTATCTTATTATCTTATCATCTTTATTCTTATAAAGAGAGAACAGTAGCAGATAAAATCGAAAATGGAACCGTTCAAGTTAACCAACGCGATTGTTCAGCGCCATTAAAATTAAAGAAATGAATAAGAAAAAAATACATATTTACGGATAACTACGCTAGTCAAGACTTTTACTTTCCAACGAGGCTGAAATGCGGGTGGTAGTATCACATCTCTCGAAATGGTCCGCTTTAATTACCAAGATGGGAGGGCGACAGTAAAGAACGAAAATAAAGGAAAAGGTGCATAAAGTAAGTATTTAGATAAGAATAAATTTCATAAATAATTATACATAATCTTTTCCGTCTTGCATTTATCCCGTGGATCCAACACGCTCAGAAACGTAGTGCTCATAATTTTGTGCGCATGAAAACATTATATTAAATTTATTTTTTCCGGATATAATAAAATACAAGAAATTGTTATTACACACAAATTGTTATTACATTTGCGGTGTATTCAATCCTATGACAATGCGCTATTCGCATGTCTTTTCTATCTCTTCTATATCTTTTCTATCCTGTCTATGCAATGACTATACGAGCAATCGGTCCGAATAATGGTGTCAGCTTACAATTAGTTACTCCTCTTTTTCTTTTTCTGCCAGCTTTTACTGGCTTCATATCGTACGGAAAATTTCGAATTTCTTGTTTCACGATCTCTTGTCGATTCGAATGAGAGGACAAAAAGTTACTAACATTCTTTCTCTTGTCTAATAATAGATTGCAATACAAAAGATATAAATAAAGTTTAATGTCTTTTAGATTTATATTTTTATCATAAATATGATATAAATAAAGTTAGATAGAAGATAAAAACAAGAATAAACGAGTTGCTTGAACAAAAGTTATACTGATATGCAAGAATCTTGTTCGCAAGAAAATTTTTTAGAAATTGAAAGTTCTCGATACTTACCTATATATTTTGCGATTAAGAAACAGATAATTAACACTAAAAAAATTAATTTAAATTTTACCAAAGAGTTTGCACACACAGACACACACACACGCGCGCGCTCTATCTGTATGTATATGCATTGAGCTAGAACAAACGCAGAGAGAACTACTTTCTAATTTACATGAATTAATAAGTACTTCTATGCAAAGCTATGCGACTAGCACAAAATCGAACACACGGAATCCTTTGCAAATACCATAATCCCGTTATAATCCGGATATGAGGCAGATGATAACGATAAAGGGACTGCACCTGTCCGAAACCAGAATACAGGGCCTGCGCTCCAAAAGCCATGGATTTTCAACCAAACCCGCGCGTTAATGAATATCCACGAAATAATTCGTAATTACTAGAATAATCATGACGTAACTGAAATGGTAGCCCAAATTATACACTATAGACGCAATTGCGCCACATCTGGAGCGATAGTAGATATCCATGCAAAGCATCGGATAGCATATGAGAATGAAATTAAACATTCAACAAATCTCCGCTATTCGTACTTGATAATTTACGAGTGTCGATCATGTTGTAATTTAATAAAATTACGCTCAATGTATCATAATTTTCATTTTTGTTGACTTCCCGTTGATATCGACGCGACAAATCATCGACAACCATCAGCTACTCATATAAAACTGCAATCTATGGAAAAATTGCTTGCCGCGCATCAATTATTCTTTTATCGCAACTGGATGCGATAGGAAATCAGAATAATACGAGACGAGTTATCCGCGCATTCAAAAGGAAAAAAAGGAAAAATATTTTAAACCATCGATTTTCTCATACATTCGTTAAAAGTTTGGAATAAGAAAATAAGAAATCCGATGTTCTCTATATCGAAACACGTTATGTGCCCTAACGGAATAGAACGGAAATGTAAATCTGAACTTTGATTTGTGCCTTTTTTTTGAAAAGTTTGCTGTTCCGAGTAATATATAATCGCGTAATTCTTAGAAATGATAACATGTTGTTTACCAAGTTCAAAAATTGCAATTATTGATATAATTTTATTTATAGATTCAATCAAAAATTAAACAAAAAAAAGAAGAAAAGTTTCTATGGATATGCATAAAACATTGTCATCTTTTTAAATTAAAGTTAGCGAACTCGGACTTGTTCAGAATAAGTTAACAGAAAAGATAATAGTAAAAAAGGTTTTTTAGTTACGCACGACTACGATCCGCCTGCTTACTGCATTACTTTGTTTGCACTGAATAATTAAGAAATTTGCATTTATTTTCTCTTCATAACACATTTGCACTGCTGGAAAATTCCGCGAACATTCTGCCGGATGCATCAATATAAGAGAGCATTTTATTTGAAAGTACAGAATGCTGCAAGATAAAAACAGAGCAAAAACAAAATTGATCATTTGCTACGCTCGCATTTAAAAGAGATATTCTCGTTTAGACATTATATAAACGACACAGAAGACTATAACTTCATCTTGATAATAAAGATATTTAAATAGATCTGTACAAGAGTAGATTAAACCTAAAGTATTCAATCCTATATACATCGGAAATATACGGGATCGCGGAATATGTGTGCTACGAGCACAAAGAGTTTCATCCGTTGGTTGAAAACTAGAAGAGCGGGCAGTGGAAACTTTAATGAAGGGCCGGCTACTCTACGGCGCGGAAACGAACGCACAGGAAAAAAAAAGCACGAATTCGTGTCTGCCGTTGAAACTTTCACTTCTCTTAGCTGGAGGTGAGGACTTTACAAAGTTCTGTTGGTGGTATCGCAACAATGGATAGGTGGAACGACGATATACTCGATTCCGTCTGGGATCATATAACGAGCCCGCACTCGCGTTGTACTCAACTAGAAAATCGTCCCTTATGTCTAGAATTGGCTTACAACGCACTACTTGCGTACAATCAAAAGGTCTCTCAAATGTCTCGATTGTCCAATTTGAGATATATTGGAACTAGAGACAATATTATATTTGAAATGTAGCAGAAAATCTTTCAAAACCTTTAAGCACAAAGGAAAATGTTCTGTTTCGGATATAGGTAGAGAGCACATAAAAAAGATTACACAACAAAGAGTTATTCTTTAAAGTAAATTGTATTCGACTGTTTCTTACTTCACTTCCCGCTTTCAGATTCAAACTTTAGAACATGCATACAACGGAAATCTGCAGAAAGAGTAGTGGAAGTGATAAGAATTATTAAAAGAACGAAATCGTTTCTATGAGAATTCGAGAAACAGGAGGTGGAAATGGGAGGTGAGAATGTTAAAAAAAAGGGAAAAGAAGGCGACAGGTCCGTAAAACACTTCCACAACAATGCTGATCTCTGCTACGAAATAAAACATGGTGGACGTTTCGGTGGGATAGGGTAGAGCAAGTGGATAAAAGGAGGTTACCGAAAGAAGAGAAGAAAAAAAAGTCACCGTGCTGTTTGGCGAGGAACTAATGAGGCTCCGTTGAGCGAGAGGCAAACGCGCCCTGGAAAATGGAAATCGATTTTCTCTCTTTCTCTTTTTCTCTTCATCTCCCCCCCCCCCCCTCTCTCTCTCTCTCTCTCTCTCTCTCTCTCTCTCTCTCTCACGCTTCCAGATGTTACTTCCACGCACAGACGATTATCGTGATGAGTAAGTCGCATCACACGTCTTTGTTGTGGATTCTTTTATATTCTGATGTATTTCATCATTAATTTACAAACAAATAGTGTCGAATTCTTGGCTACACAATATTGAATGACTAGAATATCCCAAAATTATCGTCAGATTATACAGGATAAAAAAACTGGATAATACAAGAGAACCGCGCGTATAAATTACAATGCAAACTAAAAAAATGAAACTGAGAGGAGCATTTATCTTGTTACTAAAATGTCTGTCGATGAAACGTTAATAAAAAATTGAACCATCGGAAATAGTAAATTCCCATCACAGATGCTGTTCGCAGTCGATCGAGGAAAGGATGTGATGCTACTTGTCGATAATCTTCGTACTTTCGTACTTCAAGCAAGTAGCCATCCTATCGCTCCAGTGCTTTAACTAACGGCTTTATCCGAGGTCATTGGTATCGAAGTTAGGATTAGATGCTGTTATCGACCCAAGAATGCTACATATACATATATATGTATATACGAACCTAAATCCTCACCTTCATTATCCCTGACGTACTATAGGCAATGTTTCGTACATCGAAATTTTTTTGTGCTTATATTCGCAATCTCTTTCTTACGATTAGATAGGAATACTAACCTTGTCTCTTTTCAGATATATTAATTCAATTGCTTTCAAATGCCTTCGCATTAATTATAAATTATTATCTTAAAAATATAGTTTTGTTAAACAATTATTTAATGTTTAATTAATTAATTCAATATATTATCTAATAATTTGTGACTGTCATAAATTGTTATAAGGAGCACATTTATTATGATCGCGTCATACGAAATAAACTACTTGCAAATAAGAAACAAGCATTCGCAATCACAATTATATCTGACACGCAAAGAAAGCTTCGAACTTTTCAAATAAATATGCTGATGTACGGTTCATATAAAAATATTTAACAAACGTTTATTAGAGATCGATTACATTACACTTTAGTACATGAAAATTGTACAATTAACTAAATTTTATTTTTACTTGTTAAATATGTCATACACATGTAAAAACATTGGAAAACACCAGCTAAATATTTTCTACAATCTGATAGAAATCATTATTAGCTCTGAACAATGTTAACGAATATCGATAATCTATGAATTCGCGCGCGTTTTTATCTTAAAAAATTTAAGCATCAAATAACGAGGGGTCTTATCCTTAACTCAATCCTCTCTTGCCCAGATAATCTTCTTTTCATAATGCAACACAGACATCATGAACGAATTTATAACGTTAAAATCGTATCTCGCATGCTCGCTAAAAATGTAAGACAAAGTCATCCATCGGATTAAAAAAATGCGGGTCGTAAATAAGAGTCGCCACAAGAGTTTACTTCCGCAGGCAAATGTATAGCGCAGTTAGTTTCCCGTAGATAAGCGTACGCGGCACGAAACTGTGTGAGTTGTAAAATAATTTTCTAAAAGCTAGTTAAAATGAAAAGTTAATTAAACAACTACATCGTTTAATTCCTATTTCAAGGATTATTTTTCAAATATTTTAACAGTAAAATATTTTTCGTATTATATAATTATATTTGAATATTTGCTGCTAATAATAAATAGAAAATAGATTATAATGAATTATTGTTTATTATAATTATTTATAACTCCGAACTTAATCGGAGCATCATATTTTTCTAGTAAGCATGCATATGCTCAATTCTACGCATACTCGTTATTTCATTAGGATCTGCGAGAACTGTTGGAAAATTCAAAGAGAAAATATTTTAAAAAGCTTATACAGATGAATTTTTGATCAACTATAATAATGATTCATCGATATGTTAGTCATTAATCATATATGATGTAGAATGCAGAAGGCCGAATGCGTTTTAATGCACGTATACATGCATATATATGGTATTGCTGATTACATTTTATTACCTAATAATTCAAGCTATAATTAGCCGTATTCATGTAAAGATTAATATGATCCCAAATAAATATGCATCTTGCTCATAAATATTAAACTCTTCTGCAAGATATTATTCCTCAAATACGCGAATATATATTCTGACAATACATGTGTGTGTATTGCTATACAAAAAATATATTCTTAGAATAATAATTGTATCTAATTTTTACATCACTTGTAAATGTTTTTCACATTTTAGGAGAAGAAATTAAACACCTTGAAAGACGCAGACAAAAATTTAAAAAGTAAACCTTTTCCAACATACTTCCTTAGGTTATCTAAAACGTCTCCGTGCGGCAGGCAAAGGAACGGGGCATATCCTTAAAACGCGTCTATTAAAGTTTCTCTTCCCTTATTACAGCGGTGGCTTAAAGTTTCAGGTTAAAATGAATAGCTTCCTTACGTAGCAGTAGGTGCTAGCTAGCCAGTCGAGGCCTCGGTACAACGACGTGGCAACCATTATATTATTATATCCACAGGAATAAAAGGAAACAATCTCTCGGACCCATTATCGCTCTGGCATAAAAGCGCAGCTTAACATTTTCCTCCGCAAGAAATCTGTACGCTCTACCGTAGTTGTACAACGCGAAATATGCTCGGCTCCACTATGAAGTCAGTCTAAGCTGTCTTAAACTGCTCGAATGCACTGGGAAATATATCCTTTAAACTTCAGCGCGATGAATCTTTGATTACAATGATATCCTTGTCGTCGCTAACAGGATCCGCGTAAATTCCAGTTATTAACTATTAAAACTAAAGAAAATTTGTCGGCAAGAAACGCTTTCGCGAATAATCTTGCAACTTTTGAGTTTGAGAAAAATTATCGCACATATTCCGGGCACATTAATAGACATGGATAAACTATCATGCGAATAAATAAGTACATAGTGTATCTTCTTACTATATTTTTCTATGTACATTTGCAGCGCACAGCTCATCTTCCATGACAGTTTGCACACATAATTATAATTTGCTATCGTACATTTATGCGTCCCAACCTATTTATACATACTTCTCACGGAGAAATCATTCTGCAGCGACATAAGTGACATAGCACTTGATGCAATTTTTTTATAGAGGATATTTTCCCCCGCCCCTCTTCCTACTCCGCCTCCGCCTCCTCTTTCCAAATAATAAAATATTTTATTAGTGGAAGCCAGTTATTCAAGTTATCTCTTAAGGGGTTATATCCTTTCTGGAGGCCGAAAAAGAGCAAATTTTTGAGAATTTTTTCTGAAAAATTATAAGCATATATTTGTACAGAAGCTTGGTATTTGAAAAAGTAACATTTGAAGAACATTCAGTATTTTTTTCGTATAAAAATATTTATTTATAAAAAAGTTGCAGCCGATGTCCGGGAAGCACGTTTTTAAAAGTACTTTTGCGGTGAGCACTGCCGTTCGGAACCAGGTTATCCAAAATCAAAAAACCAAAAAGATTTTGTTAGTATATTAGTTTATCCTGTGATTAATCGATGGAATTTCCAAAACATTAAGTTAAAACAAAATGGCGAGTGTTTAAAGTTAGTCTTGATTTTTGCGAAAAAACGGTTATTTTTCGTTCATCAAATTGAAAGTATACATCGGAAAAAAATCCTTCGATTAAATACTAGATTTTTATATCTAAAAAAAGCACAAAAAATTTCAGAAAGATTGATGCAGTAGTTTTTGAGATATTTTGCTCACCGACTTTGTAACGTCATTCCGGACATCGGCTGCAACTTTTTTATAAATAAATATTTTTATACGAAAAAAAGTACTGAATGTTCTACAAATGTTACTTTTTCAAATACCAAACTTTTTTACAAATATATATGTTTATGATTTTTCAGAAAAAATTCTCAAAAATTCGCTCTTTTTCGGTCTCCAGACAGGATATAACCCCTTAAATAACATAATATTGTTTATTCGACATTTTTAAAAATCGAATTAATGTGTGCTTCGAGATCCTTGAATACTCTGGTCTATAAATACCTACTCACTCATATCCATGAAATTGCTAGACAGTCGCGTTGTAAACAATAACATGGCCATACGTGCAACCATCGTATTTTCGATGCCCGTTGCGCGATTATTCAACGGATTTAATGCATTCGCAAATACGTCCATTGCACCGTGATACTCGACTGTTTATTAACGACACAGTGTGATGATTTGACCGTTATTATTTTATGACAAAAGTATATCGACGATATTATTAATGAACAAAGCAGTAATATAGAATATTCATTATGCAATTCGCGAATTAATTGCCAAATGGTTAAACTAGAATCCAATCGGATTCGACCTTTGATAATTGTCGTTTTCGATTCTGATTATCGCAATTCCGTTTCTTCCTGCTCAACTCGTTCAACTAGCTTTACGGATCAAACTAGCACAGGAACGAATGCACACTGTTTCAGCCAGGTTACCACGCAAGGTTCCAGCTGAACAAAGGTGAAGTGCTTCAAAAGAAGCTATTTTGTCGGACTGTCGGGCGGTCGGTCACCTTGCTTGGAAGGTTGAATAAGCTCACGTTAGAATTTTAAAACTCTCCTCAGAGGATCACCCATAGCCGCGAATTCAAAAAGAGTTTCTCTATCTACCGCAATTACATTGATCGTACCATTTCAACGAAGAAAATACGTCGCAAACTATCACAGATTTCTCTATTATGATATACATAATAATGAAGCAATAATAAGTTTTCATATAATATCTTATTGTTAGCTATTTCGAAGCTTTGTTTGAGATATTACTTGAAAATAAATAAGAAAATCTCAAATATATTATAAAATTCCAAAAGTGTGGAACTTTTCCATAAAATCAAAACATTTTCAGAGCCTTTATATAAAGAAGAATAATCATTGTCCATGAGAATTAAATCACATTAAAATTAATCTGTCGAAGTAATAAAACTTTTGTCGGAAATATTATATTGCTTCGATTCATTTCGCACAAATATATTAGTTAATTAAGACTAATATGTGATTTTAATTGGAACATGATGTTGCAAAAAGTTAACTCCAAGTTCATATACCTATATATATAGCTGCAATTTCTTTTATATATATATATATATATATATATATATTATATAAGAAAATCTTACATAAATTTATTCTTTATTGCATTCAGACGACAGCGATCGAGAAGACTCGCAATTTTAATTTATTCGATGCAAAGAACTTTGATAAAGTAGCTTAGCTGATTTAAATAACGTCTTGCTTAAGCATAACTCCATTTATACATAATCATATTTATCTTACTATAGATCAAAATATAGTTCTAACTTTATATTGATTAAGCAAAATTAAAATGGGTATCACAATAATATTTTTTTAAATTTCTTTTATCTTCTTTAAAATAATACAGCTGATTGCAAATTTAATAGCCTCTAACTCAAAACTGCTTTTGATATAGATTTATCGCCATGTAACGGAACATTTTCGGACATGAGTTATCACTGCCCCAAAAATGTTTAAGTTGATATCTTTTATCAATTACTTAAACAGTTTCAATATTGTTTTAAATCATTCTATACGATATTGCATAACAAATATTCAAATAAATAGCGTGGCTATTATTTATTAGCTTAAATATATTTGGATACACACTGTGTACATGTCTATCTAATACGTATAACTTAGTTTCGAAACGGTGTACGAATTGATTTGACTGAAAGTACGATATTAATTAATTCCCGTTTCACATACCCATTAATTTACTGCAATCCATTTCACAAATTACCATCGACGTAACCACAAATACGCTATCATCCGTTTCGAAATTTATTTATAAGGGAATTGTATGTTTTATAAATTTAACTATACAATCAGACAATAAACACTTTGACCTAATAAAATAAATAAAATTTCCAAGGAAATGTAATAACGGTTACATTATATGTAACAGCAAATTATATTTATACACTTTTGCAATTGCTTATTATATTTTGCAATAAATTTCTTGTAATTATTAATTTATTATACCTATATGGCTATAAATTAGAATTTGGCAGCGTATAATTCGGCAAGCTATTACTGTGTGTACGTTTTAATCCCCGTTCTCAAGCCACAGGGATTACATGAACAAAAGCGAATATTACGACACGTGGATATTACGAACGCATTGTTACTTCAAAATTCATATGGTCAGAAGGGCGATTCGATTAATAATTTCGTTGACGTTGTACGGCACCAGCAAATTGCATTGCGAATTACGTGACATTTATGAGCACGTTCACTTACAGTAATAATCCCATTCTCGCATTTAATAGTCATACACTTTATGTGATGGATCCGTTAACGTTGACGTGAATATCGTATACAGCAATAAATATCGATCCGAAATAAACAGATAAAAAAAGAAGCAAAATTTTGTTCATATTGTATTACAACTTTTATTTATAATTGCTATTTGCCTTTAAAACTGGCAAACAGATTTAAATAAGAAATCAGAAAGCTTAGAAAATTATGACGTACTTACTATTGAAATTACACCTGTATTTCACATATCTGGAGATACGAATGGTTTAAGTCAGGTTTTTCACGTAATCGTTTCTTTCTTTTCTCAAGTCGTCTTCAAAAAAATATTACAAGATTCAGACACATATGATTTTCCCTTATGAATAGTTTATTGAACCGCGAGAAATAAAATTCAAAGTGTGTTTTAAAACAAACTTGAAGTTCCTCAATTGAATCGCGATTATATGACGTAATGTGTATATTATGTATATCAAATTCATTCTCTCACAAGATCTATTTTATTAAATCATATTATTTTTAAAGATTAGTTTCAACTGAATTTATCAATAAAAACGCGATTATAAATATGAGCTTTAATCATGCACCGTACGTATCGTGTTGGTAACGAACACTCGGTGCTATTTTCCTGATTCGTATCCTTCTACCCGAGCGCATAACGGGGTTTGCCAGAGGGAAAATTGTCACGCTCGCGATCTCGCCTCCGTAAAAGTTGAATTAACATCGTAAACCTACGGATTTATGCGACAGGGTGAAATCGCTGCCAATAAAGCGCTATACGTGCTCCGCTTTGAGCCTCGACAGGCCGGGTGGCATGGCGTCGCGGCGCGAACGGTCGTTAATGGGGTAGTTCGCAGATGGGGAATGCGGCCACGCATTTCTGCCGAAGCCTCGTCCGCCGCGAGGCGAGCTCTCCTACGAGATTCGGCACTCCACCGAATTCCGGTTTACCACGAACTTACGTGCGGTATAATCGCCGGTTGTATGTCCGCCACTAAACGAGTCACGTTTCCATTTTAAAGTTCTGTGAACACCTATTCCTTATCTCATCTCGAATAACCTGCGTACAACGACTGTTTCTTATTGTTAGTTAATTGTAGTTCTTTTGACAAAAATATCTTATTTCTTATTAAATTATTATATATTGTTGTAATAAATTTATATAGACAATATAAAATCTTTTTTATTATTTTTACACTCTTTACTATTTTGATTTTATATTGTCTACTGTCTTTATTGAGGATAAAAAACGAAATGCGTTGCTATATAAATTTCATTCAAATAATTGCTATTAATTACATATAATTACAAAATTAGGTTAAAAAAGATTTTCAATCAATAGTATCCTACACATTATCTCTTACGCATTATTAGAAATTATGTTCGGTGTGAATTTCTTGCATGCCAAATCAAAGCAATTGTAACCATCTAGAATGGCTGAACGTGTTTGTGAAACAAGAACGGTTGGGAGATAGAACAACGTTGGCGTAATTGGTACCACGGGTCTATTAAGTTGGAATCGCGTTAATTTGCATAAGACGTTGGAGCTGATCCTCCCAACGTAAAATTCCTACCGAAACAACAAGCAGGGACTTGAATGTTATCATAACAATTATCGTAAAAGCATTCCGCATAAGCGATACACGATACAGACATATTCGAAGAATGAAGAATAGAATCGTATAATATCCACTAAAGAAAATTATCATCGTTAAATAGCAATAAGTACTCTCTTTGTGTGTGTGTGTGTGTGTGTGTGTATATATATTATACACCTACATATATATATAAATAATATAAGCAGACCACTTTAAACGCGCATGTGCCATAATCCTGGGTCAATTAAGTCGAGGGGATCGTCGTATCACATAATCCAGTCAAACCGGTACTGAACAGAACGAAAGAAACAGGCACCTATCTTGCGATCGAACGTAGATCGCCCAGTTGACCCGTGCCTATATGCCCTGCGTCTTTCTAAAAAGGAAATCCTGCATACTTCGCTGAATTTCTCTTCGGCAAGTTTTTAGTCTGTTAGACCAATGACCCGCCGCAGCTATACAGACTAAAAGCGAACGCATATGGAGTTTGCGAGGAGACGCCTTAGTCTTCTCATTCTACGTATTCTACGTATTTTGTGAGAAACATTACGTTCCTACGAGAGACCAAATCCGCGGAGTGCCAAGTACCGGAGAGAACAGAGTCTTTATTAAAATCGAATTCTCACAATACATGCTATAGCATTTTTATTCATATATATATTTATTATCATCATGAAATTTGTACAAAAAATTAATAAATAATTTCCCTTACATAACTTACTTAACTGTAGGTACTTACTGTTATAATTGTACTTTTATATATATTATATTATATGTAAGTATATCATAATATTAAAATATAAAATAGTAATCTACGAAATGTAAACCTCACAGTACCGAGATTATGCTCTTCTCATATATTATTGTTATTATCAAAACTACATAAACCTCATAAATCACTGGCAATTTATTACACTAATCTGAGAGATAAATGCTATATTGCTATCTGAAATAGCATCGTTTCCTATATATGTACGAGCCATTCTCGAGGACTCTTTGCTTATCTACGAGATACAACGAATGACGAATGCACACATACAATTCCTATATCCATCATCGATCGCTGCTGATTTATATACTAAACTGTCGCAGAATGTCAATCTACGATATGGTAAACGGAGCATACGTTTCGCGACTGGCTTTTCCAAACATAGAAGAAAAAAAGAACAAAGAATAATGGGCCTCGGACAAACATTCGATCATCCTTGAAAATTAGAAAAACTTGTTTTCAATCGATCCACGTAAGCGGAAAGATCTCATTCGCTCGATCTCTGAGAAAAAAAAACAAGAGAAAAATTTAATTGGACTGAAAACTTTCAGCGTCCCGCCTCTTTCGAGTCGTTCCAATCGCTCGGTCCATCCGCGAACTTCGATATAACGTTATCTTTTCCCTTTGGAGAGAAAAGCAAAACGCTAACTCTCGCTTCGATATCGCCAAATGAAAAATTTCGAGCTTTTAGTGCCGTCATCGCTCTATTCGATTCTGCAACTTCTCGCAGGACTGATAAAAACCCGTAAGATAAATTTGACAGAATCACGTGTTTTTTCTCTACTCTATCAGGCAACAACCGCCTTTTACTGCCTCTGACCCTCTTGCAGATTCGCAATTCGCGGCTCTATGACGTCAGATTTATACCAGATTTATTTAGCCTCTCGGACGCATTTTCCATTTCGCAAATCCTCGTGAATCCAATTCCACTGTGGTTAATGGAAAATCTCGGAGTCGAGGACACGGTCTGCACATCCGGACATGCAGAAAAATTTGTTTCCGAGTCTCTCGTATGTACGAGATTAGCATATCAGCTTTGAGCAAAGTAAATTTATCTGCATTTGTAGAGAATTAACGAGGTCAGAAATAGAATATCTCTAACACTTAAATAGTTTGCTTCTTGAAAGTTCTCGAGAAGGATATTAATTCTTCTATATAATAAATATATGCGTGTTTAATTGCATATTTATTATACGTATACAATTTTGTTTGCAGGAGAATTAACAATAAATTGTTTCAAAAAAGTCTCTCTCTCTCTCTCTCTTTCATACGTTTCTTCTATATAAAAAGTATATAACTTTTTATCACGTTGGGCTCATCGCGATCACTTATAGATTAAATGTCGGAAGATTGCTAGGTTCCTCGCCAATGCGTGGCAGTACGCGCGAAATGGAAAAGCTCAAGAAGGAAGAACCGGATCTTAAACGGTGGACCATAAATCTTCGCTGTCGTCCGGCTTCTTATTTCCAACGAAAATGGGTGGCGAATTATCTTTTCCCCTGTGTATCGTGTTTCATGAACGGCTCAACGCAACGTTCTGTTTCGATAAGAGCGGCTCGCTGTTAATAAACGCTCTCGCGACACACAGGTCGGTAGAGATACCCGACTATTCGATAAATGCGTTCTGTGCGATACGCATGGGAACAGAACTTGCAGCGAATGCAATGAGATTCCACCGAAATATTAGAAACTCTGCGAATCGATTTTCTATCCACTTGTTAGGTGAGGTCTAATATTAATAGGTATATACCTATAGCATTCACAATGCATAAACTGCAGTGATCAATGTTACTTTTCATCTAGAGTTAGATTGTTCGCTTCAATGAATGTTGTGTTCTATTTTATAAAAATATAAAGAGAATTAAGAAAAATAAATAAAATAAATCCTATTAAAGTAGACATTTAGTTTTTACAAATAACTTATTTGACAGAAGAGAGATTTTTTTTTTAAGTAATGAATAGAATTATGAACATTAAACAAGCTTCAGTAATACATGCATGACTGCGTTTCAATGTTTATCCGACTCGTTCACTCGATAAACATTACGCTATTCTCGATGGAAGAGAAAATTGAGTTTTTACAGGGATAAACAAAACTATAGCAGACTTTTAAAATCCATATGTTTCTTCTGGATTTTGAAAACCGCTTTAACGGAAATTCCATTTTTCATATCCCACCTTAACGAGCGTTTTCGCGGATAGCTCGCTGATTGGAATTTCGCATGTAGATGCAAAAAGTAATTATCGCTGCGGTCGATTGGTGGGAATGTTGTAACCCGAGTCGCGTGGTGCTTTGCAATCAGGGCTAACATGCCACGAAGAGGTTAGCGTTGTCAGTTGCTAGTAAACACGTTGTTTAGCTAGCCGGCCAAACGCGTACATTGAACGTTCAGTTTCGAAGCGAATGTGTTCCCGATTGAAGTTGGATGATCTTGATATTGGAAATAAATTTCCGTTAACATGAAATTTATCCAACGTGACTAAAACGAAAGATAATATCATGCGAAATACGTTTAAATATTCTGATGAAATCATAATATAACGAAAAACGCAATTTTGGAATTATTTAAATTTACACAAATTTTATAATCATTATGTATTAGCGGAGGGAACGATTTGCCACTCGAATTAATATTTAGAAGGTAACTTTGCGTGCACACTTCAAGTTATATCTTCAAGGGTTACAGAGATGATTTTATCGCATCGATCGAATCGAGAATGCGATTATTTGCAAAAAGTATTACACGCGTTCTCAATGGTACTAATAACGCATATTTTGTCATTGCTGAAACGGGCATTCTAGTCAAAATGGCAATGTGCCAAGTGAGCGGCGTTAGTGGGATCCGTGGCTTGAGCTCGACGCCAAATACATCGG
Organism: Leptothorax acervorum; assembly: GCA_035220615.1. Taxonomy (NCBI): domain Eukaryota; kingdom Metazoa; phylum Arthropoda; class Insecta; order Hymenoptera; family Formicidae; genus Leptothorax; species Leptothorax acervorum. The sequence continues at coordinate 40,572 of JASTWQ010000025.1, read as the reverse complement.
ACTGCAAAAACGGTTGATTTATTATGACCAGTAGTTCAGGATGCGTGGTTTTGCAGAGCCTCGCGTATAATCGCGTTCAGCCCGATAATTTGCCTGTGACAGAATATCTCGGAGTGTCGAAAATGGACGTAAATAGGGGTATTATTCTCCATTTATAACCGACACATGAAAGTTTCATATTCCATTCAAAGCATTAATTTTCTGTCCAAGTTCTCAGCCTTCCCTATAACTAAACTAGCTAAAAGCTACTTTTAACAAATAATCAATACTTGCACAACTAATATGTCTTGATATATTTCTTTTTTCCATACACAATTTAAGTTGGTCGTTAAGAAAAAACGCCGATAATAAATTATAATGCGGAAGTGAAAATCATAATTTGCCGAGAGTTTTTAGAGTCTATTATTGTCTTCCTATCATATTCCCCGAAGATACACCGAAGCTGCCGAACTTGACGTTGTAGGTATACCAATCTACCACGTTACTTCATTTACATAATAGAGGCGCCCTATATCGAGGATAGACAGATCTGCGTAGACAACGTACAACAAACAGAAACCGATCCATTAAGAGACAAGAGTACACAGTGCTGCAAATGATCGATTCGCGAAGTAAAGCTAGGCTAACAGGATCCTCTTGATGCCAAGATCCTGTTGCCGCTCCCGACTGCCGTCTTCATTTGGTTCCGCATCTTGTCGCTCTCCATCCTGATACCGTTCGACAGCTACCGAATATTCAAGGCCATTTTGGAGGGATACCGACATATTGCGGGGTGATTTATAGTCGAGCCAGTTCACGAAGGCGAAGGCGAAGGTAGAGGCGATCGATTCGCCTCGAGTTTGGCCGACGGCCGCGGCCGCGGCGTCGGCGGCGGCGGCGGCGGCGCCCGCGCCGGCGGCGGACCGGCTATACTGTGCAATGTGGAATCCACCATGTCAGGGCATCTTCCCCAATACGACCTCACTTCCTCTTTTCTCACATTCTTTCGCTCGTTATTCCACAACACAAGACATCCATTTACGACCGACATCTTTTCTGATCTTAGCCTGCCTGTCGTTCGCCGAGTGGTAGCGAGCGATATTAAATCGTCCGTCATCATTGTATAATAACTTTGGTGGAAATATGATGAGCATTTTCTTGAGAACAAACTTTCGATCCTTTTAATCAAAGCACCTTTTTACGAATACTACTTTTTAACTTTCCTATAACCTGGCTTAATTATACGGAAAGATCGGATGGCGCGAGTCACGTCAAGAAAAGTCCTCGAGTGGCGTTAATTTTCCACGAGCTACAAACTAACGTGACATCTCCAAAGCATTATCGGCCTGATCACTGAAGCGTACTACCAAGTTATTTGGAATGGAACTAACGTCGCTGCGGAGTGGAAATACGGATAACGAGATTCGAAGATGCACAGCATCGCCTCGTATATAGTCGCATAGTTCAACATAACTTCAGCATAACTATTGAAGTATTTTTGAAGGAAAAACCCAAAGATCATGCAGTAATACACACCCATAGCGAATACTAGTTTTCGTAAAAAAGATATAACGCTATTAGCATACATTAATCACGTATAAAATACACAAATTAAAAAATTATTATTGATTTGTCTCTCTCTCTCTCTCTCTCTCTCTCTCTCTCTCTCTCTCTCTCTCTCTCTCTCTCTCTCTCTCTCTCTCTCTCTCTCTCAATAATTTTAATAAATATTATATTTTACATAAAAATCAATGTCATTAACATTCGAATTAGTTATATGCAACGATTGATGCACAAATCTTCGATTGATGCACAAGACTGCTCTGCAAGCATATTTTTAATCGCGCCTTCTTTAACAGTAAAGCTATAAACTGCACCCTCAAGACAAGAGGTTGCCATTATTCTACGATGGTTTCATAGGTGTCCTTCATACGTGTTTGGTTCTGACACCAGTGACATAGCGCGAGAAAATTTCATCTCTTTATATATCGTATGAATCTTATTGCACGTGCATATGTGCTCACGAAATATACCTACAAAGGATCAGAGGCATACTTGAAAGAAATAATCAAATCAAATCACAAAAAAATGATAGAATATCTAAACGCACACGCGTAAATATAATTTATACAATTTACAATTATGCTGACACATATACACATACATACAAAAAGATATTTTGTTCTGAAAGATATATGTGTAATGTATAACTAATGTTATATGCAAATTTATTATTTACAGAGTATTTTACAACCACCATATAATAACATATTCTAAAGATCATAATTAATGTGTTTTGTTGATTTTTATCGATAAACGCGTATAAACATTATACGACAATATTGACTAACTTTGATAGCTTATAATTCGAAAACTCTCGAAAATGATTTTAACATTTTCGAGAGTTTGTCCAAAGATTTTTAATTCTAATTAGTATCCAAAATATGTTAAAATAATATATTGTACGGTGGCTGTATGAGATATCCATTGTACTACCAAATAAACCTAATAATATACGCAAACTCCTATCACACACATGGCTTAAAATGTAGCTACATATATGGTGCGATAACTTCATGTACGTGTTTGGACATGTTAGTTTTGGCAGCAAGTGTAGCTTAACGTAAGGAGATTTCACACCGCTCCATAGCGTTCCATATGCATATACGCGTCTTGAGGCGGTATATAGAATCTGGTACTTGTAGCTCCTACCGTGTAATCTATCCCGCTCTCACGAGCTATTGAGTGGAACGCTCATATCTGTGATTCAAATGGAATAATCGGAGGAGGAAATCATGACATTGCAGAGATGTATCACATTCAAGAAGATCATGTGCAAAACCCTAATGACTAATGAACGTAACATCTGTATTATCATTCCGCGTATATGTTGCATACATAAAATATGTAATATCAAAAGATCCCCCCTTCAGCTTCCGTTTGTAATCGCCTTTGTGTACGCGTGTTTTAATCTTGCATTGAATTATGAATGGCTAGTTCTCGTAACTAGCGTAATTTTGAGACGATATTTCTTCAGAACCTTACTGACTATCTCATATTGTTATTATAAAATAGCAATAAGCTTTTGATTGATAAAAAACAAACTATACGATTTTTATATCTATAGTCCAGGAAAATTAGACAAAAAAATGTCGAATCTGCGGAATAATTCACAAGTAGCTAAATTTTAGCATGGACCTTTATTTCGTCGTTAAAAACAATATGTGAAAAGTCCCCATCGATGTGACCCCTGCTAAAAATTTTACAGAGGGTCAAAGGTAAAGAAAAACAGTTTTTCGCGAATATCTCTTTATTCATTAGTCCTACGGCAAAAATAGTTATTACAAAATTTGTAGCTTATAAAATTCTCTACAAAAAATTATCTATAAGTTTTTTTCGTACAAGCAATACTTTTCACGTAATAAATTTTGCAAGATATACGCTGCGCGGTAAATTTACGGAGCGCGCTGACAGACGTCAAATAAATTGAAGAGTCGCACGCGCGCACAAAAAATGTCATATCTTTTGAACGAATCATCGTACAGAAATGATCAACAAATCGTTGAAAAGCTGAAACTTTCAGCTTTTTAATGCGATTTGGTTTGTTATTCTACGACAATTTTTAAAAATTCTACGATGGTTTAAACAAATTGTTACATGCATTTTTTGCCTTTTTCATAAAATCAGCCACAAGTAGGTTCCAAATTGTTTAAAAAAAAAACGCCAGCAGGATATTACAGTATATACTTCATACTTTGACCCTACCAGAGAAAAAAAAATTACAAAAATTTTTTTCTTTAAAATCAAGCTATTGACATTTTCAGTAATTTTTAAAATTTTTGATGAAACGTTAAAATCGTTAAAATCGTCATAAGTTGGCGAAAAATTGCGTTAGAAAATTTTTTAAAAAAGCAATCAAAAGCTTGAAATGTCTACTTTTAGGTCCTACATCGTAATATTCCTCATTTTCTTGCATTTTTATTTATTTATGTAAATATGCGAGTTGTCGCGAAAAATTTTATTTAAACAAAGGACTATATATTTACTTATAGTAGTTTTGTATAAAAATTTACGATTCTTAGAGATAATACACTGTTTTCCACACCACCTCTGAGGTACAGTGCTAAGCACGTTTTTTTTACGTGATGTCCCCATTAGGTCTAATTCACTGTTTTTTTTTTGAGAGAAATAAAACAAATTAATTTCCATGGCTTTCGCCAAGAAATCTGGAGATTTATCTTCGTAGCTGACTTAGCATTTTTCGATTGTATTAGGTGCTGCATTGAGGCAAGCCTGGCCATGGCAATGTCCACATACTGCTGAACATTTTAAACTCATTTTCCTGCAGCCACAGTTGAATCCGCAATTTTTCGAGCAGTTGAAAAAAATGGAGTTTAACAGTGTCCGAAGCAGGTGGTAGCAAAGATGGAATCAGTTGAATTTAAAGCAACGGCTCATTAAGGCAGTGAAATTATCTACTCTTCCAGGAACATCTAGTGCTGCTCAACAGCATTTGTATCGGGTGTACTATCAAGTGCAAACATGGCTTAGGAACGATCTCAATCCTAAACACTGGGGATGGATAAGGAGAAATGATATTTTTTGGAGTCGATTCCATCTTTGCTACCACCTGCTTCGGACACTGTTAAACTCCATTTTTTTCAACTGCTCCAAAAATTGCGGATTCAACTGTGGCTGCAGGAAAATGAGTTTAAAATGTTCAGCAGTATGTGGACATTGCCATGGCCAGGCTTGCCTCAATGCAGCACCTAATACAATCGAAAAATTCTAAGTCAGCTACGAAGATAAATCTCCAGATTTCTTGGCGAAAGCCATGGAAATTAATTTGTTTTATTTCTCTCAAAAAAACAGTGAATTAGACCTAATGGGGACATTACGTAAAAAAAACGTGCTTAGCACTGTACCTCAGAGGTGGTGTGGAAAACAGTGTATTATCTCTAAGAATCGTAAATTTTTATACAAAACTACTATAAGTAAATATATAGTCCTTTGTTTAAACAAGATTTTTCGCGACAACTCGCATATTTACATAAATAAATAAAAATGCAAGAAAATGAGGAATATTACGATGTAGGACCTAAAAGTAGACATTTCAAGCTTTTGATTGTTTTTTTTAAAAATTTTCTAGCGCAATTTTTCGCCAAGTTATGACGATTTTAATTTTAACGTTTCATCAAAAATTTTAAAAATTACTGAAAATGTCAATAGCTTGATTTTAAAGAAAAAAATTTTTATAATTTTTTTTCTCTGGTAGGGTCAAAGTATGAAGTATATACTGTAATATCCTGCTGGCGTTTTTTTTTTAAAACAATTTGGAACCTACTTGTGGCTGATTTTATGAAAAAGGCAAAAAATGCATGTAACAATTTGTTTAAACCATCGTAGAATTTTCAAAAATTGTCGTAGAATAACGAACCAAATCGCATTAAAAAGCTGAAAGTTTCAGCTTTTCAACGATTTTTTGATCATTTCTGTACGATGATTCGTTCAAAAGATATGACATTTTTTGTGCGCGCGTGCGACGCTTTAATTTATTTGACGTCTGTCAGCGCGCTCCGTAAATTTACCGCGCAGCGTATATCTTGCAAATTTTATTACGCGAAAAGTATTGCTTGTACGAAAAAAACTTATAGAACATTTTTTGTAGAGAATTTTATAAGCTACAAATTTTGTAATAACTATTTTTGCCGTAGGACTAATGAATAAAGAGATATTCGCGAAAAACTGTTTTTCTTTACCTCTGACCCTCTGTAAAATTTTTAGCAGAGGTCACATCGATGGAGACTTTTCACATATTGTTTTTAACGACGAAATAAAGGTCCATGCAAAAATTGAGCTACTTGCGAATTATTCCGCAGAAAAATCCTAATTTCCCTGGACTACTAGTAACAAATGACAATTCATATACGTATGAGATGTAAAAACGAATATAAAGTCGTAAAATTATAAACTCGAGATATAATTTTATTCTCGACAATGATTTATAGAATTTATAGGATTATATCGATGCATAAAACTTCGAACGATCAGCTGCAGGAAGATAGTAACAGTCCAGACACATGGCGTGACGAATGTCGAATTTAATGGACATTTGCCCCAAAAATGTAGCGAGAATATATTATAGCTTATTCCTGAAATCACGGATATACATTGTATGCTGTTTTTTATTTCATAAAAACATCTTTTAACAGTTGCTTTATTAAAGAAAATTTTTAGTAGAACAATACCTCATATAATTATTTTAGCAATATCGACCATCGTATTTTAATACGTGAGATTAGTTACATAAGATAAATATAAAATATTTACTAATTATATATATCGTAAAGAGTGAACATAAATAATTTAGCGTTAAAATAGAATTTCCTAGAACCAAATGCGTGTAAGTCACGCCCTACTGTCCTACATGCCATATGCCATGTTACAATCCATATTTAGTTCAAACATAAATGTGTTTTTTCACGAATTACGTCCTGCTTTCTAGATACGCTGCACGCAATCGTGAAATTCTAAAATCATGAACTTTCAGTGTACTGCAATACTGACTACAATTTCGATATACTCTTTTACCACATTAATGTGACACTTTAACTCTCAAATAAAAATAATATATTAATGATACACATAAAAGGATCACATTCTGAAATTAAATACCTTTGAAATTAATATATTATATTATGCTACTAAAATAATACTCGAATATATTATATCCGCGATTTATTCAGACAGATATAGCTTTTGAAGACGGAAAGATTTTCATTGAAATTAATGTCTTTATAACTAAACAAATGCCTTTTTTACCCGCCAGATGAAATGTGACGCTTTTGCGTGTCAATTCGTATTTACGCATTTGAAACAACAAGAATAAAAGGATAAAAAATTGATTGCATTTGACTAGATATGCAGATGTAGTAAAAAGTATATCACACACGCTTCTTTAATTACAGAAAAATTAATTGTAGAAGACGTTAACATTTAATTCGTTATTCTTTAATATTCTTAATGGAAGTGAATTCATCGATACGTCACAAAAATAGAATATAAATACGGTATCAAAGATAGAACAATAGATAGAATAAAAATATCCGGCACGGAGAATACATTGGTAGTATCAAAATATCGAAGGCATCCCTTTTCACGAATGACACGTTGTTGTTCCGTATTCGCACATGTTACGTCAAACCTTTCCCACTTTTCTATCTACGTATTAGTTTCATCTTCGGAACAATGCGCATGCAATCCCACACAGTAGGTACGAGCATCACAATATAGATATATTTTATCGAATATGAACGACATTTAACTTCCGCTAATTATTTATAGTTATGCAATATCAATAAACCAATGCCGTAGTATCACAGACTACTATTACATACACATAACCTCGTGAATTTTTTGTGTCGGATCAATTTTATGCGATTCAAACGCATATGGAATATGGATGTCGATCTTTTCCTATCGTGTTAAAAATCACAACATGTTCGCGGTGCAAGTAGCTACAATGATGGATAACAAATGAGCTTACCCATTAAACCAGAACGAATGTGATAAGTGGAGTTAAGAACCACGGACGTGCACCATTTATTAACTTTATCGTGGAAACCCGGCCGGAACGCACAATCGAAACAACACACGCGTCTTTATCTCGACTTTTTTCCACGATAATTCGTAGGTATAACAAATTGCGCGGTTGGTACGTGCATGCCTGTTGGTCGTAACGTCAATATATCCCCTACAGTTTTAATTTATCGCGTTGCATATAGAACGTTATATATTATAAAATGGCGTCGTAAAATATACGAATGAAAAAAAATCTTGCACTTGCGACTATATGATATCAATTTCATTACTTTTACTTAATTACTTTTCTTTCGGAATCTTATTCTATCCGTCACAAATATGCGCGTGCCTTCGCACCGCATATTTAGAATGTAAGATCTAAGCCGTAAGAAAAGACTGCTAGATATCGATCCTTGGCTGTTACACTGCCACTATATTCCAGTACCGTCGTATCTACTGTACGGTAAATATTACATGCACCGGATGGTAGACATGCCTATTTCAGGGTGTATCAATAATACGTCTATAATAAACGACAATTACTCTCGTAAGCTATTCATTTTCATAGTTCGCAAATAGTCCTTTTGATATCTACAAGGCCTGAGCGGACGTTACCAGGTTATTACGTTTAATTGTAAGTTACTGTTGAAAATCACGAAATCTTTTGTTGAGCAAAGCTGCACTTGAAAGATTTTAGGGTAGATCAAAGAGAAGATTTTAATTTCCTTTTACTGATTGAATTTTATTCTTTGCCGCACTCAATCCACTAACGCGTGATTTAGAAGCGTTTTAGGTCATTTTTTATTATCGCGAGCTCGTACCTTTACGGCAATTCCAATGTCACCGTTTCGCCGAGAAAGAATCCTAATGATGAAATATTGCGAAAGATATCAACAGCGGTTCTCGCCGCCGTGTTGCTAAGAATATTAAAGACTCGAGCACGAATGGAAAAAGAATAAACTTTATCATTATGTACATCGTACCCCATCCGTAGTAGTTCTAAGCGGCAAATCGCATAACTTCAAAGCTCTAACTCGTAAAGGAAAATAATTTGCATTCGTAACTTCATCAAGATGCTAATTTTGCGTTAGATCATGAATTTAATAATCACTCCACGTTACACGAGTTGATAAGGACACATCGCTTCGTAATAGTTAATGGATCTGCGCGAAAACAAATAAATTTAAAATATGACTCAAAAGAATTTCTATCGGCGAAAAAAAGAACTCTGCTAAAATTGCCAATTGGTATGACGGCAAATATTTCACGGAGATTTTGTCATAGCGAATTGCCGCTACGGTTAATTTACGGCTTTAAACTGAAACGCGCTAACGTATGAACCTATGAACCATCCGATGTTGGTTTCGAGAGTTTACCGATATGACCACATGTGTAACTGTGTACGTCTAATTGCATGACGTCGCATCGCAGGAGATATACATGTCATCTCGAGATCTCTCTCAAGGGATCAATCGTCTAGATAGTGATACCAAAGCAACTACGAGCGAATCACCTTACATATAAATTTAGCTTTCTAGATATTGTATCACGTAGACAACATAAAATAAGACTTAGCGGCTACAATTCAAAATCTTTAATAAAACGTGAGAGTCAATTTTACAAGCAAAAAGGAGCCAATTTAGCATAATCATCTACTTGTCATTATGGCTTCTTTTATGCACTGTCTTGATGCTTATTTAATACCAATCGTACGAAACTAGAATTAGCAAGTTGGGAAGGTATATGACTTTGTGTGTGTCTTGCTCTATACGAATCAAGCTCATATCTCCAAGAAATGTATTTCGCGAGCTCTGATGTTTGTAGCGCGTGCGACGGTCGTAAATGCACATGCAACCTTCGCAACGTGCATGCCAACGAAATCGGTTTACACGCGTCAGCGTGACTGATAATGCAATCTCCGTATGAGACTACGAGACTACGCGTATGAAAGTGTAAATAAAATCTCGCAGTTTGTAAAAGTGACATTGTGATTTCGAATGTTACAACTGTTTTACTTGTCACGTTTCGCTTCACTCACTTCGTAAGGTCGAACTATGTACCTATGTGTGTATACTTATATACAATATATATATATATATATATATATATATATATGTATATATCTGAATACAGTTATGCCATACACATCCAAAAGGGAATTAGTCGCGAGACATTTTAATGCCATTAGCTCGCAGCGGTTTATCTCGAACCAGGCATGCATATGTTCTATATGTGTATGAAGTCTAATGCGTCACGTAACCTGCTCGTGGATATGAGACATCGGGGTAAATTGACACAGCCTTGCCTGACAAGCGGTTAGGATTATTAAGCAATTTCTACGTTTAATTATGTTCAGTCCTAAATGTAAATGCACGCTATAGTCACCTCTTTGTCTTACAATTAGTAAAAATATATTGTCTATACATATTTACAACATTATTTAAAACAAATTTATACAATATATCCAAAAAAAATTTGTTTATGCAAAAAATAGAACAGAAAATATTTTAGACGAAAGATATATATCAGTAAATCGTGAACTTCGCGTACCGTGTGCACCGCGTTTGTAAAGTCAGTCGTGCAACGAGTGTCAGGGCTCATGGTGATCCCCGTCACGTGTTTGAACGCATACGTCGCACGCGTGTCGGGCGCACACGAATGTCACCCGCTATCATTCTGTGAACGTCGAATAAATCATTGTCGGCAAGAGATATTCTCTGTTTGCTTGACGGCCGAATCTCTTGCTTTGAAAGCTTAAAACTTGCCAATTCAACGCTACCTATATGCACCGCAATGAGGTATCGAAAGCATGTGTCATTTTATTGAGCCGTCAAGGAATAACGAAATCAAAATAACTGTCATGAAGAATATGGCTCAAAAACTGTAGCCCAAATTTTTGAAGGCATTAATTACAAATTTTTTTGAAAATACATAATTGAGATAATTACGGCATATATCTAACATACTTTTTTGCATACATGAAACATATTTAAATATTTTAGTGACGAATAGATAAAATCATAACATTATGCTACAATAGAGAAAAGATTTGCTAATAGATAATGTTTGCAAATAGGTTAAACATATTTTAAAGTAAATTGTACAGTTATTCGAATAGAAAGTATAAACCTCTTATATAATATTCAATATATAATTAAAAAATATCAAATTTTTAATAGTTTAAATATCTAATGTTAAAAAAACTCTCTAGTTCTCCAATTAAATTGTCATTATATCTAAAGTGATGTGACAATATTATTATAAATATAAAATAGTTTGTGTGTGTGTGCTTCTCTCAAATAATATAAGTGTTGCTCCATGTATGTTCCGTGCATGTATGTGTGATGTCAATCGAATAATTATAGTTGGATCAATCACACACGGTTACTATCTGATAATGTGTGTATATAAAGTCGGAACAGAATAACATAGAATCTGAAATCGCAGATCACCATTGTGCTCAGCGTCGCCTATGTACATACTACTTAGGTATGTAGATTGCATGCCTCGACACGTGCCATTAATGGCTGATGGCTCCGAAACTCACGCCATTTTCTATCCTTCCGCGCACTTCAATAAAAGGTCAACTTCTTCGACGCGAAGATGACTGTCGCGCGATAACAATTCGTGTAAATTGTATAGCACGTTTTTCTACCTATAGTTTCATAACATAAATTTACATTTCGTGCAACGTACAATTTTTCTCTCTCGCGTATGATTAACTTATTATGTAGGTAGGTACCCGTCAGCACTCGACATCCATAATGCTTATAAAAACATTTCGTTACGTTTAGATTTTTGCAACAAACAAGATAGCACCATTTGCAAAATTGAACTTATCTCTGTCGATTGTTTTAAATGAGAAATATTCATGCTGCAAACGTTCCGATACATCTATCTTTATAGATAATATTTACGAATTGGTCTTTATTAACGAATTGGATAACGTGCTAATGTAGATGCAGAAATGATATCGTTGAGCTCACCATTACGTCAATGCGTCGTTCCTCATGCTTTGGCGTCCGATGCGAACATTCCTCGACGTGCGGACGACTTGTTGACCGAATCCGCGTAAGCTCGCACGTCGCACCAATTCATGATCGATGCACTTATTCGCAAATACGTCACGTTTCCGAACGGCAAACGACCGGAAATGGGACGCGCTCGGGATGAACGCTTTTCGAACGAAATCGCCACCACGCGAGATCGCGCCCGCGAGTCACATTGAACGATTGCGTTCCTACAAAACGCACGCACAATGCTCGCCTTTCCGCTCGTGCACGCTCATTCACGGCCCCTTACATGTAAATCGAAAATTCTGGTCTGATCTTGAGATAGGATTTCCGATCACGAGAAGATTGCCATCGTTAGATTGATCCTTTCCAATATCGAATTAATTATCTTTATATAGTTTCACGATATACATTCATCCTAACATACAGAAGCAAAAAGCCGCGAGAACAGCTTTATTACATTAATTGTAAGTACACGATGTCAAGGCTCATTTAAGGCTCACATCATGTACGCGCGATTGTCCGCGCAATGTAAATTCGGCGCACCTCGGAAGTACTTTTTAATTCCGGACTAAACTTTTAACGAAATGTAGTGAACGTGGTAAAGCCACGCAAAGAAGGGGTTGTTAAGCACAGTTGGCAGCGACGCACACGACTCTCCAGCGGCAGTTGACGCGACACTAGAGAAAATCGGACTTCGCTTGCCGCCACAGGACTCCGGACGCCTGCGCTCTCGGTTCTCGCCACCACGAGCCACAGGATTTCGCATAAACAGCGCGTCCGCGACCCCGGTATTCCAAGAGATGAATATACATATATATATATGTCATGAACGGTCGAAAGTTCCTTACACGATTCATACCATTGTTTATTTCAACGGTCAGAATGAATTATTTGATTGTCGATTGAAAGTACGTGTTTACTCGGTTTGTCTTTCAAGCAGTTGTTTCAATAGATGTAACAAACATATTCAGCAGTTGCTGGACAAGTTTCACTTATATTCTTGTAACCAGAGATTCACCCGTTTAGAACAATAAAAGTATTGTAGAAGAAATTATACCAACTTATATGGAAATTACAAAAGATTGATTAACAACATTATTAATTCGTAATTTCTATTATAAAAGATTATCGAGTTCTTTATCACAACGTTAAAGAGAGATACACATTGCTACGTATAATGAAATCATAACACTATTCTAGATAGACGGTGGCTTCGTGGGCCGTCGAGTGAAAATCAACGAGATAGATCAAGTTTAATCCGCATTCAGCAAGTTATCACGACCATATAGTCAATTAAGCTATAGTCAACGCAATAACTATTTGCAATCTCTAAATATCTATCTCGTAGACGGTCGGGACAGTCGGGTTATGCCAGCAAGTATATCATTAGTACATCGCAAGGGTGATTACGCGCGCTTTAAATAGCCGGCAATAAAAGGAACTTCCGCTTTAATTCGATATAGCGTCACAGGTCATTAAGTCTGGCTGTTATTCATCATTTTATCGCCAAGATACCTCGCGAGTATCATTGATCTCGCAACCAATGACTTTGCCATTAAAAAATCATTCTTGTTATGTGAAGAAAATTATTGATTGTTTGAATCAGTCATTATATAATACAAAAATTAGCAATGTCTTTAAAAAACGTTTTATAACATTTTTAGAAAATAATCTATATTAAGATTTTGTGCAATTCTTATTATGTGTATAAAGTATAAATCGCGTTTTCCTTCAGATTATTTGACGAATTTAAATGAGATACTCTGCAGCTGCTGTTTCTCCAGGTAATTATAAGACTCTTTAACATACAATATGCAGAAACCTAAATTATCAAGCCAATTAAAAATCTCTCTCTCTCTCTCTCTATTATATATATCTAAATATATATTTTTTATGTAAACGTATAATGTCAATAATATGAATTTATTTTAAATACTAGATTTTCCTTTTCTCACCCTTTCTTTTTTAGCTTACTGCTCTAAAGATTATTGCGCAGCGAAATCCCTTTTTCTTTTCACAACAAAGTTAGTTTGACGTAATACGGAATAATGGTTTCGTTTAAGTCGTTGCAAAGTGCTATGTCACACGACGGTTTTAACCATAAAATTAATTTTTTGAATGACCGTGCGTTGCAAAAATATTATCGCCTTATATATGTATATACATATAAGGCGATCAAAGAAAAATAATTATTCTCTTTAATGAACTAAATATACAATACTCGGTTATAGAAAAAAAAATTACAAAATTATATTTAAACAAAAATAGAATATAGTACTCTGCTCATTTTACTAATACACTAATGAATACCTATGCAGTTGAAGAAAAACTCTCAAGAAGGAGAAACGAGACGTAATGATGGCGTTTGAAAAATGAATAAAATAAAATTCCTATGGGAAAGCTTTTATACGCCCATTTGCATCGGAAACATTTCTCCATCATCAATTATAACTGAAAAGCAGAGATTCCAATATTTCTTTGCCCATCCAATATATGTTTTAATGTCAAACTATCTCGAGACCTAAGATCTTTTATATTTTTGACGTACATTACTTCTTCTGAGATATTTTTCATGGGAAAATAAATTTTAATCATCATTGAAAAGTTACATAAATGTTTTTCTATATTGTACATAATATGAAAATTAACAATAAGTAATTTCTTCAAGTAATTAATTGGTCCAATAAAAAATTACATAAAAGATAAAGAAAAAAATTTATATTACATATTAATAAACTTAACATGTTGCATGTAAGAAATCCATCATTCTAATTGAACGGGCACACATTTCTTCTCAACAATATAACTACACAATTCTCAAAACTTACGAGCAATCAAAAATTATAAATAAAGCACCGATAGGTTCATACTTGGAATGATTCCAATCTTTTATCACAGATCGTAAAGCAGATACCAACAGCACACGCTTCTGAATATGCCGTATCTCACAATCTACGAAAATTACAGATTCGGTGGATGTTCGGGCAGACGATTCTTGATTTCATATATAATCTCAAAGATACGCGACTTATACGCCGGCTCCTTCTCGCATTGATGGCGTACGAGTTTCGCTCGTTCGTCCCCGTACAAAACTTGTTCAAGTTTTTCGGTCGAGTCGCAGAAATAATCCGCGGTTGTCTCACTGGATAGTAGCATTATTTGCAGATTGAGCGCAGCATAGACAAGTGCTATGTCTCGCGCCTCTGTGTAACTCTTCCTGAAAGCCGTCCAGGATAGATAATTCTCCACATCGAGACCCTCCTCTGCCAGACCCCGAGCGAATGAATCGTGATAAATTCTGGCAAAGAAATCGAAATGACGATCTCTGGTATTTCGATTAGTAGTTAGATACAAACAGCATGTAAAGTCGATAGCCGGAGGGCAATAACGAAGAAACTGCCAATCTATTATGTAGCAGCCGTTTGTATAGCCGGCCAAGTCATGTCGGAACATTATATTGTTTGCCCAAATATCGCGATGACAGATAACATTTCTATGTTCCCTCGATGGAGCCAATAATCGCGGAATTTTTCGAGACCATTCAGTGATTCGGCGCTTAACAACAATCTTCTCTTTATCGTCAAATTCTTCGATAAGATCGATCATAGCACAGAGGCCTGTAACACTGGAGGTGAGGATCCTATCCGATCTGTCGTCACCGTCGACAAAGAGCACCTCGTTCAGCAGTTGTCCATAAAGATCGAAGATGGTCCGACCGCTCTCCCGACGAAGTCTCTCGTCCAGTAGCAGAGACCTCGAGTGGAGCCTTGAAAGAGTTCTCAGTAGCCAAACGCAGTGCTCTTTGTCAAACGGTAAGTATTTGTTCAACGTAGCATAACCATCTATCGACGCATCCTCTAGAACGATGATGACGTTTCGTTTGCAAAGGTAACACTCTACCATCCACTTTGGGGGTCCACCCGCACCCATCCGCCGCATCAAATCCGTATAAACGGTGATCTCTTTGTTGAACGTGTCAAATCGTTGTAGAAATTCGAACTGCGGGCTGTGAGACGGCGGTGGAGCTTTAGCGAAGAACTGCAAACTTTGCATTTTGCCGTCAATCTGCGCCATAATTCGAAGATGATAATATTGGCCGAGGAAACCGTTCGTTCTGTCGAGAGGCTCCAACTTCCAGTTGACAAGTCGAGAGTTATCACTACCAAATTTGCCTTCCAATATTTTATTAATGTCACAATCGTTTAAAAGAGACGTTTCCCGACGATCCTGCGAAGAAATCGATAATACGGAGCACGTCTTGTCGACATTTATCGCCGCCATATCGTATCCGCGCGCTTGCAATTGTCTGGTCTATTAGGCAACATCGACGACTGTACACCTTTATATCCCACCTAACTCTCACATGATCGTAACAGGAAATAAAATTGTTCTGATAAACTTAACGAGAAATACCTCCGCAAATATTTAACATACTATCTTCGCACAAAGGTTTATAGATTGCAAATAGACAGCTCGGCAGACACGTCAGTTGACGCAGTGTGA
The DNA here is from genome assembly GCA_035220615.1 of Leptothorax acervorum. Taxonomy (NCBI): domain Eukaryota; kingdom Metazoa; phylum Arthropoda; class Insecta; order Hymenoptera; family Formicidae; genus Leptothorax; species Leptothorax acervorum. The sequence goes on along the minus strand of JASTWQ010000025.1, from coordinate 24,493 downwards.
TAAATATCTCAAACGGATTGATATAATTTATGTATGTCACACTGTAAATCTGTCCGATATACTTTAGCAATGTGATGAGAAAACGAATTACATGATATGCGCCGCTCTGAGCAAAAAAGACTTGTGTATCGCGATAGCATGTCTGCGTACCGGAAATTTACTGATGCCACTGCACCGAGTGCGGTCGACTCGAGAAAAATGTTGCGGGATGAAGCCCGAATACTTGCGGCTTGCAGTATTTATCTTGGGATATACATCGCGCCATGACGAACAGTTTTGTTACGGTAATTATCAGTTTGTGTATTTTGCGGAAATACGCGAATTTAGAATCACGGAGATATATTGTATATTGCGGTTGTAATCGACTCATCGAGTAACAAACATTAGATTATAGTTCACTATCGTCCAAACATCGAAAACGCAACTTTAGATTATTACGTGTATGCGCGTACCTATATATATGTATATGTATATATGTATACATGTATAATATATTATTGTTAACAATTAATCCGCACGAAACTTGCACGACCACTAATTAACGTCAACGACGCGCCAGCTAAACGGGTTTGGGAAAATAGATCCGTTGACGTTAATTATGTGTGTTACATAACCTGCTGAAGTATATACACATAATACACCGCTTAATAAAATTACAAGCGGCTCGATTTCATCGCTGCGTGTATAAATCGATAACGCGTAGCTGCGTAGTACATACTTACGCATGATTGTTTTGCGACTGAAGGATGGAGGAAGGAACGAGAGGATATAAGCATAATAGGCTAGGTAAAGAAACCGTTAAAGTCCGTCGGGTGCTATAAAACAATTCAAAGGCGAAACTTAACGAGCCTCGTAACCGCCAAAATTTATTCCTTACTATGAACGTATATCTAACTTCTCGGAAGCAACTATTAATGGGTTCACACACTATAGCCCTTTCGGCTTCGTTACTTTACGGTACCAAAGGTAATTCGATTAACTGCGTCCTGCAGCTAGGAACGGAGAGGAGCCCACTAATATCAATGTATATGATAGAGAAACCATTTTAATTTACTCCTAATAAGATTTTTGTCGTAACGTACGGTTTTCGCTTACCGTAAAATTGTCTTCAACTTTACTGTGACAAAGAGTAAAAAATTTAATCAGAAATTACATTTTTTAATATTTTGGTAAAATATTATATATATATTAATAATTAAACTATAATTACTTTTTTCTAATGCTTTGAAAAACTGTTTTAATAGCAAAATATTATAACTTTTTTAAAGTTTTATGATTTCAACGTTGCTAAGAGATTAAATTCGCTTCAAGTCTCTCTTGTTCGAAAAATTGTACATTACATCGTATAAATAAATAATGACAAAAAAAGAGGTCACGAGAAGTCTCTAATTGCTGATCGTCACACAGTGCCACGAAAACGTCGTCGACATTTTCCTTTTTCTGTGAGAACGGCTATATGTAGAGCCCAGCAAAAGTAGAATTCTCATTAATTGACGTGGTACTAATTAGACTTTTAATTAACGAGTCGGAAATAAACAACAATTTGCGAACAGATGTCACATTGCTCGTATCTCTAATGATTTAACTATCTATATAGTAGAAGTAATGTACGACGCCCATTAATGCACATAAATTTGCACAGTCTTCAGTAGTGATTAGTAATTCGTGGAAAGTCTCCCTCTTTCATCTCTACCTTTTATATTGTACATATAATACTAAATGGTTAACATGATTCACTTGCACAGTAAATCTCCTTCTCGAACAACAAAAATTATATTTTTTTCCAAATTGCACTGTAATGAAATGCGCTTTCGTGAGAAAGGTATACCAATACACCAAGCTTTGCATTCATATTCGATCATGTCGTCTTCGATTATACCTCCGTCTAGACAAAGTTCCGCGAGCCTTACCTATATCGATCTAATGATACTACTGTCTATTATTTATTCGATTGCACGTCCTTCACATCGTCTTTTTTTTATTTGTACACGGACATGTAATCACGCTGTCCAAGAAACGCTTGCTTTAAAATATGCAAGGGCTGTTTCAGACAACTGACCTATTGCGCGATGAGACGATGTCGGGTGGTACGTTAGTTATATCTTTAATGTCTAGCGTTTAAGCGTCGAAAGCTACGACGACGATTGTTCACATATCATACAGAAGAGTGCAACGTTAAATTCCCTGTTATTCCCGTGACATGTATAAACGGCGGTAAAGAAAAATTTCTTTCTGACAAACGTCGCCGGCTAAAGTCGGCGTACTTTCCGAGTCTTGAGTTTCAAAGATCTCGCGACATTTCGCATGAAACTCGATGCCGAGTTGCGAGCCGAGAACGGAAATTTATACGTGTCTGTATACGTGCACACTCTCCTTCACTCTTTCTTTCTCTCTCTTTCTCCGTAGCATTTCCTTTTGAGTATTCGGAAGTAAAGCAATCCCGGTATCAACCTCACTTCCGCGATACCATACGGCATACGATAAAGAAAACAGAAATGCCTAGGAATGCAGGAGATGTCCACGAATAGCTTGAAAAAATACGAGATACAATTGTTTCGATCAAATATAAGAAAAATGTATTCAAATCTTAAATTGCTATTTAAACTGCAAAAAGTAATTCAAGATTTAAAAATTATTATGCATTGTTAATACGCACAGCGTTTTCGTATTATATCGATGGTAAACATAAGATATTTGCAAATCTGAAAATTTGTGCACAAAATTAAGAATCTCTGTGGCGATGCTTGAGAAAAATATTCACGAATATAAGATAATATTTTAAAGGCATTCGAAATTTTCTTTTTATATATGTATATGTTATTCGCAATTGCCGAATTTGCTCATTGCCCGAATTTTTAAACCACAACGCGATGTGGGTAAGCTTAAATTTCCACAACGCGTTCTGGGTATTTATTTCGGCCACTGAGCGTCGGAAAACACGAATTTTTTTAACCGCAACGCGTTGTGGGTACCTATTTCAGTTTGCTCAATAGCCAAAAAATAATTTTTTGCTTTGTGGCTACTACGAATAAATATACCAAAGTACATGCGTGGACAGAGGAGCGCGTGTCACACGGGTCGGGTGGGAGGGGTGCGGGGAGCCTTCGGACTCCCCACCCGCACCCCCCTTCCAACCCTGTATAGAGTGGGGACGGTGGATCTCGCTTCAACTTAAGTACGTGCTTTGATATTATTGTCTTAAAGACTAAAACTATTTTGCTTTGCAAAAATAAAAATTTTTGATATAAAATGTTTTCAGAGTATAACTGTATAATAAAACAACTAATTGTAAGTATCTCGCATTACGTAATATCAAACTTTTAAATACAAAATAAAATATAGCAATTATAAATTGCCTGTGAATTAAATTATTAATGATATGAAACGATATGTACATAAATCAAAAAAATAATTCTTTTAGACTTTAATGCCCGTTTCTTACAGATTAAAAGTGGCTCGATTTAAATTTATTTTGAATAATAAATGTTACAGGATTTCCTCGTCGAGGCAAAAAAAATATTTATCGTGCCGCAACAAAAATAATTTATTGATAAAAAAACGCTGTGTAACGTAGTCTGTAAATCGGGTGCGCTGCGCGGTTTACGGCACTATACTTTCATTTTCCCCGTTGTGCTCCCGGACAAATCCTATACATTGTCAATATTGTTACACGTTTATCCAATGTTTGAAAACACAACACAGCATGCTAATATTATTAATTGGCAATTGCGTTAGCGTATTCTGTCCTATGTGTCAAATGTTCATTTATCGTGTCAAAACTTGCTTTATAATTTTAATCAAGCGTGATCAAACTTTAAGCGAACTTTAAGCGCGCATAAAATTCCATACAATTGATTCTTTCAAATTTGAACACAAGAAACAGTCAAATCGCGGCATTTTTGCTCGAATAGGATCAATTAGACGTTACTCGTTTAATAACTACGATAGCAATGATAATAGAAAAAACGTCAATAAGAAAATAGAACGGAGTACAAAATTTTTTTATATACTGCAAATTAAATTTTTACTATTGATTTTTTGTATTTCTTTCAACTGTATTTTGCCTTTAAATAAAAATGTGGGTTACAGATTTCGCCGAGCGTTTCGTTTCAAAGCAAAGAAGGTGTCCAACTTATTGTTAGGAAACTTCTCGTTCCATTCTATCAGGTGTCAGAATGAAATGGTTTCGACTATAGAAATCCCTAGTTTTGCTCGATCGAGCAAATCTCATGTCGGGATAATCGATTTGGACTCTATTCGGTCGACCATACCAGTGATTAGCAGTCATTGGCACGACGTGACGTTTGTCCTCCTCGTGTATCTTCGCCCAAATGAAACTCGGCTTCGTGCGATCACATCGTGGTTTACTCGGATCGAAGGGAGTTACGTCGTGCAAACGATCATACGCCGATTTTGCGTCAGCGATTCTCTTCCGCTTGCGATTACCGAAATATGTTGTCGAGTGTCGTTCGGTCGATGGCTCTGCCTTATTATTAATTTATTACCTTGCCGATATCCACATTTATTATCTTCATACCCGGTAAAAAATGTTTTATATAAAAAAACATATTAAATAAATTATATATCAAATATTGTTCAAAAAGGAGCGCGTCTTCCAAGCTCTCGGCTAGCAACAGCGACTCGGCGACAGCGACGAGGGGCGCGACGCCGATCGGTTTTTGTTTTTACCGGTCCGTGCTTGCAAGGCGACGTGGCGAAACGGGAAGCGACGAGATCATTCGATCGAGGTTCGCGGTAACGATAGCACGGTTGCTCAGTTCCTTATAGTCATTGTTGCGGTAGTCGCACATAGAAATCTTTCCCATTCGGTCGAGAGCTCGCATCCGTAAACCGAGAGCATTATTATATAGTGCAGCAGTACGCGAGTTATAAATCTCCTGTGCCTAAACGAGATCGTATTGATAAACGCAAAAGAATCGTATAGCGTCGCCATTATCGATGAAGCGCCCGCGAGGCACCTTCGCTCTACCGCCCCGCGCAGGACCGATCCTGCTGTACGCGAGCGGGAACAACGGTGCGTGCGGTTTAGAAATAGTGCGTGATACGCAAGGCGAGACATTATCCCGGAAACGGACGGAGCTGTGAGCGAGGGCAGTGGACTTCCGCATAGGACGATACGACGCAGATCTTCGCGAGGATCCCTGTCCCGCATCCCTTGCCGTCCTCGACCGAGTCGACACCATCGATGCTAACAACGCTAAGTACACCGTTCCTTTCTCATTCCGAGAGTCCGGATAAGAGCGTTACACGCCGTCGCGGGTTCGTTTGAGCCCATCCGACTTTCGTTGGATAATTCGGTCACGATACCGCCGAACGATTCTTATACGAGTCCTCGACTTAAAGTGCCGTGCGACATATGGCATCGGTATTACACGGGAGTGTTAATAATCCGAGTATTGTGATAACCACGTGCATCCGCCGTGTACGGGGCACGCTGCGACGCATGATAGCGATAGTTTTTACGCGAAGTGCCGTTGGCATAAAACTTATTAAATCCGCCCCCTCGTCGCGTCTATGTTGCATACCGTGTACGCGCTACTCATATAATTATTAATATGTCGCGCTTCTTTAATGTTTAATAATATTCTTTCGTGTATCTTCGTGTGTGTGAAGCGTTTCGCGAACGATCTGCGACAGACTTCACAAGTCGTTTCTTATCGAGTACTTTTCGCGGTCTCATCCGCAGCAGATTAAATTTCGTCGTTACGCCCGTTGCGTTAATTACATAATCTTTCGTTCGTTACACTAACAATAATTCACCTGCGTTGCATCCCTCGCGTGGGATAGTCATATTACGCCAGCGTTAATATATCATTCGTCTGATCACTCGTTTAGTGAATCATCTATCCGTTTCAAAGTATATATTATTACATATGTCGTTACCTCGCGCCGTTTATTACCGAGAGTGTTCTTTCACCAGTATTCAAAGACTCATTCATAATTTCTAAAGTGAGTCACGTTCATTACACTTATTTGATATGAAGGTCGTATTACATTCCGAATTCTGATTGACAATACCGTTTGCAACATCTTGCCTTTACAATATGCGACCTTGATATTTCTGAGTTTTATATATTATTAACCCTTTAGATTTTAATGGTAACCAATACCTGGTTTATTCTTTTTGCCAACATATGCACGTTTCATTGCTTCCTATGTGACATAACTCATACTATGTGAACTCTCATAATTTATGTGAATGCTCAATGGATTTTATTTATGTGCTTGCTTAACTGATTATATTTGAAGTGAAATAATTAAACTATTGTATACGCCTATCAGGAGGAGCTCTTATCAAGTGATTGAGCTAACTCAATCCCTGTTACCCGTTCACCTCAGCGACATTTTAGTTGCCTATTCGTAACATATTTCAAACATTTTGGTCCTTCGAGCCGGATACCGGTGTACGGCTGCAGGATGCGACTCAGTCACATCGAGACTTATTTAGAGCTTCAGCTCACCCTGATGGGCGTAATTGCTGACACGTTTGACAGCTTGCTTAATTTAGGACGATCAAATATTACACAGCAGATGGTGCACACGCGTCTCGCGGATCTCAAGGAGAATTGGGATCAGTTTTCAATTCGACACCGAGCCATCGGTCTGGCAATGCGCGCATTGAATTCAGATGACGTATCGCGGTTACTCAATCACGCGTATTTCATGGAAAATTTCTATTCGCTGACACACGACTGCTATCTTGAGCAAACCGATAAATTAAATTCTCTAATTGCACCGACACAAGAGCCAATAACGCCAGCGTCTTCCACGCAATCTATTCCAAACAATCCAACGTCTTCGACGCAATCTATGTCGAATAATCCAATATATCATCATGCGCGCTTACCGCGTATCGATTTGCCAAAATTTGACGGATCGCAGACCGACTGGCTGTCCTTCAAAGATCTCTTTAACTCGCTTGTGTTAACAAATCCTACACTCACGTCTGTTGAAAGACTGCAGTACCTAAAGACGAGTTTAACCGGATCAGCTGCCCTATTGCTCAAAAACACCAAGCTCACCTCCGATAATTTTCAAAAGGCTTGGGAGGCCTTGATAGCCTTCTACGAGAATACACGATTGCTCGTTAACGAAGCACTTCAATCTCTGGTCTCTCTGAAACGCATGACCAAGGAATCTTCGGTTGAGATGGAACAACTCTACACGAACATTATGCAGATTTACCGCACTCTTGAAACGTTGCAACGCCCTGTACAAACGTGGGATGATTTTCTGGTGTTTACTGCTGTTCAACGCCTTGATTCAGAGTCGGTTAAAGCTTGGGAAAGCTATTTAGGAGCAGATAAGCAGCCTCCCACTTGGGATCAATTCAGCACTTTTTTATTCAATCGTCTGCGTACTCTTCAAGCTTGCGAGAGAAGCCGACCTGGAAAATCGACACCCCGCTCAATGCAACCTTCGGCCAAAGCACACTTTCAGGGAAAGTCGAAAGATGAGAAAGCGGTAAAACCAAATGCTTGCGTGGTTTGTTCGGCTAAACATTACATAGCACATTGCCCGCAGTACATTTCCAAGACCGTCCAACAACGAATGGCGATAATTGCAAGACATAAGTTATGTTTTAATTGCCTTGGATCACACAGAGCCTCTGTTTGTCGCGTGACGAAGCGATGTTTGAAGTGTGGCAGCAAGCATCACACTACTATTCATCAGCCGAACAGAAAATCTATTAAATCGGATTCGACTTCTAACAAGTTTGAGTCTAAGAATGATTCTACCTCCGCAATCACGAATGATGAAGCGTCACCGATACCTTTTACTGCCACAAATGCAAAAGCAGTGCATTCCTCGTCGATATCAAGATTTTCCTCTTGCGTGTTGTTGGCAACGGCACAGGTTTTAATTGAGAATCGTCACGGAGAACTTACGAAGGCTCGCGCGTTGATTGATCAAGGATCCGAGATATCCTTAATTACGGAAAGACTGGTACAACGGCTGCACCTTCCGAGACGACACTCTTTCACACCATTGATTGGAGTAGGGGCACAGATGACCCGTAGGACACGAGGAGTCGTCACCGTCTCATTGAAGCCACACTTCGATAGCGAATACGAATGGTCTGTCAACGCTCACATATTGCCAAAGCTTACAACTACATTGCCTTCCGTGGGTTGTGACGTTTCAGCCTGGAATCACCTTAAAGGATTACAATACGCCGACCCGGAATTTACAGTTCCAGGTGCTGTCGACCTTATACTCGGAGCAGACTTTTATGTTCATATAATTGACGAAGGGATTATCAAAGGACCTGCTAATTCTCCACTGGCGCAGCTCACCAAACTTGGTTGGATAATTTCGGGTCCGGTAGGAAGCAACTCCACCTCTCTTCTTGTTCAAACTAACCACGTTTCAATGGATAGAGATCTCTACGATTTACTTGAACGATTTTGGGAAATAGAAAAGATCCCTTCTTCCAACAATGCATCTTTATCTGCCGAGGATGAACAGTGCGAACTCCACTTCCAATCTACTCATACTCGAGATTCAAGTGGACGATACCAGGTTAGACTACCGTTCAAACAACCAGCCGAGAAATTAGGAGATTCTCGCTCAAAGGCTATTCAAGTGATCACCAGCCTTTCCAGACGACTGACATCTGATCCACGTTATGCAGAAGCCTATCACGGGTTTATGACTGAATACTTAGATCTTCAACATATGACACTTGTCCCAGACTCCGCTCCGGAACCTCAACTAGTCTTTTACTTACCTCACCACGGAGTTCTGCGTGAAGACGATCTTAATAGACTACGAGTAGTTTTCAACGGTTCGAGCCGTACATCCACAGGATATTCTCTGAACGAGATACTACACACCGGAGCTAAACTACAGATTAATGTGTTTGATGTTCTGGTTTGGTTTCGACGCTTCCCGTATGTTTTTTCTACAGATATGATAAAGATGTACAGACAGATTATGATTCACCTCGCCGATCGAGACTTCCAAAGAATTTTGTGGATTCTTATATCCGAGGGCATTCTTACTATCCAGACCTTCCAGCTGAACACTGTTACTTACGGTTTGGTTTGCGCGCCATTCCTAGCCCTTCGAACGTTGCTACAGCTCATCGAAGATGAAGGGATCAATTACCCCCTTGCCGTTCCAGTGTTACGAAAGGGAAGATATGTAGATGATATTCTTGGCGGTGCGGACTCAGTACAAAAGGCTAAGGAAACTGTACACCAGGTGGTTGGCATCTGCGCAGCAGGTGGCTTTCCGCTACACAAATGGGCTACAAACCAACCAGAGATTCTGGAGTCTATTCCCCCGGACAAACGAGCTATTTCATCCCCTGTTAAGATTGACGAGAGTGCAACTGTCCACGCCTTGGGATTATGCTGGAATCCTCCTACTGACACGTTCCACTTCACCATTGAATTGCCAACTACCAAGGCAGTAACGAAGCGATCCATCATGTCAGTCGTAGCAAAAACCTTCGATCCTTTGGGTTTTTTGGCTCCAGTGTTGATAACAGCTAAGGTTCTCATCCAAGAATTGTGGACGCTTAAACTTGGTTGGGATGATACTCTTCCTGAGACGGTATCGCGAAAATGGACCAAGTTCGTAGATCAGCTACGAAATAAACCGGATATTGCTATTCCTCGATGGATCGGTGTTACAATTGATCATCGGGTGGAAATTCATGGCTTTTGCGACGCCTCTCAGCAGGCAATTGCTGCATCAGTATACATCAGATCCACCGACATCAATGGAGTTACAAAGGTCACCCTATTGTGCGCAAAAACAAAGGTCGCTCCTTTGAAGCGTCTTACCATCCCGAGACTTGAACTTGAAGGCGCAGTTCTTGCTACGAAACTTATTTCTCAAGTCTTAGACGTTGTCCAATGTGACAATCCACCCATCTTCATCTGGCTGGACTCTGCGATAGCCTTTACCTGGATAACCAGTCATCCGTCTCGTTGGAGAGATTTCGTACACAACAGAGCAGTGTTCATTCAAAAGACTCTACCACACGCTCAATGGAGATTTGTGCCAGGGAAAGAGAATCCTGCAGATTGTGCTACACGAGGATTAACGCCTGAACAACTTCAAGAGTTTGTTCCCTGGTGGCAAGGACCACTTTGGCTTTCAGAGTCATCTTCTACATGGCCAAACGAACTACGAGCTCCAAATGTTGAGGACAATTTGGAAGAACGACCAGTTAAAGTCGTCACAATCTCCAAAGATTTAAGTTCCGAGCTATGGGATCTCGCTCATCGATACTCTAGCTTAACTCGCCTGATACGCGTTACAGCGACGTGTATGAGAGCGGTTGCTCGTTTCCGGCGATCAGACGACGCATTCATTGGAACTCCATTAACTCCTTCCGAATTAGACAAGGCAAAGCTTTTCTGGATAAAAGCGGTGCAACAATTATACTTCAAGCAAGACCTGAAAAACAAGGTTAACGGGCAACCACTTGCCAACACCAGCCCACTTCTCAGACTAACACCAATTTTAGATTCCGACGGATTCCTTCGAGTGGGAGGTCGTCTCGATTCTGCTTTCCTGACCCTGAATGCAAAACATCCACTAATCTTGCCTAAAGACTCGCCTATTACAAAATTAATCATCTCTGATGCTCATCTGCGTACGTTGCACGGAGGAACACAGCTAACGACAAACTTCATTCGCACTGAGTATTGGATAATCGGAGGACGAGCTCCGATACGCTCATTCATTTTGAAATGCGTTCGATGCGCACGATTCCGTCAACAGAGAGCACAGCAATTAATGGGACCGCTCCCAGTAGAAAATCTAACACCATCTCGGGCTTTTCTGCATACTGGCGTCGACTACGCAGGGCCTCTCGTTCTCAAGACTTGGAGAGGGAAAAATGCCAAGACGTATAAGGCATACATCGCCCTGTTTGTCTGCCATTCCACATCAGCTATCCACCTGGAACTAGTTACAGACTACACCACAGACGCCTTTATAGCTGCTTACAAGCGGTTCACCGCTAGAAGGGGGATATGCGCCACCTTAAGAAGTGACTGCGGCACAAACTTCAAGGGAGCTGATGCCGAGCTTACACGATTGTTCTCCTCTTCCTCAAAGGAGCTTGGAGACTTGGCTACAATCTTAGCCAATCATGGAACGCAGTGGAGATTCAACCCTCCTGCTGCTCCTCATTTCGGAGGTAAGTGGGAAGCCGGGGTCAGATCTGTCAAATTCCATCTTAAACGAGTCGTTGGAGAAACATTGCTAACTTACGAAGAGATGAACACTCTGTTAACTCAGATTGAGGCTACCCTCAATTCACGACCTCTCAGTCCACTAACTGATGATCCTGAGGATCTAAACGCATTAACTCCTGGACACTTTTTGATCGGAAGTGCACCAGCGATAATCCCAGAACCGTCTCTTGCTGCGGTTAAAGCCTCACGCTTATCTCGTTGGCAAATGATCAGCCATATGTTGGAAAGTTTTTGGACGAGATGGTCTAACGAGTGTTTGCATCGATATCTGTCTATATACAAATGGAATAAGGCCACTCCTTCTGTAACTGTTGGCTCTCTTGTTTTAGTCGTGGATGAGAGGTACCCTCCATCAAAATGGCCCTTGGGCCGCATCATCGAGACCTTTCCTGGAAGCGACGGTCATACTCGTGTAGTCTCCGTGCGCACACAACATTCTGTCATGAAGCGACCCATCGTTAAGATATGCCCGCTCCCGATTTCAACAGAGTCGTTGTAAAAATTTTCGTTGACCCTGGTCAACGAAGGCGGGGAGGAAAATGTTCAAAAAGGAGCGCGTCTTCCAAGCTCTCGGCTAGCAACAGCGACTCGGCGACAGCGACGAGGGGCGCGACGCCGATCGGTTTTTGTTTTTACCGGTCCGTGCTTGCAAGGCGACGTGGCGAAACGGGAAGCGACGAGATCATTCGATCGAGGTTCGCGGTAACGATAGCACGGTTGCTCAGTTCCTTATAGTCATTGTTGCGGTAGTCGCACATAGAAATCTTTCCCATTCGGTCGAGAGCTCGCATCCGTAAACCGAGAGCATTATTATATAGTGCAGCAGTACGCGAGTTATAAATCTCCTGTGCCTAAACGAGATCGTATTGATAAACGCAAAAGAATCGTATAGCGTCGCCATTATCGATCGAAGCGCCCGCGAGGCACCTTCGCTCTACCGCCCCGCGCAGGACCGATCCTGCTGTACGCGAGCGGGAACAACGGTGCGTGCGGTTTAGAAATAGTGCGTGATACGCAAGGCGAGACATTATCCCGGAAACGGACGGAGCTGTGAGCGAGGGCAGTGGACTTCCGCATAGGACGATACGACGCAGATCTTCGCGAGGATCCCTGTCCCGCATCCCTTGCCGTCCTCGACCGAGTCGACACCATCGATGCTAACAACGCTAAGTACACCGTTCCTTTCTCATTCCGAGAGTCCGGATAAGAGCGTTACACGCCGTCGCGGGTTCGTTTGAGCCCATCCGACTTTCGTTGGATAATTCGGTCACGATACCGCCGAACGATTCTTATACGAGTCCTCGACTTAAAGTGCCGTGCGACATATGGCATCGGTATTACACGGGAGTGTTAATAATCCGAGTATTGTGATAACCACGTGCATCCGCCGTGTACGGGGCACGCTGCGACGCATGATAGCGATAGTTTTTACGCGAAGTGCCGTTGGCATAAAACTTATTAAATCCGCCCCCTCGTCGCGTCTATGTTGCATACCGTGTACGCGCTACTCATATAATTATTAATATGTCGCGCTTCTTTAATGTTTAATAATATTCTTTCGTGTATCTTCGTGTGTGTGAAGCGTTTCGCGAACGATCTGCGACAGACTTCACAAGTCGTTTCTTATCGAGTACTTTTCGCGGTCTCATCCGCAGCAGATTAAATTTCGTCGTTACGCCCGTTGCGTTAATTACATAATCTTTCGTTCGTTACACTAACAATAATTCACCTGCGTTGCATCCCTCGCGTGGGATAGTCATATTACGCCAGCGTTAATATATCATTCGTCTGATCACTCGTTTAGTGAATCATCTATCCGTTTCAAAGTATATATTATTACATATGTCGTTACCTCGCGCCGTTTATTACCGAGAGTGTTCTTTCACCAGTATTCAAAGACTCATTCATAATTTCTAAAGTGAGTCACGTTCATTACACTTATTTGATATGAAGGTCGTATTACATTCCGAATTCTGATTGACAATACCGTTTGCAACATCTTGCCTTTACAATATGCGACCTTGATATTTCTGAGTTTTATATATTATTAACCCTTTAGATTTTAATGGTAACCAATACCTGGTTTATTCTTTTTGCCAACATATGCACGTTTCATTGCTTCCTATGTGACATAACTCATACTATGTGAACTCTCATAATTTATGTGAATGCTCAATGGATTTTATTTATGTGCTTGCTTAACTGATTATATTTGAAGTGAAATAATTAAACTATTGTATACGCCTATCAGGAGGAGCTCTTATCAAGTGATTGAGCTAACTCAATCCCTGTTACCCGTTCACCTCAGCGACATTTTAGTTGCCTATTCGTAACATATTTCAAACAATATCCATATATGTTTTTTTTCTCTTGTATAATCTCTGTTTGTATGTACCTACAGGAAAAATAATTAAAAAAAGAATCTAAAAATAATTACGCATTGCATTTTTTTTATAAAAAGTGAAGTTTAAGGTAATGAGAAGAATTTGCTCATATATAGGATGTAACAGTTGTTATAGTATTTGATTATATATGGGCAAATTTTTCTCATTACCTCAAACTTCACTTTTAATAAAAAATGCAATGGGTGTAATTATTTTTAGATTCTTCTTTTTATTATTTTTCCTGTATATACGAACAGAGATTACGAGAGAAAAAAACATGTATGGACATATTTGCGATATATATATAATATTTATATATGTTTTTATATGAAAAATTGTTTACCGGGTATACACAGACTGTTTTGTCCTTTTATATTATAGAGTTTTAAATAACTGTTTCAAGTATGATTCTAATAAACCGCGCGCGCATCCTTATCGCGTGTATAAAAATCCATCCTATATCATTTTTTACCTAATAGAGTAGCAAATCAATGAACATATAATATGTTTTCTAAGATTTCGTTGTCTATTAAATACGGAGATTTATTCTTTACTACGTCATTGTGCCATGGTGCCGTAATGCCTCGTAAGAATATTGAAAAAAGAAATTAGCGACGGAATTAAAAAATCATAAACTTACCACATTCCAACGTTTCATCTCGTTCCGGATGCTAGCTTCCCACTCTCGCATACGCATCCACGGCGTAATGAATTCGATGCGATACATACTTCAACGTCCGCTGACAATTTGCACTCGAGATATTGCCGAAACGCTCTATACATAAATAACCAACTTTGGACGTGACATCGCGCACTTTTTGCGAAATAAACGCGAAACGTTAACGAAACATGAAACGTGAGGCGCGCGCAAACCTCGCGAACCATGATCGGAAACCGAAACTAACCTGAAACTATAAAAAAAGAATTTCTTTATCTGATTAACGGCACGTTAAACTCTGAAAAAAAAAGAATTTCTCGGACAATTTACGCGCTCGTTTGAAAGAAGCGTCCAGGACAACGGCGATACCCAGGAAACGCCATCTCGCGAAACAAGCAGCAAGCATAAAATATAATAGTTCACAAAGTTTGTGTCACGCGGCGCTACCAGTATACTACTATACCTTGTAAAATCGAAAAATCGTAAAGACAATAAATGCTTTTAATTAATATAATTGCAATTTGTTAATGAAAGGCATATTAGATAGTAGAAAATACAAAATTTTCGAATTTTCATACATGCATATAATCTGCAATGTTATCAATCACGTTTAACTAGACTTTACTAGACGTTAGAGAAAATACTGTCGTAAATTATCATTTATTATGACTCAAGCACTATGATTGTCTGCAAATGCCTGCGTAAAAGATAGAATTAATTAAAAAAGATTTCGACTTTTATTTAAATTCGCGAAATCAAGAATATGAATAAAAAAGTTAAAGATCGATCCTGTTTCTCTTTATTCCTTTTCTCAACATTTTTCTGGACTTGATTTTCTTCTTGTTTACACATGTAGCGATAATTTAATAATTTTCATGCGTGAGAGTACGAGATTTCACGCGTCCAGTCTATATGATAATATCACTTTGCAGTCAAGTCCCGCGATTCAACATACATATTACATATAAACACACATACGTACATTCTAAACTCTTATCGCAAAATAGCAAGAATACTCCAAAGGTGCAATGCACCTTTTTCGCTCGCTACCGCTTCCAAGTAAAATGTTGCCCTTGGTTACATCTACGGTCCACAGTAACGTCAGCCTGCACTTACGAATCTCAAGCGCTCCGCTTACATTCTTTACTTATTTAACCGAACCTTTTACTACGTACAGTATCGTTTTTGTTCGTGTTCAATTTAACGTTTTCTCTCGTCTTTGTTTGGTTCTTTCAGGATTTTATTAACTTCTATAATAAATTATACAATTGCCAATTTTTTGTGTTGACTTAATTTAGATACGATTGAAAAATATATGTATATTTAGATTTACGAAAAATATAGGAAGGATAAATAAATGGAAGCGTTACTTCTACGGAATACTAATTGATAACAATAGCCGTGCTTTTTTTTGTTAAAATAAAACTTCCGTTGTTAACGTCAACGGAACGTTACGCTTTTAAAGATTCACCGGTCTGTTAATGAAAGGCAGGAAATAATCGGATTCACAGCAAAGATTCTCTACAGTATACGGATCACGCCATTCCTTTTTCCTTGATGAAATGACTATATGTCAGCGATTAATTAAACAACAACTTAGTAATTATTTCGTGTCTTCTTTTATAGTATACGATTACAATAGCTTTGCTATAACATTTTTCAGTTGTAATACCTATAATGTATCCTTCATTAACTTTTTTACAGCTTTCATTACGTCGTTAACAAAAATCAATAGAGAGTATAGTGCACAACAATCTTCGTAACAGAATTGAATTTCCAAGTAAATTATATTTTGTGGACCTATATTAAAGCAACACTTTATGCAAAAATGTAACGATATTAATGATTGAAATTAACGTCGTAAAGTCTGAAAGCGTCTCTTGCTTTGTAAAACTACAACACAAGCTTTGATACTCGATTAAAGAGCATTTGCTTAATTTGAGTGTATATCTGCTGTTCTTTTTGTCACGTTCGTTACGTTGCATCGAAACGAGACAGATCTAATCAAGTCAAACTGAGCGCACGGTGCGGTTAATTACCTAATGAAGTTAGTATGAACAATCATCGGGATTGCGCGGAATCGACAAAATTCCTGAGTCACGTTTTATCGTTTGTCAAATTTCGCTTTTAAATTGATTTGTAATATTTTTTTATGTAATAACTAATATCATATTCGAGAGAAGCCTTTGAATCATATAAAATATCTTTGGGTATAATAAAACCTCGTTGTATAAGTGCAGCTAACTGCACACTGTGTTTTACAGATTGTTTTCCAAAATTGTTAAAAAAATTGTTCGTAAAATCGTTTTCGATTGTAATAAAAAATAAGAAAAAGAAAGAAAAGAGGGAGAATGGGATGACCGTTTTACGACGGCGAATCTTTCGCATTTATCTCAAGCGACCAAAGAGGAAATCTCAACCATCGTATCGCTGTGCGAATCGTGCGAAATCCTCCCAAAAACCTCAATTGAGATAGCTTAGAACGGATAGAACAAAAGTACATTTTCGCGGAAAGCTCGCACTACGCTAACGCTACTTGAGTACTCCAGATATGTGATAGAATCTCTGTAAGCCATCTTACCAAAATTCTATCGAGAAATATGCGCAATTCAACTCCGCGATAATAAAAAGAAAAAAAAAGAGAAGAGAGTACGATAAATTCGAATGTATCTTTGATCGTAGTCGAAGAAATCGGCCTATTGGAGCAAAAGAGTCGCTGAAAGGCATGTAAGCTAAAGCCGAAACATATGGTTCATACGACACACAAGATAGAGCTTAATCAGGTTCGACTAGTTGGCAGGTGCGAGCGTCACGCTTGCAAGAATAAGGAACAAGTAGTATCTCCAAGAAACTACGTGGTTCTGCTATCTTGTACTCGAAGCAAGAAACATAAGTCCGGATCGATACCAGACGTCTAGCAAAATGTCTTGGTAACTTTCCGCTTCATATTTAGAGATATTACAAAGATTTTTTATATCATCGTACGCTGTCTAATTCAAAGAGGAAATCAATTTCTAGCTTAGTTTGACTCGATCTCCAGAATTCCATCGATGTTCGTACAGCCTTTCAAGAAAAATTCCAGCAATGCTCGGGTCGATTGATCGCCCGGGCTCGCGTAAGTAAACTAATCTTTTACTGTTATGCCAGACAAGACGTATCCGGAGATTTTTACCGCATTTGTGCCGTGACTGCGCCTATATTTACCGTGGTTCACGTTCCAAAGAGGCGTCTTTTTCTCTCTTTCTCTCACTCTCCCCCCCCCCCCCTCTCTCTCTCTCTCTCTCTCTCTCTCTCTCTCTCTCTCTTTCATGGAAAGTATAGAGGACCCCATGGAATAGTGCATAAACTCGGGTCGTCGTTACGATCGGCCTATACGACCGACGTTGAATCGTTCGAGGTGTTCGTGTTAATGGCAACGTGTCTCTCCGGTATACCGTTAAAGCCTCTACGATGCTCACTGAACCTAATTAATGACGCGTTCGCATTGCGCCGGATACACCACTATACGCCTATAAGTGACCAGCTATCGTGGATGGCGCTCTCGAATACGCGCACGTGCTACCGCTCAACATCCGTCTTACTAGCTGTCACACTATTACCCATCGCACTTCAACTACTTAGTAGATAGCCGTGAATAGATGGGCGGTAGACAGCCGGCACGTGCGAGTGCACGACGAGCGCACAGATCGTTCATGCTCATCTGTATACACACGTATAATTATCTCCTTTTCTTACTCGATCCGAGTCCGAGATCTCGTCGCGCCCCGATGATCTTTTTCTCGCCAGAAACTGCTCATCCGCGACGTCTACGAGCGACATAAATCAAACTTACGTGCTCGTTCTTCGATCGAGTTGCGAATAACATCGAGTAATCGTTGTAATCACATCGATTCCCAACTCAGAATATGATTAAGTATTTTTGTACTTGTATTTAATCACGGGTGGGTTATAACGTAGCGCGCGCCGCGCACTCATCGGTTCCGCTCGAGTAATGATTTATGTTCCCCGCGTGCGTACACAGGACGTCGTAGCACAAGTTGCTTGTTACATTCGCGAATGAGAGAGAGGCACATACGTAAAAAGAGTACAACACGTTGAAACCTATGGGGAACCGATGACACGTGTATTGACTCTATCCAAAATACATGTAAGTCTTTCAACTACTAATTTATTTAGCACCATTACCTGGGATACGGTAGCCGTTTGCCAACTGGGATTCCAGCACGCATAATCACTATATGTATGTGCGCCAGAATGGCTCCTCTCGTAATGTCGAGACAGCTACGTCTTGGAGGAACGCGGTGTCAGGGGTCCAGGTCAAGGCGTGGTGCGACGCAACGTTCCGTGTAAGTTGCGTATAGAAAAGCCGTTGTTCCAAGTTACCACGCGCGCGTCTCCAGGGCGTAGTCTTTTCTCTCGTCCTTTCTTTCACGCGCGACTACGGATGGCTCGTATGGCGACGATACGACAACGACAATCGCGGAATCACTTGGTTAATGCTTAGTCAAGTAATGGGCAACGCGCGAACTCACGAGCTGAACAAATAATAGGCTACCACTAGATGTGATGACGATGGCGTCAAATTCTTCTTTCTTCCCTGTCCTCTCACATAACGGATTACCTTGGCCGTCTCAAGACAACTAATTCAACTCTACCCCGGAAACGGAGGATGCAGTTTACCCACTCGAGCCAAGTCGCGATGTGTACCTGCTGAATACCCCATCGAAAGCGATCTTGTGTTTGGCGAGGATCTTTGATCTCCTTCATCCCCACAGTATACTCCACGATAAGTGCAAGATTCTGCGGAAGCTACTTCTTCTTTTTCTTATTTATTGGCTTCCGTTCTCGACCGGGATCGATACGAACATTATTCAATGCGAAAGACAATTAAAGATTGGTATATGGCCTCACATCAAAGTCACTTATTACGTAGCACAAATCGGATGTGTATTTGTGTGTGTAGAGTGTGATTGTATGTGAATGTCCGCGGTGTCGGGAACTCGGGTCCGTGGGTGCGTTCAGCCCAAAGAATTCGGTCTTCCACGGATTTTTCTTAACAGTATATTCTGATAGATCATGGCATACTTTCTTTGTAAACTTTTTGAATTTTTGCAATATCTTCAAAATTGAAGAAAATATAGTACACGAAAATTTGCTGTGACGTCATAGGGACACCGCGGCATCTTTTGAAGTTGACGGCATCAAAGAAACTTTAGCAAGCTATAACTTTCTCAAATTTAGGTTTTTTTTTTAATAAACTACTCATCAGAATCGATAGTTTTACTGCGAATAATATAATTGAGATTTCTTGACTGTGTTTACTCATAGGGCATCATTGTAATAATATGTACTTGTTTTCAATGCGATATTTTTCTATGCGAATTATAGAAAAATAATTTGAAAAAATTTGTGAGAGTACAGCGAGTATTTTAAAGAGGTTTTTAAATGTATCGCACATTCTTTTACTGTCTGTTAATAGTTATGAAATTGTTTCCATTTTTACGCACAGAGAAATCGCTCATAAACTTTAATAAGTAGCAAGCCGCAATTATAGGTACTACAAGTATATATTAAATAGGTATATATAAATGTTAGAAGTGTTAGAACACCATTAATTACATGTAATATTACTAAGGTTAGAGAGTGCTCATTTATGTGAAAGCAGAGAAACAGAAAATTATAAATTGTAATGCAAAGTCATTGTCATGATATATCTATATGTATACAGGAACGCGTTCGATTTACCGCACTTTATTCGACATACGAAGTAGTGCCAATTGCGTAGCATATATATATATACATATATAACATATCTTAATTTCTGGCTGTTTTTTAATCTTAATTTTGATTGTAAGATTAAAACCATTAAATCACACAACATTTAAAACATATGTATCTTCAAAACTGACACAAACTACCTGCACATACAAAATTGAGAGACTTGTAAATTTGTCGGCAATAAGGCAAATTTTCTATGTGGCAAGAGAAAAAATTGTGCTCTCCGATGTAAACCTTACAATTACATTGTCTTAATTTATGCGATAATTATACTTATCTTCCATTTAATATAAAATACATGACGATGCGATCTTGACACCGCAATTTTTTTTGAAATCTTCCGAATAATTTCGACC
This sequence comes from Leptothorax acervorum, assembly GCA_035220615.1. Taxonomy (NCBI): domain Eukaryota; kingdom Metazoa; phylum Arthropoda; class Insecta; order Hymenoptera; family Formicidae; genus Leptothorax; species Leptothorax acervorum. The sequence goes on along the minus strand of JASTWQ010000025.1, from coordinate 4,077 downwards.
TTTTTTTCACTCTCTTTCTCTCTCTGTATCTATCTATCTTTCTATCGCTTTTTATTTGTCTCACTTCTCTCCGCGGAACCTCGTTGATCTGCACCAATAATCGCAATATCCGTATGCGCGATATGATGCATATCACCATTCTGTAAGTCCGCCTAGAAACTAGCTGAAAAGTCGAGTGTCTGAAGTGAATGCAACTCACGTGCAAACGCATTAATGTCCGGAATGATTTGAATGGATCATGAGTGATGGCATTGATATTCTCGCACAAAGGATATATTTGTAGCATATTTTACCGATCTTTTGCAAGCTATTGCTGCGCGAAAAGGTTAACAGACTTTCGCGAGATATTGATTCTTCAGACATCGTAAAATTTTAATTCTCTCTAACAAAAGCGTCGCTTAGAAAATTGATAGATAGATAAAGTATCAAATCATTTACGATTTATATGACATATAATATTTAAATATTTGCAAAAATTTCGACAATATTAATGTGCTCAAAGTGAAGAATGAACATTTTTCAAATAAACATTTATATAGCGTTTGCTGCATATTTCTTCGAGTCGATACTTGTGTAAGTGCTATTGCTAATCGCGCGATTTGCTTGGTTCATCATGAACTCGATGCACAACGCGGCTCACGTCAGCTGGTAGTATCTATATACCGCATATGCACCACTTTCGAACTTTTGACCTGAAAACGAAGAGTACGGTCGCATGGAGAGCACGTAGCCGTAAGTTAGCACGAGGTCTGTGGTAGAGAGACGCCACTGAATCTCGCTCAAAGTTCAGAGGTACCTACTCGCACGACGACCCCCAGGGCAAAGGTATCAAGTAAAGTATCTGTATGCACCTGAAATTCAACCAAGATCTCAGCAAGCCTCGCCACCGACTTCTTTATTGTCGAATGCCTCACTGTACAAGAATCGCGCTTAAATCTATGATAAATTTAAGCTAATAATTACACATATTACTTCTTCCAAATTAATAGAGGCATTTAAAAAGTTATGTACAAGAAACTCAAGGATTATGATTGTTAAACTAGCATTGATCAGACAATAATTGTATCATGTTAAATGAACAAACACAAATAGTATATATAATGTAGCAATAATAGTAATAATCTCTCTTTATTATAAATTATAATTTTAGATATTACAAATTCTAGCTATAATTAATTATAATATATCTACTATTGCATATTTATACACACTATTAATAATTTTATCGATTCGTTTGTATTTTATTGTGATTCAAGATAATCGTAATTATCGAGAACATTGAAATTTTATTCTACCCCCCTCCCCCATCCAAATGTAAATAATTTGAAACAAGAAGAAGCGAGACAATTTTAAATTTGATTTTAAATTTAAAACGTCTCTCTATTCCAAATCATAGGACTACACACTACGCAATTAACATACAGCACGTCGCTTAGTATTAATTGTCTACATCGCCTCTGACAGAATAGGTCGCTTTTTAATTAGCCGTGGTCATTGATATGCACCTGACAGCGTTAAGAACATTCGCCGATACAAGAGGACAAGACAATGGCTGACGACCCTGTTTCGTGACGTGCGAACGAAAGTGCGCCCGGTCTGTGGCTACTAGCGCATCTGAAGGATCAACGGTTTGGATCAATGGTCTGTAGGTACCAATAAAATCGAGAGAAAGCCAAAGATGAAAAAGCGTCCATGCTCTTTTTTGCGTTTTCTTTCATTACTATTTAAATATTTAAAACGATGGACAGTCAAGATAATATTATATAAAATAGTTTCATGATTATCACGAATTCGAAAGAAACGGAAATCTTCTCTTAAACGACTATATACGCTCATTCTATCGTACGCGCGAGGCGCATTCCATCTTTTAAATATAGAGGAAAGTACCCGATTATGAGATACTACATCTATTTTTTGTGATTGCCGGAAGTCTATGGGCAGAATTGAAAAATATAGTAGGTCATTTTGAAAGGAATTTAATAAGCTTTAAGATGCTAAAATGTAAAATTTAATTTAAATATTAATTTTTCTGAAAATTAGAAAAATGTAAAAAATGAACTTTCGGCAAAATCGAAAAAGTGTGCTCCTAATATGAGAGACCCCTGGAAATCGCTAATAAAGTACAAAATACATCATATTGTAATTAGAAAACTTTATTTAAAGTTTCTAAAAGACAAATGTAATGAAGAAGCATATTTGCAACAATCATAAACCCACTTATACTCAATATTGTACCTAATCTTCCCCCTGCACCCTTCCCTCTCAAATCAAGGTCAGCACACTCTTATAATTTCGTATAAACCTTATTTTAACGTTAATATAATATTTTCTCTTATTTTATTACTGTACACTAACTTTCATACTCCAGCAACCCAAAAGTACCCTGAGTATCTCATGTTACGAGCCCCACGCCTTGCGGTTTTACGATTACAAAATCTAATCTCTACAATTGAGCAACTCAACATATCCCGTATTTTCCTATTAATATGACCTTACTCTATTGCTGCATGCAGAACTCATTGACAAATATTTATTAATTATATAAAAAACAAGGTTTAAAGACTAATATCCAATGCACTTGACAACATCCAATTTTACAATTTCTTTCTCTGCGACGACTACACGCACGATCAAACAATGAATTTTTGCCTAAAAAGGTTTTACCTCAAGGGCAATAAGTTCATGGTGGAACAAACAGATAGGGCCTATTAGTTTAGCAGAAACCTCGCTATCGCATATTAGGAGCCTATCTCATAATAGGGGACATTCCTCTATCATTATTACAATATTTACCAAGCATTTTCATAAACAGCAGAAAACCCGCGAAAAACATTATGTCACGATAAACTATGCTTAAAACTAAACTCGAATTTTTCTGGAAACTTGAAATCGCGTGATCACACATTACATGATGAGAAACGTCCGGAGCATGTCGCCATAGAGCATTCTACTCTCAGAAATGACGGTAGCAAAGACTAGGTAGCAAAGAGAGAAGTACTGCCTTTTAGGGCAGTTAAGTGCACAACGCTTCAACTCGTATTTCGTTTCCTTGTCACTTCTCGATCCGTCTGTGGCCTCGCCTTAGATCAAATCGAATCAATCGTGAATCGTCGCGTTCTGCCCTGCCTCTAGCTCGACGCGAGACGAGCGCGCTTATGTGGACGATCCCGCGACCCCCGATCCTTCTTAGAACGAGCGAACTGGCAAGGGACTGCACCACGAGTTTTTAGCGCGACCATGAAAACGGAAAACTATTCCTTTTCTCTTTAGTTGCGTCAAGACACTTATCGCGAATAAACAAGCTGACCAAGCTGACCAAGCTGATTGTGAGTTACCTAATAATGTTGTAATGCGTGATTATATCTAATGTATAGTTGAAGAAAAAGTAAAGCATGGTGAAAAAAATAAAGAGAAATGAAGAGAAGGACGGAAAAGGGTAAAAAAGAAAAGGTGCAGAAGAAGATGTGAGACAGATAAAATGATTGTGATGAACGTGAGAAGGAAAGTGAGAAGTGGAAGTGGAATTGGACAATTTTCTTATGAAATAATCCAAATCCAGAGAGACCAACGATAAAAAATGACTAACGTCAATAACGGTTCCAATTCAATAAATTTTAATTGTTTTTTATCTAATTTTCTATTTCGGGGATATATTATATTTGATGCTGATTGCGATAAACTATAATTTATAGCAAGAAGCAACATGAATTCGTGAAAAACCATTCTAACGAATCTTTGATGAGTGGTACTTGAATGGTTTTATTATTTTTTACGTTGAACGGTTGTCAGGACATCTGTGTTTGTGTGCAGACTGCAGAGCAACATGAGCTTCGGAGTTGGAACGTGATACAATATGTTAATAGCCCAGTCAAATGAGCTGAAATTTTGGCCAAGATTGGAAATAATACTACCAGCGCTGAAACTAGCGTGGAAGTGTGTCTTTTGGGGTTGTAATGAAGGAAATAAAAGCCCACTCCCGTACCATTGTTGTTGCAAAATGGGGGTGCAAAAAGGGTGCCAAAAATTGGTTTTTTGCCAATAACTCGAAAAGTATCACAATTAGGGGAAAAAGTCAAG